>OX243816.1:27200923-27508423 GCA_945859605.1 Lumbricus rubellus
AGCTAAATGGCTAGGTAAAGAATCTACAGACTTTCACTGTTTTGTAACCAACAACGACGACGTGTTTAAGTCTTCTTATTATACTCCAAAATCCGATGTAAAGTAAAACGATCAGCAACAACACAACAATGACTACACTTGCGTTATCATAACAACTACACGACTACTACCTTCATCAGTCTACTCTATCGCAACTCAACAACAACTATTACAGCCTATCTCAACGGCTCTCAACACACAACACTCCTTCACTTCCACTCCCTCCTTGTACACTCAACGTACGCTCGTCTAGACATCACGCGCTGTCCAGACAATCACCTGTCCAGACGCCGCGCGCCAATTTGCAGTTGGCCTACCTGCGTCACTGTACGACAATCGTCGTGCACTGATTAAATTAGCTTACATTACCTCCTTCCTTTCTTTTGAAGAGAGCTAATTAATCTTAAAAATTAGCGAACGTATAATGCTTAAACTAAATACAAACAATTCCTATACTAAATGCAATCACAAAATATCTTATACTACAATCTCGATAAGCAGTCCGCTACTACATTCAGCTTTCCCTTCTTATAGTTTAACAGAATGTCAAAATTTTGCAATGATAAAGACCATCGGACTAACTTAGCAGACTTCGACATTGACTCAGTCAAATAAACTAAAGGATTATGGTCAGTGAACACATTAATCTTGGAACCAATAATAATTTCTTTCAATTTGTTTAAAGCCCATATGATTGCATAGGCTTCCTTCTCAATCGTCGCCCATCTCCTCAAAGTATCTGTCAGCTTCTGACTGATAAATGAAACGGGACGTTCTATCCCCTCATCGTCCACTTGTGACAGCACAGCCCCCACAGCAAAATCACTGCTATCACAGTACAAATTAAATGGTTTGCCAACCTCGAACATGTATAAAATCACATTTGATAAAACAATTTCTTTAAGAGAATCAAAAGACTTCTGGTGGTCCTCAGTCCAAACAATGTTCTCAGGTGTCTGCTTGCTAGTTAAATCTGTTAATGGTTCAGCAATTTCAGCAAAATTACAAATAAATTGTCTGTAGAAACCAAAAAATATCAACCAATTAGTTAGCAAGTGTTAGGATTTTTTGGGTTCAGCACCACTTCCTGTTCTACCAATGTACATAATCCAGGTTTGTCCGAAAATCTGTCTGCATAACGGTTCAGTACATCCAGTAGCTGTTTCTGTTGCTCGCTCGTAAGATGTCCAATCTGTTCATAGTCCAATTGCAGCGATTTCTGTGTCGTCTCTGCATGGTCTTCTTTCAATGGTAGCTACCACTGATCCGAATTCGTCGTCCTCTTCCACGATGAGACCACACGATAATGTTCTTGCGATGAACTTCCTCATTTTGTTGGCATGGACGACTCGTCGGCCGTTTTCATTCATGTCCACCAGATACGAATACTTGGATCTTCTTTGTAGCACTGTACATGGACCATGCCATCGTGAGATCAATTTGTTGGTTGACGTTGGATATAGTACGTTGACGTTTTCTCCTGGTTTGAATTCTTTATATTTTGCTTTCTTGTTATATTGGCCGGCATACTGTTTTTGTTTCTCCAATTTCTTTGCATTTTCCACCTGTTTTTCATCATTCGTATTCTCCGTAAACATTTCTCTCATGCTCGTACCAATTTCCACATCGCTCCCCGAATCTTCACTATCATTTCGTTCACATGCAGCCATCACTTCTTCATTTTCATTGTTCTCGGGTGTTATTCCTTCGTCATCTTGAATGCTGAGTTCATCTTCGCTGTCCGTGTCATCTTCTTGCGAACTTTCGTTTATCATTTCATCTTCTCCGCCTTCGACTTCTGCTCTCCGACTTTGTGCTCTTGTAGTCACATTCGCTTGTAGTTCCCCTTGCAATACACTCACTGGTGGAATCTCTTTCAATTCTGCAATTATCTCCGGATGTAGCAAGAACTTTTCCCTGTTTTCTTTGCACAGATCCGCTGGAATGCTGGCACACACTAAAGTTAAATATGGCGCGATATTTATTGTCCTATCCTCTGTAGCTGCTCCTTCGTTACGACTGCTCATCCGCACTTCGATTTTCACCAACTTAGCTGGAATCGGCTCTCCAGCTACACATTGCAAATGAACTCTGCCGATTTCTTCTACTGTCGTTCCTTTTAGTAGTTTCTCGTTGATTACTGGTATCTCGGTCCCCGAGTCAATCAACGCCTCGACTTGCACAGGCTGCCCATCAGTCCCACGTATCTCCACATTTACATGCTGCAACGATATCTTCTTTATGCGTTGACACTCCTCTTTACTTTTTGTTTCTCGACAAATTTCTGCAATGGAAGTAGTCTTTATCGCTTCTTTCTGTATGGTGAACTGCGGCGTACACTTCATTACCGACTTCACTTCTGTTTCACGATCGTCCGATTCTTCAAACTGGTCTGGTGCATTCATCACTTGTATCTGGTTTACTCGAAGATTTTCTGCACTTCTGCTAAAGTTCTTCCTCAGATTTGCCGCTCCTGGTGCTTGGCAGTGTTTTATTAGGTGTTTGTCAGAATGACAGTTGTGGCAACGTTTCTTTATAAAACTTCTTTGCTCATTGTTCTCCCACTTGTTGTACGGCGTGTATGATGCATTACTTTCTGTTGGGCGTCCCAGCGGCGGAGTTCGATTGTAGGCTTGTCTGTCCCACGTTGACTCTTTCTTATCTTGCCAATACTGCTTTCCAGAATAATTATCTTTCTTTGCATCATTACTCTTGGCTTGGTTTCCGGTGTCTTTGCTATCCTTGTTCCACTTGAATGGCTTTGAGCTATTTCCCCATGCTTCAAATTTCGGTTTGTCTTGGAACATCACACCAATCCGATTGTTTACATGTATGTCTGCGAGGTCTGCAACATTACTAGCTTCCAAGCATTCTGTGCCCTCTTTTGCTAAGACAAACTGCAGTGGACCTGGTGGTAAACATTCTTTCAGCTTATCCGCCACTAACAAAATAATCAAACAGCTTCTCGTAGTCTTTGTCCACTCGTCTACTTCGGACATAATAATTCAACAGGTTCTTCAGCCTAGCCGTGAACATCGTATAGGTTTCTTCGGCTGTCTTCTTGGCCTCTGCAAACCTTGACCTGTACTCACGAGCTGTTAACTTGAATTCCTTCAACAAATGCTCTTTCACTGCATCGTATTTATCTAAATTCTCAAATGACAATCGATTCAATACCGTTCGCGCTCTCGGGGTCATCAATGGCAATAACAATTTCACCCAGTACTGCTTTTCCACAGCGAAGCTATTGAATGCATTTTCAACTGTTTCAAAATATAATGGCACTTCCATCATATCATACGGCATCTTCGGTAACACATGTTTCATTGCATCACCTATCTTCTTAATCTTTGACACCATTGTCTCACTTTCTCTAAGCCTATTTTGTTCTGATTCCTCACGGATTCTTCTATCGTCTTCGTCTTTCTTCCTCAGTCTATTTTGATCTTCTATCCTACGCAGTTCTTCTTGTTCAATCTTCTGCTGCAACAGTTCTAACTGCTTTCTGTGTTCTTCTTTTTCAATAGCCATCTCATGGAGTTGAGCTTCCTTAATAGCAAGTTTCTTTTGTTCTAATTGCATCTGTTCTTCTCTTTCTCTTTCTGCTTTTTCCAAATTGTCTTTTTCTGCTTGGAATTCTTCCTGTCGAATCTCTTCGGCTCTTTGCAGTTCTTGTAAACGCATCTTTTCCTTTTCTTCCTCACGAGCCTTTTTGTCTTCGATCTGCTGTCTCCGTATTTCTTCATCGCTTCTCCTTGCTTTTTCATATTCTATCATTAACTCCATCCTTCTTCGTTCTGATTCGTCACGATCTATTTTCATTTGTTCTAACTGAAGCTGGAACTGTTGCTTCTGCATGTCTATCTCTTGTTGTCTTATCCTTTCTAATTTTTCTGCTCTTTCCGCTCGTTTCTCCTCTTTCTCTTTCTCCTCTTGTTTACGCTCTTTCTCCTCTTGTCTGCGCTGCTCTTCTTTCTGCTTCTCTTCTTGTCTACTCATCATCATGAATTGTAGCAACGCCTCTATAGACATCGGTGCCTGAGGTTTCTCAACCGGCTTTTCTTTAGCGCCTCCAACAGCACCTTCTTCTTCTTCTTCTTTCTTAGCCCAAACCTCGGCTAAATTTCTCATCAATTCTTCCCTCGACATCTGTTCGACTTCTTCTGCGTCTACGCCTGCTTCAATTAATAATTTTACTAGTCTCTCCGAAGACATCTTTTTAATAGCTGCTTGCTTTTGCTCCGTAAGTTTCTCCATCTTACTTCTTTATTTTACAGATGCTCGATAAAATAGTAGGCTACTCTTCAAATGTTTGCAATTGACTGACTTCAATTCTTTATGCACACTTCAATAGACAAGCAAGTTTTTCTACCTTGTAGTCGTTGTGTTGTCGTTTCTCACTGACGTACGGATGCTCGATGTATCGTTGCTTCTCCCGAGTGCTCGGCTCCTCGATAAATTCACAGCGTCCGTTCCTCCACAACGTCTGTTGATTGGATAGAATCCCTCCGTTCGTAACTTGGCACGTAGACCCGCCATTCGTAACTAGGATCGTTCTCCTGCAACTTGGATCGTTATCCCACCGCAACGACACCAAATGTGATAACCTCCTTGTGATCACCTCCTCCTATCAGTCTCTTCGGAAGCTTCTTCGTATAAGTTCGTGGTAGCATAGGCCTATCCCTAGATAACTGTTTCATTAGCTGAATGGCTAGGTAAAGAATCTACAGACTTTCACTGTTTTGTAACCAACAACGACGACGTGTTTAAGTCTTCTTATTATACTCCAAAATCCGATGTAAAGTAAAACGATCAGCAACAACACAACAATGACTACACTTGCGTTATCATAACAACTACACGACTACTACCTTCATCAGTCTACTCTATCGCAACTCAACAACAACTATTACAGCCTATCTCAACGGCTCTCAACACACAACACTCCTTCTTCACTTCCACTCCCTCCTTGTACACTCAACGTACGCTCGTCTAGACATCACGCGCTGTCCAGACAATCACCTGTCCAGACGCCGCGCGCCAATTTGCAGTTGGCCTACCTGCGTCACTGTACGACAATCGTCGTGCACTGATTAAATTAGCTTACAAATAGTATTAGGAGTCCTCTGTAATAGAAATAATAATATTACTGATGATAATAATATTAATAGTAATAGTTATCCCAGATCCCCGACGGTTGGTTCTAGGACGATTGATCACTGGACGGTTGATCACCCAGATTATAAAAATTCTAAAGAATGTTGAAGGTCACCCCGTTTTCCATTATACCATAGAATGACGTTCCCTACGGAAACATGTCAGATGTTGCAAGCACAAAGGAGACAAATAGGTCTAGTCCTCGGCGGACTGATGATGCTACACTCGTTGCTTTGTCGGCTGCTATGCATATACGACAATATTTCCATGTTCTGCTGCTGAAAATAGCTGCGGTTCACAAACCTGTCAAATATGCATTGTTGCCGGCAGCCCACAAGTTTTTTCCGTTGCTTTTGAAACCTGTGGCACCCGAAAATGCTGAGGGTAAATAATTTATCTATATGACTTGGAATGTGGCATTTCAGCAATCTCTGCATGGGATCGAAACGAAACTAAATTCCTTCTCCAACGTCTTTCACCTGCATCCATATCCGGGCATAGATTAACCTAAAGTATACGGCCTATTCTAAACTATCGGGACGATATGTCGCTGGAAGATGGAGGTTTTGATGATGTGCGATAGAAATTTAATAGAACCATGTCACGGCAATTGAGACGAAGACAATAACATGTGAATAATATTTTATGTATTCCGGAGTTTGGTTATGTTCTATGGAATTCCAGCGCATGATGTGATAGACGGGATGTAAGCTAATTTAATCAGTGCACGACGATTGTCGTACAGCGACGCAGGTAGGCCAACTGCAAATTGGCGCGCGGCGTCTGGACAGGTGATTGTCTGGACAGCGCGTGATGTCTAGACGAGCGTACGTTGAGTGTACAAGGAGGGAGTGGAAGTGAAGAAGGAGTGTTGTGTGTTGAGAGCTGTTGAGATAGGCTGTAATAGTTGTTGTTGAGTTGCGATAGAGTAGACTGATGAAGGTAGTAGTCGTGTAGTTGTTATGATAACGCAAGTGTAGTCATTGTTGTGTTGTTGCTGATCGTTTTACTTTACATCGGATTTTGGAGTATAATAAGAAGACTTAAACACGTCGTCGTTGTTGGTTACAAAACAGTGAAAGTCTGTAGATTCTTTACCTAGCCATTCAGCTAATGAAACAGTTATCTAGGGATAGGCCTATGCTACCACGAACTTATACGAAGAAGCTTCCGAAGAGACTGATAGGAGGAGGTGATCACAAGGAGGTTATCACATTTGGTGTCGTTGCGGTGGGATAACGATCCAAGTTGCAGGAGAACGATCCTAGTTACGAATGGCGGGTCTACGTGCCAAGTTACGAACGGAGGGATTCTATCCAATCAACAGACGTTGTGGAGGAACGGACGCTGTGAATTTATCGAGGAGCCGAGCACTCGGGAGAAGCAACGATACATCGAGCATCCGTACGTCAGTGAGAAACGACAACACAACGACTACAAGGTAGAAAAACTTGCTTGTCTATTGAAGTGTGCATAAAGAATTGAAGTCAGTCAATTGCAAACATTTGAAGAGTAGCCTACTATTTTATCGAGCATCTGTAAAATAAAGAAGTAAGATGGAGAAACTTACGGAGCAAAAGCAAGCAGCTATTAAAAAGATGTCTTCGGAGAGACTAGTAAAATTATTAATTGAAGCAGGCGTAGACGCAGAAGAAGTCGAACAGATGTCGAGGGAAGAATTGATGAGAAATTTAGCCGAGGTTTGGGCTAAGAAAGAAGAAGAAGAAGAAGGTGCTGTTGGAGGCGCTAAAGAAAAGCCGGTTGAGAAACCTCAGGCACCGATGTCTATAGAGGCGTTGCTACAATTCATGATGATGAGTAGACAAGAAGAGAAGCAGAAAGAAGAGCAGCGCAGACAAGAGGAGAAAGAGCGTAAACAAGAGGAGAAAGAGAAAGAGGAGAAACGAGCGGAAAGAGCAGAAAAATTAGAAAGGATAAGACAACAAGAGATAGACATGCAGAAGCAACAGTTCCAGCTTCAGTTAGAACAAATGAAAATAGATCGTGACGAATCAGAACGAAGAAGGATGGAGTTAATGATAGAATATGAAAAAGCAAGGAGAAGCGATGAAGAAATACGGAGACAGCAGATCGAAGACAAAAAGGCTCGTGAGGAAGAAAAGGAAAAGATGCGTTTACAAGAACTGCAAAGAGCCGAAGAGATTCGACAGGAAGAATTCCAAGCAGAAAAAGACAATTTGGAAAAAGCAGAAAGAGAAAGAGAAGAACAGATGCAATTAGAACAAAAGAAACTTGCTATTAAGGAAGCTCAACTCCATGAGATGGCTATTGAAAAAGAAGAACGCAGAAAGCAGTTAGAACTGTTGCAGCAGAAGATTGAACAAGAAGAACTGCGTAGGATAGAAAATCAAAATAGACTGAGGAAGAAAGACGAAAACGATAGAAGAATCCGTGAGGAATCAGAACAAAATAGGCTTAGAGAAAGTGAGACAATGGTGTCAAAGATTAAGAAGATAGGTGATGCAATGAAACATGTGTTACCGAAGATGCCGTATGATATGATGGAAGTGCCATTATATTTTGAAACAGTTGAAAATGCATTCAATAGCTTCGCTGTGGAAAAGCAGTACTGGGTGAAATTGTTGTTGCCATTGATGACCCCGAGAGCGCGAACGGTATTGAATCGATTGTCATTTGAGAATTTAGATAAATACGATGCAGTGAAAGAGCATTTGTTGAAGGAATTCAAGTTAACAGCTCGTGAGTACAGGTCAAGGTTTGCAGATGCCAAGAAGACAGCCGAAGAAACGTATACGATGTTCACGGCTAGGCTGAAGAACCTGTTGAATTATTATGTCCGAAGTAGACGAGTGGACAAAGACTACGAGAAGCTGTTTGATTTGTTAGTGGCGGATAAGCCGAAAGAATGTTTACCACCAGGTCCCCTACAGTTTGTCTTAGCAAAAGAGGGCATAGAATATTTGGAAGCTAGTAATGTTGCAGACCTCGCAGACATACATGTAAACAATCGGATTGGTGTGATGTTCCAAGACAAACCGAAATATGAAGACCCCATGCTTCGTATTCCATGGGGAAATAGCTCAAAGCCATTCAAGTGGAACAAGGATAGCAAAGACACCGGAAACCAAGCCAAGAGTAATGATGCAAAGAAAGATAATTATTCTGGAAAGCAGTATTGGCAAGATAAGAAAGAGTCAACGTGGGACAGACAAGCCTACAATCGAACTCCGCCGCTGGGACGCCCAACAGAAAGTAATGCATCATACACGCCGTACAACAAGTGGGAGAACAATGAGCAAAGAAGTTTTATAAAGAAACGTTGCCACAACTGTCATTCTGACAAACACCTAATAAAACATTGCCAAGCACCAGGAGCGGCAAATCTGAGGAAGAACTTTAGCAGAAGTGCAGAAAATCTTCGAGTAAACCAGATACAAGTGATGAATGCACCAGACCAGTTTTAAGAATCGGACGATCGTGAAACAGAAGTGAAGTCGGTAATGAAGTGTACGCCGCAGTTCACCATACAGAAAGAAGCGATAAAGACTACTTCCATTGCAGAAATTTGTCGAGAAACAAAAAGTAAAGAGGAGTGTCAACGCATAAAGAAGATATCGTTGCAGCATGTAAATGTGGAGATACGTGGGACTGATGGGCAGCCTGTGCAAGTCGAGGCGTTGATTGACTCGGGGACCGAGATACCAGTAATCAACGAGGAACTACTAAAAGGAACGACAGTAGAAGAAATCGGCAGAGTTCATTTGCAATGTGTAGCTGGAGAGCCGATTCCAGCTAAGTTGGTGAAAATCGAAGTGCGGATGAGCGGTCGTAACGAAGGAGCAGCTACAGAGGACAGGACAATAAATATCGCGCCATATTTAACTTTAGTGTGTGCCAGCATTCCAGCGGGTCTGTGCAAAGAAAACAGAGAAAAGTTCTTGCTACATCCGGAGATAATTGCAGAATTGAAAGAGATTCCACCAGTGAGTGTATTGCAAGGGGAACTACAAGCGAATGTGACTACAAGAGCACAAAGTCGGAGAGCAGAAGTCGAAGGCGGAGAAGATGAAACGATAAACGAAAGTTCGCAAGAAGATGACACGGACAGCGAAGATGAACTCAGCATTCAAGATGACGAAAGAACAACATCTGAGAACGATGAAACTGAAGAAGAGATGGCTGCATGTGAACGAAATGATAGTGAAGATTCCGAAAGCGACGCTGAACTGGAGACAAGTATGAGGGACTTGTTCACAGAGAATTCGAACGATGAAAGACAGCTGGAAGATGCGAAGAAATTCGAGGAGCAGCAGAGAAATGACGAGTCACTGAAATCGTGGTGGAGGATCGCTGAAGACAAAGGATCAGAGTTTAGCGTGGTGAATGGATTGATGTATAAGAAACATCAAATGCTGGATCAGCTAGTGTACCAGTTGGTGTTACCGAAGGAGAGAAGAATTCAAGTAATGGAATTAGCTCACGAGTCAGTATTTGGCGGACACTTGGGAGAAGAGAAGACACGAGAGAGAATCAAGTTGTCCTTTGTCTGGCCAAAGATGCGTCGAGACGTGGTGAAATTTTGTAAGTCCTGTGAGAAGTGTCAGCTGAAGGCACGAAGTTTGGTGATGGATCGAGTGCCGATTACACCAATTCCAAGGGAAGATGTTCCATTCCGACGGATGACTATGGACGTGGTAGGCCCAATAGAACCGAAGTCAGCAGCAGGGCATAAGTATTGCTTGTGCATAGTGGATTCATGTACAAGATGGCCGACAATCTTTTTGCTGAAGTCATTGACTGCTAAGGCTGTGTGCGAAGCTTTGATGAAGCTATTCAATGACGTGGGGGTGCCGTCTGTGATCACCAGCGACAGAGGCACGAATTTTACAGCCAGTCTTACAAGAGAATTTTTGAAATTGATGGGATGCTGTCCACGATTCGATTCACCGGGACATCCAGAGGCAGCCGGATTAGTCGAGAGATGGAACCAGACGTTCAAGAAGTTGGTTCATCATGTCATTGTGGAAAATCCGAGACAGTGGCATAAAATCATTCCGTTTACCGTATGGGCATTGAGAGAAGTTCCTAACGCAACGACAGGAGTGGCACCATATCTGCTGGTGTATGGAAAAATGCCAAGAGGACCATTAACTATTTTAAAGGAAAGCTGGACCAAAGAAATAAATCTACCGCCAAACATTGGAGTACAACCAGCAAAGTACCTGAAGAACTTAAGAGCAGACATGGAGAAAGCTTTGATATTTGCTGAGAATTGTGCAGAGGAAAAGCAAAAACAATACGCCAGTCAATACAACAAGAGGGCCAAGGATAAAGAATTCGAACCAGGAGAAAACGTCATCGTCCTGTATCCAACGTCAACCAATAAATTGATCTCACGATGGCATGGTCCATGTACAGTGCTACAAAGAAGATCCAAATATTCGTATCTGGTGGACATGAATGAAAACGGCCGACGAATCGTCCATGCCAACAAAATGAGGAAGTTCATCGCAAGAACATTATCGTGTGGTCTCATCGTGGAAGAGGACGACGAATTCGGATCAGTGGTAGAGCTACCATTGAAAGAAGACCATGCAGAGACGACACAGAAATCGCTGCAATTGGACTATGAACAGATCGGACATCTTACGTGCGAGCAACAGAAACAGCTACTGGATGTACTGAACCGTTATGCAGACAGATTTTCGGACAAACCTGGATTATGTACATTGGTAGAACACGAAGTGGTGCTGAGACCGGACTTTCGAGAGAAAGAGTTCATGGCTTATCGAATACCGCTGATATACCGCGCAGAAGTGGACAAACAAATACAAGAGATGCTGAAAGCAAACATCATTCAACCGTCGTCGAGCAGAATGGCAAGTCCGCTGGTCATCGTCAAGAAGAAGGACGGATCCTTGAGACTCGCGTGCGACTACAGGTACGTGAATTCATATACTGAAAATTGTCGATATCCCATGCCGATCGTCAACGATGTGCTGAGCAAAGTCGGGAAATCCAAGTTCATTTCCGTTTTGGACTGTCGCAGTGCTTACTGGACTTGTCCTGTGAAGAAATCCGACCAATGGAAAACCGCATTCGTTACCCATAATGGACTGTACGAATTTACACGTGTCCCTTTTGGCATGATTAACTCTGGACGGACTTTTGTAAAAGCAATAAACATGATTTTGCAACCGATTAATGCATTTACTGAACCCTATGTTGATGACATTGCAGTACATTCTGATGATTGGAACATTCATTTGAAACATTTAGAATTGTTTTTGAAACAAATAAGACTGCATAATGTAACCTTGAACTTGAAGAAATGTGTGTTTGGTAAGAGTGAGGTGAAATTCATCGGTCACCTCATAGGATCAGGGAAGAAGATGATGAATCCAGATAGGATTGACAGTTTGATTAATTTAAAAAACCCTGAAACGAAGAAGCAAGTGAAGCAAGTGTTAGGATTTTTTGGTTTCTACAGACAATTTATTTGTAATTTTGCTGAAATTGCTAAACCATTAACAGATTTAACTAGCAAGCAGACACCTGAGAACATTGTTTGGACTGAGGACCACCAGAAGTCTTTTGATTCTCTTAAAGAAATTGTTTTATCAAATGTGATTTTATACATGTTCGAGGTTGGCAAACCATTTAATTTGTACTGTGATAGCAGTGATTTTGCTGTGGGGGCTGTGCTGTCACAAGTGGACGATGAGGGGATAGAACGTCCCGTTTCATTTATCAGTCAGAAGCTGACAGATACCCAGAGGAGATGGGCGACGATTGAGAAGGAAGCCTATGCAATCATATGGGCTTTAAACAAATTGAAAGAAATTATTATTGGTTCCAAGATTAATGTGTTCACTGACCATAATCCTTTAGTTTATTTGACTGAGTCAATGTCGAAGTCTGCTAAGTTAGTCCGATGGTCTTTATCATTGCAAAATTTTGACATTCTGTTGAACTATAAGAAGGGAAAGCTGAATGTAGTAGCGGACTGCTTATCGAGATTGTAGTATAAGATATTTTGTGATTGCATTTAGTATAGGAATTGTTTGTATTTAGTTTAAGCATTATACGTTCGCTAATTTTTAAGATTAATTAGCTCTCTTCAAAAGAAAGGAAGGAGGTAATGTAAGCTAATTTAATCAGTGCACGACGATTGTCGTACAGTGACGCAGGTAGGCCAACTGCAAATTGGCGCGCGGCGTCTGGACAGGTGATTGTCTGGACAGCGCGTGATGTCTAGACGAGCGTACGTTGAGTGTACAAGGAGGGAGTGGAAGTGAAGAAGGAGTGTTGTGTGTTGAGAGCTGTTGAGATAGGCTGTAATAGTTGTTGTTGAGTTGCGATAGAGTAGACTGATGAAGGTAGTAGTCGTGTAGTTGTTATGATAACGCAAGTGTAGTCATTGTTGTGTTGTTGCTGATCGTTTTACTTTACATCGGATTTTGGAGTATAATATTAAGAAGACTTAAACACGTCGTCGTTGTTGGTTACAAAACAGTGAAAGTCTGTAGATTCTTTACCTAGCCATTTAGCTAATGAAACAGTTATCTAGGGATAGGCCTATGCTACCACGAACTTATACGAAGAAGCTTCCGAAGAGACTGATAGGAGGAGGTGATCACAAGGAGGTTATCACACGGGAGTTCAAAATTTCTCAATGCATGAGACATGATAAATTGTTTGCTTGACTTACGTATATGCTGATGCGCTCCATTTTGTTAGTAACGAAGTTCATGATATGACTACTGAAGTTGATGTTGACTCCATTCGAAACAAAGCCGATTGACGGATCATCTAATGACTTGCTGAGGTTACTGAAGGTTTTAAGAGCGTCGAAAATGATTCCGAGATACATTTCAAATAAGCGTCCAGCGTCGTTGAGCTGAGAGACTGGAGCTCGCTTCGTTCTTCTGCCTCTCTTGTGAGCCCAAAGCGAGGAATCCAGATGGAAAAAGCCAGCAAGGCTTTTTCCAACGAGGTCAGCGCTATCGAAGAACGATGAAGGAACGATTCCATAAGGCACGAGACAAGTAATCGCCGACACATTCTTTAGAGAGCAAATCTGCAGCAATACAATCGAAAGAAAGTTGATGGTGAATTTGCTATGATAGACTAAACCTCCAAATATTTAGAAAATAGGCCTACATTCGTAGCCTAATGCTTTTGGCAGTGGCACATTAATGATTAAAACAATGTTAAGCTAAGCAGCCTATGATGTGTCATTCAGAATAGTTCATAGAGATTACATGTTTACACTGCAATCCAAAGCGAATTTAGAAGTTGGCTTAGAGTTGTAAATGGCTTTACTTCAGCCAGGGGCGTTCAAATCAAGATTTGCGTTTATCTTTTGATTGTGGACCAAGGTTTACTTTCAAATCTACCGTCCCGATGCCATTTGTATCTACGGCTTGTCTGTATAATAAAATTATTTAGACGCATAGCTTAATTTTATAAATTGAATAATTCGCAAATTTTAAGGTTAAATACACCTTTTGCTTCATATTGACGACTTAACGCATCAACTTAGCGCTCGTGAATAGGTTAATGCTCTGGGAATTGACATTCAAGTGACGGTTTAGAAATTTGTAATTTGCGATTGCGATTACAATGCTTTTGATCACCCAAAATTAGTGTTCTTTGGCGACAGTTTTTTTTTCAAAGCGTGCAATGAATGTGCGCTCTACTTTACCTCATACATGGGTGACAGAATTTATGTGAAGTAGCCAGTTACTTTCTCTTACCGTTCTGCTGTAGTTGGTAGATTCTGAATATCCCGTTGTTACGTTTATCACAAACGTCGTGATTTCCATCACTGGGTTTTGAACGATGTCCATATTGGTTCCAGAAACAGTCACATGAACACCACCTCTGTCAACAGAACAATCGAATCAGGAGTTAGTCGAGAAAATTCTCAGGTGCCGTTGATGCAATTCGGAACTCAATTTTATTACGCTTCTAAGAAACATCCCATTTTTTTAGAATCACGCTTTGTAAAGCACCGATTGCAGTTCATGAGGTTCAAGAGAACAGAAACAGGCAGCGAACAATAGTGTCGCAATTTCAAATTAAAAAGTCTAATGAACTATATATAATTATTTTATATATAGGCTATGTATATAATTAATTTTAAACAATGTCTACGGTGATCGATAGATCATTTTCAATGTTTATTCATCAACCATAGTAGGCCTATAGGCTAGCTTACTCACGCATCGCGTTCATAATGCGAAGTAGTACAATTTATTGCGCCTATCATTATGGTAACTGTTATCGAACAGAGCAGACTCCATGCAGAGAAGTGACTGCCATCCTTACTTCAGTGCAGCAGACGATGGTGTATAAAAGAGACACAAACACTGCACGCAGTCCATATTACCTTCGTGTTTGCACGACTAATAGAAGAACTCAGAATTACATTTGACTTCGTACACGTCTTTGTCTACACTGGTGATCAGATGTTTTATCTTTGGCTACATGACAACCGGTGATTCCATTGTCTCGATGTAGCAACAACAACAACGACAACAACAACGACAACAACAACGACAACAACAACGACAACAACAACAACGACAACAACAGCAACAACAACAACGATAATGCAACAGACGACATGCTTGAAAATATTCGCAGAGAGAGACAGAAGAGTTGGTTAGCGAGTATATCTTACGTAACGAGTATTTGCGAGGGTTCGATGGCTTTGATGACTGGATTTCCAGTGAACTTGAAGCGAAGGTTGTGAGTTGCATTCGTCACATTTATTGGTCCAGAGTATTCAACGAACATCAGCAAACTCCGACCGACGTAATCATTCACTGCCGGTGGAACTCGTACGGTTATGGAATCACTTTGGCTGTCAATATGACAAAACATGCGTTGCATAATATGCAACATGTAGCCTACATGCCTCATGTCAATGCCTCATGCAATGTGGGACACTGTTGTCGTTTGGTTAGAGCGCATGCCTTGTAATGGGAAGAGTAACGGATTCGAACTACATACTTTTCCTATAGACGGCTACTTTGTAGGGACCTTGAACAATTACCTTACTCAAACTGCCGAACTTTATTATTGGTCGCCAGATAATGTTACCTAATACATGCGGAGTGGTACTAATGCCTTTCGCTATTTGAATTGACATGGTACTCTGAAAATCAAAGCAACGAATGTAATTAAAAGTCTTAATATTGTCGCTTCGTTAAAACAGTTTAGAAAACGAAAGTCTGAGACTTAGTTATTCTGTTGAAATGATTTTGCTAACAACTCCAAAGTATGGACTTCAAAATCTCAAAGTAGGCTATTCGTATGCAGTATTGACTCAGAGATCTACTTACGTGAGATTCGGAAATACGTATGCGTATAGTGAAGGCAAGGGGTTGGATGTAGTGTCGACGAGGTAGGCACCGAGTGGTTCAAAAAGATTCAATCCTTGTCCTCTGATGGTAACATTCGCACCACCCGCAATGATTCCCGACGTGGGCGATATTCCTCCAATGTTGACTGTGGGCTTCGTTGTCAATCCTGTCAAGTTAGAATTACACGAAATGTGAGCATAATATACACTTTATTCTTTAAAATATGCTTATACTTAGAGAGAATCTCCAGGGAAAATCTAAATGGGCATGCTCTTAAGATTGAACCTTTGCTTTTACTTTTCGAGACCTTGGCATGATCCCACATCGAAGACTATAGCTGATGATCTAAATTCTATCCACAGGTCAAACTACCATGATTTGAGACAGATCATGATCATAAGAAAAAACAATGTTCTCGGAAGCTGCTGCCACACTGAGCATTTCTACGTCCTCTCTCGTCTTGATCACTGCAACGCCGTTTTCTTTGGCCTCCCACTGCTTCACATTAAACAACCACAATGGGTTCTCAATTCGAGTTGGACGTATACTAGTCTACCTGGCTTCGTGCATAATGAGATTATATGCGACATGACCCACATTGGCTGCCAATAATGCTGATCGCATACAGTGCCATACACAACACTATCCATATGATTGAGCGTTATTCCATGATTGGTACAACTGCTGAATGCATCAGTGAGCTGTGCGTTCTCGTGTCCGCATAGAACGGTCGTCACCGGATGCTTCACTATAATATTATATGCAATGAGAGATGATTTCATTTCTCCACGATCTTACATCTCAATATACTATACGTGCATCACATTGTGCATGTCGGGACTTCTCTCACGTTCGACCATCGTGGTAGAACAATTTAGATCGACTAAAATTCGCTCGGTTCCATTTATTGCTTATCGTGCTGCATTTCTTCGAGAATTAAGGAAACAAACGTTTTCCATTTGACTGACACCTGCGTAACAGCGCCTTTGACAGATGGACCCTTAAGACGTGTGCAAGTGTTCTGTTATTATAGCAGTACATTACACTATTACACTACTCTTTACGCATTATTGGCTATAATATAATATAATTATGGTTCGTTTATTGCAAACAAGCATTGTCGAAACGCAATTCACGTTCAAATAAATATGTAAAAAATCTTGCATTGTGATCCAGTGACTTGCGTTGAACAATTGTGGATAGACTTCTCTCACGAACATAACCGTTTCATGTAGGCTAACTCTCCTTGGAAACTAACAGACATGTTAATTATATGATTGTGATATTATATTTTACACTGCTGCTAGAAACTAATGCACAGAATGAAAAGTTTCGTTTACCGGTTTCGCATAGAAGTCCGACATATTCAACAGGACAGATGCAATAGTATCGATTTAGAGCGTTCTGATTGACGCACGTTCCACCATTGTGACAAGGAGGCTGGGTTGCTTTAGCACAGAAATTGGTCTCTGGAAAGAAAAAGACGAAGTCAGTGATATGATTCAAGCACAATTATAAATTCATTTAGTTGGATCTGTCGCCTGTGTTAGAACAGATCATACTTTCTATCTCATTTCATGTCGTTCCTATAAGGTGAGAGAAATAATGTATAGGCCTAGATCACAATTAAAAATTGCAACAATTTCTAAATATCTAAAATCTGATTATAATGAGTAGCGCAGGTCATAGCACAAATCTCGAACCAATCCATCTTTAAACTGAGCAAGGCCTATAATTATTATATCCTCGAGTTTACGGTGGATAGCACAACACGATTTAATAGGAAAACGTGTCATTGGCAAGACAAGGTTATAACTAAATGTGAGAAAAACAAATTATGGTATTTTCAAATAGAAAATGAATAATCCACATGGTAGCCTATTTCTCCACTGATCTCTAGAAATTCGTAGACACACGACGCCAGGTATGCACAACTTTTTTTAAAACAGAGCTTAATGGCAGGTCAGAGGTCGTAGGCCAATCGCAGGCGATTTAGTAGATTCAGTGCTGTCTTTGGGACTTGGCCTGATATGCTCTTAGAGACAACACGTTGTATGTATATTGTAGTCTTACGGTAGCCTACGTGGTGGGGCGCGGTGATGTGGTGGGCATGCTCATCGCCTTGCAGCCGAAGGGTTGCAGGTTCAAATCCACTTCAAGTCGCCGCGTAGGGGACCTTGGCAAGTCCTTCACTCGCAACGCAATTGCTCAGCGCTTCGGCGTGAAACTCCGAGGCAGTGTCCGCGCTGCATTCGGGAGCGCCTCTGAGTAGAGAGCTTGAAGGGGCGCTATAACAAGTGCACATGCATACATACATACATACTAAACCATAAGTCGAAGTCTTAGGGATTCAGCTCTACGGCAATAATTAATATAATAATATATGCTTTTGCAATTATCGCTTACCATCAAAGCATGCTAAGGGCAGCATTCCAAAGTACAGCATCATGAATTGCAAAGAAAGTTTTGCAATCTCTTTCAATCCGTTTATGTACACCTATAAGTTATTGTCGTAAAACATTGCAGATATGATACAAGATCTTTAAATCCAATGACTGATATATTGACTTCTCACCATTACACGTCTTTGTACTGTTAGGTACAGGTTCGTATCCCGGATTGCATGAGCAGTTGTAATCGGCGATTAGATCTGTGCATTCGCCAAATGGATAGCAGGGATTCGCCTCACACTCATTTATCTCTGAAATAACAATAAAATAAAAATACAATATTATATATACACCTATATACAAGGCCTACATATGAACAAAATGGAACACAAACACGAACGCATGAACTAGATAAGCCTAGGCTAATAATGGAAACACGAGCACATTATTTGAAATGAGTCAACACGGAACGATCATTAAAAACGACGATGACATCCGAAAGAATTAAACATTAAATGCAACACAGTGGTTTTCGCCATTTTTAACTTTGTTATCTAGGCCTACATTAGACTAAAATGAGAATTCATGAATGAATAAATTCTGAAAATTCTTTATTCGTGAAAATTATTTCACTTACCGATTGTACAGTTTTGTGAAGTGAAACCTGGAGCGCAGATGCAGTTGAAAGTGGCGCCATTTCTGACGCATGTCGCTCCATTGCGACATGGACTAGGATAACATGGACCAGCTGGAATACCAAACATACTTGCCAATGACCACTGTGAATGACGGCCACATTAATCTCTGTATAGTCTACATAGTGACTATAGCTATCCAAGATGGCTGTAAATTCAAATTCTTAAACGATGCAGATAGAAATCCTCTTAAATGTTTAATAGGCCTATTTGTACCAAATTGCAATCTAGCGCTATGCAATCAGGAGCTGAGAAGCAACGCAGATGTAGTAAGGCAAAACGGTTTAATTAGGGGAGGGCTCTGTATGAGTTAGGTATAACGTATACTTAATCCAAACGGTTGACTTGATTAATTAGGCCTATCATAGGACAAAAACTCCACCTACAAATAGCCTACAGATAGTTTTGCGATTCGGTGAAATTTTGAATCGATCAATGATTGGAAGCTTCAGATTTCTGTTATTTTTATAAGCCATGTATGATAAATACTGAACCATATTCCAGTTTTAATTGAGTTTAAGGTCATGACTCATGACGCTACTTAAAGTGTTCTATAGACGTGCATAGCATTAATTTATGAATATTATTACTTACTCAAAACAAGTGCAATATTATACGATATCATTTTTAAAACAAAGGCCTGCTCTTGTCAACTGTCACTGAAGAATAGTGTCGATGATTTCGCGCCCAACTCACAGTAGGCACACGATCGTATAGCCTAATTTTGATTTTGGAGAATAAGTTGTCGAATTCATATTTCTTTCCTATATTGGCATATAACCGACCAGCAATAAGTATTTTAGATCATTTTGCATTGTACGGCATTGTATTGTATTTGACCATCTATTATAGCGTTCCACTCAGCAAGAGCATTTAACATGAACGATAATTATCAGTGATAGGCCTATATATATTCAAGACTAACGTGGTGGCGTCGTCGTCGTTGTCGTCGTCGTTGTTATAGAGGATGTCGGCAATGACGAAGGAACTGGTGTAGTAATATTAGTTGTTGTTGTTGCATTGGTTGTTTCTGATGTTATTTCATTGGCGGTAGTAGTTTCGGCGATTGTGCTGATCGTAGTAGAAGGATCGTCTGGAAACACAAAAACGAACTGGTAACTTGTTGAAACCTATAGTAAATCGAATTAAATTTAGGCTTGGAAAGAGTAGGCTACCCTAGCATAGGCCTACATCTATATCTTGGTGCGCGGTGGTGTAGTGGGTTCGTTGCCTTGCGGCCGGAGGTTGCAGGTTCGAATCCACCTCAAGACGCCGCTAAGAGACCTTGAACAAGTCCTTCACTCGCAATTGTTCGGGCACTTCGGCATGAAACTCCGACGCAGTGTGCACGCTGTAGCCGGGAGCGCTTATGAGTAGAGAGCTTGAAGGGGCGCTATAGAAATGGAGAAATAAAAAATAATACCCATGTCTAATTGTCCATATTTATACAGAAAGTCACCGATTCGATAGATTACGACATTTTACTCAAAACTCTAATACCAGGTATAGTCTATTTTACCGCACTAGGATAGACAAACATCTAGTCTTAGGCCAAGCCCAGTTTTCATGGGCGCCCGCATACATTTTTGTAGGAGGGGCAAAACAAATGGTCGCGGTAAAAATTTGAGCAAGAGCTTGAAAAATGCAAAGCAAAAAATTAGAAACATGGGTCTTTTTCTTAGGGGTTTCTAAATGTAAATTTATCAGTTTCATCTTGTTTATCATTAGTGTCCCTAGTGTTTTAGTACAAAGAAATTTGCCAGAATCCAAATAGTTGTAGTAAAAACATGAAAGTCTAATTTCCAGGGGGAAGTGCCCCCTCTTGCCCCTATGTGCGGGCGCCCATGCTAGTGTTGTTTGGAATTAGTCATAAGACCAACTTTGTGAAGTAGTTGTTTCAGCAATTGCGTCAGTCGCTCCTAATGAGGGCCCAGCGGGAGTAGGCATGATGGTTGGTCCTGTTGTTGTTTTTGTTGTTGTTTCTGTGGTCGTTTCTGCTGCTGTGGTTGTTTCTGTGGTTGTTTCTGTGGTTGTTTCTGTGGTTGTTTCTGTGGTTGTTTCTGCTGTTGTTTCTGTGGTCGTTTCTGCTTCTGTGGTTGTTTCTGTGGTTGTTTCTGCTGTTGTTTCAGCGGCAGTAGTTTCAACTCTTGTAGCAGAAGGGTTGACTGAAAGCAATAAAAAAAATTGAAAATGGACGACTTTTAATCATATTGGCTATAAGCGTCTTTTAAATCATATAACCTAAACTTCGCCCTATTTTGTCACTGCCATAATAGTCATAATTAAACGTGGTGTCATCATCGTCACATGTGTCTCAGTTGCAACATGGAGTATAAAAGATCACATGGAACATCGTGAATGTTAAGAACATTCATTGATATTCAACAAGACATAGTATTCAAAAACTTAATACCCATTCACCGGTTTAAATCTCGTCAAAAGAAGATTACATGCAGATAAATAAAACCAAGTCTATCATGCACATCTGAATCCATGTAGACTTAGGGGAGAGTTGCTATGAATGGACCACTTAAGGCAAACTTATGTGTGCTGCATAAATGCTACTGAATTTCGAAAGGGAAAGTGTGCCATATGCTTGGTTGATTATTCATCTATGTAATTAATAAGCAAAGGATTGAAAATATTCTTGGATTTATGAGAAATAACTAAACAAAGCAACAGCTCTAAAAAGTCCAATCAAGGCAACCTCTTTCCTTGAATGGACTGCATGGTATCCTTGATTGGACCAGTTGCCTTGAATGGAACACATTCATTTAAAGTAGTTTTTAAAAGGTAATCTTACCCAAACAGCAAGGGAATCGCTTTTAAAACAGTTAGTGTCTAGCCATACAGTTAAAAGTATCATACACAATTGGAGTAGGCCTAGCTGAAATCAATTAAATACATGAGTGGCATAACCTCTGCCTGCAGACTAATTAGAGTAGTCTACTTTGTCACAATGACCAGTGCAAGTCTAAATATAGACTATAGTGGAATAAATGATTGTGAAGTCTTACATTAGTACTCAGTTGAATCTATTTGAGAAGAATTGCTCGCAGTTCGCACAGAGGAACACACCTCGTGTAGCAGTGTAAAGTTGGCCACACCCAATAACATTGCAAGTACTGGTGTCCTTAAATGGACCACACTCAAATTATCGGCCCAATTAAGGAGACTTTATGTGGTCCATTTCAGGCAACACGGACTACTTCTACTCACACCGTTATAGTTTTACAGGTGTCAGTCTTAGCGCAAAATCGAGTATTGTTGCTTAAACATGAAACCTAGAACTTATGATTAAAACAAACGTGATTGCAATTTTTAAACCTTGCCTAAATTGTGTAGGCTACACTCGTTGTCAGGTAGGTCAAAAATTAGATCAAAACTACGTGAAATAAAGTTTTACCACAACTAAATAAATGTTTAGAATTCCGTAAAACTGATTGCACCGGTATGATCAATATTCAATTGCGCACGATTACAACATTTGAAAGCGAGGCAAAATATGCATCTAGAGTGTTAAATGGCTGCGGTCCAATTAAGGCAACGGTCCATTCAAGGCAACTCTCCCCTATGTCTAGGCCTATGTCATGTCAAAGGCCCTATAGGTTATAGACCTAATCGAAATCGTAATCTCCAGACTTATAAAGCGCCACTCGAAAGTCAAGCGCGGGCACCATTTTATTCACGAGCGCTGATAGTTAGTATGTGATTAAAGAAAATTTAGTTTTATTTTGGTAAGCCTAATAAAGAAATTTCTGTATTATTGCTATAATTAATGTGACTATGCTCCACTGTAAATAGCATTTAACTGCTACTGCAGTTACAATAACAAACGTCACGTTGAAACTCGTTGAATTCCAATATTTTGTGAAATCATTGGTTTCAACATCTGTGGCCATTCCATTGATCGTCAGTTGCTATCTCATCAAGTCAATCGGATTTATCTTAACGACTGAAACATAGCGTTAGGTTACCAGGAAGTGAATCAAGTCTGGTGATCAATGGCAACCCTATTGTACATGTCGTTAAATATTACAAGTTATCTTATTTATTTAGTATTTCAGATTAAGTTCATTATAATTATTATAATGTGCTCGATTAACAGTCAGACGACGAACTTGATGTCGTTGTTTCATCTGTTGATGCATTCATTGCTGGTGTGAAGACACTGAAGAGTGTATAATACATTGATGATAAAAGATTAGAAAACGTTGTTGTATTGGTTGCATCGGTTGTTATTTCAACTGCGGTAGTTTCGACTCTCGTGTTGATCGTAGTGCAAGGATCGTCTGAAAATGCGATGCGAAGAAACTGAAAATGGACGACTTCAAAATGACTGTGCTTCGTTTAAATGACTGTGCTTATTTTAAATGACTGTGCTTCTTTTAAATGACTGTGCTTCTTTTAAATGACTGTGCTTCTTTCAAATGACTGTGCTTCTTTTAAATGACTGTGCTTCTTTTAAATGACTGTGCTTCTTTCAAATGACTGTGCTTCTTTTAAATGACTGTGCTTCTTTTAAATCGCATAAACTGCGCCATAATTTATTTATCGTCGCCATAATAATGTTGTCATAAATTAACATGGCTTGTAATCGAAGCACGTTAAGCCATTGCGACGTGTATCAGGAAGAATAACATGGACGACAAAACATAAGAATTGCTAGCTAAGAGGCTCATGAGCAGTAAGACACAAGGAAGTAGATCTAATTTTGAACAATTTAGGCGACTCAAGACTATATGAGCTTTCTGAGCGTGTTTGTCTAAAATTAACATTTCACTATTCCATTATTTCTTAATCTATTAAACAAGGCATTGTGTCATAATCTAATTAAGTTATAGATTAATCAATATGCAGTGCTTGGGCGACTTTTATGGATAGATAAGACCTGCAATTTTTTTGCTGTATGATGCTTGTATGAGATGCGCAAGATCAAAGGAAGGCGTTTTTATTTTTAAAATAATTTTAGACATTTCAACTATAAATTATGCGCGCTACAGCCATTGCTACTCTTGAGTCTACGCTACATTCCATAACCCCAGTAACTAATTATAATAAAGGGATCTTAAGAAGTTGCCGGAATAAACAAACGGGCAGATGAACAACCGAACGAAGAGAGTTGCGTGTAGGCTACATTAAAAAATATTCTGGTCATCTCATCGATTCGGAAGAGGGAAGAATTATTCTAAAAACTTGAACTCAGTTAGCCATTCTAGGAGGGCAAGCAAAACCTATAATGAAACAATTAATGGTGGCATAGAAAAGTTAGGATGCATGCAATGGGAGAGATAAGAAAAGAAAATAGGCAGAAGGATACTTAGACGATATAGCGGAGAGAAAGAGACTGCAGGCTTACCGGTTGCAGAGCCGACTGCACTTGAAACGCTGTATGCTGTAGTCGGACCAGTGGATAAATAACATGGATCCTCTACAAGCGGAACATAGAACAACAAATTGCAGTCAGTTATGATCTCCGATTAGAATAAACTATCAATGAACTTGATACTCTGTCATTTTGTGACTTGCTTTCTCTGCCCACAGGTATTTTACATATTTCGTACAAACCTTAAGAAACTATAGCCAAGCATAGCCTATATAACCATTTTGATATCTCTGTCAGTCACGTACTATAATGTAGGCCTATTTTATATCATTTTATAAAAATATTTTGACTTAGTCTGCCTTTCGAGTTAATAAATAAAAATATAGTTTGAGAGATGAATACGCCTAATCGAAATGGCTTGCTCAAATATTAATGCAGTAACACATTGAAAATTCAGTTTTAGCCACACGTCTGGATATAATCAATGCCCGGTATCTTTTATTTGCTGTACCAAACAACACCTGCTTTCAACTAAACTTATGTAAGCGCAATAGCAAATTGTAGCCTACTTTCTCGATTTGGCAGTCAACCGACATGTCTAATGACAACTGACAGATACATGTAGCCTACATGAAAACGATTCCTGATGGTCCAAGAACTCTGTATATATCCTAAAGATCACAATTTTCTGATTATAATTATGTGCTGTTTATATGAGGGTAAAGCCCGAATTATGCACGCTAAAATCAAGCATAGGCCTACGAGTACTCTTTTGTCATTAATTAATTCTTTTAAACTTGTTTTTATGATATCTAGCATATTTTTGATAATATGTAGATATAATTATGTTAATACAAAGACATTATGCCACTCACCTCTTTAAGAAATACTTCATGGTTTGCATAATTTGGTTTGAGAAGTGACAAAATTGCTTACCTGTTTTAAACTATGATAGTGTAGCTAATGGTTTACACAATACTTGACATAGCTTGAGATATACAACAGGGTTGAGAATAAAGGAAGGTATAAAAGTGGGTGAGGAAGTTGACATGTTGCGACAGTTGAAAGATGAAACGGCGGCAATGTCAGATCTTCGGAATCTTCTGTTATCCTCTTCAAAATGTTGCCAAAAGTTTTGACCCTGCATTCGAAAACCTGCAACATAAAGATCACTTACATTAAAATAAGAAAACCTTGCTGTTGGTATGTAAAACCGATGTCATCATTGATTTGCTGCGTCTGGTTATACATTTGAGCACGCACCCAGAACCAAAATTATCCATTATATTACCCGTATATACAATAATTATATTTATCCATCGCATTTGCCATAGCGTCCCTTTCACGCTCTCTACTCAGAGGCGCTCCCAACTACAGTGCGTACACTGCATCGGAGTTTCACGCCGAAGCGCACAAACAATTATTGCGAGTGAAGGACTTGCTCATTGTTCAAGGTCCATGCACGGCGTCTTGAGGGGATTTGAACCTGGATATGATATGCCGAGCTTCCCTCAATGAATCTATGTATATGTAGCACTAAGCTTTCAAAGAAATCACACGCTCTTCACAAATATTTGCCTGACTGGCTACGCTAGTGTGTTGCAGAGCAATTCGGAAATGCAAGGTGAACAGAGACAAAGGTAGGAACAGATCCATTCAGCGTAGGACTGTTCAATATGTTCACCAGCATCAACGAAACAGACGCATAGAATGGACTCAAGTTGATGTGTAAATTAAACGCAGCACCTGCAATTCCCATTCGCAGCATAGAGGAAGTAATACTGGCATGTCTGGTGTATTTTGTTGCAGTTCCGACAAGAGAAGCCATTTAATGATTCCCATAAGGAAGATCCTGAATGTCATGAGTTGGGCGACAGGAAGCTATAACAATATTTAGGCTACCCCATTGCTGAAGTAAGCTTACTGTAGCATTCGAGCATTTTGGTCACAAGTCAGAGGTAGTAACTGTTGCCAACGGATGGAGTCGATGATCGCTGAACTAGCAATGCTGTCTGATAATAATTATATGTTAAATTTAGTAAAAGTACTTTAGTGATGCATATTGGGAAGAGAAACACCTAGTTTTACATTAAATGAGGCTGTGTATTGAAGGCGATGAAGCATCAAGAAAGGTTTACTTTCAGTCTTTGTATATCAATTCAAGTCCATCATTCTGTCTAAATATGAAATTATTTGCACTTACTTTGAAAGTTGACTGTCAGCCTCATAACTTCTGATCTTAGCATAGTTGTTATCGTCCTATTGGAGTAAAAGCAATTGCATTCTTTCGTTAATTCAAAAGCTGGTAGTTTCTTTTCGGATATCATGTTATAACAGGTTAAACGGAAGTGGAAATAATGTACAGGTGCGTTGTTCTAAATCGGCGAAAATTGTTTGTCAATGCGCTAGAAAGTCAATACTTAAGTTGAGAAGTGGTTTAACTGCTGTAAATATTTCATGACTTTTATGGGCAACAGGTAACGAAGTTGGGAACAACACGTTATATGACTTGCCAGTATAGCAGGCCCGTCACAGTCGTAGCGCGAACCATGTCATAAAAGTTTGGGACCCTGAGACCATGAGCAATTCAGAAGCATAATTCATACCGTACATAGACTTCTATGGCCTTGCAGCATTTTCGGCACATATTATGCGCTTCAAAATTATTGTCAGCCTCATAACTTCTGATCTTAGTTGTTATCGTACTATTGGAGTAAAATCAATTTTTCATTATTTCGTTAATTCAAATGCTGGTCGTTTCTTTTCGGATATCATGTTATAACAGGTTAAACGGAAGTGGAAATAATGTACGGCATTGCTAGTTCAGCGATCATCGACTCCATCCGTTGGCAACAGTTACTATACTCTAGACGCCCCGGTATGACAGAGAGGCAGGGCCATCCGCCGCTCCAGCTTTGGTTTCCTCACCTAATCAGCATCTCATAAACCTTATTCTGATTGTCTCTACCCAGTTACCCATGCACATGGTGGTCTAGGTCTTCAACAACTTTTTCGGCATTTTGATGATGGCATCATCAGATAACTGTCATCGACATTATTTAAGAAGCCTGTAGTTTATATGGTGCAATGTTTTCGATTTTGAGACATTATTGTATTATACTATGTTGTAACTGAGCATTTCTAAAATGTCTCTAGCAGTATTATAGTCTATGTATTCAGAGGCTTTCTCATCACAAGCATTCCGAAGAAGCAGAGTGTTATTAAAGCAACGTATACCAAAGTGGATAAACCACTCGTCGAGTCTCAGTCCGATTTTGTGGGGGAAGGTTATTCCACGAAGAAGGACCCACAAGTGGTGGAAAGGCACGAGGTTGAGCAATGGCTGTCCTATAGTGACAGTCACAGTATCCCAGGAAATGAATAGGTCAAGCCTATCTCTGCAGCAAAGAAACCCGAGAGAGACATCTTTCATTCGGGTATAAGGTGGGGTCGAGAAATAATAACAAAGACTCCCATAGTCATAACATTTTTTCCAAAGCTACCCAACTTTCTAAGGGCTGGCTACAAACCTGCTCAAAAACATTACGTTAGGCTTCCGTCCTATTGATGCCAGTAGCTTATTGGTGGAATATTTCTCATTGAACAAGACAATTATAATATTACTGTTAATAATATTTGCAATAGCGGCCGATCTGAGATGTTCCTCACCTTTATTAACATATAAGCCTAAGTCCTCAAGTGATCATTTGAACATGGTGGCGATAAAATATAATAATAGTTGTTACTATGATTAGTTTATTACCGGTAGACTATAATATATATGTAGAGTTGTAGACTATAATATATATATAGTCTATATGTAGACTTTAATATTATATAATTTATGTAGCCTACTGTCACTTTTATTGGTACGAAGTCCTGCTCGACGTAGCCTAGCGATTCACTTAGCAGGCAGACTGAGGCAGTGTCTTGTTGAAGATGTCGGTCGATCAGTAAACCCTCCTCCGACCAAGCGGCTTTCTTTAAAATCAGTTTTCTGGTCACCTGCCATCTCCTCCCTCCTCTTCCCTGCCATTAGTTCTTCCAGATGGCAGCTAAACGCCGAAGTCAAGTAAAAACGTGTTATGCGTTTCTATAATAACAGTTTGCAGATATTGTTGTTGATGCTGTCTATTTTATTTGATTGCTTTCGTAGAAGTTCAAAACTAAAAATAAGAATCTCATGTAAAAAATTGAATGTAAATGCATATATTCATTAGGCTAAGTTGCATTAAAAACCAAGAACTAGATTCAGAACCTCAGATGAAACCCCAGACAGATTAGAGCTTATGGGAACTCACTTTCAATTCTGTAAGATTGTAACATTTGATAAAGAACTATCATTTTAAATATTGGCATATATTATTTCTAAAACAATGTTTTATTGCATACAGTAGAATAAAAAATCTCATGTCATAACTACATGTATTGCTAACTTGTGACCAACGCTGCTTTATAGTTTGAATAACTGGAATGAAAATTTAAAACTCAAGATGAATGTACGAATGATCTGTTTCATTTAAAAATTCTTGCGCATAAAAATTGCGTTGAAATAGGCCTAGCCTATGTATGTATTCATGTATGTATTGTATGTATGCATGTATGCATGCTTGCATACACACGTAGGTCTATGTAACTAGCAATATGCGCGTTGACATGAACCGCAGACAAACGCTACATGTACATGTAGGAGGTCTAATGCAGTGAAGAATATCAGAGATGTCTAAATGATAATTTTGTTGATAACAGAAGAAGTCTTTAACCGTCACGCATTGTCATATACAGTAGGATATGTAGGTCCTTGTAGGATTATAGGATATGTACTCAGCATTGGTTTACGTTTTAATGGGAGCGGTGCTTTGGTTTTATTCGGTTTATTATGTAAATTATTATGCAAATGCTGCAATAGCAGACTATAAACAATGATTGTTATCTTGGTGCAATAAAATTGATGGTTATGGTTATTGCACCTTGCAGCTAACATGGTTTCTTTGAACCAATCAGAATGCACAGGAAGAGTTTGTTTGATGTGAGCATTATTTTATGTGCATATAATAGCCTATGATCCTCGAGTGTTAATAAATTTAGTCGCAGGCCCCAGACTGTTACTTCCTGGAGTGAAAACTCCGTAAGCTATATCAGCCTATATTATGTGCTGTGACCTATCAGACCCATTCTAGGCTAGATTAGTTGAACGTTGCTGTATTTGCACAAGAGGAAGGAATCTTTCTTATAAAATGTTTTTACTGTCCACAACCGCCATCTCAATTATTGCCTAAATGCTGTAGGTTATCTTTTCAAGTCTCGCTTACTAAACTTAACGTCTAATAGTTATATGATGATAATGACTCAAAATTGGATTTTTTGTGGTCTGAATTGCATAATATTCGTTTATTCAATAGAAAATTTCCTGTCACCTTCAGGACGGCAATCAAGAATTGGTTGACATTTTGATTGTTATGAGAACAAAGGCTGTTCTTTTCGACAGTTTTTAATGTGGTGAATTCGTCTCGACTATACCGCGGGCAACTCTGAAATAGGTTTTCTAATGTGTGTGAGCCATTTAGCCATAAGTAGCCAGCAGTGTTATTTCTATTAACTGTAACTGTAACTGAAATAGCAGAATAACTACAAAATCTTTGTCAGTTAACTGTAACTGAAACTGAAAAATAAAAAAATAGATAACTGTAACTTAAACTGTAACTGGAAAACAATAACTGTATAACTGAAGAATCAAAAAGAGTTAACTTGAAAATAAAACAAGTGCTTTTTTCTTACTTACTTATTGAACGGTAATTATACTCTATTGCACGTTTAGTTCTCTATGTTCATTTCACTTCCGGTTCCTGTCCCTTTCCTATTCCTTTCCTGCTTAGGCTTCGGCGGTAAACTGTTAAACAATCAGCCACCGCGATTGAAGCGCTTCAAGCTCCTATCGCAGGATAACCAGACCAGAAGCTCCTTGAGTTCAGCATTAAGCACGTCCGGTATCGATGGTGAGCTTGATCGATACTTGGCGGAAGCAACCATCTTCAGCGGTGACCTAGATAATGGACTGTCCTTCTGGGTGGATCGACAGAGCTCCTATCCATCTCTGGCCCTGATTGCAGAAGACTTTATATCCGAGCCTGCTTCACAAGCATACGTTGAGCGCGTCTTCTCAGTTTGTGGGGACACGTGTGCAAGAAAGTGAAACATATTAAGTGTAAATTTTAACGTCGTGTGTTCCAGTCAACCGACAATGTGTAAAATCAGGTTGATCTCCTATTCAACTTTCTGGGAACTTTGCGCAATATGTGTGACTGTGATCAGTGTTTTAGTAGTTGTGACGTTTGAAAATACACGTAGTAACTGTAACTGAAACTGTAACTGAAAAATAAAAAATAACTGTAACTAAAACTGAAAAATCTCATTGCAGCTAACTGTAACTGAAACTGTAACTGGAAAATAAAAAAATAGATAACTGTAACTGAAACTGTAACTGAAAAACCATAACTGAAATAACAAAGTTTAAGTAGGGATGAATCATTGGGTCTAAATCATTGCTCATCTAATAATATAATCTACTAAAATGGCCTGTATCCATTTTGGCTTATTGTTATTTTTAATAGCCAGAGTCTTCATAATTAAGAAAATAGTTGATAAACGACCCCCAATTTGTAGTCCTCATGTAATGGTATAGTCTTAGAATGCTGACAAACTAAAACGAGATTCGTGAAACATTTTTAAAAATCTTGTATAGAATATTAATTCCTTGTAGGCTACAATGTCTACATAGCCATCGGAGTTTATTCGGTGAACAATAACTCTGCATATAAACATCAAGTATGAGGTCAGGTATCGAGCCAAGAATTGTGAGATACTTCTAGAAAGACCCCAACAGCTTGATATGATAATTTACAAGATCCAAGTGTGGAAGAATTCGTTTTTTAAATTGAAGCAAAATACGTAGGCATGAAGAACACAAGTTACTTAAAAATAAAGGGAATTCAGGTAGGTCTAGTTAATAAACCAGGTCATAATGTTATCACAGTGTCTGTTGAAGGTGCTCACGAGTTGCTGAAATGTGTCGTCGCCTTCGCAAGTTCCGATAATAAAAGAAAGTCGCGAATCCATTGGCTATAGGCCTATACGTGGGGTCTAAACTGCGATCCAACTACCTTTGTACACAGCAGCTGTCTATCTACTGATGTTAGAGTTACATTCTGCTGAGTAGTGGCGTTAAATTAGTTTTAGGTAACTTGTCGTCGCATTCACAAGTTCCCATAATTCTAAACAAAATCTTAAATGCATGCATTGGCTATATTCGTGGGGTCTAAACTGCGAACCAACTAAGGATCAAACTACCTTTTGTAGTTGTCTATTTATTGATGATAGTTATGCACCATTAGAGTTACATCTGTTGATAAGTGTTTTTAATTCAAGTTTCGGGCTCTAAATTCTATAAGGCCTGTTTTGCTGATCGTAAAGAGAAGTAAGGATGCTCATACAGGTGTTTCATTTGTATAATGCATTGCCATATCTTCTAGACTCAGGAAGTTGATATCTGGTTGACTTATGGGTCTAGAACCATTTTCTTCAACTGCTTGCTCACCTATGCCACCTACGTGGCCATAGCTGTCACGTGTTCTGCCACTAATGATGTCTATTCTTCCGTCATTATTGTCAAACACGAATTGGTTATCTCTTGGTTGCATATAGTCGTCACTCCTTTTGACGGTTGGATAACTTCTTCGTTGTGCAACAGTTGCCTGCCTGCTAGGGTTGTCAATTATTCCGTCGTTGTTGTCAAACACGAATTGGTTGTCTCTTGGTTGCATATAGTCGTCACTCCTTTTGACGGTTGGATAACTTCTTCGTTGTGCAGCGGTTGCCTGCCTGCTAGGGTTGTCAATTATTCCTTCATTGTTGTCAAACACGAATTGGTTGTCTCTTGGTTGCATATAGTCGTCATCGGCGAGTGACACATTCCTTGCGTTCGTTGGATATCTTCTTGGCTGAGCAATATCCACGACTGTTGTCTGTCTGCCAGGATTCATACTGAGTTCAGGACTTCTGTTGCGTCTTGATGTCGTCGCATCGTCTTCGATAGAATAATCATAATCATGATCTGCTGCCGCTGCTGTTCCTGTTGCTGCTGCTGCTGCTGCTGCTGCTGGTCTTTGCCGTGTCACGGTCGGTTGATGAAAATCTGTTGGATGATTATTATTATTGTCATTTCTGACAGCGTGGTTTATTGCTTCGTCGACGAGATCCTGTGGAGCATCGTGATTGATGTAGATGTTTTCTCGTTTCACCGTCTTCTTCTGTAGTTTGTTGCGAAGGTAGGTCAATATCGTCACGTCGTCGTCGTCATCGTCATCGCTCTTTCTGTAGCGTCTGAAGAGGAGAACTACTACCAGAATGATAATGGCGACAACGACGACACATATCACGGTGACTCCAATGATTAGATCTGTGTAATCTGTTGTGTAACTTACACAGCAACCGTGGTGAGTCGTTCCGGCGACGGTTACCTGCAACAACGAATGCAGGAAAGCAGTTCTCTACAGAAATGTAAACAAAGAAGAATAAAGGAGCTCGTGATGGGGAGGCTAATGCTATAGGCAGCTTCTTCCAGAAAGATGGATTGACTCTTCTACGCTGGAAGTTGGGGCGGTGAAACAATTAGCTAGGTAGACTACGATCGTTCAGTATATCGATTTATTTAATTGCTATCGTATTATAATTTCCCTATAGACTATCTCTCAGCCTATCAACTGCCTCTGGTGTTGTCTACTGTCTTTGAGGAGGTTCAATCGTGGATGGTGGCGAATAAACTTTTTAAATATTCAAATTGGCGTGCGATGTGATTTTACTAAAAAGATGTTGTTGTTATTACCTTGACGGGATGCGGGTCAGAGGTAGAGACGCAGAAACTTGAGTTATCGCTGATTGGTGGTTCATCATTCGGCGGTCGACATTGGAGTTCATTGTCTGTAACCATGGTTACATTGCACAATGCATCGCTAACGAACACCTGATAATCTTCCATCGAACAGCCATGCAAGAGTCCACTGCCCTAGAAAAAGAAAAGAAATGACACAGCAAGAACATCATAGCACATTTGCCGTGTTATAATATAATTGGTTATATTGAGTCTAGTCTAATGTAGCCTATCTATATCAATTCTTCTTATTGTCTCTTTTTTTAATTTCCTCTTCCTTGTCTTCTTCCGCTCTTATTACTCATCGTTGTCTTAAAATGACAAAAATAGTAAGCTAATAATAATAATAATAATAATAATAATAATAAATAATAATGATAATGATAATAATAACATTATTATGATTATTATAACCAGAATATAAGTTTTAGATTTCGATTCAGTTATAACAAATCAATTTTAGTTTGCTTAGGGGAGCCGGTCCATGGCCACGAGTAATCCATCCAGTCTACAAGGTGCCCTGGTAGACAACAGCGTTGAAGTGTTGGATAGTGACTGAGATGCTCTGGAATAGAAATCCTGTTTTGCACAAATATTCAGAGATCCTCTTTTATTATTATTATTGTTTTTTTTTTTGCCCTGAGGTACTTCGTTCCCTCGGGGACTTATAACTTATAAAAGCAATGTCTTTATTCTGGAACGATAATTTATTATTATTATTATTATTAGCTATTTTAAAACAAATTTTACCCGACGTATCTCAGATCCATTGGGACTTTAAATTTTTTATTCTGAAACGGCTAGAACTGCTAGGACTCGTCAAGATCAGGCGAAGCAAAGGTGACTTGGAAGGCAATGGCGTTGAAACGTTGAATTAAAATGGCATTATAATAATAATAATAATAATATTATTTTTCTAGAACATTTGTAAAAGGAACAGAATAGAGGCGCGACAGAATGTGGTGTCGTTTTGGTTGCTTACATTCTTATGATATTCTAGCAGATGCTGTGGAACATGAAACCCAGCGTTTCAGAATAATTTATTGGACATAATAAATTGCTTGTTTGACATACGGATAAGCTGATGGTCTCCATTTTGTTAGTAACGAAGTCCATAGAACAGCCGGAGTTGAAGCTGACTTGAATCGGGACGAAGTTGAGTGTCACATTAGGCAATGATTTGCTGATGTTGGTGTAGGTGGGAAATTCGTCAAAAATGAATCCAAGGTACATCTCAAATGTGTTTCCAGTTTCGTCTGTGAGGTTGGCGACTGGAGCGCGCTTCGTTCTTCTGCCTCTCTTGTGACTCCAAAGCGAGGGATCTAGATGGAAAACGCCACGAAAACGTTTTCCAGCAGGCTGTGTGTTGTTGATGAAAGACGAAGGAACAATTCCATTAGGAACGAGACAAGTAATCGCCGACACATTCTTTAGAGAGCAACTCTGTTGTAAAACAGTGGACAAGACAGCTCGTGTTGAGATTAGTGATAAATCCAGAAATAGGCAAAAAGACAATCATAATGTTTTTAGCAGTGACTCGTGTATAGAAAGCAATGCTAAATCGCATAGGCCTACTAGAAGATCTCATAATTATAGATTTAAATATTTGCATTAGGCCTAGACCTACATCCAATCCAGAGCGAATTTAGTAACTGGCTCGAAATTGTAGATGGCTGGTCTATATTTTGGCTTTTGGTATTGGGTTATATTTTGGCATTTGATACTGGATCAAGAACAATAGTAAATGGATATATATTTTGTCGTTTAGTATATTGGGTTGAGCATCGCAAATGGTAATATTCAGCTTTCAGTGATTGGTTCAGAGTTGCAACTAACTTTATTTCCGTTACAGACGTTACAGTCAAAACACACGTTTATCGTCTGGTAAAACGCAGAGACGTAAAAACGATTGGTCTCGCGTCTAGTTTCCATTTTACATCTAGCCTATATCTGTGACTCATCTATCTATGAATAGCCTACACGTAGGGCACATTTCAAGTAGAATAATTCGCACAATGATCACACACCTGCGACTCAATGTTCTCATCTGAACGCATCAGTTAAAATAATTGTTGACCCACAGCTGCTTTACCTCATACTTGGGCGACAGCAGGGATATACGTGAACTAACCTCTCGGCTGTAGTTGGTTTCTGAATGACCCGTCGTGTTTACCACAAACGTCGTGATATCCATCATTGGGTTTTGAACGGTGTCCATATTGGATCCAGAAACAGTCAGACGAACACCACCTCTGTCAACAAAACAATCGAAACGAGTTAAAGTGTTGAGAATTCTCAAGTATCATTGCTGTAATTCACAATTCAATTTATTGTCGCTTCTAAGAATCATCGCATTCGAAAATCATGCGTTCGAAATTGACGAGGAACAAGAAACCAAAGGACTGCAGGCTGCGAATAGGCTACTGTCGCAATTTCAAATAAAAAATGTCTAATGAACGATAGCTAAGAAAATATCTTCGGTGATCGAGCGATCATTTCCAAAGTGTCTTCATCAACCGTAGCATAGCTACATGTAGGCTATAGGCCTACTCGTAACGTATCTCGTTCATCATGCAGACTGCATGCAGAAATTGGTCTGTTGTTTTGACTGCAGCGCAGTACGTATGTTGTACATGAAAGGAACCGATACCATGACTGTAGCCCACATTTTACCTTCGTTTGTACACTCTAATAAAATCACGGTAAGATCACATAAATGCATGTAACCTATGTCTTGTCTACTGTAACAGTCTACATTGGCTATCATTTGAGGGATCGCTGGCTAAATGACAACCGATGATTCCATTACTTTTGAGGTAGGCATACCAACAACGCAACACACGACATGCTTGAAACTGTTTGCATAGAAATAATTATTAGAGTGAAGGTGGTTAGTGAGTGTCTTACGACATGAGTATTTCTGTCGGTTCGATAGTTTGGATGACTGGATTTCCAGTGTACTTGAAGCGAAGATTGTCTGCATCAGACGTTACATTTATTGGTCCCGAGTATTCAACGATCATCAACAAATTGTGGTCGACGTAAGTATCTTCTACCGGTGGAACTCGAACGGTTATTGAATCACTTAAGCTGTCAATATGACAACACGTGCGTTGCATATGCAATATGCGCATAGCCTGTATGCATGCATGCAGGGTATTGCGATTAATTATATTATTAGCCTACTGCTTTTAACCGGTAGTCTACTGTTGAACTGAATCGAATGACTGAATTTATACATATACAATAATATTCGAATAATGATGTGAGGTGATCTGCTGCTATAATTAATTTTGATAGTTCTATCGTTCTATTCATAGTATACGATTATCACTATGCACGTCGTCTACAACCTGTTCCACTGCCACCAAGAACAAGCGAAACCAATGCCATAATATAATACATGTCAGCAATTCTATGCTAACTTTTAGATTATCACACGTTAATACAAGATTTTAAATTAACTGTTTGACAGCCATGCAATGCCTGCACCAGGTCGTATTATTAGACTATACTCATTTCCCCCAACGCCTTCTGGCGAATGAAAGACTGATTACATCTGTGCAATGGTAGCGGGAAGACAAGAACGCAATATAATGGATGAAGAAGCAGCTTGTTAAAACATACAATAATTATAATACGTCATCGCGAGTTTCCAATTTTGTTGCAACACATGCAAATAATGCTACATTGCTCTACAACTCCAAAAGTATGAACTTAAAAGTCTTCATGTAATTCGGATGCATTCAGTCGATACTTACGTTAGATTAAAAATTATGTATGCGTATAGTGGAGGCAAGGGGCTGGATGTAGTGTCGATGAGGTAGGCACCGAGTGGTTCAAAAAGATTCAATCCTTGTCCTCTGATGGTAACATTTGCACCACCCGCAATGATTCCAGATGTGGGCGAAATTCCTCCATTGACAATGGGCTTCGTTATCAATTCTGTCAAGTTAGAACCATATTGACGCATGCAAAATTCAAGACGACCCGATATAATGTAGGCTACAGATAGGCTACTAAAAATGTATAGACCTAGACTGAAGGTTATAATTAACCTCTATATCCAATGCCTGCAATGCATTGCTAATATTATGAAGTTAGTTGAGCATAGAACAATTGTGTACTGCAATAGAATAGCTGCTATTCAATAGCATAACATTTTAGATTTGTAGCCAAATCAATGCAGGTCATAAAAATATATTATCCCGCATCAAATTTGCCGATTATGTTGGCTTATGCAGGAGACCGAAAAGAAGCTGAAGGTCCCGCTATAGCCATTGTCACCTGAGAGCGTTGGATTGAACATGATGCGTGACGACCGACTGTGTAAGGTAATTAATTACAGAATAATACATATCTAATATGATATCTTAGCCAGCATAATTATATTGCGGATGAAGGGTGAGGTAATTGAGAAAATTGAGTAAATATAATATTGCTGTGATATAGACGAACATTCTCATACAGCGATAACTCTGTAGGCTTAGTAATTTCCCAGAATGTTAGGTTTTATGCTTCTTGTCGATTATAGGCAGAAAACTCCTGTTTGAAAAGTTGAAGAGATGTCAGGGAGCGAATACGAAGAGGGTTTTTGGTCTGATTCATTCCATAGATGTAAGCCTAGTATTAATACACGGACAAAGAGAGTATAAAAGGGTATTATTATCTTCAGCAACGATCTTGGACACCCTGCAGTATTGAGTTGAAAATAATCTCTATTGGTCAGTGGTAGGCTAACAATCATTGATTAACGGTATATCGGGGCATAAATATCCCAGTTGATAATTCCTGATCTGGCCTGCATGGTTTCATAATTTTCAGGCTTTTAAATTCTTTTTTTAGTGGGATAGGTAAGTTTTTTTGCAACAAATCTTATAGCCCGTTTGTATGTCGCCCCGATTTTGTGCTCCCAATAAAGTTTCCAGGACTTTTCAAGTTGCCTCAATAAACGAATAGCCTAATTATATTTATGGTGGTATGACAATGATATTAAACGATAATGATACATATTTCATACTGTCACGAGAAACTAATGGGCAGACTGAAAAGTTTAGTTTACCGGTTTCGCAGAGAAGTCCGACATATTGTTTGTCATCTAAAACGGGACAGATGCAATAGTAGCGACTTAGTGCGTTCTGATTAACACACGTTCCACCATTGAAGCAAGGTATATCTTCACTGGCACAAAAATCGGTCTCTGAAAGCAAAAAACAAAAGTCACTGATGCATGTTTGAAGTTTTAAAACATATGGACATTATTTATGACCGTAGAAAAGGACCACACTTTCAAGTCTCTTCCATATTGTTCTTAGGCATTCAACTCATATAGTAAAGACGGCCAACAAAGACATAGGCCTATTCAGCTTAAGATAATTGATACCGCTCTAATTATCTGCTTAATTATTGGAGCAGCAATTAATTATATTATATCAAATACGTCTGCGGCTCCAATTTTCAAATAAGCTTAGGCTTACTCCATTCCAACGTCGTCGGCGCTAATCTTCAAGGCTGACTCCACCAGAATCATCGTGCTGAGACCAACTAAAGCGTCCACGCTGATATTCGTTTTATCATACATGTAAATATAGAGAAACGTGTAATTCCTTACATGTTGGTTAGGGTTGTCCAGAATAACAAAAAGTTTCAGAAAACACCCATACTGAAGTTTTTCCCATGATTTTGTTCATGTGTGGCCTACAGATATTTTTTACAGATTTTTAAAATGTCATCCTAGGGTCCCTCATGGCCCCTGAACTTAGGGACCGATTTTGGTCAAAATCGCACTGTATTTTCAATACGAACAGCTTATAACTAAGCAGATAGGACTTACAGTTGCACTATTAGACACCAAATTGATATAATTTTCATTACTCTTGACTAATCAGCAATAAAACAAGTTGAAATGTACTTTATGAGAAATATAAGGGGCCGTCCATAAATGACGTCACGTAATTTAGGACGATTTTTTAACCACGAACCCCCTCGAGTTACATGTTGTCACAAAATTCATACGATATCTAGTCAGAAACTGTCACAAATAGTCACAGATGTGTGACTCTGCCTCTCCCCGAGGTGTGTGACGTCATTTATGGACGGTCCCCAATGAAGTACCAATGCGCACCGGCTGCAGGCGGGATGGGTGGGTGGATTGGTGATGGGTGGGTGTTTGGATGGGTGGATGGACGGATAGATGGGTGGATGGATGGATAGATGGGTGGGTGGGTGGAGGATGGGTGGGTGGGATGGTGGGTGGGTCGATGGATGGATAGTTGGGTGGATGGATGGACGGATAGATGGGTGGCTGGATGGATAGATGGGTGGATGGATAGATGGTTGGGTTGGTGGGTGGATGGATGGAAGGATGGGTGAATGGATGAAGGGATTGGTTGGTGGACGGAGGATGGGTGGATGGATGGGTCAATAAATGGATGGATGGGTTGGTGAGTGGATGGATGGATGGGTGGGTGGATAGATGGGTGAGTGGATGGAGGATGGGTGGGTGGGTGTTTGGATGACTGGATGGAGGGATGAATGGATGGGTGGATAAACGGGTGGATGGGTGGGTGTATGTATGTATGTATGTGCACTTGTTATAGCGCCCCTTCAAGCTCTCTCTACTCAGAGGCGCTCCCGATGCAGAGCGGACACTGCATCGGAGTTTCACGCCGAAGCGCTGAGCAATTGTAAGTGAAGGACTTGCCCAAGGTCCTTACGCGGCTTGGGTGGAGGGATGGATGTAGGATGGGTGGGTGGATGGAGGGATGGGTGAATGGATGTGTGAATGAATGGATGGATGGATAGAGGGATGGAGGAATGGGTGGGTGGATGGATAGATGGGTGGATGGATGAGTGGATGATTGGAGGGAGGGATGGATGGATAGATGGGTGGGTGGAGGATGGGTGGGTGGGTGTTTGGATGAATGGATAGAGGGATGAATGGATGGGTGGATAAATGGGTGGATGGGTGGGTGGAAGGATGGATGGATGTAGGATGGGTGGGTGGATGGAGGGGTGGGTGGATGGATGTGTGAATGGATGGATGGATGGATGGAGGAATGGGTGGGTGGATGGATGGATAGATGGGTGGATGGATGAGTGTATGAATGGAGGGAGGGATGGATGGATAGATGGGTGGGTGGAGGATGGGTGGGTGTTTGGATGAATGGATGGAGGGATGAATGGATGAGTGGATAAATGGGTGGATGGGTGGAGGGATGGATGGATGGATGTAGGATGGAGGGATGGGTGGATGGATGTGTGAATGGATGGATGGATGGATGGAGGGATGGAGGAATGGGAGGGTGAATCGATGGATAGATGGGTGGATGGATGAGTGTATGAATGAAGGCAGGGAGGGATGGATAGATGGGTGGGTGGAGGATGGGTGGGTGGGTGAATGGATGGTCGTTTGGATGGGAAGAAAGAAGATGAAGAAGGGTAAGATTATGGAATGAGCGCGTGCAAGTAGAAGAGGAAGAATCGGAAGGAGGAGAAAAGATGGAAATTATTTGGGAGATGAAGAATAAGAAGCAGAGGAGGAAGAGTAGGAGGTATACAGAAGACAGTGGAGAATTAAGAAAAGAAGGAGAAGATAATGAGGACAGGGGAACAATTTAGGAATGATATTAAGAAGAATCAGAGTTGAGGAGGAGGGTGAAGAGGTAAATGAGAAGGATGGCTATGAATAGGCCTAGTGTCCCGTAATCATAGTCTGGGTGCTGTTGGAGAGTCGACATCTTTAAGCATATTATAGTCTTTGTGTCAAGGAATTCGCAACAGTTGCATTACTAACATTAGGTGAAAAATAGGATGTGAACCACATGATGCGACGCCTGGTGCCGGTGCGTATTGGTACTTCATTGGGGACCGTCCATAAATGACGTCACACACCTCGGGGAGAGGCAGAGTCACACATCTGTGACTATTTGTGACAGTTTCTGACTAGATATCGTATGAATGTTGTGACAACATGTAACTCGAGGGGGTTCGTGGTAAAAAAAATCGTCCTAAATTACGTGACGTCATTTATGGACGGCCCCTTATATTTCTCATAAAGTACATTTCAACTTGTTTTATTGCTGATTAGTCAAGAGTAATGAAAATTATATCAATTTGGTGTCTAATAGTGCAACTGTAAGTCCTATCTGCTTAGTTATAAGCTGTTCGTATTGAAAATACAGTGCGATTTTGACCAAAATCGGTCCCTAAGTTCAGGGGCCATGAGGGACCCTAGGATGACATTTTAAAAATCTGTAAAAAATATCTGTAGGCCACACATGAACAAAATCATGGGAAAAACTTCAGTATGGGTGTTTTCTCAGACATTTTGCTTTTCTGGACAACCCTAATGTTGGTGTAAGCTTACGGTACCTTATTTTTTTGCCATTATGCCAAACCATTCTAGAACCTATACACCGTGACATTTGGAATAGTTTTGCAATTAGTTTCATGACTGTCGGCAAACGACACAATCGCAATCACCCTGATAACAATAAATATCTCACCATTACATATCTTTGTATTGTTAGGTAAAGGTTCGTATCCTGGATTGCATGAGCAGTTGTATTCGGCGATTAGATCCGTGCATTTGCCGAATGGATAGCAGGGATTAGCCTCACACTCATTTATCTCTGAAATAACAGTCAAGTGTAACATAATTATGCATAATTGTTTTCAATTAGAATACAGATACGAGCGCACAAGCTGGTTACGTCCACCCTGTTATTCTGTAGACACGTGAATAGCCACGGAAATAATCTACATTGAATGATCACAGAAATGACGACAGCTAAGCTACGAAGGCGACAACAATAGGGACAGATCTAGTGAATGACTGAAAGAGGCTACTTACATAATATTATACATGAAGGTCTCGGTCATGTCATTTATTTTTCTACATTAACCGAAAATTCATTCATTGTCCTTAAGATCTTTATTTTACCTACCCACGTCGCAGCGTTGTGAAGTGAAACCTGGAGTGCAGATGCAGCTAAAAGTGGCGCCGTGATCGACGCATGTCGCCCCATTGCGACATGGACTCGGATCACAAGGGTCATCTAGAATACAAACAATATACGTCATTGATGTTAAGTGCAAACTAGCTTAATCAAGTTAGATTAAACATATTATATACACGTCTAACTCTAAAAATATTATTATGCAAGTGTGTTCAACTTCTTATATAATTATATAGCCTATATTTATGGTCAAATAGCCTAATATCCAAAACTCGCTTTGATTTAGGATTCATTGAAAAGTTACCAGTGTGGTATGCCTATTATAGTGAATGAGACTTCTTCAGCATCAGCTGTAGCTTCTCTATAATTATTGGTTGCCTAGCTATCCAAGAAAACAGTAGGCAGAAATTCCATGAATTTCTAATTTCAATATCTCATTGCACCTTGCCATGAATTTTTTTTTCAATATCTAATTGCAATTGATCAGAGCATTTAAAACAATCACAGATTATACCGTGGCAACGCAGTCGAAAAGCAAACGGAGCTGGGTAAGGACAACAACATTTCAAAATTGTTCATTCAGATAAATCGACTCGAGAATAGAAGAAAATAATCCAAATGACACAAATTAAAACAACGGTGCAACGAAATTACAAAATAAATTTTAGCCTTTGAGTAAGTGCCTGATAAAGGTTAAACCCAGCAAGAGATGTATCCCGCTAGACCTGGGCAGCCAAAATACAAATTATTATAGTCCATTTAAATTTTATAATCTATTCAATCACGTGCAGCATTATTCAATTTCTTTTTAAAACAAAATTTCGAAAACCATAATTAAGAAACACGGCCCTAATAATGGATGAATAATGATGCTACTGAAAGAGGAGCTCATTTTTTAGCAAATTAAAACTATGCTCTGCATTTGGCTTATAGCCGATAAGCATCAAAGTATCTAATAGGTCTATGCGATATTTTTTTTATCATAACATGAACGAGTATGAATTGAAAGACGAACATGGCGTCGTCGTTGTCTTTGTTGTTGAACGAGTCGTTGATAATGTAAAAGGTGTAGTCGTTGATGTTGGAACAGTAGGTGTAGTCGATGAAGGCGAAACAGTAGTACTTGGTTCTATTGTTGTTGTTGTTGTTGTTGTTGTTCTTTGTGTTGTTGTTTCTGTTGTTATTTCTGCTGTTGTTTCTGGCGTTGTTTCGAGTATTGTTTCTGTTGTTTCATTCATTGTTTCTGCTGTCGTTTCTGTTTCTTCACCTGATCCTGTTTCTGGTGCTGTTTCTGTTGTTGGTTCTGGTGTTGTTTCTGTTGTTGGTTCTGGTGTTGTTTCTGTTGTTGGTTCTGGTGTTGTTTCTGTCGTTGGTTCTGGTGTTGTTTCTGTCGTTGGTTCTGGTGTTGTTTCTGTTGTTGGTTCTGGTGTTGTTTCTGTCGTTGGTTCTGGTGTTGTTTCTGTTGTTGGTTCTGGTGTTGTTTCTGTTGTTGGTTCTGGTGTTGTTTCTGTTGTTGGTTCTGGTGTTGTTTCTGTTGTTGGTTCTGGTGTTGTTTCTGTTGTTGGTTCTGGTGTTGTTTCTGTCGTTGGTTCTGGTGTTGTTTCTGTTGTTGGTTCTGGTGTTGTTTCTGTCGTTAGTTCTGGTGTTGTTTCTGTTGTTATTCCTGGTGTTGTTTCTGTTGTTGGTTCTGGTGTTGTTTCTGTTGTTGGTTCTGGTGTTGTTTCTGTTGTTGGTTCTGGTGTTGTTTCTGTCGTTGGTTCTGGTGTTGTTTCTGTTGTTGGTTCTGGTGTTGTTTCTGTTGTTGGTTCTGGTGTTTCTGTTGTTGGTTCTGGTGTTGTTTCTGTCGTTGGTTCTGGTGTTGTTTCTGTTGTTGGTTCTGGTGTTGTTTCTGTTGTTATTCCTGGTGTTGTTTCTGTCGTTGGTTCTGGTGTTGTTTCTGTTGTTGGTTCTGGTGTTGTTTCTGTTGTTGGTTCTGGTGTTGTTTCTGTCGTTGGTTCTGGTGTTGTTTCTGTTGTTGGTTCTGGTGTTGTTTCTGTTGTTATTCCTGGTGTTGTTTCTGTTGTTGGTTCTGGTGTTGTTTCTGTTGTTGGTTCTGGTGTTTCTGTTGTTGGTTCTGGTGTTGTTTCTGTCGTTGGTTCTGGTGTTGTTTCTGTTGTTGGTTCTGGTGTTGTTTCTGTTGTTATTCCTGGTGTTGTTTCTGTTGTTGGTTCTGGTGTTGTTTCTGTCGTTGGTTCTGGTGTTGTTTCTGTCGTTGGTTCTGGTGTTGTTTCTGTCGTTGGTTCTGTTGTTGCTGTTTCCGTTGTTGTTTCAGCGACAGCAGTTGTCTTGGTTGTTGGGCTGATCGTGGTGCTAGGAATGGCTGAAAGAACGAAGAAATTGAAATTGACGACTTTTAATCAAATGGCTATAATATTTATGCGTCTTTTAATTCATTATAAACTTTGTCCTATTTGTCGTCGCCATAATTAATTGTCGTAATTAAACGCAGTGTCATCATCGACGCATAATTATTATAGCTCGCTGCGACATTGAGTACGAACAATCACATGTGTTATCATCGTGAATGTTAAGATTGGGGAGGGAAATTGCATGGGTGGGATTAACATTCATTCTAATAATTATGCATTAATAAGCAGGTATTCTTAGCTTACCAGTTGAAATCTCGCCAAAAGAAGATTAGACATTGTCTTAGTAAACTAACCCTTACACACATCTATGCTAATCTCCAAATTTACACAGAAAGTTATGGAAACAGGACATTACCTCCCGGACCTTACTCCCGGACATTACCGCCCTCGCCATGACCCCCAACCATTAGGCATACCCCCTCTAGGATATTACCGACGTAGCCGACCCATGCCATTGCCCTCCCCAAAAATTGAAATTTGGAAAACATTAAAAGGGCAAAGGCAAAGGTGTCAATGGCAGACAAAATGTGTATTCGGATGCTTCACGAGCTAGATCTTGGTGCTAAAGCTATAATCACCACTTGCTCTGATAAAAAAATAAGAGCGGATAAATTAGCAGTTAAATTGAGAGTAGGCTCTTAAGAAATACGCCGTTGATGAAAGGAGATCGGACCAATGTCCGTTGTACTGGTTTCATTGAGAAAAGCTAATGGCCCCAAAATCTCCGGATCTGAACCCGATGGATTATCAAGTGTGGTACTGTGGAAAGCCATGCTGGAGAAATACCACAATGCACAAAAAGCCAAAGGCGACACGAGAATGACGATGGTCGTAATGGAGTCGATACGGGTAGTTTTACCACTGGAACACATCAACAAAGCCATCAAGAACTTTGCAAACACACTCAAAACGAGTGTGGGCACTGGTTGGAAACACATTGAACACAAGTTTTAAAAGCAATATCAAGTTTATTTGATAACAATTATTTGAGATGTGACCTGATAAATTTGCTTTTGTTACTTTTTTGCAATTATGTTTTTGAATCGTCAAAAACGATGTGTGGGCTCACTAAATGTTCTGTTTGAAATAATTTGGTATAATTTGGCTGTTGGACTCAGATGTGAGCCTGTAAAACTCGATTTGCAATTTCGTACATGTGGTCAAGATATTGGCAAGAGACCTTAGGATAACTTTCTTGGGTCCACCCTGAACAATTCTTTCTAAGTTTTTTAAAACTACATTCACACTAATCGCATGATGAGAATCGAATTGATAGACTCTGCATTAGGCATATAATCTCTTCTTTATTTGTTTTTCAGCATTTTACTGTCTCCTCATCGTGGTTGGCTCACAAGTTGCTAATTTATTTGCCGAAAATAAATTTTTCCATTTTGCAAATAGTTTCATGTAACTGAAACTGTTTAATGAATGATGCGTTAAGGAAACATGAATTGCCGTTTTTTTAAAATTAATAGTCACGTGTAAGTTACTCTGAAAATAAGAAAAACTCATCAATTTGGTAGATCACAATATTATTCTCAAAAGTAGAATATTAATTTTACCGTGATAGGACACACAAACATCTACGCATAGGTTTATATAGTACCATGTGCGATAATTATATAATTTTAGGCATATATAGGCTATTTTAAAATTTAAATTAGTTAGCTTATATAAACAGCGAAACTAGACCTGGACTCAAAGATTGCTAGCTCACACTATGAGGAACATAAAGATGCAATTAACTAATTTTGAACGATTTCTTTAAAGGCTACTTTTCTTCTGAGTCCGTTTTTCTAAAATTGACATCAATCCATTATTTCCTAATCTAGGCCTATTAAGCAAGATATTACTTTTTGATCTAGTTAAGCAAGAAAAACTTGCAATAAGCAGAGGATGGACGACTTTTCTGGATCAAAGGCTGCAATCATTTTGGAGGTTTGTAAATGATGTAAGATATCAAGTTTTTTAACCAATGATTTAATTTAGAAACTTTAATCACATGCACACTACAGGCCTTGCCAGTATTATGCTACATTTGCAGGACCACAAGTATCATAGGAGTTTTAACTGGTATAGACACGTTGGCAATTGAACAAACAAATCAAGCAGAGTTCTGTGTATGTATGTTGTGAATAAGATGAAAATAGTGATAGATTAAACCGATAATCATGCTAAAGAGATAAACGTAAAAAACAAAGAATTGTGACATCGAAAGGTTCTGATGGGTATAGGGTCTACTGGAGAGACAAAGAAATTGGCAAAAGATGTTTGGCAGATAGACAAAGATGATAATAATTAGCTTACGGGTTGTAGAGACGACAGCTGCAGTTGACACGTTGAAACCAGGATAAAAATCAAGAGAATTGTCTGCAAGCGGAACATAAAAAATACAACCATTCAGCTGTCATTGCAAATGTAAGACAGTGCATGATCCGATTTAAATTAACTTAATGCCCTGTCATTTTATGTCTGGTTTTCTCTGACTATGTAGGCTAGTTGACTTAACATTAAAGCTAGTAAACATATTTTAAAATTGCTGAGAAAAGAGGAATGATTCAAATAAATCGCTAAAATGCTTAAACTGTAACAATTGAAGAGGCTGTTACAACAGCAAGTCTCAATAATAATCAATGCGGTATCTTTACATAATAAGTTATACTATTCCAAACAGCACCTGTTTTCAACTAAACTCTATTATTATATAAGTACAGTCGTTATTGTAATCTAGTTTCGCGTTTTGGCAGTCAACCATTGTGTCTAATGACAGCCTACAGATCCATAAATATCTCTTATTAGTACACCAAGATACTATATTCCCATAAAACCATCAGCCATCTCAATAAAGATTATAGTTTTTGTACCATGCCTAGAGCATCAACTAGGTATACAAGTAATGAGAGTATTCTTTTGACAATAATAAATTTGTTGAAAACTATTGATCATGATATATGACACATACATACACCATACATGAAAACGCACACATACATACACATACGTATACATACACACATAGTTATACATACATACATAGTACATACATACACACATACATACATACATACATACATACATACATACATACATACATACATACATACATACATACATACATACATACATACATACATACATATATACATACATACATACATACATACATACATTCATACACATACATGCTACATACAATGCATACATACATACATACATACATACATACATACATGCATACATACATACATACATACATACATACATACATACATACATACATACATACATACATACATACATACATACATACATACACACATACATACATACATACATACATACATACATACATACATACATACATACATACATACATACATACAATACATGCATACATAAATACATACACAGACATACACACATACATAACTGTTCATGCATACTCAATACTTATATGTCTATCATATTATAATGTTACAAGATGCTACAGTATATAACATGGCAAAAATTAGTTATGAACTAATGGATGGCTATTTAGAAACTGACCCTACACCGAGCTATGAGTAATGAGGCTCTGTGCCTGAGTTCTGATTGACCAGTTATTTGAGAGGTGTGACAGTCCGGTCTCTACTTTGCTTGTGACACCGATTGTCATTGACCTTAGCAGATAGCCGTTGAGGTCTTTTGACATTTGCGTATTTTCATAGCACTTACCTATAGGCATAGATCTACTGCTGTATAGTTCAGAACACTCGCAAACTCAACAACCGTTGCAGGTTTTGTGTCTTCATTCGACCAACCGAATCATTTGCTAGAGCGTCTATTAGTCACGGTCACTTATACAGAGTAGTTGACCAGAGTGAAGTGATGGGTTCTTTTGAAGAAGGTTGTGTGTCTTATTGATTTATTGTGAGAATGTAGCGTTAATTTAAGATACGGAAGTGTCCTCATCTTTCTACATTGGTATACACATACATATGTAATGTATAGATATGTGAATGTATTTATGAATATATTTATGCATATAATTTTATGTATATAAGACTTAGGTCACTTTTTTTAGGAACTCTGTATGTGTATGGTTTATGTGATGTGTGGTGAGAAGTTGGCAAAAATTGCTATGACAACTATGACATAGTCAACAAATGTCTCACATTACCAGTGGCGTAGCCAGGAATTTCTGATGGGGGGGGGGGGGGGGGTTATGGCCGAATGCTTGTTTCTTCTTCTTATATAATTGGACAAATAATCTTTAAAACCCGATTTTTCCTAAGCCAATTGGGGGTTATCCACAACCCCCGGCTACGCCACTGAACATTACTTGGCATAGATTCAGTAATACAAGAAGGGTTAAAATAAAGAACAGGTTTTAAAGTAGATGAAGAAAGTGACACGTAGCAAAAGCGAAAAAGGCGAAGCAACGGTCAAGTGAGGTTTTCCTTTAATCCATTTCCAAACTTCGCTGAAGTTTTGACTCAGCATTCGAAAACCTGTAACATAAAGATAGGCCCAAACATAATTTTTTAAAATAAAATCGGACAAATATCAAACCTTGATTATTGGTATGTGAAAACCTTAGCGATTTTATTATTGATTTGATGCGTTTTTTAGCCCCTGAGCACACACACGCACACACATTATCTATTAATCCACCATCATCCCTATAGGCTATATTTGTAATCCTTCCTAAGTATGTCGGAAGTCCGGAAAAGATCTACAAGTTGTTCACTTTCTGCACACTCCAGCATGAGCACTCGGCGCATAGGTCTCTTCATTTGTAGCAGTGTTCCTGTTTAATATTCGCTCCACAATGTGTTTCTATCAACTCAGTCCAAGTTACATTGTACATTCTCGTCGTTATTTAAATATCTAAAACAGTTGTGTTCACAGCGCTTTGACAAATTGACAGCTCTTTTAAGTGTGCTCTATGAAAGCCCAGACAAATAAAAATTAACACAATTTATTCAATTTATTACAATTCATGGTCTTCCGCAATGAAACCATGTTTGTATGCAAGCTATAAATAGATCTATACGTTTGATATAACGTCCTTATCATAGAGATGTATTATAATAAATATAACGCTAGAGGGAATATCACGTCTATACATTGAAATCTTTGTCTAATTGGACCCGACCAATCACAACTGTCTAATTGGACCCGACCAATCACAACTGTCTAATTGGACCCGACCAATCACATACTGTCTAATTGGACCCGACCAATCACAGTCTTACACCTTCGATCAGCTGGAAGAGTAAATAATTTTAAAGCGAACATGGCGACGTAAGTCTCGTAAGAATCGCCTGTGATTGGTCGTTTGCACAGAGTGACGTCACTGGCGTGATTACCGTTAATATATATATAAGGTCGTTGATGACCTCACTTTTTTATGCAGAGGAGATAGGCCATACTCTCTCTAGCCTATATATTTTATATATATAGCGTACATCTCTATGGTCCTTATGATAAATCACACTTGGGTTCCAAACATAGTAACCAAACTCATCAACACAGGTTTGTTGTGAGCTGCATGCATCAGTAAGTCTATGTGTAGTGATTGACTGTTCAGCAGCAGCAGTATCAAAACAGAAGCATACAATGGACTCAAGTAGATAAGCAGAAGTCCCGCAGCAGCTGTAATTTCGCACTCACACCATAGCGTACCATTCTCTGACCTGATTAAGTCGGTGCAAAAACATGAGGCTATTGTGGCTATCTGATGGCATTGTATTCTGCTACAGTTACGACCAGAGAAGGGAATCATAGAAGGAAGATCTTGAATCTCATGAATTTGGCAACAGGAAACCAAAGGAATGTAGGCCTATCCGCGTGGTTTCTGAAATGTAAATTTAAGCATTATGGTCATACACGTAAATCGGACAATTATACTGTAACAGTCGCGAACGAATTTGAGCGGATAACCTCTAGACGAGGCATACGGTACTGTCTAATTTGGAAAGGTAGGCCTACTTAGTGGCACATGTTAGGAAGAGAAACAATGAGTCTTGATATTAAATGGGGTGAAGTATTGAAGGCGAGTGAGGAAAGAAAGAACCAGGGAATGATTGCGTATAAGAGGGAAATAAACCTTCAAGCAAATAATGATGAAGCATCAAGAAAGGTTTACTGAACTTTAGGCATGCCGCATGACGTACAACAACAAGTAACCTACAATTAAAGTCACTATAGAGAGAAAAGGATACAACACTGAGGTAGCACAAATCATTGGCTGGGTAGCCTACATGAAACACGACATGGAAAGCTGTACAGAGACAGTTCGAAGTAGAGCGACAGAATAGACTTGGAGCAAGAAAATTTTGAGCTATAAAGAAACGTTAAAGGCCTAGACTAGACAACAGATAAATTATTTGTGAGGTCGAAAGGAGCATTAGGACATAAATTCTTCAGTGCAAGTGTTGTGTATTTGTTGAATGGTTTGCATCAGAGTGGACAATGTCACGAGTTATGACATTTATATAACGACGCCGTCATTTCGAAGACGATTGGCGTCTTTACAATAATATTATTATCACGGACGTCTGGATTGGAGCATCTATGTTACAGATCGATTAATCTAATTAATTAGTTAATTAATTAATTAATCTTTCTATATAAAATATATAAAATGTGCACTTACTTTGAAAGATGACTGCATGTCGGCCATTTAACCCCTTACACACCAATCTAAGCTTATACATGTAGTAGTAACGTCAATCGCGTTCATCAGCTGGTCGCTGAATCGCATAATATTCTGTTGGGCAATATATTTACTGTGAAGTGGAAACGATTTGCAGGGGCGTTGTTCCAAATCAATGGAGGTCGTATTTCAAAATAATGCTCTTGAACGTCGTACTGGTGACCACTTAAGTTTAGAAGTGGCTTCGCTATGATTAATTAGATCCTATGTCTGAATGCTTCTCTGCGAAACAGATAACAGAACAGCGAAGATTGTAAAACACTCAAGTCTAATAATAATTATGACAATGAGAAATAATTGGTACCATATAATTTGGATGAGGTCATGGCTACTTCAGACACATTTCTTTCATAATAATAATAAAACCTCCTTCCTGTATCAACGTATCTCTTTAACGATACAACGTTTTAACGCGATCGCATTTCGAGGCACATTCGATGATCAAGATAACGAAGAGTAGGGTCATTCTGGACTGGTCTTTATACTGTAGTACTGTTAGCAATAAGTCCCTGAGGAATCCTAAATACCTCGGGGCAAAAAAAAATTATCATGAAATTAAAATGATGATGATGATGATGATGATGATGATGATGATGATGATGATGATGATGATGATAACAATGACAATTTATATGGCGCCGTAACACAGCCTAACAGCCCAAGGGCGTCTAACAAAGTTGCAGTCATCGACAATAGGCCTACTATGATTAGTCATCGGCTAAATTGCAGTTCCAAGTAATATTTGTTGAACCTGTAACTAGCATTATTTCGGACATCATTCTTTATGTAAGGTGAAGATGGACAACAAAGTCTGCTAGACTAACTAACTTCACAACCATCAAAAACCATCAAAATAACGAGTTCCAGGGCTTCTTTAACGTGCAGTTGTACACAAAATGTGCAGTTCTAAATGGATTTGTGTAGTTGTAGAAGCATTTTGTGCAGTTAAAACTAAGCCTAGCAAAAAGGTCATTGTTCTCCGATTGGAAGTAATTAACCACGGAGGATGGGAAAGGAAAGAAGGAGTTGTTCAGTTCTAAACATTCCTTAAAAACAGCCCGGGTTCATGCCGTTTAAATTCAATTCGGCAGATGGCAGGACTACAGCTGCAATTGCAGACAACACACGGATATTTTATAATAATATGTTGCTTACCGCACAGATCTGTCTGTCTCCGTCGTCGTATTCTGACGATTTTTCATTGGAAAGTTGCTTCAAGTTCAATTTGAACATAAGCACGCGTATAGGCCCTATAGGGCTACACCGTGATTGTCAACCATCAGGTGAAAATGCCTCTGCCATTTGCCACCGCGCCCTTCCATGTATATTTTTGTACTATTATCTTTTGTCCATCTTGCACCTAAACGTTCGACGGACACTTGCAAAAATGTTTTGCGCCACCACCACCACCACCACCACCACCACCACCACCACCACCACCACCACCACCACCACCACCACCACCACCACCACCACCACCACCACCACCACCACCACCACCACCACCACCACCACCACCACCACCACCACCACCACCACCACCACCACCACCACCACCACCACCACCAACACCACCACCACCACCACCACCACCATCACCACCACCACAACTACCACTACTACTACTACACCCAACGTCGGGCAGCGATTCTCTTCAGTCTATAGTTTCTTGGGGTAGCCAGGTAGCCATGCAGCAGAATATGAGCAAAGGTTCTGGTGGTTCCAGGCATAGGCGTAGGGGACATTTCAGCGTTGGGGGGGCAAAAATAAGACTTTTGCCCAAAAATTTTTTTTTCGTCCGGCCGAAATCTTAAGAAAAATTTTCGTTACGTTTGCCCGAAAATTCTTACGACTTTTTTTAGTCATCCGGCCGAAATCTTCTGAAATTTCTCATTACTTTCTGCCCGAAAGGTCTGATGACCTTTTTTGTTCGGGGAAGTCTGATTTTTCGGGCAAGATGACCCGGAGAAATAAAAAAGTAAAACAAATGTTAAAACTGTATATATTTTTACGGGTCTGCTTGCCCGAAAAATCAGACTTGCCCCCCTGGACCCCCGTCTCCTACGCCTATGGTTCCAGGAATTCCATATTGAACGTGAAAGACACTCAATGCAGAAGATGTCTTTGGAGGTCAAACAGTGTCACAGGGAAGAGTATGAGAGAAAGCCAATCCATTCTCTTTCTGAGAGCAGAGAGCATGAGAGAGAGATACATGTATATATATATAATTATATATGTATATATATATATATATATGGGAGATAGTTAGATAGATAGATAGATGGATGGATGGATGTATAAATTTATGATTTTAGATGGATAGATAGATAGATAGATAGATAGATAGATAGATAGATAGATGATAGATAGATAGATGGATAGAGAGAGAGAGAGAGAGAGAGACAGACAGACAGACAGACAGAGACAGAGACAGAGGCAGAGACAGACAGAGACAGAGACAGAAAGCTTGTGTGCTGCATCATTATGATTATCATGGTTATTATTCGTTCTGGACAAATTAATGGTTTTGTGAGACATCTAGCGGTCGAGTCTCGTTCCTATAAATTGCCGAAATAGTTTATTAATGTCCATGTATGACATTGTATGTCTTAGATTAAATAACTTCGCTTTTTGTCGTTTGGTCTGAGGTCGTGTTATTTAAGAAAACCCAGTCTCAGTTGTAATTATTTGCGATTAAGTCAGAGATGTTTAGGCTAATATTGTAGTTAAGCTGATGAAGACATGACGTGGTTCGTTTCTGAAACCATTGTGTCTTTGTTTTATTGATTGTCTCTAGTTGGCTGGTGAAGACGTTCTTTGGACATCTGCAGGTAAGAAGAAGAAGGTCGAAATGTTTCGTTGTCTTGAATAAATGATGATTCATCATACGCTTAAGAGCAGCTGTTGATAGGGCAATAGATAACTGAAGTGAAAGCTTCTATAACAATATATCTGTGTATGGCTATCTCGTCATGTATCTTAAGTTACGTTAGAGTGGCTTTAACCCTTTCGTTACGGAACCCGTCGCTGCGACGGGTTTAGAAACCCACATGCTGTACGGAACCCGTCGCCGCGACGGGTTTACAACCCATGACTTACACTTACAGTAGTGGCCTTATTATATATATGGACAAGGCTAAAAACCAGTTATTTTCACATTTCGCACTTATTTTATGCAATCAAAAGACTGAGAACATCATATCGCATGACATGACATGGCATGGCAAGGCATGGTATGGCATGGCATGGTATGGTATGGCATGGTATGGTATGGTATGGCATGACATGGCAGGCATGGCATGGCATGGCATGGCATGACAAGGCATGGCATGGCATGGCGTGGCATGGCATGGAATGGCAAGGCAAGGCAAGGCGTGGCATGGTATGGAATGACATGGCAAGGCATGGCAAGCATAGCATGGCATGGTAGGGTAGGGCAGTGCCACGCCATGCATACCATGCCTTGCCATGGCATGGCATGGCAAGGTCTGGCATAGCAAGGCATGGTATAGCATGTCATGGCATGGCATGGCATGGTAAGGCATGGCTTGGCAAGGCCTGGCATGTCATGGCTTGCATGGCATGGCAAGCATGGCATGGCAGGGCAGGGCAGTGCCATGCCATGCATACCATGCCTTGCCATGGCATGCAAGCCATGCCTTGCCATACCATGCCTTGCCATACCATGCCATGCCAGACCTTGCCATGACATGCCATGGCAAGGTATGGTATGCATGGCATGGAATGGCATGGCATGCCATGGAATGGCATGGCAAGGCATGGTATGGCATGGCGTGGCACTACCCTACTTTGCCCTGCCATGCCATGCTTGCCATGCCATGCTTGCCATGCCATGCAAGCCATGCCATGCCATGCCTTGTGAAGCCATGCCTTACCATGCCATGCCATGACATGCCACACCATGCGTTGTCATGCATGCCCTGCCATGCATGGCCCTGCCATGCCATGTAATTCCATGCCATGCAATGCGATACCATGCCTTGTCATGTCATATCTTGCCATGCCATGCCTTGCCATGCCATGCCTTGCCATGCCATGCCTTGCCATGCCATGCCATGCCATGCCACATGATGTTCTCAGTTGTTTGATTGCATAAAATAAGTGCGAAATGTGAAAATAACTGTTTTTCAAACCTTGTCCATAATAATATGGCCATTATAGTCCTTCCGTACGGCGCGTGAGTATGTGTGCCGTAACGAAAGGGTTAACTTGTACTTGAGGCGATCATTATACTTGGCAAATGTTTGTGCGTATGAACCTATCAACAAGGAATTGAGGTTAACGATGTCTTCAGTTGGATAATGACTGAGTCGATAAGACCTTGACAATCGATTACTTTTTGACCCGTGAACAGAATTAATCGACACCGAAAAGAATCGTAGGTTATATTATAAAGTAGCTTTAAAGTCCTAGTTGACCTCTGCGGCACAACTCTTGACCTTAACCAGCCTGTAGGCCTATGGGGCGATGGCGTATTATACGACCGTAAAATGTCATACAACGTAAGGCTAGAGACTGAAATCTTAAAATAAGACGCCTGCTTAATTTTTATGTCTAGATAACACGCATGGTAGCCATTGATAGTTAAACAAGAGCAGATAAAGCACGTGCGTTTCTACAACATAAGATGAACGGTGGTATTGCAATACTTTGTAAGTGCGACTTTATATATATAGGGCATCTTTGTGAAACTAGCTATAGGAGGGGTGGGGTGGGGAGGGGGTTGAAATCGTAACACCACGCACGATCGGACACAAAGAGGCAGAGAAAGAGGCAGAGAGATCGAGAGAGATCGAGAGAGAGCGAGAGAGAGAGAGAGCGAGAGAGAGAGAGAGAGAGAGAGAGAGAGAGAGAGAGAGGCAGAGAGAGAGAGACAAAGGGTCAAGTCGTGTGACAACGATTAATTAAGACAGTATAAAATTTATCTCGACTATTTTGCTATATTAAGTATCTGATAACATCTTTGACTGGTTGGCCTGAGTATTACACTGAACGAGATATTTAAAAAACGCTTAGAAGACAAGTGCACAGCACTGCACATACAAACAAGATACTTTAATATAATTATACGATAAAGATGGCGCTGTTATGTGTAGTCTTATGTACGACGTTGTACGTGCGTATGCCTACATAATTATGTACATGTGCGATTGTGCGCATGCACGACGTATGTACAGTTGTACACTGTGCCGGTTAAAAAGTAGCCCTCACAAAAAAGTGTCATAACTCGGTCAAACATTTAGGATTTGTCTGAAATTTTTAAAACAGCAACAGCTAGTGGCCCAATATACACGAGATCCGAAAGCCGATTAGAAATATTCGTGAGTTTGTCAAATTTATGAGCGTTTGCGTTAGAGCACCAAAAACTTTAACTTTCCAACATGGAAACATGAAAGGAAGTGAAATTCAGCTATATATGGTGCTTAAAATGCCCTCTTTGTTCACGAACACACTACCGTAGACGTAGTTGTGTATTAGCTGTTCCGGGAGATACTCGGCTTCATATCCTGCAGCTGTGGCCGTCCAGCAGTCTGCAAACCTTGATCCGGGTACATGTACTGGAGGAGCGCGATTTTCGTTTTCATGATATCGATAACCGCAGGGCGTAGGGCGGGTCTGTTTGAAGAATGACATCTGTTTGACCAGTTGATCATCGACATGCCATCACACAGTAGCGTTTACGTCTACGGTTGTGTGTCCGTGAATAAGGTGGGCATTTTGAACATCATACATATAGTTGAATTTCACTTCCTTTAAGGTTTACCATGTTGGAAAGTTCAATTTTTTGGTGTTGCGTTTTAAACGCTTATAAATTTGTCAAAATCAGGAATTTTTCTAATCGGTTCCAAGATCTCGTATAAAAAGCCTATGGATGCTGTTGTTGTGTTTAAAATTTCAGACAAGTCCTAAAAGGTTTGACCAAGTTATGGCACTTTTTTGCGAGGGCTACTTTTTAACCGGGCACAGTGTATAATGGGTTATGTAGGCTATAATTGCAACAAATTTGTTTGGAGAAATAAGACAGGACGTACGTTTAGAAGACTTTAATAAGAATGTTTCTTTCAAACAAACTAATCTTCACAATCTCAAAAACCCTTCGTCAACTGAATTGAACTGATTATGTGTCAGAAGTACAGGGTGGGCCAATAGGAATGCAACAACTTTGACGCCTTATAACTTGAACAATTTGTATCTGAGAATCTTGGCCTATATATCAGATTGAACACAATTATCCATTTTATCATTCGACAAAATATCTAAGAGATACTATTACGACTTTTTGTGATAATGCTATTAATGTTCGATGTCCCTTTTTTGCCATGAAACTGCAAGAAAAAACCAAGTCTTAAACTGAATATGTCAATGACTCAATTCTAAACAATCACTAGTTATAACAATTAATAACAATTCATATCTTGAGTGAATTTATCATAAGTCAAACAAATATTCAATATGTCCACCACGTGCTTTAATGACAGCATAGACATGAGACGACCACTGATCTATGGCTGAGGCCACCAGTGCTCGGGTTATTTCAGCCCAGCAGTAAACAATCAATTTTTTCAAATGTTCAACGTCACGTATCGGTTCACGATAGACAAGTTGCTGAAGACACCCCCAGATCGAATAGTCAGCCGGGTTTAAATCCGGCTTGTTCGGTGACCAGTTCTCCGGTTCAATAAACTCTAGTACGTTAGCGTTCAGATAGGCCTAGGCAACCGTATGACGTGAACGATGAGCCGGCGGGAGAACGCGTTTGCGACCACAGTTGCGGCTGTTAGACGTTCCCGTGGCATCAATTTGTTTAATCAATCGATGTAGAGCATATTTATTCCATTTTCTAGAAGTAATTTCTATCAACATCTGATGTGCATTGTATTCTTTTTTCTACTCTTAAGATTCTGATTAAAATTCTATCCTCTTCCGTGAGCGGCGCTATGATGTTCATTATTTACATTCAAAATTGAGAGGTGTGCGCCGCACCGACATTTTTATTTAAACGGTGCCGTATATCAGCGCAAGATTTGACAGAGTGGTAGAATGGATAATTACCTTCAATTTGGTATATTGATCACGATGTTCGGATAAAAATTCTTCAAGTTATAAAGCGTCAAAGTTGTTGCATTCCTATTGGCCCACCCTGTACTTTTCAAGTGTTTAAAACAAATCATCAGCAGATAAGAATCCGAGGCTAGTCTACGCATTCAATCCCACAACAAACGGTGAGTATTTCAATATGGAGCAGCTGCTACGTGTTTGCGGGTATTCGCTATATTCACTGACGTGAAACGGAATAATTTCGAACTGTGAATTCTTAAACGGAGAGCCGAAACAAAGACTGTATGGAGATCATGTGGTTATTAAACATTACCCGGGTATTATCTTGCCACCTAGACAATATAATATATATATATATAATATCTATATATATATATATATATTTCTGGACAAATAGCATGCATAGAATAGTGGTTTTTGCAGTACAGTTGAGCATGAAACTCATAGCATGCTTATCAAAATACGAGTAAAATGTTGCTGAAGATATAGCCTACCAAATAATGCGGCCATGAGCGATGTCACATTTTCCTAGCGAATAAGTAGCCTATACATTGCATTTCAAGTGTAACGAATAAATAACAAATAAATTTAACGTATTGGAATTACATCATAATTAACATAGTATAGCTTGCTGATCATCACCGGCAACAAGAACAAGACCGACTAGAACAACAAGTAGGCTACAACAAGAACACCAAGAACAACAAGAACAGCAAGAACAACAAGAACAACAAGTAGGCTACAACAAGAACAATAAGAACAACAAGAACAGCAAGAACAACAAGAACAACAAGTAGGCTACAACAAGAACACCAAGAACAACAAGAACAGCAAGAACAACAAGAACAACAAGTAGGCTACAACAAGAACAATAAGAACAGCAAGAACAACAAGAACAACAAGAACAACAAGTAGGCTACAACAAGAACACCAAGAACAACAAGAACAGCAAGAACAATTCATCGCATTGCCATTACACTATCACCCATCCATTTTTTTTATTCCATAGACAACATTTCAATATTAAAAGCGATATCACAGTTACTTTCGCATCATTCTATGAGGTTACTTTACACGCTATAACTTCAGCATGTTGTAATTAGATATTTTACATGTATAGGCCACAAAGATTTTGAAGTTACATCACATGAATAAGTTGTAGTCGGGATATACATTCTTCCTTCCCTTTATATCCGGTCTGGGTATTCTGAGGACACTCTCATCGAACGTCAGGTCCTTGAGGTCAAAGGCGAGAGCTGGATCGTTTGGTTCATAGACATGTTGACCGCCTTCGATGTGTTCTAGTTGATCGTAGGCGTTTCCAACAGCGCCTCTGTGTAGACTGCCTTCAGTGACGGCCAGAGCACGCTCCCCGAACACGTTGGCGTCCTGGACTGGACTGGCGGAAGTTGATGGATAATGTCCGTCGTCAGGCTGGAGATCCCGACTTCCAGCGGCTACATGTGTTTCAACTGTTACGGTTGTCGTCAGTTTAATGGCTTCAGGTGCTGAAGGTTCTGCTCCTCCCTCGTGCACTGCTACTGTGTCTACGACGGTACCAGCATGGTCTGAGGCACCATCGTCTTCTTCTTCCTTCGGGTCCACTGTCTTGGGCGTCTTCTTCGCTCTTCGTCTCCTAACAATGATAATGACGATGATGAGGATGATGATGAGGACAATGAGAGCAATCATCACGCTGAGACCGATGATGAGGGCTTCGTTCTGTGTCGACTTGACGTACACCAGACAGTAGGCGTGCATCGAATAGGCGCTGACGTGCACCTACATGGAAGCAATAACACAGCGATAACGATTGCCTATATATAGATAATCAGAACTTTGAAAAAGGTGATTCGGAACAAAACTCGGGGGTTCTAGGCTACTCAAGACCGTTTGGAGTTCAGCTCAGATACGAGAGCAGACGAATAAGTGGAGGGTAATCAGATTGGCCTAATTACGATAGGATTGCATATCATGGAGAGCATTATGAAAGTCTATGAAATAAAAAAGTATGTGCTTATACAAGTTAGGAAGACCGTTTTCAAATTTTACTGCCATTATCTCATGGAGATGAAATTGCATGGTAGAGAGGGTTTGTGAGGCCTACAAGAAAAAGTATTTTACTTCAACAATAAATTGTCTAGACTCTAGAATCTTGTTGAAAGATAAAAATGAGAAATCATTTTCTCTTCCATGATCATAAATTCATAATCCTATCGGGTTTGACGGTTGAATTAAACACATAAGCATTTCCGGCTATGACTAATTCACATGAAATGAAGTCGTTGACGTCATTGCCAAGAAGAATCGATACACGGAAGTCATGGCGCAATTTAAAATGAGCTGCTCATATAAAGGCACTGTGCACCCCGGTTAGTTAAAATTATTTTACCCTGTACAATACCAATATTTTCTCTTTTGTATTTAATGAAAAACTAATAAATACAAGATTGTTTTAATTAACAGAGATGGTCCATAATTGTAGGCAATAATTTTATACTAGGTCTACCATTTAAATAAATATCATAATACTTTGTTTTAATAAATTTCACCTGTTTTTTGGGATATGAGCAAACAAAAGCCAACGGAATTCTATTCTATTCCATTTTTAGATTTATAAAGCGCCTCTCACAGTACAACCTAATCAGAGGCGCTCCCAGTGCGAAGAACTCCTGGAAAAAGAAAAGTCTTAAGACATCTGGCAGAAAAAGTAAAGCCTCCAGATAAAATCTGAGCACGAATAATAGTAGGAAGGCCATTCCACAGTAAAGGGCAGACAGAGGCAAAGGCGCGGTGTTGGGCTGTGGCAGTCCGAGAACGTGGAACAAGAAGATCATGACGATCTAAAGAGCGGAGAGGACGGCCAACGGTAGCTGAGAAAGGTTTCCTAATGAGATCACAAAGGTAGCAAGGCGCTAGACCCAAAAACATCTTATAGGTGAGAAAAAGAATTTTATATTGAATCGGGCAGTCAAAGGAAGCCAGTGAAGGTGCTCAGTCATGAAAGCCTTATCTTTGAAGAAATAAAGACGAACACATTTTTATGTTGCGACCTTACCAGCACTTGATGTCCCCCACCAGTACATTCTGGGGCAGGTTGTGACGTCGGTTCGTTGTAGGGTGGCTTGCAAACAATTTCGTTATCGGTCAACGAAACGATGGAACAATTTTGGTCGCCAACATATATTATGTAATCATCCCTACTAGAACCAGCTGTGAAGCTTTGGCCCTGAAACAATAACGACAAAAGTTACAATTTTGATTAAATAATTACACCGATTGGACTGTAAAGAGTGAAGAAGACAAAACAAAGTTTATATAACCAGCCTATGTTATACAAACAATGCCATCAAAGACATTGAAAGCATGCAACGGAGAGAACTTGGAAAAAATGACAAGTGATAAAAATCATTGAAGAACATTCGTAGGCCTATCATCATCATAATCTATCGCATTCAAACTGCTGATGAAACAGATGATGATGACGACGACGATGATGATGATGATGGATGATGATAACGACGACGATGATGATGATGATGACGACTATGGATGATGATGACGACGACGACGATAATGATGATTATGATGGCGATGATGATTATGGTTATGATTATGACAATTCTTCATAGACATGACGTTGTAGGCCCTACTTATTATATATCACGAGTGAAGGTATATGTTTAGGTTGCTATCGGCCACCGAGTAAGTACCGCCGGCTGATATGGCGCCGCATTGTTAACGCGCGTTGGCAAGTAAGTCAGAATTGATTAACGGCAGCAGATGACGACTTACGTATATGAAGATGATTAGTATCACTTACGTATATGAAGATGATTAGTATGACTTACGTATAATTATGAAGATGATTAGTATATCACTTACGTATATGAAGATGATTAGTATGACTTACGTATATGAAGATGATTAGTATCACTTACGTATATGAAGATGATTAGTATATCACTTACGTATATGAAGATGATTAGTATCACTTACGTATAATATCGTCGGCCGAGAATCAGGTTGTTCTAATTCCACTTTTTATGTGTTGGGACATTTTGATACCGTTGAATTTGGCGCAGCTTGCTCTATCCCCACATGAAGTTAGAACATTCATAGACATTTCGGAATTACCAAAAACACCCAGAATTATAGTGTTCTATCTCCATTTTGACAGTATGTTTACGAACTAGCTTGTTCTATGTCCCACGTGAAATGCGACCGATCCTATTTTTAGCCACGCATTTGAGCGCTATGTTGTTCTATCTATTTAATTTTCAATGATAAAACTCCAAAATTGAAATGTTTTTAAAATAAACAACAAAAATAACATAGGCAACATTGTGGCTGAAAATGCTGATTCTCCAGAGCTATTTATTGATAGCTTGCTCGCTACTTGAATGTATTATTTTCAAGTACAAAGATACTTTTGCCGTTTTCTCGAAAACAACATTCTATCAGTTAGAACAACCTGATTCTCGGCCGACGAGATTATGAAGATGATTAGTATCACTTACGTATATGAAGATGATTAGTATATCACTTGCGTATATGAAGATGATTAGTATGACTTACGTATATGAAAATGATTAGTATAATACTTACGTATATGAAGATGATTAGTATGACTTACATATATGAGGATGATTAGTATCACTTACGTATATGAAGATGATTAGTATCACTTACGTATATGAAGATGATTAGTATAACTAACGCATATGAAGATGATTAGCATAACTTACGTATATGAAGATGATTAGTATAACTTATACGTATATGAAGATAATTAGTATGACTTACATATATATGAAGATGATTAGTATGACTTACGTATATGAACATGATTAGTATAACTTATACTTTATAAGAAGATGATTAGTATAACTTACATATATGAAGATTGATTCGTCTTCATCTGGATTGAAATCCACTGATTGGTCAATTGTTGTATTGACAATGATCGGATTGCTAGTCAATAGATCGAAGGATATCTCTGGTAACGATTTGCTGATGTTCTCGTAGGTCGGCAGATCGTCCATAATGAAACCTAAGTACATCGCGAATGTATCTCCGTTGGTCGGGTGAGTGATGTTGGCCACTGGTTCCCGTTTCAGTCTTCGACTTCTCAGGTAGTTGGAGATAGAAGCGAAGTCAAGATATTTGTTCATCTGTCGTCTGATGCGAAGCAGATGGTTGCTGCGGCTGGTCGTCGTGTTTTGCAGGAAGTATTCGGGTACGACACCGGCCGGAAGGATGCAGTTCATTACGGTGGAATTCACCGGTGAACAGTTCTATTTTTAAAACATATACAAAGGCAATTTAAACGCACTGAATCTAAATTACTTATCAAACTGAGACACAGTAGACGTGGTGAAGACAAGGAATTAATTACAGGACATAAACAAAGAATGGTTTAATAAAAACTCATAATGCTTGTTGTCGTCATCATCAGCAGCAGCATCATCATCGTCGTCGTTGTGTTTGTCGTTGTGTCCATCATCATCATCGTCGTCGTCAGCGCAAAAGCAGTCAATGCGTGAGGTAATAGGCGAAAATGGAAACATTTTGTCTGCATTGTAAGTCGAAGTGTTCACAGCTCAAACACATTCCAAAACGTTTATTTTATTACAACTGAACTCGTCTGTATCTCATGTATACTATAGATGATAGTGTGAAATTTTAACACCAGTGTTCATCGTTTTAAAGCTTCTCAGAGTTGACCTCTGCCCTCTATTGCATGACGTGTGCAACAGCCTTGAAACTCAAGTCAAGCATAAAATCATTCAATTGCACGCGCCGTGTGCTCAACCATCTGCTCTGAACACTGTGGTGTTCACGAAGAGAACAAAGCAATGTACGCTTCATCGACACTAGTGCTTAGAACCCATAAACAATAGTGTTTAGTGTTCAGAGTTGAAAACTACTGAGAAGACGCTGGCAAAAAACATGCAATTGTTTATCTATTTATCTATCTATGAAAATTGTTTGTCTTCCCTTCAAGATAAAGTTCCAGAGGCGCTCCCGATACACACGCTCGGTCCAAGAGAAATGTGTGAAGTATACATGTAAGCTTAGTCTATAATAAGAGTCAGAAAGATCTGATGGGAGATAGCGTCGGTCAAAGGGAAGCAATTCCAAAGAGACATATGATACCAGACTCAGCTTCTCATATAGTACCTACACTCCTACATGTATATTCTCATATGGTAGGCCTACCCAGATTCCCATATGGCAATTATATTAATACGGTAGGCCCTATAGGCCTACAGTTTCACCTTATGAAATGGTACTCATATTCCAATATGGAACTTATAGTTTCATACGGTACCGTACTCATATTCCCAAATAGTACTCAGATTCCCATACGGTACTCATATTCCCTAACGGTACTAATATTCCCATCAATGGTACTCAGATTTACATGTAATCCTCATATTCCCACATGCATGGGCCGTAAAGATCCCACAAAGATCGCATCTAATACTCACGCAAATATGCTAGCAAGGATTTGACCACATCGCCAGCTCACCTCGTTTGTTGTACTGTTCCCTTGAGAATTTGTTGAAGCGTTGAAGATGACGGTCGTAATTTCCATGGTGGGATTTTCCACAACATTCATGTTTTCTCCAGTCACTGTCAGTTTGATGTCACCCCTGAGAGTCAGCAGACAAAGGTAGAAAAGTAAGAAAACAATTCAATACAGCAAACAATTGAATTAAAAAGCTACTATATAGTGCGTAGACAGGTCACCTAGATAGGCAGTCACTGAGCTCGAGAATATCTCTAGACTTTATGACGCCTGATATATTCAGAACGTTGAAGCTCTTGTACATGACATTGAAAATCGGATAGGCCTACTTCGTACAGTGATCCGACTCGACTCACACGTCTTGATTAACATTTCCCACCGAGAGTCTATAGGCTGTATAGGCCTAATCTTCGTCCTCGTCCTAATAGTTTTGAACTTCCTATTAAGGACGAAAGAAATTAGTCAGAAAAGCGTAACTACAGCGCCATCGCCATCGCCATCGCCATCACCATCACCATCACCATCACCATCATCATCATCATCATCATCATCATCATCATCATCATCATCACCATCGTCATCATCATCATCATCATCATCATCATCATCATCATCATCATCATCATCATCATCATCATCATCATCATCATCATCATCATCATCATCATCATCACATAAGATTGCATTACGTTACGTAGCATGCGAGATTGATTGACTTACGCAGCGAGTAGAGTTGTCGGTTGAATGCTTTCGATGACGGGATTTTCTGAGTAGGTGAAGTACAGAGGCGTTGGTTCACGCGAGATGTTAACTGGTCCACTATACTCGACCGTAACCGTCAAATTCTGTTTGGCGTATTCTTTAATGGTCTGTGGACTTTGTATGACAATGTGATCGCTTCGTCTGTGATTAAGAACAACTGCTCGGTTAGTGTCTATAAAGGCAGCAGATGCCATTCAAGCGTGACTTGACTAAAGAAGGCATATTTCTAGACATATTCAATATATTCGGATAGTCAGCTGCTAGAGGAAGATGCAGTCAGAGATCCATGTGCTTGAAAGCCAAGGAGAAGTAGTGAGTTTTGAGCCGCTTTTTGAAAGAAGGAAGTGAATTTGAGCTTCTAACAAAGAGCGGAAGCCGATTCCATTCCCCTGGGTGCAGAGGCATGGGATGCACGCGAACCCATAACTGCTTTGCATCAAAGTTCAGCTAAAAGACTTGAACCCGATGAACGCAAGCAACGAGAAGGAATGTAAAGAGTCAGTAGTGACTGAAGGTATGAAGGTGAGTTGGTGCTGAGGAATTTGTAAGTCGGACATGCCAAGTTGAATTTTATCCTGTACTGAACAGGAAGCCAGTGCAGTTGATGGAGAAAGGCTGAGGAACTAGCTTGAATTGGGACGCGCAGCACTACCCGCGCTAAGGAGTTTTGGATGTGTTGCAGCCTGTTTAGCTCAGTGTCTGAGAGACCCACAAAACGGCGTTAGCATAACCAAGGCGAGAGGAGACGAGAGAACAGGCAATGGTTTCAGACATAGGCCTACCTACAGTCAGGGCCGACCTGATGTGACGAATTGCTCGAATGTGATAGCTATACAAGAGTTACAAATGCATGTTATGTATGGTCGAAATGTGAGCTTATTGTCTAGAATTAGTCCAAGTGTTTTGACAGTATCTGACAGGTGCACAGCAGAGTCGTCAAGGCCGATATTAGAAAGTGGATGGAAAGAGCGCAGGCGCTGGCGTGACCCAAACAAAATTGCTTCAGACTTGTTAGGGTTCATAGTCAAGCCATTGAAACAAACCAGGAGTACATAGATGAAAGGCATTCTTCAAGTTTAAGAGTGCCAGATTGATCAGTGTGCAAAGCAATAGCCTAGCCTATCATTCATAAATTTAAAATATCACCATCCATTTAAAATTCGGCAAAGATGAAAGAAATCATATAGACCTAGCATGAGCCTACAGCTCTTTGCTGTCAAAATATTTGATAGGCTACAGATCAGATAACGCTAACGTTAAACCTAAGCCTATATAAATTTAGATAAAAATAGTCCTAATGATTGGATTGTAAAGACTCAAGTTTCTCCATGAACTTATCAGCAAAATATAGTCTGCAATTTTTGATTCTAGACAGGCCCTCCGGGGTGACAGCGGCGTTTCCAACTCATCTCCTATATAGGCTACCCGCCCCTGCGGGGCATGTTCGCGGCCGGCGTTTGCCGGTGAATTTCGGTTTTTTGCTTAAACCCTTTCCGCCCTAAATAATGTGCTGATATCCTACGTACGACGACACGGTATGCTATTAATTACCGGTATCTATTGTCATTATCTTGTCCATAGTCTACTTGCGATCAACCGTTCATATTATCAGTGCTTTATTATTATTTGCGAAATCTCGCGCTATAAGATCGGCCTCGGTGAAAATGAGGTCAAAAAGTGATGACGTCAGAAGTCTATGAATTCGTTGAAAATCGATCTGCGAATGGATAGAATTAAACAGAATTAAAATGGTCCGAACTCGGGAAAAAGGTTAAAAAAAATTATCGCGAACCCTCCTATGTTTGTTCTCGGGTGCTGGACACTTGCGGTGTTTGGATACAACGTGTTTAACGACTCTTTTAATTAATATACGAGAGGCGTCGTGTCGTCTCCTCGGCATTCGGCACTTTGGCGATGCTTTGGTTAATGTGCGACGTTAAAATCGCTTCTTAAATCCCAAATTATGGACATTTTAAATCTCGACCCGTTAATTAACGCAAAATTAAGACGCCATTAACGGTAATATTTTTCCGAAGCCAACCACATCATATCTTGGCGATATTTAATCTCTTTTGACGACGTCATTTCTGACGTCATTTCTATCCGTGGGCATGGCCTAAGTCGTTAAACACCGCAAGTGTCCAAAACACCGCACTTGTCCAGAAATGATATTATGAAGTGATGACCGCAAGGTATGAACAAAATAATAACAACAACAAATAATTAATGTCGTATCTTGACATTTATGAAGCGCCTATTCAATGTCGGTCTCAGTGCATAAACCACAGGGAAGGAAGAAATGAAACGCGTAGGTCTAGACGAGGAAGGGACACTCCAGACGTAAGCATTATCGGCCTAGATAAGGTGAAGGTCGTTCAGACTTCATGGGCGTATTATTTTGAACGTGAGAGGGTGAGAAGTGAGTCGGTATATGGCCGTAGTGTGATGGGGTGTTGTAGGGACGACAATGTGAACTTTGCCAATGAAAGCTGGGTGGGTATGGATGGAGCGAAAAACCAAAATTTTCCCGGTTAGCAAAATCGCCTCATTCAAGCATATTAAAAACGGAATTGGAGTATTGGACCTAAATATATATTCGTCTACTTTGGAAAGAAAGACACCATATCCGACTAATTTTCATGCACATAATTTATGAGCTGCGAGCTAGTTTTCTTTACAATGACATAGACGTTGCGGGGCGAAACCAACCCTTTTTTGCCAAGTTACAGGGCTCGAATCTTGACTATAGAGGTAAATTACATGATGCCTATGTATTGCTCTGAGGTAAAATGTAATAGCAATGTACTGTATGTCTATAAAAAGGCATTTGTTCTGTGAACTGCATAAAGGACGGATAGGCCACCAAAAAATCATGAGTCAGCGTTATCCAGCGTAGGCCTAACACATACGCAGAAATCTAAGCGATGAGTTTTGGTGTTGTAGACAGTACTCACGTCATTTCCGGTATAACGAATGCGTACAGTGTTCCGAGGCTACTGTGTTCGAAGAAAGCGCCAAGTGGTTCAAACAGATTCATATTTGTTCCGCTGATGGTTACGTTAGCGCCACCAGCCAGGATTCCAGACGTCGGTGTCATTTCGGTCAGTGTGGGCAGAGTCGATGTTTCTGAAAAATGTCATAATTCTTTGCCGATATTTATTGCTATTTGGAGCTCAACATTGTACATGCACTATTGCTTGATGTAGCCCAGAGGTTCTCAACTTTTCCCGTGCGTGACACACCTAAACCTTCAACCACATTTGGCGACACACCATGCAATCGTCAGTATGTCAATATCTTGTACATAATTAAAATAAGCCCATGTTAAAGTTAAAATATCTTATCTAGGACGACCTTAAATTGATAAAATTTGCAATGAATGAAAATGTTGATTCTGTTGATTTTTAGTTTCTAATGATTCTAAAAACTCTAAATTCCAACAATCTACGATTCCTACGATTCTGCGTTTTTTTTAAATGACTCTACGTTAATTGTTTGGCCCAACAGTTAATGGGATTTTTGCTCCTGGATTTTCTTTGATAGTTAGACGCCCCAACATCGACAGGTTTTGTCAGTGCAGTATCGGTAGACGTTGAAATCGCAATTCAGTCCAACGATTCAACGATACAGTTGCGTAGCAGCCTAGTCAGAGGTCGCTGGACGCTCTGAGCTTGAGACCTGCATACTCATCAATCATGAGGATTATAACGAATGAACATGATAGGATAGCTATAATTATAAAAACTATTTCAGGCAGAGCACAAAGCTATCATCAATTATCCACATAGTCCGACGGGTGAGTCGGTAGAGTACTCTATGCTGTGAGAATTCGCGACACACAAATTCTTCGCGACACACCAACGACACACCATTATTACGCGACAAACCGCCGGTCTATTCGCGACACACTAGTGTGTCGCGACACACCGGTTGCGAACCTCTGATGTAACCTACGACGCCCGCATTAATTGTTGAGGAATTCCGTTACTTATGCGCCACATATCAGAAACGATATCATTTTAGGCCTATATAGGCGGATAGTTAACACTTCAATGTGAAAGTTCCGGGGGCCAATTGTAATTGAAAGTCAGGATATTTAGTGACAGAGATGTAATACTTGGTACTTGTAGGCTGTAGGCGTAGCCTACAACTCGTGTAGACAATGGCTTACCGTAGAAATTAAAAAAGTACAAAACCGTATGGTGCAATTTAGATTATCCAACGAGATCAAAGAAGTTCCGAAAGTGTGTAAAGACTTTGTACACAACAAATTTCATTAAAAAAACTTATAACCAGATTGCACAGAATTAGCAATATGATCCTAATCACCGCAACAAAGAGACGGTGTTAATAAGTAGACTATAATAGCGGAAAGTGACTTACTGTTCTCGCAACGGAGTCCAACGATTTCTTCACCGAGAATGCCTGTGTCTGGACAGATGCAATAGTAGCGAGCGAGATCAGGTTGATTAACGCACGTACCGCCGTTCAAGCAGCTCCCACTGACACAATAGTCGGTCGCTGAATGAAAACGCATACGTAGCAATGAGGTGTATGTTATAGCCTATATAATATAAGCGCTAGAGCAGGGGTCTCAAACTCAAGTCATCGAGTGGGCCAAATTTGAAAATTTACAGTGTCTCGCGGGCCGCAACATGAAATTATGTCTTGCAAGTGAAACTATTTATATGTAGTGAGGGTTACAATGCTGTAATAATGATATAATCCTGTAAAATCACCTAAGTTAATATTATAGGCTACTTTCAGTGTAACCATAATGGTAAAAAAAAAAATTGAAAACTCAGAGTCACAAAGATAAGATAGGACCTATGAAGAGCATCAATAGCACATTTAGTAAGCCTAATAGACTCATACCTACAACTAAACTTGTAGCATCTATAAATGTTAAAGTATTATAGTGAGTAGTCTCAGAGGTGATCAGGTGTGATTAGCGATACACATCCATCTGACAACGTTTCCCAACTACGAGAACATCACTGTTTAGTTTTATCTTCTGAGATGTGAAGAATCAGAATATAGGTCTACAGCTTCCACATTTTTACTCGTAACTGTCAGGTTTGTCATTTGAGATTTATTAATCTTCATTAATTAATGAAAAAGCTGTTCACATAATAATTATTATGTAGGTAATGCCAAATATTGCCATTAGCGTGTTGCAGTACTTCAGGTGCAGATTTTGGAATTTGTCTTGTAGTAAAAAGTGTAGAATACCGGAATATCAACTTCATTGTAAGCTTACTTCTGCTTCAGCATGGTAGCTTATAACATTGAAGGCCCACTATAACTCTATCTGCATGTCTGCTGTTGCAGATTGAATATCCAGAGAAAAAATTAGAAGAAAACAGTTTGAACCTTGGTTCAAATCGCAAAAGAACAGCAGATTTCGGTTTTTAACCAATTTCTTTCTTTAAATAAAGAAAAACAAATAAAAAAACCAGATGGCTCTCGCGGGCCGCATTACTCGGGTCCGCGGGCCGCATGCGGCCCGCTGGCCGCGTGTTTGAGACCCCTGGGCTAGAGAGAGTATGGCCTATTTCCTCTGCATGGAAACGTGTAAGATTTTTAGATCGCTAATCCGCCTATGCTTGTTCTCGGGTGCTGGACACGTGCGGTGTTTTGGACGCGTGCGGTGTTTAAGGACACGTGCGATGTTTAACGACTTAGTTAATTTTGGGTTTTTGCCTCTACCATGGCCCCAAGGCGCCGCCCCCCATGGTGGGAGAGATTCGCCAACCCATTCACGGTTTACCGTGTGTCCCTGTCTCATGCCCAGACCGACACAGTAGCGAAGGCTTGGAGTGGAAAGCTTCTAAACTGTGGAAATGCATCGCGGTCAAACACACAGAATCTTAAATAGGTAGCAACGCCTCTGATAAGAACCGATTGTCCAAGAGTTGTCCACCCTAGATGTGCCATCACCATCATCACCGTTCATTCACTCCACGTTTAATTAAGCGTTTCTATCCCCGCCTCCATCCGCCCACCAACACACTCTAATATAACAAACATAATATGTTGGCTATAGGGATGCATTGTATAATGTGTACTTATATGGTAAGTACAACTTAGACTTACGTAGACACTGAGTTGGTGAAACATTTTCGTATCCTTTGTCGCAATCGCAGGTGTAGTTGTTTACTAAGTCCTTACACTTTCCACCCGGTTTACATGGAAACGATTCGCATTCATTCATTTCTGCAGGTAAACAGTTTTAATCAGATACTAACAACAGTGCATGGACTTAAAAAAATTATTATTAACTATTCTGCCATGTTTTAAACACAATTCGCGTTTGAATGTAGGCCTACATATAGGCCTAGGTCGCCTTTCGCGGATATAAATTCGTAATCATAAATTCGTATAATTATAACGATGAACTGCTACACCGGATTTTGTTGCTGTCTGTCCTCTATTATCTATGGTTCCAAATAAACATGGTTCAAATCTGTCTGCAGTATGGCATATTTTGTAGACAAGCGCCTGGTAAGATGGCGCAATCGGTTGTGTAGTAGCGGCGGTGGCAGCGGCGGTCGTTGCAGTATTGCGGCAAGGGTGGTATACATGTAGCTGGTGTAATTAGTGGTTGTATTTGTGCTGGTAGTTGCAGGCCCGGCCCTGGGGTTTGCGGGGCCCAGGGCAGCAGCGGGTCCTCATTCCTCAAGCTTAAATTTACGCAGTTGATTTCCGGTCAATGCGGCACTTGTGGGGGAGAGTCACCTAAGATGGGGCACTTAACGTTGTTTTCCAAATTTCTTTTGAGCTAAGAGCAATATTTTAAAACAAACCACATTGATGTGTCCTATAGGCCTATACATATTTGATTTTCAAATGATGCATGTTAGGTCTGCGTTTTTGGCTTTTGACAAATTTCTTTGCGCCAAAGCACTAATGATGCTAATTATTCACAAAGTCAAACGAATAAATTTAGGCTACATTTACTCACCTCTCTAAAAATATTCATGTTCTAAATTTCTTGTTTTGCATTTTCTAAGCTGTCGTTAAAATTGTCACCACTATCATTGTGTTTGCCCTCTCCAAAATGTATGCGGATGTCCATTTGCAAATTTGAAGCAAAGTGAGTTAGGCCCTAGTTAGTGTTTTCTGGAGAGAATTTTACATGCAGGTCAATGCTAAAAGTAGGCTAGCTGTGACTCGCCTCAAGGTTTAGCGAAGTTTCGTTCTTTCATAATCACCATGTCACATTCGCGTGACAAATTGACTGCAAGAACAGTTGTTTTATACGACGTAATCATTGTCAATATCGTCAAAGAAAAAATTATAGCCAACAGCGCGGGGCCCCTAAAAGCGCGGGGCCCAAGGCGGTTGCCTCGCTCGCCTTGCCCTAAGGCCGGGCCTGGGTAGTTGTAGCAGCAGCAGTAAAAATGATGATGACGATGAAGATAACAGAAACAACAACAAAAATAAATGATCGTCTTTACAGTCAATATCATAAAGGTAAAATGAAGGCAGTCACTCATCCATAGAGGCAGCTACCAATTGCATCGTCGTCGTCAATGACGACAGAGGAAATCAGCACAAAAGTCTATATAATAAAACAATCTTTGCACAGGACAACGTAGTGTCTCAGTGATCAGTGCTAAGCTGCGAGTGACAACAGTTCGAGATAATAATAATTATTGTACTTAGCGCTTACCAACGGCGCATATGTGATTGGTATATCCAGGAAGGCAGGTGCAGCTGAAGTCGTTTCCAGAAATACCAGAACAACTTCCACCGTTCTTACAAGGATTCGGGTTACATGGATCATCTAAAATAAAAAAATGTAGGATATGTCAAAGTTAAACCGCCAGTTAAATCAAATTGAATTTGTGTTTTGTTATTGAACTCTGCCATTGTCTGCTGACTCCGACTGTACCGGTCCTACGCCAGCATAAAAAGAAGCATGATCTTTGTTATCACATAGTATCTTTAGACTGAAACAACCAACCAGTTTCCAATCCAAAAGCTGAATCATAAAGTCATACGAAGAAGGGCCGCAGTAAGGTTGCTGCGGGCCCGGGTGCTGCAGCACCCTTAGCACCTACTATAATTCGGGCCTACCAGGCTACCACCAAGCATAAACCCCTAACTGCCTCACGGGACAAAACGAAAAAAACAAACAAATTGCAAACGTACGTTTTGGAGTGGTGGGAGTCAAAGTAGTTAACGATGTAGGAGTCAAAGTAGTCGTTAAAGTAGGAATCACACTGGTAGAAGATGGCGAAGCAGTTTCAGGCGTTGTTTCTTGTACCACGGTGGTTTCATCTGATCTAGTAGTTTCAAGAGTTGTTTCCTGTGCTATTGTGACTACGTCTGATGTAGTAGTTTCAGGCGTTGTTTCTTGTGCTACTGTAACTTCGTCTGATGTAGTAGTTTCAGGCGTTGTTTCTTGTGCTACTGTGACTTCGTCTGATGTAGTAGTTTCCAGCGTTGTTTCTTGTGCTACAGTGACTTCGTCTGATGTAGTAGTTTCAGGCGTTGTTTCTTGTGCTACTGTGACTTCGTCTGATGTAACAGTTTCAGGCGTTGTTTCTTGTGCTACAGTGACTTTGTCTGATGTAGTAGTTTCAGGCGTTGTTTCCTGTGCTGCTGTGACTACGTCTGATGTAGTAGTTTCAGGCGTTGTTTCCTGTGCTGCTGTGACTACGTCTGATGTAGTAGTTTCAGGCGTTGTTTCCTGTGCTACTGTGACTTTGTCTGATGTAGTAGTTTCAGGCGTAGTTTCCTGTGCTAAACTGACTTCGTTCGATGTAGTAGATTCAAGCGTTGTTTCATGTGCTACTGTGACTTCGTCTGATGAAGTAGTTTCAGGAGTAGTTTCCTGTGCTACAGTGACTTCGTCTGATGTAGTTGTTTCAGGCGTAGTTTCCTGTGCTGCTGTGACTACGTCTGATGTAGTTGTTTCAGGCGTTGTTTCCAGTGATACTGTGACTTCGTCTGACGTAGTAGTTTCAACAGTTGTTTCCTGTGCTACTGTGACTTCGTCTGATGTAGTTGTTTCAGGGGTTGTTTCTTGTGCTACGGTGACTTCGTCTAATGTAGTAGTTTCAGGCAAGGTTTCTTGTGCTACTGTGACTTCGTCTGATGTAGTAGTTTCAGGCGTTGTTTCTTGTGCTACTGTAACTTCGTCTGATGTAGTAGTTTCAGGCGTTGTTTCCTGTGCTACTGTGACTACGTCTGTTGTAGTAGTTTCAGGCGTTGTTTCCTCTGCCACTGTGACTTCGTCTGATGTAATAGTTTCAGGCGTTGTTTCCTGTGCTACTGTGGCTTCGTCTGATGTAGTAGTTTCAATTGTTGTTTCCTGTGATACTGTGACTTCGTCTGATGTAGTAGTTTCAGGCGTTGTTTCATGTGCTACTGTGACTTCGCCTGATGTAACAGTTTCAGGGGTTGTTTCTTGTGCTACTGTGACTTCGTCTGATGTAGTAGTTTCAACAGTTGTTTCCTGTGCTACTGTGACTACGTCTGATGTAGTGGTTTCAGCCGTTGTTTCCTGTGCTACTGTGGTTTCTTCTGATGTGGTAGTTTCAATACTTGTTTCTTGTGCTACTGTGACTTCGTCTGATGTAGTAGTTTCAGGGGTTGTTTCTTGTGCAACTGTGACTTCGTCTGATGTAGTAGTTTCAATACTTGTTTCTTGTGCTACTGTGACTTCGTCTGATGTAAAAGTTTCAGGCGTTGTTTCTTGTGCTACTGTGTCTTCGTCTGATGTAGTAGTTTCAAGAGTTGTTTCTTGTGCTACTGTGACTTCGTTAGATGTAGTAGTTTCAGGCGTTGTTTCTTGTGCTACTGTGACTTCGTCTGATGTAGTAGTTTCAGGGGTTGTTTCTTGTGCAACTGTGACTTCGTCTGATGTAGTAGTTTCAATACTTGTTTCTTGTGCTACTGTGACTTCGTCTGATGTAAAAGTTTCAGGCGTTGTTTCTTGTGCTACTGTGTCTTCGTCTGATGTAGTAGTTTCAGGCGTTGTTTCTTGTGCTACTGTGACTTCGTCTGATGTAGTAGTTTCAACAGTTGTTTCCTGTGCTACTGTGACTACGTCTGTTATTGTAGTTCCAAGAGTTCTTTCTTGTGCTACTGTGACTTCGTCTGATGTAGTAGTTTCAACAGTTGTTTCCTGTGCTACTGTGACTACGTCTGATGTAGTGGTTTCAGCCGTTGTTTCCTGTGCTACTGTGACTACGTCTGATGTAGTAGTTTCAGGCGTTGTTTCCTGTACTACTGTGACTTCGTCTGATGTAGTAGTTTCAACAGTGGTTTCCTGTGCTACTGTGACTACGTCTGATGTAGTGGTTTCAGCTGTTGTTTCCTGTGCTACTGTGACTTCGTCTGATGTAGTAGTTTCAAGAGTTGTTTCCTGTACTACTGTGACTTCGTCTGATATAGTAGTTTCAACAGTTGTTTCCTGTGCTGCAGTGACTACGTCTGATGCAGTAGTTTCAACAGTTGTTTCTTGTGCTACTGTGACTTCGTCTGATGTAGTAGTTTCAGGCGTTGTTTCCTGTGCTACTGTGACTTCGTCTGATGTAGTAGTTTCAGGCGTTGTTTCCTGTGCTACTGTGACTTCGTCTGTTATAGTAGTTTCAAGAGTTGTTTCGTGTGCTACTGTGACTTCGTTCGATGTAGTAGTTTCAGGCGTTGTTTCTTGTGCTACTGTGACTTCGTCTGATGTAGTAGTTTCAGGCGTTGTTTCCTGTGCTACAGTGTCTTCGTCTGATGTAGTAGTTTCAGGCGTTGTTTCCTGTGCTGCTGTGACTACGTCTGATGTAGTAGTTTCAGGCGTTGTTTCCTGTGCTACTGTGACTACGTCTGATGTAGTAGTTTCAGGCGTTGTTTCCTGTGCTACTGTGACCTCGTCTGTTATAGTGGTTTCAGGCGTTGTTTCGTGTGCCACTGTGACTTCGTCTGATTTAGTAGTTTCAGGGGTTGTTTCTTGTGCTACTGTGACATCGTCTGATGTAGTAGTTTCAGGCGTTGTTTCTTGTGCTACTGTGACTTCGTCTGATGTAGTAGTTTCAGGCGTTGTTTCTTGTGCTACAGTGACTTCGTCTGATGTTGTCGTTTCAATAGTTGCTTCCTGTGCTACTGTGACTTCGTCTGTTATAGTAGTTTCAACAGTTGTTTCCTGTGCTACTGTGACTACGTCTGATTTAGTGGTTTCAGGCGTTGTTTCGTGTGCTACTGTGACTTCGTCTGATGTAGTAGTTTCAATAGTTGTTTCTTGTGCTACAGTGACTTCGTCTGCGGTAGTAGTTTCAGGCGTTGTGTCTTGTGCTACAGTGACTTCGTCTGATGTAGTAGTTTCCAGCGTTGTTTCTTGTGCTACAGTGACTTCGTCTGATGTAGTAGTTTCAGGCGTTGTTTCTTGTGCTACAGTGACTTCGTCTAATGTTGTCGATTCAACAGTTGTTTCTTGTGCTACAGTGACTTCGTCTGATGTAGTAGTTTCCAGCGTTGTTTCTTGTGCTACAGTGACTTCGACTGATGTAGTAGTTTCCAGCGTTGTTTCTTGTGCTGAAGTGACTTCGTCTGATGTAGTAGTTTCAGACGTTGTTTGTTGTGCTACAGTGACTTCGTCTGATGTAGTAGTTTCCAGCGTTGTTTCTTGTGCTACAGTGACTTCGTCTGATGTAGTAGTTTCAGGCGTTGTTTCTTGTGCTACAGTGACTTCGTCTGATGTAGTAGTTTCAGGCGTTGTTTCTTGTGCTACAGTGACTTCGTCTGATGTAGTAGTTTCAGGCGTTGTTTCCTGTGCTGCTGTGACTACGTCTGATGCAGTAGTTTCAGGCGTTGTTTCCTGTGCTGCTGTGACTACGTTTGATGTAGTAGTTTCAGGCGTTGTTTCCTGTGCTACTGTGACTTTGTCTGATGTAGTAGTTTCAGGCGTAGTTTCCTGTGCTAAACTGACTTCGTTCGATGTAGTAGATTCAAGCGTTGTTTCCTGTGCTACTGTGACTTCGTCTGATGAAGTAGTTTCAGGAGTAGTTTCCTGTGCTACTGTGACTTCGTCTGATGTAACAGTTTCAGGGGTTGTTTCTTGTGCTACTGTGACTTCGTCTGATGTAGTAGTTTCAACAGTTGTTTCCTGTGCTACTGTGACTACGTCTGATGTAGTGGTTTCAGCCGTTGTTTCCTGTGCTACTGTGGTTTCTTCTGATGTGGTAGTTTCAATACTTGTTTCTTGTGCTACTGTGACTTCGTCTGATGTAGTAGTTTCAGGGGTTGTTTCTTGTGCAACTGTGACTTCGTCTGATGTAGTAGTTTCAATACTTGTTTCTTGTGCTACTGTGACTTCGTCTGATGTAAAAGTTTCAGGCGTTGTTTCTTGTGCTACTGTGTCTTCGTCTGATGTAGTAGTTTCAAGAGTTGTTTCTTGTGCTACTGTGACTTCGTTAGATGTAGTAGTTTCAGGCGTTGTTTCTTGTGCTACTGTGACTTCGTCTGATGTAGTAGTTTCAGGGGTTGTTTCTTGTGCAACTGTGACTTCGTCTGATGTAGTAGTTTCAATACTTGTTTCTTGTGCTACTGTGACTTCGTCTGATGTAAAAGTTTCAGGCGTTGTTTCTTGTGCTACTGTGTCTTCGTCTGATGTAGTAGTTTCAGGCGTTGTTTCTTGTGCTACTGTGACTTCGTCTGATGTAGTAGTTTCAACAGTTGTTTCCTGTGCTACTGTGACTACGTCTGTTATTGTAGTTCCAAGAGTTCTTTCTTGTGCTACTGTGACTTCGTCTGATGTAGTAGTTTCAACAGTTGTTTCCTGTGCTACTGTGACTACGTCTGATGTAGTGGTTTCAGCCGTTGTTTCCTGTGCTACTGTGACTACGTCTGATGTAGTAGTTTCAGGCGTTGTTTCCTGTACTACTGTGACTTCGTCTGATGTAGTAGTTTCAACAGTGGTTTCCTGTGCTACTGTGACTACGTCTGATGTAGTGGTTTCAGCTGTTGTTTCCTGTGCTACTGTGACTTCGTCTGATGTAGTAGTTTCAAGAGTTGTTTCCTGTACTACTGTGACTTCGTCTGATATAGTAGTTTCAACAGTTGTTTCCTGTGCTGCAGTGACTACGTCTGATGCAGTAGTTTCAACAGTTGTTTCTTGTGCTACTGTGACTTCGTCTGATGTAGTAGTTTCAGGCGTTGTTTCCTGTGCTACTGTGACTTCGTCTGATGTAGTAGTTTCAGGCGTTGTTTCCTGTGCTACTGTGACTTCGTCTGTTATAGTAGTTTCAAGAGTTGTTTCGTGTGCTACTGTGACTTCGTTCGATGTAGTAGTTTCAGGCGTTGTTTCTTGTGCTACTGTGACTTCGTCTGATGTAGTAGTTTCAGGCGTTGTTTCCTGTGCTACAGTGTCTTCGTCTGATGTAGTAGTTTCAGGCGTTGTTTCCTGTGCTGCTGTGACTACGTCTGATGTAGTAGTTTCAGGCGTTGTTTCCTGTGCTACTGTGACTACGTCTGATGTAGTAGTTTCAGGCGTTGTTTCCTGTGCTACTGTGACCTCGTCTGTTATAGTGGTTTCAGGCGTTGTTTCGTGTGCCACTGTGACTTCGTCTGATTTAGTAGTTTCAGGGGTTGTTTCTTGTGCTACTGTGACATCGTCTGATGTAGTAGTTTCAGGCGTTGTTTCTTGTGCTACTGTGACTTCGTCTGATGTAGTAGTTTCAGGCGTTGTTTCTTGTGCTACAGTGACTTCGTCTGATGTTGTCGTTTCAATAGTTGCTTCCTGTGCTACTGTGACTTCGTCTGTTATAGTAGTTTCAACAGTTGTTTCCTGTGCTACTGTGACTACGTCTGATTTAGTGGTTTCAGGCGTTGTTTCGTGTGCTACTGTGACTTCGTCTGATGTAGTAGTTTCAATAGTTGTTTCTTGTGCTACAGTGACTTCGTCTGCGGTAGTAGTTTCAGGCGTTGTGTCTTGTGCTACAGTGACTTCGTCTGATGTAGTAGTTTCCAGCGTTGTTTCTTGTGCTACAGTGACTTCGTCTGATGTAGTAGTTTCAGGCGTTGTTTCTTGTGCTACAGTGACTTCGTCTAATGTTGTCGATTCAACAGTTGTTTCTTGTGCTACAGTGACTTCGTCTGATGTAGTAGTTTCCAGCGTTGTTTCTTGTGCTACAGTGACTTCGACTGATGTAGTAGTTTCCAGCGTTGTTTCTTGTGCTGAAGTGACTTCGTCTGATGTAGTAGTTTCAGACGTTGTTTGTTGTGCTACAGTGACTTCGTCTGATGTAGTAGTTTCCAGCGTTGTTTCTTGTGCTACAGTGACTTCGTCTGATGTAGTAGTTTCAGGCGTTGTTTCTTGTGCTACAGTGACTTCGTCTGATGTAGTAGTTTCAGGCGTTGTTTCTTGTGCTACAGTGACTTCGTCTGATGTAGTAGTTTCAGGCGTTGTTTCCTGTGCTGCTGTGACTACGTCTGATGCAGTAGTTTCAGGCGTTGTTTCCTGTGCTGCTGTGACTACGTTTGATGTAGTAGTTTCAGGCGTTGTTTCCTGTGCTACTGTGACTTTGTCTGATGTAGTAGTTTCAGGCGTAGTTTCCTGTGCTAAACTGACTTCGTTCGATGTAGTAGATTCAAGCGTTGTTTCCTGTGCTACTGTGACTTCGTCTGATGAAGTAGTTTCAGGAGTAGTTTCCTGTGCTACTGTGACTTCGTCTGATGAAGTAGTTTCAGGAGTAGTTTCCTGTGCTACTGTGACTTCGTCTGACGTAGTAGTTTCAAGAGTTGTTTCCTGTGCTACTGATGTTGTAGTTTCAGGCGTTGTTTCTTGAGCTACTGTGACTTCGTCTGATGTAGTAGTTTCAGGCGTTGTTTCTTGTGCTACTGTGACATCGTCTGATGTAGTAGTTTCAGGCGTTGTTTCTTGTGCTGCAGTGACTTCGTCTGATGTAGTAGTTTCAGGGGTTGTTTCTTGTGCTACTGTGACTTCGCCTGATGTAACAGTTTCAGGCGTTGTTTCTTGTGTTACAGTGACTTCGTCTGATGTTGTCGTTTCAATAGTTGTTTCCCGTGCTACTGTGACTTCGTCTGATGTAGTAGTTTCAACAGTTGTTTCCTGTGCTACTGTGACTACGTCTGATGTAGTGGTTTCAGCCGTTGTTTTCTGTGCTACTGTGACTACGTCTGATGTAGTAGTTTCAGGCGTTGTTTCCTGTGCTATTGTGACTACGTCTGTTGTAGTAGTTTCAGGCGTTGTTTCCTCTGCTACTGTGACTTCGTCTGATGTAGTAGTTTCAACAGTTGTTGCCTGTGCTACTGTGACTTCGTCTGATGTAGTAGTTTCAACAGTTGTTTCCTGTGCTACTGTGACTACGTCTGATGTAGTGGTTTCAGCCGTTGTTTCCTGTGCTACTGTGACTACGTCTGATGTAGTGGTTTCAGCTGTTGTTTCCTGTGCTACTGTGACTTCGTCTGATGTAATAGTTTCAGGCGTTGTTTCCTGTGCTACTGTGGCTTCGTCTGATGTAGTAGTTTCAAAAGTTGTTTCTTGTGCTACAGTGACTTCGTCTGATGTAGTAGTTTCAGGCGTTGTTTCTTGTGCTACTGTGACTTCGTCTGATGTAGTAGTTTCAGGCGTTGTTTCTTGTGCTACTGTAACTTCGTCTGAAGTAGTTGTTTCAGGCGTTGTTTCATGTCCCATTGTGACTTCGTTTGATGTAGTAGTTTCAGGCGTTGTTTCTTGTGCTACTGTAACTTCGTCTGAAATAGTTGTTTCAGGCGGTGTTTCATGTCCCATTGTGACTTCGTCTGATGTAGTAGTTTGAGGCGTTGTTTCTTGTGCTACTGTAACTTCGTCTGATGCAGTAGTTTCAGGGGTTGTTTCCTGTGCTACTGTGACTTCGTCTGATGTACTAGTTTCAAGAGTTGTTTCCAGTGCTACTGTGACTTCGTCTAATGTAATAGTTTCAGGCGTTGTTTCCTGTGCTTTTGTAGTTTCGTCTGATGTAGTAGTTTTAGGGGTTGTTTCTCGTGCTACTGTGACTTCGTCTGATGTAGTAGTTTCAAGAGTTGTTTCCTGTGCTGCTGTGACTTCGTCTGATGTAGTAGTTTCAGTGGTTGTTTCCTGTGCTGCTGTGACTACGTCTGATGTAGTAGTTTCAGGCGTTGTTTGCTGTGCTACTGTGACTTTGTCTAATGTAGTAGTTTCAACAGTTGTTTCCTGTGCTGCTGTGACTACGTCTGATGAAGTAGTTTCAAGCGTTGTTTCCTGTGCTACTGTGACTTTGTCTAATGTAGTAGTTTCAACAGTTGTTTCCTGTGCTACTGTGACTTCCTCTGACGTAGTAGTTTCAACAGTTGTTTCCTGTGCTACTGTGACTTTGTCTAATGTAGTAGTTTCAGGTGTAGTTTCTTGTGCTAAACTGACTTCGTTCGATGTAGTAGTATCAGGCGTTGTTTCATGTGCTACTGTGACTTCGTCTGTTATAGTAGTTTCAATAGTTGTTTCCTGTGCTACTGTGACTTCGTCTGTTATAGTAGTTTCAAGAGTTGTTTCCTGTGCTACTGTGACTTCGACTGATGTAGTAGTTTCAACAGTTGTTTCTTGTGCTACTGTGACTACGTCTGATGTAGTGGCTTCAGCCGTTGTTTCCTGTGCTACTGTAGTTTCGTCTGATGTAGTAGTTTCAGGCGTTGTTTCTTGTGCTACTGTGACTTCGTCTGATGTATTAGTTTCAAGAGTTGTTTCTTGTGCTACAGTGACTTCGTTCGATGTAGTAGTTTCAGGCGTTGTTTCTTGTGCTACTGTGTCTTCGTCTGATGTAGTAGTTTCAGGCGTGGTTTCATGTGCTACTGTGACTTCGTCTGATGAAGTAGTTTCAGGCTTTGTTTCTTGTGCTACAGTGACTTCGTCTGGTGTAGTAGTTTCTAGCGTTGTTTCCTGTGCTACTGTGACTTCGTCTGATGTAGTAGTTTCAGGGGTTGTTTCTTGTGCTTCTGTGACTTCGTCTGATATAGAAGTTTCAGGTGTTGTTTCTTGTGCTACAGTGACTTCGTCTGATGTTGTCGTTTCAATAGTTGTTTCCTGTGCTACTGTGACTTCGTGTTTTATAGTAGTTTCAAGAGTTGTTTCCTGTGCTACTGTGACTTCGTCTGATGTAGTAGTTTCAAGAGTTGTTTCTTGTGCTACAGTGACTTCATCTGATGTAGTGGTTTCAAGCGTTGTTTCTTGTGCTACTGTGTCTTCGTCTGATTTAGTAGTTTCAAAAGTTGTTTTTTGTGCTGCTGTGACTTCGTCTGATGTAGTAGTTTCAGGGGTTGTTACTTGTGCTACTGTGACTTCGTCTGATGTAGTAGTTTCAACAGTTGTTTCCTGTGCTACTGTCACCGCTTGGATCGTTGTTTCTTGATCTGTTGTGATTTCGTCTGATGTCACCGCTTGGATCGTTGTTTCTTGATTTGTTGTGATTTTGTCTGACGTCACCGCTTGGATCGTTGTTTCTTGATCTGTTGTGATATCGTCTGATGTCACCGCTTGGATCGTTGTTTCTTGATCTGTTGTGATTTCGTCTGATGTCACCGCTTGGATCGTTGTTTCTTGATCTGTTGTGATTTCGTCTGATGTCACCGCTTGCATCGTTGTTTCTTGATCTGTTGTGATTTCGTCTGATGTCACCGCTTGCATCGTTGTTTCTTGATCTGTTGTGATTTCGTCTGATGTCACCGCTTGGATCGTTGTTTCTTGATCTGTTGTGATTTCGTCTGATGTCACCGCTTGGACCGTTGTTTCTTGATCTGTTGTGATTTCGTCTGATGTCACCGCTTGGATCGTTGTTTCTTGATCTGTTGTGATTTCGTGTGATGTCACCGCTTGGATCGTTGTTTCTTGATCTGTTGTGATTTCGTCTGATGTCACCGCTTGGATCGTTGTTTCTTGATCTGTTGTGATTTTGTCTGATGTCACCGCTTGGATCGTTGTTTCTTGATCTGTTGTGATCTCGTCTGATGTCACGGCTTCTGTTGTTGTTTCTTGATCTGTTGTGATTGCGTCTGATGTCACCTCTTCTATTGTTGTTTCTTGATCTGTTGTGATTTCGTCTGATGTCACCGCTTGGATTGTTGTTTCTTGATCTATTGTGATCTCGTCTGATGTCACCGCTTGGATCGTTGTTTCTTGATCTGTTGTGATTTCGTCTGATGTCACCGCTTGGATCGTTGTTTCTTGATCTGTTGTGATTTCGTCTGATGTCATCGCTTGGATCGTTGTTTCTTGATCTGTTGTGATTTCTTCTGATGTCACCGCTTGGATCGTTGTGTCTTGGACTGTTGTGATTTCGTCTGATGTCACCGCTTCTATTGTTGTTTCTTGATCTGTTGTGATTTCGTCTGATGTCACCGCTTCTATTGTTGTTTCTTGATCTGTTGTGATTTCCTCTGATGTCACCGCTTGGATCGTTGTTTCTTGATCTGTTGTGATTTCGTCTGATGTCATCGCTTGGATCGTTGTTTCTTGATCTGTTGTGATTTCGTCTGATGTCTTCGCTTGGATCGTTGTTTCTTGATCTGTTGTGATTTCGTCTGATGTCACCGCTTGGATCGTTGTTTCTTGATCTGTTGTGATTTCGTCTGATGTCACCGCTTGGATCGTTGTTTCTTGATCTGTTGTGATTTCGTCTGTTGTCACCGCTTGGATCGTTGTTTCTTGATCTCTTGTGATGTCGTCTGATGTCACCGCTTGGATCGTTGTTTCTTGATCTGTTGTGGTTTCGTCTGATGTCACCGCTTGGATCGTTGTTTCTTGATCTGTTGTGATCTCGTCTGATGTCACGGCTTCTATTGTTGTTTCTTGATCTGTTGTAATTGCGTCTGATGTCACCTCTTCTTCTGTTGTTTCTTGATCTGTTGTGATTTCGTCTGATGTCACCACTTGGATCGTTGTTTCTTGATCTGTTGTGATTTCATCTGATGTCACCGCTTGGATCGTTGTTTCTTGATCTGTTGTGATCTCGTCTGATGTCACGGCTTCTATTGTTGTTTCTTGATCTGTTGTGATCTCGTCTGATGTCACGGCTTCTATTGTTGTTTCTTGATCTGTTGTGATTTCGTCTGTTGTCACCGCTTGGATCGTTGTTTCTTGATCTGTTGTGATTTCGTCTGATGTCACGGCTTCTATTGTTGTTTCTTGATCTGTTGTAATTGCGTCTGATGTCACCTCTTCTTCTGTTGTTTCTTGATCTGTTGTGATTTCGTCTGATGTCACCACTTGGATCGTTGTTTCTTGATCTGTTGTGATTTCATCTGATGTCACCGCTTGGATCTTTGTTTCTTGATCTGTTGTGATCTCGTCTGATGTCACGGCTTTTATTGTTGTTTCTTGATCTGTTGTGATTTCGTCTGATGTCACGGCTTCTATTGTTGTTTCTTGATCTGTTGTGATTTCGTCTGATGTCACCTCTTCTATTGTTGTTTCTTGATCTGTTGTGATTTCGTCTGATGTCACCGCTTGCATCGTTGTTTCTTGATCTGTTGTGATCTCGTCTGATGTCACCGCTTGGATCGTTGTTTCTTGATCTGTTGTGATTTCGTCTGATGTCATCGCTTGGATCGTTGTTTCTTGATCTGTTGTGATTTCGTCTGATGTCACCGCTTGGATCGTTGTTTCTCTATCTGTTGTGATTTCGTCTGATGTCACCGCTTCTATTGTTGTTTCTTGATCTGTTGTGATTTCGTCTGATGTCACCGCTTGGATCGTTGTTTCTTGATCTGTTGTGATTTCGTGTGATGTCACAGCTTCTATTGTTGTTTCTTGATCTGTTGTGATTTCGTCTGATGTCACCGCTTGGATCGTTGTTTCTTGATCTGTTGTGATCTCGTCTGATGTCACAGCTTCTATTGTTGTTTCTTGATCTGTTGTGATTTCGTCTGATGTCACCGCTTGATTCGTTGTTGCTTGATCTGTTGTGATTTCGTCTGATGTCACCGCTTGGATCGTTGTTTCTTGATCTGTTGTGATTTCGTCTGATGTCACAGCTTCTATTGTTGTTTCTTGATCTGTTGTGATTTCGTCTGATGTCACCGCTTGGATCGTTGTTTCTTGATTTGTTGTGATTTCGTCTGATGTCACAGCTTCTATTGTTGTTTCTTGATCTGTTGTGATTTCGTCTGAAGTCATCGCTTGGATCGTTGTTTCTTGATCTGTTGTGATTTCGTCTGATGTCACCGCTTGGATCGTTGTTTCTCTATCTGTTGTGATTTCGTCTGATGTCACCGCTTCTATTGTTGTTTCTTGATCTGTTGTGATTTCGTCTGATGTCACCGCTTGGATCGTTGTTTCTTGATCTGTTGTGATTTCGTCTGATGTCACGGCTTCTATTGTTGTTTCTTGATCTGTTGTGATTTCGTCTGATGTCACCGCTTGGATCGTTGTTTCTTGATCTGTTGTGATCTCGTCTGATGTCACAGCTTCTATTGTTGTTTCTTGATCTGTTGTGATTTCGTCTGATGTCACCGCTTGATTCGTTGTTTCTTGATCTGTTGTGATTTCGTCTGATGTCACCGCTTGGATCGTTGTTTCTTGATCTGTTGTGATTTCGTCTGATGTCACCGCTTCTATTGTTGTTTCTTGACCTGTTGTGATTTCGTCTGATGTCACCGCTTGGATCGTTGTTTCTTGATCTGTTGTGATTTCGTCTGTTGTCACCGCTTGGATCGTTGTTTCTTGATCTGTTGTGATTTCGTCTGATGTCACCGCTTGGATCGTTGTTTCTTGATCTGTTGTGATTTCGTCTAATGTCACCGCTTCTATTGTTGTTTCTTGACCTGTTGTGATTTCGTCTGATGTCACCGCTTCTATTGTTGCTTCTTGACCTGTTGTGATTTCGTCTGATGTCACCGCTTGGATCGTTGTTTCTTGATCTGTTGTGATTTCGTCTGATGTGTCCGCTTGGATCGTTGTTTCTTGATCTGTTGTGATTTCGTCTGATGTCACCGCTTGGATCGTTGTTTCTTGATCTGTTGTGATTTCGTCTGATGTCACCGCTTGGATCGTTGTTTCTTGATCTGTTGTGATTTCGCCTGATGTCACCGCTTGGATCGTTGTTTCTTGATCTGTTGTGATTTCGTCTGATGTCACCGCTTGGATCGTTGTTTGTTGATCTGTTGTGATTTCGTCTGATGTGACCGCTTGGATCGTTGTTTCTTGATCTGTTGTGATTTCGTCTGATGTCACCGCTTGGATCGTTGTTTCTTGATCTGTTGTGATTTCGTCTGATGTCACCGCTTGGATCGTTGTTTCTTGATCTGTTGTGATTTCGCCTGATGTCACCGCTTGCATCGTTGTTTCTTGATCTGTTGTGATTTCGTCTGATGTCACCGCTTGGATCGTTGTTTCTTGATCTGCTGTGATTTCGTCTGATGTCTTCGCTTGGATCGTTGTTTCTTGATCTGTTGTGATTTCGTCTGATGTCACCGCTTGGATCGTTGTTTCTTGATCTGTTGTCATTTCGTGTGATGTCACCGCTTGGATCGTTGTTTCTTGATCTGTTGTTATTTCGTCTGATGTCACCGCTTGGATCGTTGTTTCTTGATCTGTTGTGATCTCGTCTGATGTCACCTCTTCTATTGTTGTTTCTTGATCTGTAGTGATTTCGTCTGATGTCACCGCTTGGATCGTTGTTTCTTGATCTGTTGTGATTTCGTCTGATGTCTTCGCTTGGATCGTTGTTTCTTGATCTGTTGTGATTTCGTCTGATGTCACCGCTTGGATCGTTGTTTCTTGATCTGTTGTGATTTCGTCTGATGTCACCGCTTGGATCGTTGTTTCTTGATCTGTTGTGATTTCGTCTGATGTCACCGCTTGGATCGTTGTTTCTTGATCTGTTGTGATTTCGTCTGATGTCACGGCTTCTATTGTTGTTTCTTGATCTGTTGTGATTTCGTCTGATGTCACCGCTTGGATCGTTGTTTCTTGATCTGTTGTGATTTCGTCTGATGTCACCGCTTGGATCGTTGTTTCTTGATCTGTTGTGATCTCGTCTGATGTCACAGCTTCTATTGTTGTTTCTTGATCTGTTGTGATTTCGTCTGATGTCACAGCTTCTATTGTTGTTTCTTGATCTGTTGTGATTTCGTCTGATGTCACCGCTTGGATCGTTGTTTCTTGATCTGTTGTGATTTCGTCTGATGTCTTCGCTTGGATCGTTGTTTCTTGATCTGTTGTGATTTCGTCTGATGTCACCGCTTGGATCGTTGTTTCTTGATCTGTTGTGATTTCGTCTGATATCACCGCTTGGATCGTTGTTTCTTGATCTGTTGTGATTTCGTCTGATGTCACCGCTTGGATCGTTGTTTCTTGATCTGTTGTGATTTCGTCTGATGTCACCGCTTGCATCGTTGTTTCTTGATCTGTTGCGATTTCGTCTGATGTCACCTCTTGGATCGTTGTTTCTTGATCTGTTGTGATTTCGTCTGATGTCACCGCTTGGATCGTTGTTTCTTGATCTGTTGTGATTTCGTCTGATGTCACCGCTTGGATCGTTGTTTCTTGATCTGTTGTGATTTCGTCTGATGTCACAGCTTCTATTGTTGTTTCTTGATCTGTTGTGATTTCGTCTGATGTCACCGCTTGGATCGTTGTTTCTTGATCTGTTGTGATTTCGTCTGATGTCACAGCTTCTATTGTTGTTTCTTGATCTGTTGTGATTTCGTCTGATGTCACCGCTTGGATCGTTGTTTCTTGATCTGTTGTGATTTCGTCTGATGTCACCGCTTGGATCGTTGTTTCTCTATCTGTTGTGATTTCGTCTGATGTCACCGCTTGGATCGTTGTTTCTTGATCTGTTGTGATTTCGTCTGATGTCACAGCTTCTATTGTTGTTTCTTGATCTGTTGTGATTTCGTCTGATGTCACCGCTTGGATCGTTGTTTCTTGATCTGTTGTGATCTCGTCTGATGTCACAGCTTCTATTGTTGTTTCTTGATCTGTTGTGATTTCGTCTGATGTCACCGCTTGATTCGTTGTTTCTTGATCTGTTGTGATTTCGTCTGATGTCACCGCTTGGATCGTTGTTTCTTGATCTGTTGTGATTTCGTCTGATGTCACAGCTTCTATTGTTGTTTCTTGATCTGTTGTGATTTCGTCTGATGTCACCGCTTGGATCGTTGTTTCTTGATCTGTTGTGATTTCGTCTGATGTCACAGCTTCTATTGTTGTTTCTTGATCTGTTGTGATTTCGTCTGATGTCATCGCTTGGATCGTTGTTTCTTGATCTGTTGTGATTTCGTCTGATGTCACCGCTTGGATCGTTGTTTCTCTATCTGTTGTGATTTCGTCTGATGTCACCGCTTCTATTGTTGTTTCTTGATCTGTTGTGATTTCGTCTGATGTCACCGCTTGGATCGTTGTTTCTTGATCTGTTGTGATTTCGTCTGATGTCACAGCTTCTATTGTTGTTTCTTGATCTGTTGTGATTTCGTCTGATGTCACCGCTTGGATCGTTGTTTCTTGATCTGTTGTGATCTCGTCTGATGTCACAGCTTCTATTGTTGTTTCTTGATCTGTTGTGATTTCGTCTGATGTCACCGCTTGATTCGTTGTTTCTTGATCTGTTGTGATTTCGTCTGATGTCACCGCTTGGATCGTTGTTTCTTGATCTGTTGTGATTTCGTCTGATGTCACCGCTTCTATTGTTGTTTCTTGACCTGTTGTGATTTCGTCTGATGTCACCGCTTGGATCGTTGTTTCTTGATCTGTTGTGATTTCGTCTGTTGTCACCGCTTGGATCGTTGTTTCTTGATCTGTTGTGATTTCGTCTGATGTCACCGCTTGGATCGTTGTTTCTTGATCTGTTGTGATTTCGTCTGATGTCACCGCTTCTATTGTTGTTTCTTGACCTGTTGTGATTTCGTCTGATGTCACCGCTTCTATTGTTGCTTCTTGACCTGTTGTGATTTCGTCTGATGTCACCGCTTGGATCGTTGTTTCTTGATCTGTTGTGATTTCGTCTGATGTGTCCGCTTGGATCGTTGTTTCTTGATCTGTTGTGATTTCGTCTGATGTCACCGCTTGGATCGTTGTTTTTTGATCTGTTGTGATTTCGTCTGATGTCACCGCTTGGATCGTTGTTTCTTGATCTGTTGTGATTTCGCCTGATGTCACCGCGTGGATCGTTGTTTCTTGATCTGTTGTGATTTCGTCTGATGTCACCGCTTGGATCGTTGTTTGTTGATCTCTTGTGATTTCGTCTGATGTGACCGCTTGGATCGTTGTTTCTTGATCTGTTGTGATTTCGTCTGATGTCACCGCTTGGATCGTTGTTTCTTGATCTGTTGTGATTTCGTCTGATGTCACCGCTTGGATCGTTGTTTCTTGATCTGTTGTGATTTCGCCTGATGTCACCGCTTGCATCGTTGTTTCTTGATCTGTTGTGATTTCGTCTGATGTCACCGCTTGGATCGTTGTTTCTTGATCTGTTGTGATTTCGTCTGATGTCTTCGCTTGGATCGTTGTTTCTTGATCTGTTGTCATTTCGTGTGATGTCACCGCTTGGATCGTTGTTTCTTGATCTGTTGTTATTTCGTCTGATGTCACCGCTTGGATCGTTGTTTCTTGATCTGTTGTGATCTCGTCTGATGTCACCTCTTCTATTGTTGTTTCTTGATCTGTAGTGATTTCGTCTGATGTCACCGCTTGGATCGTTGTTTCTTGATCTGTTGTGATTTCGTCTGATGTCTTCGCTTGGATCGTTGTTTCTTGATCTGTTGTGATTTCGTCTGATGTCACCGCTTGGATCGTTGTTTCTTGATCTGTTGTGATTTCGTCTGATGTCACCGCTTGGATCGTTGTTTCTTGATCTGTAGTGATTTCGTCTGATGTCACCGCTTGGATCGTTGTTTCTTGATCTGTTGTGATTTCGTCTGATGTCACCGCTTGGATCGTTGTTTCTTGATCTGTTGTGATTTCGTCTGATGTCACCGCTTGGATCGTTGTTTCTTGATCTGTTGTGATTTCGTCTGATGTCACCGCTTGGATCGTTGTTTCTTGATCTGTTGTGATTTCGTCTGATGTCACGGCTTCTATTGTTGTTTCTTGATCTGTTGTGATTTCGTCTGATGTCACCGCTTGGATCGTTGTTTCTTGATCTGTTGTGATTTCGTCTGATGTCACCGCTTGGATCGTTGTTTCTTGATCTGTTGTGATCTCGTCTGATGTCACAGCTTCTATTGTTGTTTCTTGATCTGTTGTGATTTCGTCTGATGTCACAGCTTCTATTGTTGTTTCTTGATCTGTTGTGATTTCGTCTGATGTCACCGCTTGGATCGTTGTTTCTTGATCTGTTGTGATTTCGTCTGATGTCATCGCTTGGATCGTTGTTTCTTGATCTGTTGTGATTTCGTCTGATGTCACCGCTTGGATCGTTGTTTCTTGATCTGTTGTGATTTCGTCTGATATCACCGCTTGGATCGTTGTTTCTTGATCTGTTGTGATTTCGTCTGATGTCACCGCTTGGATCGTTGTTTCTTGATCTGTTGTGATTTCGTCTGATGTCACCGCTTGCATCGTTGTTTCTTGATCTGTTGCGATTTCGTCTGATGTCACCTCTTGGATCGTTGTTTCTTGATCTGTTGTGATTTCGTGTGATGTCACCGCTTGGATCGTTGTTTCTTGATCTGTTGTGATTTCGTCTGATGTCACCGCTTGGATCGTTGTTTCTTGATCTGTTGTGATTTCGTCTGATGTCACAGCTTCTATTGTTGTTTCTTGATCTGTTGTGATTTCGTCTGATGTCACCGCTTGGATCGTTGTTTCTTGATCTGTTGTGATTTCGTCTGATGTCACGGCTTCTATTGTTGTTTCTTGATCTGTTGTGATTTCGTCTGATGTCACCGCTTGGATCGTTGTTTGTTGATCTGTTGTGATTTCGTCTGATGTGACCGCTTGGATCGTTGTTTCTTGATCTGTTGTGATTTCGTCTGATGTCACCGCTTGGATCGTTGTTTCTTGATCTGTTGTGATTTCGTCTGATGTCACCGCTTGGATCGTTGTTTCTTGATCTGTTGTGTATTCGTCTGATGTCACCGCTTGGATCGTTGTTTCTGGATCTGTTGTGATTTTGCCTGATGTCACAGCTTCTTTTGTTGTTTCTTGATCTGTTGTGATTTCGTCTGATGTCACCGCTTGGATCGTTGTTTCTTGATCTGTTGTGATTTCGTCTGATGTCACAGCTTCTATTGTTGTTTCTTGATCTGTTGTGATTTCGTCTGATGTCACCGCTTGGATCGTTGTTTCTTGATCTGTTGTGATTTCGTCTGATGTCACCGCTTGGATCGTTGTTTCTTGATCTGTTGCGATTTCGTCTGATGTCACCGCTTGGATCGTTGTTTCTTGATCTGTTGTGACTTCGTCTGATGTCACCGCTTGGATCGTTGTTTCTTGATCTGTTGTGATTTTGTCTGATGTCACCGCTTGGATCGTTGTTTCTTGATCTGTTGTGATTTCGTCTGATGTCTTCGCTTGGATCGTTGTTTCTTGATCTGTTGTGATTTCGTCTGATGTCACCGCTTGGATCGTTGTTTCTTGATCTGTTGTGGTTTCGTCTGATGTCACCGCTTGGATCGTTGTTTCTTGATCTGTTGTGATTTCGTGTAATGTCACCGCTTGATTCGTTGTTTCTTGATCTGTTGTGATTTCGTCTGTTGTCACCGCTTGGATCGTTGTTTCTTGATCTGTTGTGATTTCGTCTGATGTCATCGCTTGGATCGTTGTTTCTTGATCTGTTGTGATTTCTTCTGATGTCACCGCTTGGATCGTTGTTTCTTGATCTGTTGTGATTTCGTCTGATGTCACCGCTTCTATTGTTGTTTCTTGATCTGTTGTGATTTCGTCTGATGTCACCGCTTGGATCGTTGGTTCTTGATCTGTTGTGATTTCGTCTGATGTCACCGCTTGGATCGTTGTTTCTTGATCTGTTGTGATTTCGTCTGATGTCACAGCTTCTATTGTTGTTTCTTGATCTGTTGTGATTTCGTCTGATGTCACCGCTTGGATCGTTGTTTCTTGATCTGTTGTGATTTCGTCTGATGTCACCGCTTGGATCGTTGTTTCTTGATCTGTTGTGATTTCGTCTGATGTCACCGCTTGGATCGTTGTTTCTTGATCTGTTGTGGTTTCTTCTGATGTCACCGCTTGGATCGTTGTTTCTTGATCTGTTGTGATCTCGTCTGATGTCACGGCTTCTATTGTTGTTTCTTGATCTGTTGTAATTGCGTCTGATGTCACCTCTTCTTCTGTTGTTTCTTGATCTGTTGTGATTTCGTCTGATGTCACCACTTGGATCGTTGTTTCTTGATCTGTTGTGATTTCGTCTGATGTCACCGCTTGGATCGTTGTTTCTTGATCTGTTGTGATCTCGTCTGATGTCACGGCTTCTATTGTTGTTTCTTGATCTGTTGCTATTTCGTCTGATGTCACCGCTTGGATCGTTGTTTCTTGATCTGTTGTGATCTCGTCTGATGTCACAGCTTCTATTGTTGTTTCTTGATCTGTTGTGATGTCGTCTGATGTCACCGCTTGATTCGTTGTTTCTTGATCTGTTGTGATTTCGTCTGTTGTCACCGCTTGGATCGTTGTTTCTTGATCTGTTGTGATTTCGTCTGATGTCACCGCTTGGATCGTTGTTTCTTGATCTGTTGTGATCTCGTCTGATGTCACAGCTTCTATTGTTGTTTCTTGATCTGTTGTGATTTCCTCTGATGTCACCGCTTGGATCGTTGTTTCTTGATCTGTTGTGATCTCGTCTGATGTCATCGCTTGGATCGTTGTTTCTTGATCTGTTGTGATTTCGTCTGATGTCTTCGCTTGGATCGTTGTTTCTTGATCTGTTGTGATTTCGTCTGATGTCACCGCTTGGATCGTTGTTTCTTGATCTGTTGTGGTTTCGTCTGATGTCACCGCTTGGATCGTTGTTTCTTGATCTGTTGTGATTTCGTGTGATGTCACCGCTTGATTCGTTGCTTCTTGATCTGTTGTGATTTCGTCTGTTGTCACCGCTTGGATCGTTGTTTCTTGATCTGTTGTGATCTCGTCTGATGTCACGGCTTCTATTGTTGTTTCTTGATCTGTTGTAATTGCGTCTGATGTCACCTCTTCTTCTGTTGTTTCTTGATCTGTTGTGATTTCGTCTGATGTCACCACTTGGATCGTTGTTTCTTGATCTGTTGTGATTTCATCTGATGTCACCGCTTGGATCGTTGTTTCTTGATCTGTTGTGATCTCGTCTGATGTCACGGCTTCTATTGTTGTTTCTTGATCTGTTGTGATTTCGTCTGATGTCACGGCTTCTATTGTTGTTTCTTGATCTGTTGTGATTTCGTCTGATGTCACCTCTTCTATTGTTGTTTCTTGATCTGTTGTGATTTCGTCTGATGTCACCGCTTGCATCGTTGTTTCTTGATCTGTTGTGATTTCGTCTGATGTCACAGCTTCTATTGTTGTTTCTTGATCTGTTGTGATTTCGTCTGATGTCACAGCTTCTATTGCTGTTTCTTGATCTGTTGTGATTTCGTCTGATGTCACCGCTTGGATCGTTGTTTCTTGATCTGTTGTGATTTCGCCTGATGTCACCGCTTGGATCGTTGTTTCTTGATCTGTTGCGATTTCGTCTGATGTCACCGCTTGCATCGTTGTTTCTTGATCTGTTGCGATTTCGTCTGATGTCACCGCTTGGATCGTTGTTTCTTGATCTGTTGGGATTTCGTCTGATGTCACCGCTTGGATCGTTGTTTCTTGATCTGTTGTGATTTCGTCTGATGTCACCGCTTCTATTGTTGTTTCTTGATCTGTTGTGATTTCGTCTGATGTCACCGCTTGGATCGTTGTTTCTTGATCTGTTGTGATTTCGTCTGATGTCACCGCTTGGATCGTTGTTTCTTGATCTGTTGTTATTTCGTCTGATGTCACCGCTTGGATCGTTGTTTCTTGATCTGTTGTGATCTCGTCTGATGTCACAGCTTCTATTGTTGTTTCTTGATCTGTTGTGATTTCGTCTGATGTCACAGCTTCTATTGTTGTTTCTTGATCTGTTGTGATTTCGTCTGATGTCACCGCTTGCTTCGTTGTTTCTTGATCTGTTGTGATTTCGTCTGATGTCACCGCTTGGATCGTTGTTTCTTGATCTGTTGTGATTTCGTCTGATGTCACCGCTTGGATCGTTGTTTCTTGATCTGTTGTGATTTCGTCTGATGTCACCGCTTGGATCGTTGTTTCTTGATCTGTTGTGATTTCGTGTGATGTCACCGCTTGGATCGTTGTTTCTTGATCTGTTGTGATTTCGTCTGATGTCACCTCTTGGATCGTTGTTTCTTGATCTGTTGCGATTTCGTCTGATGTCACCGCTTGGATCGTTGTTTCTTGATCTGTTGTGATTTCGTGTGATGTCACCGCTTGGATCGTTGTTTCTTGATCTGTTGTGATTTCGTCTGATGTCACCGCTTGGATCGTTGTTTCTTGATCTGTTGTGATTTCGTCTGATGTCACCGCTTGGATCGTTGTTTCTTGATCTGTTGTGATTTCGTGTGATGTCACCGCTTGGATCGTTGTTTCTTGATCTGTTGTGATTTCGTCTGATGTCACCGCTTGGATCGTTGTTTCTTGATCTGTTGTGATTTCGTCTGATGTCTTCGCTTGGATCGTTGTTTCTTGATCTGTTGTGATTTCGTCTGATGTCACAGCTTCTTTTGTTGTTTCTTGATCTGTTGTGATTTCGTCTGATGTCACCGCTTGGATCGTTGTTTCTTGATCTGTTGTGATTTCGTCTGATGTCACCGCTTGGATCGTTGTTTCTTGATCTGTTGTGATTTCGTCTGATGTCACCGCTTGGATCGTTGTTTCTTGATCTGTTGTGATTTCGTGTGATGTCACCGCTTGCATCGTTGTTTCTTGATCTGTTGTGATTTCGTCTGATGTCACCGCTTGGTTCGTTGTTTCTTGATCTGTTGTGATTTCGTCTGATGTCACCGCTTGGATCGTTGTTTCTTGATCTGTTGTGATTTCGTGTGATGTCACCGCTTGGATCGTTGTTTCTTGATCTGTTGTGATTTCGTCTGATGTCACCGCTTCTATTGTTGTTTCTTGATCTGTTGTGATTTCGTGTGATGTCACCGCTTGGATCGTTGTTTCTTGATCTGTTGTGATTTCGTCTGATGTCACAGCTTCTATTGTTGTTTCTTGATCTGTTGTGATTTCGTCTGATGTCACCGCATGGATAGGTGTTTCTTGATCTGTTGTGATTTCGTCTGATGTCACCGCTTGGATCGTTGTTTCTTGATCTGTTGTGATTTCGTCTGATGTCACCGCTTGGATCGTTGTTTCTTGATCTGTTGTGATTTCGTCTGATGTCATCGCTTGGATCGTTGTTTCTTGATCTGTTGTGATTTCGTCTGATGTCACCGCTTGGATCGTTGTTTCTTGATCTGTTGTGATTTCGTCTGATGTCACCGCTTGGATCGTTGTTTCTTGATCTGTTGTTATTTCGTCTGATGTCACCGCTTGGATCGTTGTTTCTTGATCTGTTGTGATTTCGTCTGATGTCACCGCTTGGATCGTTGTTTCTTGATCTGTTGTGATCTCGTCTGATGTCACCGTTTCTATTGTTGTTTCTTGATCTGTTGCGATTTCGTCTGATGTCACCGCTTGGATCGTTGTTTCTTGATCTGTTGGGATTTCGTCTGATGTCACCGCTTGGATCGTTGTTTCTTGATCTGTTGTGATTTCGTCTGATGTCACCGCTTGGATCGTTGTTTCTTGATCTGTTGTGATTTCGTCTGATGTCACCGCTTGGATCGTTGTTTCTTGATCTGTTGTTATTTCGTCTGATGTCACCGCTTGGATCGTTGTTTCTTGATCTGTTGTGATTTCGTCTGATGTCACCGCTTGGATCGTTGTTTCTTGATCTGTTGTGATCTCGTCTGATGTCACCTCTTCTATTGTTGTTTCTTGATCTGTAGTGATTTCGTCTGATGTCACCGCTTGGATCGTTGTTTCTTGATCTGTTGTGATTTCGTCTGATGTCTTCGCTTGGATCGTTGTTTCTTGATCTGTTGTGATTTCGTCTGATGTCACCGCTTGGATCGTTGTTTCTTGATCTGTTGTGATTTCGTCTGATGTGACCTCTTGAATCGTTGTTTCTTGATCTGTTGTGATTTCGTCTGATGTCACCGCTTGGATCGTTGTTTCTTGATCTGTTGTGATTTCGTGTGATGTCACCGCTTCTATTGTTGTTTCTTGAGCTGTTGTGATTTCGTCTGATGTCACCGCTTGATTCGTTGTTTCTTGATCTGTTGTGATTTCGTCTGATGTCACCGCTTGGATCGTTGTTTCTTGATCTGTTGTGATTTCGTCTGATGTCACAGCTTCTATTGTTGTTTCTTGATCTGTTGTGATTTCGTCTGATGTCACAGCTTCTATTGTTGTTTCTTGATCTGTTGTGATTTCGTCTGATGTCACCGCTTGGATTGTTGTTTCTTGATCTGTTGTGATTTCGTGTGATGTCACCGCTTGGGTCGTTGTTTCTTGATCTGTTGGGATTTCGTCTGATGTCACCGCTTGGATCGTTGTTTCTTGATCTGTTGTGATTTCGTCTGATGTCACCGCTTCTATTGTTGTTTCTTGATCTGTTGTGATTTCGTCTGATGTCACCGCTTGGATCGTTGTTTCTTGATCTGTTGTGATTTCGTCTGATGTCACCGCTTGGATCGTTGTTTCTTGATCTGTTGTTATTTCGTCTGATGTCACCGCTTGGATCGTTGTTTCTTGATCTGTTGTGATTTCGTCTGATGTCACCGCTTGGATCGTTGTTTCTTGATCTGTTGTGATCTCGTCTGATGTCACAGCTTGGATCGTTGTTTCTTGATCTGTTGTGATTTCGTCTGATGTCACAGCTTCTATTGTTGTTTCTTGATCTGTTGTGATTTCGTCTGATGTCACCGCTTGCTTCGTTGTTTTTTGATCTGTTGTGATTTCGTCTGATGTCACCGCTTGGATCGTTGTTTCTTGATCTGTTGTGATTTCGTCTGATGTCACCGCTTGGATCGTTGTTTCTTGATCTGTTGTGATTTCGTCTGATGTCACCGCTTGGATCGTTGTTTCTTGATCTGTTGTGATTTCGTGTGATGTCACCGCTTGGATCGTTGTTTCTTGATCTGTTGTGATTTCGTCTGATGTCACCTCTTGGATCGTTGTTTCTTGATCTGTTGCGATTTCGTCTGATGTCACCGCTTGGATCGTTGTTTCTTGATCTGTTGTGATTTCGTCTGATGTCACCGCTTGGATCGTTGTTTCTTGATCTGTTGTGATTTCGTCTGATGTCACCGCTTGGATCGTTGTTTCTTGATCTGTTGTGATTTCGTCTGATGTCACCGCTTGGATCGTTGTTTCTTGATCTGTTGTGATTTCGTGTGATGTCACCGCTTGGATCGTTGTTTCTTGATCTGTTGTGATTTCGTCTGATGTCACCGCTTGCATCGTTGTTTCTTGATCTGTTGTGATTTCGCCTGATGTCACCGCTTGGTTCGTTGTTTCTTGATCTGTTGTGATTTCGTCTGATGTCACCGCTTGGATCGTTGTTTCTTGATCTGTTGTGATTTCGTGTGATGTCACCGCTTGGATCGTTGTTTCTTGATCTGTTGTGATTTCGTCTGATGTCACAGCTTCTATTGTTGTTTCTTGATCTGTTGTGATTTCGTCTGATGTCACCGCATGGATAGGTGTTTCTTGATCTGTTGTGATTTCGTCTGATGTCACAGCTTCTATTGTTGTTTCTTGATCTGTTGTGATTTCGTCTGATGTCACAGCTTCTATTGTTGTTTCTTGATCTGTTGTGATTTCGTCTGATGTCACCGCTTGGATTGTTGTTTCTTGATCTGTTGTGATTTCGTGTGATGTCACCGCTTGGGTCGTTGTTTCTTGATCTGTTGGGATTTCGTCTGATGTCACCGCTTGGATCGTTGTTTCTTGATCTGTTGTGATTTCGTCTGATGTCACCGCTTGGATCGTTGTTTCTTGATCTGTTGTGATTTCGTCTGATGTCACCGCTTGGATCGTTGTTTCTTGATCTGTTGTGATTTCGTCTGATGTCACCGCTTGGATCGTTGTTTCTTGATCTGTTGTGATCTCGTCTGATGTCATAGCTTCTATTGTTGTTTCTTGATCTGTTGTGATTTCGTCTGATGTCACAGCTTCTATTGTTGTTTCTTGATCTGTTGTGATTTCGTCTGATGTCACCGCTTGCTTCGTTGTTTCTTGATCTGTTGTGATTTCGTCTGATGTCACCGCTTGGATCGTTGTTTCTTGATCTGTTGTGATTTCGTCTGATGTCTTCGCTTGGATCGTTGTTTCTTGATCTGTTGTGATTTCGTCTGATGTCACCGCTTGGATCGTTGTTTCTTGATTTGTTGTGATTTCGTCTGATGTCACCGCTTGGATCGTTGTTTCTTGATCTGTTGTGATTTCGTCTGATGTCTTCGCTTGGATCGTTGTTTCTTGATCTGTTGTGATTTCGTCTGATGTCACCGCTTGGATCGTTGTTTCTTGATCTGTTGTGATTTCGTCTGATGTCTTCGCTTGGATCGTTGTTTCTTGATCTGTTGTGATTTGGTTTGATGTCACCGCTTGGATCATTGTTTCTTGATCTGTTGTGATTTCGTCTGATGTCACCGCTTGGATCGTTGTTTCTTGATCTGTTGTGATTTCGTCTGATGTCACCGCTTGGATCGTTGTTTCTTGATTTGTTGTGATTTCGTCTGATGTCACCGCTTGGATCGTTGTTTCTTGATCTGTTGTGATTTCGTCTGATGTCACCGCTTGGATCGTTGTTTCTTGATCTGTTGTGATCTCGTCTGATGTCACAGCTTCTATTGTTGTTTCTTGATCTGTTGTGATTTCGTCTGATGTCACAGCTTCTATTGTTGTTTCTTGATCTGTTGTGATTTCGTCTGATGTCACCGCTTGCTTCGTTGTTTCTTGATCTGTTGTGATTTCGTCTGATGTCTTCGCTTGGATCGTTGTTTCTTGATCTGTTGTGATTTCGTCTGATGTCACCGCTTGGATCGTTGTTTCTTGATCTGTTGTGATTTCGTCTGATGTCTTCGCTTGGATCGTTGTTTCTTGATCTGTTGTGATTTCGTCTGATGTCACCGCTTGGATCGTTGTTTCTTGATTTGTTGTGATTTCGTCTGATGTCACCGCTTGGATCGTTGTTTCTTGATCTGTTGTGATTTCGTCTGATGTCTTCGCTTGGATCGTTGTTTCTTGATCTGTTGTGATTTCGTCTGATGTCACCGCTTGGATCGTTGTTTCTTGATCTGTTGTGATTTCGTCTGATGTCTTCGCTTGGATCGTTGTTTCTTGATCTGTTGTGATTTGGTTTGATGTCACCGCTTGGATCATTGTTTCTTGATCTGTTGTGATTTCGTCTGATGTCACCGCTTGGATCGTTGTTTCTTGATCTGTTGTGATTTCGTCTGATGTCACCGCTTGGATCGTTGTTTCTTGATTTGTTGTGATTTCGTCTGATGTCACCGCTTGGATCGTTGTTTCTTGATCTGTTGTGATTTCGTCTGATGTCACCGCTTGGATCGTTGTTTCTTGATTTGTTGTGATTTCGTCTGATGTCACCGCTTGGATCGTTGTTTCTTGATCTGTTGTGATTTCGTCTGATGTCACCGCTTGGATCGTTGTTTCTTGATCTGTTGTGATTTCGTCTGATGTCACCGCTTGGATCGTTGTTTCTTGATCTGTTGTGATTTCGTCTGATGTGACCTCTTGAATCGTTGTTTCTTGATCTGTTGTGATTTCGTCTGATGTCTTCGCTTGGATCGTTGTTTCTTGATCTGTTGTGATTTCGTCTGATGTCACCGCTTGGATCGTTGTTTCTTGATCTGTTGTGATTTCGTCTGATGTCACGGCTTCTATTGTTGTTTCTTGATATGTTGTGATTTCGTCTGATGTCACCGCTTGGATCGTTGTTTCTTGTTCTGTTGTGATTTCGTCTGATGTCAATGCTTGGATCGTTGTTTCTTGATCTGTTGTGATTTCGTCTGTTGTCACCGCTTGGATCGTTGTTTCTTGATCTGTTGTGATTTCGTCTGTTGTCACCGCTTGGATCGTTGTTTCTTGATCTGTTGTGATTTCGTGTGATGTCACCGCTTGGATCGTTGTTTCTTGATCTGTTGTGATTTCGTCTGATGTCACAGCTTCTATTGTTGTTTCTTGATCTGTTGTGATTTCGTCTGATGTCACCGCTTCTATTGTTGTTTCTTGATCTGTTGTGATTTCGTCTGATGTCACCACTTGGATCGTTGTTTCTTGATCTGTTGTGATTTCGTGTGATGTCACCGCTTGGATCGTTGTTTCTTGATCTGTTGTGATTTCGTGTGATGTCACCGCTTCTATTGTTGTTTCTTGATCTGTTGTGATTTCGTCTGATGTCACCGCTTGATTCGTTGTTTCTTGATCTGTTGTGATTTTGTCTGATGTCAGCGCTTGGATCGTTGTTTCTTGATCTGTTGTGATCTCGTCTGATGTCACAGCTTCTATTGTTGTTTCTTGATCTGTTGTGATTTCGTCTGATGTCACCGCTTCTATTGTTGTTTCTTGATCTGTTGTGATTTCGTCTGATGTCACCGCTTGGATCGTTGTTTCTTGATCTGTTGTGATCTCGTCTGATGTCACGGCTTCTATTGTTGTTTCTTGATCTGTTGTGATCTCGTCTGATGTCACGGCTTCTATTGTTGTTTCTTGATCTGTTGTGATTTCGTCTGATGTCACCGCTTGGATCGTTGTTTCTTGATCTGTTGTGATTTCGTCTGATGTCACCGCTTGGATCGTTGTTTCTTGATCTGTTATGATTTTGTCTGATGTCACCGCTTGGATCGTTGTTTCTTGATCTGTTGTGATTTCGTCTGATGTCACCGCTTGGATCGTTGTTTCTTGATCTGTTGTGATTTCGTCTGATGTCACCGCTTGGATCGTTGTTTCTTGATCTGTTGTTATTTCGTCTGATGTCACCGCTTCTGTTGTTGTTTCTTGATCTGTTGTGATTGCGTCTGATGTCACCGCTTGGATTGTTGTTTCTTGATCTATTGTGATCTCGTCTGATGTCACCGCTTGGATCGTTGTTTCTTGATCTGTTGTGATTTCGTCTGATGTCACCGCTTGGATCGTTGTTTCTTGATCTGTTGTGATTTCGTCTGATGTCATCGCTTGGATCGTTGTTTCTTGATCTGTTGTGATTTCGTCTGATGTCACCGCTTGATTCGTTGTTTCTTGATCTGTTGTGATTTCGTCTGATGTCACCGCTTGGATCGTTGTTTCTTGATCTGTTGTGATTTCGTCTGATGTCACAGCTTCTATTGTTGTTTCTTGATCTGTTGTGATTTCGTCTGATGTCACCGCTTGGATCGTTGTTTCTTGATCTGTTGTGATTTCGTCTGATGTGACCTCTTGAGTCGTTGTTTCTTGATCTGTTGTGATTTCGTCTGATGTCACCGCTTGGATCGTTGTTTCTTGATCTGTTGTGATTTCGTCTGATGTCACCGCTTGGATCGTTGTTTCTTGATCTGTTGTGATCTCGTCTGATGTCACCGCTTGGATCGTTGTTTCTTGATCTGTTGTGATTTCGTCTGATGTCACCGCTTGGATCGTTGTTTCTTGATCTGTTGTGATTTCGTCTGATGTCACCGCTTGGATCGTTGTTTCTTGATCTGTTGTGATTTCGTCTGATGTCACCGCTTGGATCGTTGTTTCTTGATCTGTTGTGATTTCGTCTGATGTCACCGCTTGGATCGTTGTTTCGTGATCTGTTGTGATTTCGTCTGATGTCACCGCTTGGATCGTTGTTTCTTGATCTGTTGTGATTTCGTGTGATGTCACAGCTTCTATTGTTGTTTCTTGATCTGTTGTGATTTCGTCTGATGTCACCGCTTGGATCGTTGTTTCTTGATCTGTTGTGATTTCGTCTGATGTCACCGCTTGGATCGTTGTTTCTTGATCTGTTGTGGTTTCGTCTGATGTCACCGCTTGGTTCGTTGTTTCTTGATCTGTTGTGGTTTCGTCTGATGTCACCGCTTGGTTCGTTGTTTCTTGATCTGTTGTGGTTTCGTCTGATGTCACCGCTTGGTTCGTTGTTTCTTGATCTGTTGTGGTTTCGTCTGATGTCACCGCTTGAATATTTGTTTCATTTTGTGCGTTGTCACCATTTGCTGTGGTTGTTTCAGGCATTGTCGTTTGTTCAATGTCTGTCGTTGTTGTTGAAACCGTTGATTGAATAAAAGTAGCGATTGCACCTGCAAAATATTGGAATCTTGTTAGTGTAATCGACGTTTTCTTTTGTCGGTTTATACATTTTTTCGTGAATTTCATACACTTAAGTAGTCTATTTAATGTGTCTCGGTGTTGTCTTCGGTTAGTGAGAAATCATATTTAATTTTGAGTGCGTTGGCCTGTCATGGTCCTTTCATGTGAAGTTGTGCTGCATTTTCCTGCCATTGTCTGTTTCTGATTTGCTCTTCTAGAATCATTTACCCGAGGCTATGGATCTGGCGGAAGATCGCGGTCTCTAGAGTGAATGTGTTGCTGCATCATGCAACGCCCCAGGAGGGCATGCTCCATGATGATGAATCATTGCTTGAATATATTATCTTGCAATCCTGACGTTTATTATCGAGTAAATTCAGTTATTTTCTGAATTTCTAGACGTACTGTTTGGCTTCGTGTAATCACGTGGTCCTAGATGTTTAGTATTTCGCAGTCTTTGGTCATGTTTTGCGCTTATTCTAATAAGGAGCCTAATTAATTTAATGCGGGCCTATCTGTTTCCCGATTAATATTAGATTAAAATTTAGAGCCGTGTATGCATGGGCCTACAGACATTTTCGGTCCATCACTACGATAAATAAGTCATTTGCATCTCCGAAATATTTTAATATATCTCTCTGTATTACATCTTCTTGGTTTCTCTTGTCGCTGCATGCGGTGTGAGGTTTTTAATAAAATTTATGCTAAAAGTTACGTTGAGCTAGCACAAAATATTTGTTGTAGGCTATGTTAAAGTCTGAGGAGCGCAAACAAATTAGATCCAAAGCAATGTGTTCAAACCTTGTTTGCTGCAATTGAGATTGATGAGTTGTGGTCTGCACTAGACGTGAGCTTGTAATAATTTCCACACTTCACCCACACACGTATTTACATATATAGAGTATAATAATTTAGGTCAACCGGAAGAATGTATTAGTCCTAACGGCCAGCGATGATTAAAATAAAGACAAGGAAAGTTCACTATGATTGTGCTGCGTTTTATGATGCATAAGAACAGCAACCACTTTAGCAATCGACCAAAAAGAATTCAGTATCTTCATTTGCACCGTTGCCGTCATGGGCGGATACTTAGGGGATAGAGGGACAAAGTTTGTGGTGGGGGGACGAAGCTGCTTATATCCTCCACTCTCCAATAGGCTATTTCAGAAATATTCATAAATATCATTATGAATTTCTGCAGTCTTATCCACTATTTATCCATAATGACTTTTTTAAGATGACAGCTTAAACTGCTACCTTTACAGTGTGCAAATACAAAACTTTTTCTAACAATGGGAAGGGACATTGAAATCTTAAACCACGTCTCTGAGCACTGAAATCATGAGTAATTTTCTTGAGATGACATCTTTAAAAACTACGGTTACAGTGTGCAAATCCCAAAGATTTTGGCAATTGGGAGGCGACACTCTGAAGTTTTAAACCATGACTATCAGCATTGAAAAATGAGCTACTTTTACTAACCTGACAAATACTATAATTACAGTTGGGAAGTTCAAAATTGTAAATAAAATGGGTGGGGCTTTTATTGAGGTCCTAGAGACCTAGACTCATCTCTGAGCACCAAAATATTGAGTAATATTTTTAAGATTATGCTTAATCACCTAAGGTTATTTGCAAATCCCGAAAAAAATTAACAATTTTAAGGGCAACACTCTGAAGTCTTAAACTAGTATACAATGTATCAATCAATCAATCAATCAATCACATAAATTTATATAGCGCCTCTTCAAGATCTCTACTCAGAGGCGCTCCCAACCCAGGCCTGGTCAAAAAGAAAGGTCTTCAGAAGACGGTAGAAAGAGCCAGCAGAGTCACGAGGAAGAGAACGGAGAGCCGTAGGGGGGCCATTCCAGATAGCTGGACCCACCACGGAATAAGATCTTCGCTGCATAGTAGCGGTACGACAAAAAGGGACAAGTCACCGCGGGCAGCTGACCGCAGCGAACGGCGGCCCAGAGAAACGGAGACAGGAGTAAAAAGTGCACATAGATATGCTGGAGCTTGAGACAGGATGCAGCGCCAAGCAATACACGAAACTCTGTAAGCAATGCGTTGCTGCAGTGGGAGCCAGTGGAGGTCGTCCCTCATGAAGGCAGAAACGTGATCGAACCGGGAGATGCCACCAACCAAGCGTGCTGCAGATCGAAGGACCCTAACCAAGGAGTTCAGGCGGACCTGTGGGAGGCCGACATAAAGAGAAGAGCAGTAATCTAAGCGGCTGCAAACAAAGGCATGGACAAGAGTAGAAGATGCAGTGAATGAGAGAGAGCGAGCAACAATGCACAGCTGTCGAATTTGGTAATAGCAGGCACGTGACCATGGGCGCCCGCAGAAAATTTTGCAGGAGGGGGTAAAAATTTTACGTTGGTCATGGTAAAAGATTTAAGTGACAAGAGCATGAAAAATACAGCGCTGGAAATTAAAAACACGGGTATTTTTTCAAAGAGGTTCCATTTATAATGCAAATTTCTCAGTTTCTTTTTATGTATTATTTTTAATATGAATAGTTTCCTAAGTGCGAAATATTTGTTAAAAATCCAAAAGTAGATGTTAAAAAGTAGGTCCATGAAGGGCACTATAGGCTATATATTTATTTCTATAGAGATTTCTCAACGTAAATTTATAACTTTCACTGTGTGTATCATTCGTATCATTAGTGTTTTAATGCAAATTTTTTTGTTAAAAATTCAAAAGTAGCAGTTGAAAAAATAAGTATCACTTTTCCAGGGGGCAAGTGCCCCCCCTTGCCCCTATGTGCGGGCGCCCATGCACGTGACAGGGAAGATATGTGCTTACAGAAGGAGACTAACAGCATTGAAAAATGAACAATTTTGTTAAGATAACAGCTTAAAAGTCCACCATTAGGCCTACAGTATAGAAATTAAAAACAGTTGAACAATGGGAGTGGGCATATATTGAAGTCTTAAACCACGTTTTTCAGCGATGAAATTGTGAGAAATTGCGTCAAAATGGCAGCCTGAATTGCTACAATATTGCAGCATGGAAATTTTGAAAGTTCGGTGTTAGTGAGGAGGCACATCATCTCCCCAAACTACTCCCCTGCTCGACGTTTCGGCCGCTCGTTCGTCTTTTTTCTCATTGTCAGGACCAAGTATCCGCCTATGGTTGCTGTCAAACTATAGCAGGCATGAACCGATGATAAACAGACCTGCACCAAGAACTATATATTGTAGACTCTATTATTATAGGCCTATTGCAATATTGTGTTGCCTCATCCTATAAATCACAGCCTTTCGTATCATAATCACACATTATCACGCCCTTTAAAATAGCCTTAAGCAAGGTGAGAATTGGGGAGTTGCAGGGGTTTAACCTCCCCTAGTCTTTCTAATGGTTCCATAGTAAAGGCGTCTGTTCACACCCCAGCATCACGTGGGTCATAGTCCGACCTCTCTGCATTTTTCTACAAGTTGCATACTCGTTTTATGAACTTTTATAATTTTACTAGCTGAACCCGGCCACGCGTTGCTGTGGCAGAAAAGACCGTCCTCTGCCTCCAATCTCCCTCCCCCTCCCCCCGCCCCCTCTCCCCTCCCCCTTCCCTCCCTCCCCCTCTTCCCCCTCCCCTCTCTCCCCCCGCCCCTCCCCCTTTCCCCTCCTCTTCCCCTCCCCAACCTACCCCTCCCCTCCCCCTCCTCCCCTCCCGCTCCACTCCCCCTCCCCTACATCCTCCATCTCTCCCCTCCCACTTCGTCCCGCTCCTTCCCTTCCTTTCCTTCCTCACACCGTTCCTTTCCGACACGGGCCGACAGCGACGCGGAACAGAGCGACGCGGAACATGAAAAAGGCCGGAATCGAATGTGTTGAAATGCGCTACATAAACGGAACACGGGCCCGAAGCAAAGCCTATCGGCGGGCGTAAAACGGTCGAATTTGCAGATCTTTTACAAAAGAAATAACTTTCACTTCGATTCGACCGATTGAGAGTTGAAATTCAAACCGTCCATAACAAAAAGAAATAACTTTCACTTCGATTCGACCGATTGTGAGTTCAAATTGAAACCGTCCAAATGCATTGGCCAAAAATAGCTCGCGTTTAAAAATGGTGGTTGCGCAAGGTTCATATAGCGCATATTCAACTGGGAATCGGTCGAATGGAAGTGAAAGTTGTTTTTTTGTTGTAGAAGATTTTGGGAAAAAAGCATTATGCAAACCTGCGCCTATATTAACGGAACGTTTTGCTGCAATTTTGAAAAGAATCGGTCCAGTACTTACCAAGATCCTTTATGAGGAAGATTCGTGCGAACGCCGTTATATTTTTATTTATATAGATTTTACATTGCAATGAGATCAAAAAACATTGTTAGTGGCAATCTTCATGATTTTATTTTCATTATTGTCATCTTTTTTTTAAATGCACAGGCTGTACCCGCGAACTATAGTGCTTCGAAGAATTTAAAGTCTGGTTTGTCTAAACCTTTGAACCCTTGCGGTTTCCGGCAGGCAGATAGAACAGCCGAAGGCGATATATAGTCTATTATGAACTAATTAATTATTGCTGCTATTATTATTGTTGTTGCTGCTGCTGTTGTTTTTGTTGTTGTTGTTGATGATGATGATGATGATGATGATGATGATGATGATGATGATGATGATGATGATGATGATGATGATGATGATGATGATGATGATGATGATGATGATGATGATGATGATGATGATGATGATGATGATGATGATGATGATGATGATGATGATGTTCTTGTTCTTATCACATTTGATATCGCGATGTCTTTGGTTGATTTTCTTGAATTCAATTCATAGGCTAAATCATTTTCAGTAGTATATATTCAACTTACCAACGACAAGAAGACCAATTATCAGTTTTTGACCCGACATAATTCCGTGCAGTCTAAAATTAAAAAAACAAATATATAGCCTATTGAAGACAGACACATTCACACCGTAAATAAGAAATTCAAACTTTAAATGTATGACATCTATTATTATTATTATTATTATTATTATTATTATTATTATTATTATTATTATTATTATTATTATTATTATTATTATTAGTGCTCTAGCTAATAAAATCTAGCATGTAATAAAGATTCGTAAAGTAGCCTATATTGTAGAGCAATATAGTTTGCGTAAAAGAAATGGCTACTCTTACTATATAATTAATTGATGTCGTATGCAGCGAGTCAATTATACAGAAGACATCACATTCTAACAAATTAGCAGAAACGCTGAAAGTTCGCAGGAAATAAACTAGGCTTTTACGGAAACTATGAATATGAAAAAGTAATATACGCAAGGTATACGTGAAGATTGATTAACTTCATTAGCTTTGTCCCAGAACCACGACGGACACAAGTTGGAATAATGGTGTTTTTAGAGGAGCACGTAAAGCAAGTCAGAGCATCATGATTGCTGTGCAAACACTTATTTCAGTTCATCGCACTGATCTTAATTAAGGTGTAATTATCCGTTCTATACTTCTTTGGCTTCTTTTGATTCACTGATTGTTCCTCAGGTTATCTGTTATTCAATCAATAATTATTTATCAATCAATCAACTGCGTGTGCGTGTTGCTGTTTAGCGGCATTGTCATTTATCAATGATGATTAGTGTCGCCTTCCTCCTTTATCCAGACTTGGAACTGACACTGGCAGAGTGCAACCAGTGACGGAGTTTCAATCAACTGCATTCAGCTGGCGGCTTTTATTTGCAAATTTACTTATATATTTTACGTAAATATTGATCACCATGTCACCTACTTGGATTATTTTAAAGTAGCCAACAGTAATTTTGCTTGTCATCGAGCTTCCTACTTCTCTCTAAGTCTTATAATCGGAACTTGCATTAACAAATTGCACAGGCTTCCAAGCGACATCGCGTGTATGTATAGGCCTTTAATATTGTATCTGCGTGTAGAAATCTATTAGAAAGATAGGCTATCTCAGCAGGTTGTGAACAGAGCTGTCAAAGGGATCGAAATGGATTCCTCCTTAGAGGCGTCTAGTTCGTTATTGGGCTTTCGCGATAGTCAGATTATTGTATTAACCGAAAGAGCGTGAGTGACCAAACAAATGCCCCAAAATCCGTGCGTGAGCACGTGAATTTTCGACCTCTTTCGTTAGGAGAGTTATTGAAATTATCTCTGTGCATAGGCAGAGACTTGATCCGGGTCTGTGTGGAGGGAAGAACGAATGGCGATTGCCGAGCTGCGAAGCGCCGAGCAGAAGGATGGGGTTGGAGAGAGGAATGTGCCCCTACCCACTTTTGATGTTTTCCACACTGCAATGGCAGCATCTTAGGCTGTCATTTTAACGAAATTGATCACTATTTTAGTGCTGACAGTCGTTATTTAAAACTTGAAAAGCATCCCTCTCATTGTTTAATTTTTTAAATTTCCACACTGCATTAGTGACATTTCAAGCTGTTATACCTTAATGAAAATTGTTCAATATGGATGAACAGTGGATAGGTAGAAATTATAATACTGGGGATGATAATTATAAGATTACGCATCTCAGCCTCCCCCCATCGCAAACTATGAGAGGACCGTACCCCGCTGTCCCCCTTCCCCAAGTACCCACCCATGCTATGTGACAGTAGAACCTGCAATCTGGCAAACTACAAAAAAGAACTATAGGGACAAGGATAGGGCCTAATCATAAAGTAGGCATAATATATGCATCAATAATTACTAATTAGATCAACAAAATCAAATTTTGCCCAAGAAATAAAACAATTCTGTCTACATTAGCCACTATTTCATGAGCCAAAATTAAGACTAGATGAATAGGTCTAGAGCACTGATAAAGGCAAACAAGTTTAATGATAGAACTTGAAACCAATTGAGAAAATGACTTCTTTCAAATAGTTTTGACATAGGTCTACATATTTTTAGTCAATGTTGATTTGTTAACGCAGACAATACAAAGTTCCGCTTTTGTGATGCTTCGAGGTGACCCTCGCGCAGTGAGGAACGTATTGAACATGGGCATTGGGCAATGAAAAAAACGAACAATGTAATTCAAAACGTCGGTAGGCTTAGTAAAAATAATGTGGCAGAAGCAGATCGAATTAACAGGATTTCTCGCTGATAGATCTGTCGAGTCAGGGCCGGATTTGAACAGAGTGAGGCCCTAGGCAATTTCAATTATGAGGCCCACTTAAGTTAAGAATAAAAACAGAAAAAATGCATATTGCTACATCTAAGTATATTCCTAATGCAAATTGCGCCAGTGATCCATGTTAGTCTCTAACGAGTCGAATTGTAATTGATACACTCGTTTTATTCCAGTTTTTTATGGTTTAGGCCTAGGCCTACATACCAAAAATCACAATGAAGTTTTACATGATTACATCAATTTTTTCCTGCAAGAATTCATTTTAATCAATCGCGTTTTTGTTTAGGCAGGAATTTTTTATCAATAGGGCCTATCACTTCTATTTAATTAGAAATCTATTTAATTAAAAATCATTATTCATGAATCCAACTTCGATTTCAGCGAGATTGTTTTAATCAATCCCACTTCTATTTAAGTAAAAAATATTTTTATTAATCCGACTTATTTTCGTCAATTCGACTTGTATCTGATAAACACTGAAACGGTGAAAATCGTGAAACCCATGCAATGGCGAATAATTAAATACGCTAAGATGCACTTTTACCGTCGCTCAAACATTCAACTAACATGTTCTTCCTCACTTTCCGCCATAGGCTACACCTTATAAATATATATCGGTTGACGCGAGTTCTTACGGTGTATGACGCAAGCGTTCAAATTAATTAGGCCTAACTATTTAAGAACTAGACTAAAAGAGCAAGTGTGTTCGAACTTAAGTCAAAATTCGATGGCTTTTATAATTTAGAAGTTAATTTTTGGAGCCCCCCCCCCCATAATGCAGTTGCCTAGTTTGCCTACAGGTAAATCCGGCCCTGTGTCGAGTATTCAACAGAGTTCAGACTTCCGGATGCGGTAAAACTCGAGTCAAAGAATGGTAGACTAACTGGGATTAAAAATATAAAAAGACGCCATGTTAATTTACAAAGAAGTCACGCCAACAGAGAAATAGGCTAATCTCTTAAAAAGCACTTCTTGCTATCTGATTTCCGGTGGTGCCCAAGCATATATGGGCCTCGCATGGCCCATACATTTCTGGTGGTGTTGGGCACTCACGGGCACTCTCGGGCCTCAAAGAGGCGGCGCCCATTATTATTTGTATATCATATTCAGTGGCGGCGTCAACTAGTCTACGATTTTTGTAGTCGGGGTCATGGGAGCAATTAAGCAGGTCGAAGGAATCTGCAGGGACTTTTACTACGAGTTTAGGCTACTTAGCCTATCGCTTGTTCAGGCGATCAATAAATTAATCAGGTGCCTGTTTGATTTGATGGACATATTAAGGCGTTCCCTCTTTTGTGACTTGAAAGATAGCCAATGACTTTCATCATTCTGCAAACTTATAGACCCTACACCTCAGTTCTTATCTCTACTAATAAAACAATCAGAAGGACGCAAGAAATGACATCAGCCACAACAGACCAATCGACTTTCTAGTCAGGTATTATAATATACAGCATTATACGATGAGGCTAAAGGTCAATCTGCTACAGTGAAGGTCCGAACGAAGGAGGCGAGCCTGCACGACGCAGATGTGTAGGCCTATCTTACCCTTTGAACCAAACCAAACATTGACAAGGACCCAACCACGACGTCTACAAGTGTCGCTCAACATCAATGTCTGCTCCAACAGACATGCTTAACGCATCCAAGCCTTCAGCCTTTGATTTCCTTCCCTCTGTCACTATCACTGTTTCCAGAATAATATATCCCATCTCGCAACAGGTAAATTCTCTAGTAGATAGTCTAGTGAGGATCAAATAGATACCTACTCAAGCGTTCAACGTAGCATATAGGCCATATTATAGGGCAATACTTTGCGAAGGAATATTATCTACAACCAGAAACAATTAGGACGAACTATAATGCCTGAAATGTATACTACCGCATGCATGTTATATAGAGTAAATACAGGCAAATGTTGCTAGGTTTGCAGGGCTTCCCTTCAAAACATAATGCAATCTCTAGACAACCAACAACAAAGACTGTCAGTCTGTCATGTTCTTAAAATACTGTTTATACAGGCTTCAATTTAGTGAACCAAGTTATTTCCTGCATGTGTGTATATATTTATGCATGCGTGTAAGCTTTAATGTTTGTATTAAATGCAAATTACGCATGCATGAAAATATTCATGCATAGGTCCACACGAGCACGAATATCTGTTTGTATGCATCTATGAACGCATATATTTTAATTCACTTGTCCATTCATACATTCATTCATTCTATAGATTTATATAGCGCTCTTTAGGAAATATATTCAGATGCGAGCCCAGCCACGGCGAAAGAAAAAAGACTTGAGAGATTTATGAAACAAAGTTTGACTTTTCAGATGTAGTAAATGAAGCCTTGAAGGAAGTTCATTCCAAATTGACGGCCATACAACCGAGAAGGTGTTGTCTGGCAGCTAAGCGAATCTGTGGAACTAGGAGTTGTCTCTTCATAGCAAAGCGAAGAGCCCGACGCGCTTCAACGTCAGAGACTGGACGACAGAGATCGCGTACAATGTAGGTACGATGGAGGGCAGCCAAGGATGGAGCGTGAAACCAGAACAGCAATTCGATATGAGATACCGTACGTTGGGCTATAAGCAACAAGTGCAACAAATCACGCATGTCTATATGGCACCCTTTCAATGAAACTACGCAGGGGTGCTCCCGACTCCAGCATGACCAAAAAGAAGAGTTTTCAAGTTCTTGCAGGATGCTACTGGACATAGACATAACAGTATGAACGCAGCCGTGGTTTGCACACAGCTGCTGCTTCTAGAGAATACCATTACCATAGCAACATAAGGTGCAGTTATTACGCGGTAATTCATTTAGCATTGGATGACAGTATAACTGCACGACATTAAGCAAGCACTAGACTCTACTACTGCTGTCATATAGTTACATATTTGATTGGTTTTTATTTGAATTATTATTAAGCTATTTAAGATCTTCGCAAAATCAATAATTTTTTGCTTACTAAATTCCGTTTAGGTAACGTGATTTCTCTTTCCTCTTCATAGGTCCGATCTTTGCTGACCGAAAATTGCTTTGCAACTGCAGTATTTTGGCCGAAAATTATGAAGTTCGACAAAGCTAGAAGAGATCCAAATGCAAGAAGAAGTTCAAACGGCGTTTGGTCGAATTCCTATAAATTGACATCAACGTGTTATGCGAATTCTGTGAAAAACTCGGTAGGCCTACTATATAGACAAGTAGGCTAGTTTAGTTTAATAATAGTGGTAGTAGTAGGCCTAGTAGCAGCAGCAACAGCAGCAGTATTAGTAGTAGTAGTGGTGGTGGGGGGGTGGTGGTGGTGGTGGTGGTGGTGGTGGGGGGGGGGGTGGTGGTGGAGGGGTAGAGGTGGTAGTGGTAGGAGGGGGGGTGGTGGTGGTGTTTCTGGTAGTGGTGGTGGTGGTGGTGGTGGTGGTGGTGGTGGTGGTAGCAGTAACAGGAGTTCGACATTGTTTGATAGCCTGATAATTGTAATTGTAGGCCTAATTGTAATCAATACAATTTACATAGCATCGTCGGTAGCCAGCTAGGCTACTTCTTGGATGCTTTACACACATAACCTCGTACAATTGTCAAAGTTCAGCGTGAATGCAAACAGCTCGAAAGCAGCTTTAGGCGTAACTGTTTTCTAAAAGCAGATTGAGTTTTTATTTTTTGAATTGATGCTGGAACTTGGAAGACTGCTCCAGGCGCGTGATAATAATATTATAGGTTCGCGTCTAGAACTTGCCTCAACAGATGATACAGACAACGGCGTAGGTGAAATGTAGCTGGAAAGAAGTCATCAGTACTGTTACAGTAATTGCTGGAGACTAAATGTCAAGATAGTGGCGCATTGGACATCGAAACAGTTTCCGAGGTGATTTGAAATGACATCTGGTATATACACGTTTACAAAGATATTAAGAGGAACAAAGCAACTATAATTATTTCATCTAAAATTAGGAGATGAATGGATTCGCGAATTATTTATTATCATTATAGCCTAATCATAAAATATAGGCATACATATAGTGGTAGTAGTAGGCCTAGTAGCAGCAGCAGCAGCAGCAACAGCAGCAGTATTAGTAGTAGTAGTGGTGGTGGTGGTGGTGGTGGTGGTGGTGGTGGTGGTGGTGGTGGTGGTGGTGGTGGTGGTGGTGGTGGTGGTGGTGGTGGTGGTGGTGGTGGTGGTGGTGGTGGTGGTGGTGGTGGTGGTGGTGGTGGTGGTGGTGGTGGTGGTGGTGGTGGTGGTGGTGATACACTACTTACCATTAGAATCGTCGGTCATCACCTTCAGAGTTTATTATGAAGTTTTTAAAAATTAGGTAGCTTGTAATAAATTACGGGCCTATGTATATGAAGTTTTAAAAATCGCCTAGGCTATGACAATTTATCTGATTTGAGGCTTTTGAGATAAGAAACGTGGGTTCATAAGTTAATTTGAGAACAATTTGTCTTTTTCTGCAGAGCTCACACGATTAAGTGAAGCTTGAAATACGGACAAGGAAGAACAAGATTTTTCTATTTTAGATAAATAAGCCAATCACTTCAGATTAGAGTAAATTAAGTGGTCAGCCAGTTTATTTGAGGTTAATATAGACCTAACAATTGAGATTACAGTCGCTGAGAGAAAGAATTAATAATAATAACTTCCTTTATTGAACAATCCGGTTGACAGACCGCAACCGGTTACCGTGTTCGGTTATGCAGTTGAAACAATACACAAGAACACTAATCACAAACCTTAACTATTATAACAGAAGAGATGGCCTGCAATGCAATGGCCCTAACAGCAGCCTACAAAGCACGCTTATCCTATGGAGACTGCAGGATTTAATCGAACGCGAGTCCATGCCATGCCAGACAGAGTATTAACCAATGCGTCACCGCTCCCTCTACCCAGTATTATCTATATAAATAAAAACGAAACTTTCCAATAGTTCGTTATGAGTGTTCTCGAAAACTAACGGAAAGATTGTTTTGAAAATTTTACAAAACCTTCCATTTCAATAGAACCGTGTTGTATTATGCTTTTTTTCCGAAAAAACGCAATATTTTCCACAAAAAGTGAACTTTGCAATCCGTTCCACCGCCATTTGCAAATTCAACAAGACCGCACGTTGCTAGATTTCAGAAACGCCTTCACAGCAACCAGACGAAACATGAATGAGGTCGCGTGCCGTGACGTCATAAGCGAATGCGGCCTTTCACCGCTATCAGGAAGGGACGTGTGAGGGAGGAAAGGAGCGGAGGGAGCGGGAAGAAGGGGAAGGGATGGGGGAGGGGAAGGGGGAAGGGAGGGGAGGGGAGAGTCTTTTCTGCCACAGCAACGCGTGGCCGGGTACAGCTAGTTTGAAATATAAATTCAAAGGTGAGATGATACGACAAGTGCGGCGAACGGTATCCTATCGATAAGGCGACTTCGATCGGGCGACCATCAAAAGAGCGACTTCTATAGGGCGCCGATTTTTAAGGCGACTGATCAAAAGGGCGACCGATCAAAAGAGCGACCATCGAAAGAGCGACCATCAAAAGAGCGACCGATCTAAGGGCGACAATCATAAGGGCGACCTATTTCCGGAAATCTCAACCATATCGACAATGAATAATTTTTTATTATTAAATAATATTACATTAAAAACACAGAAACTAAATTAAATTCTAGGCATTAATTTTTAATGAAAATGAAGACTATTAGTAGATGTAATGAAAGTCTTTGCAAGGCTACCTAAACCTCAGTCGGTATTACTCTTACATAATTATACCATCTTTCATCCACCATTTTCATTGAACCGCTGAGAACGTTCGATGTTGGCACTTTAGATTGCCCAAAATTAGTAAACAAACAGCCTGTTGGCGTAGGCTATTTTTCATAGATCTACCGTCTTTCCCAGAGCGTATTTATTTAACCTCTCGGATTGTACACAGGGCGAACGTTCGATGTTCGCCCTTATGATTGTCGCCCTATAGATCGGTCGCTCTTTTGATCGGTCGCTCTTTTGATCAGTCGCCTTAAAAATCGGCGCCCTATAGAAGTCGCTCTTTTGATGGTCGCCCTATCGAAGTCGCCATATCGATAGTGAACCGCGGCGAACAGGGTCACATGTAGTTTTCGCGTAGCAGAATTCCGACGGTATTTTTAACAGTTTCATAATTAATTAGGTTTTGTTTATATCATACGTACAGTGTTATTTTAAATAAACAGTTCCCATAAAAAAGCTGAACTCACACGTATTCAACGTGTTACATTATAGTTTATAGCCTATTATCATTTTATAAGTCCAACAGCAGAGAAATAAAATAAAGCGGATCGAATAACGTACAGATCTACATACTTTGATTCAATGATGTGATACATGAAAATGAAGTCAAACTGTGGATAAGTAGGCTAGATGATGCATTAAAACCTGCACTTCTTTAACTGATGCACTTGAGGCATGGTCTAGGCCCTATTCTAAGTACAAATGAGCGAGAATTCAATTTGGATGGTACAGTGCGAGCTTTAATATCAAAGAATACTGTCGGGCTTTTAATGCGACCAATTTTTGCACAACAATTTGCCTGATGGTCTTCTATAGATAAGCTTAGGCTAATGAACATTGACATCCGACGCGTAGATAAAATTTCATAATGATTATAAGATAATATAAGTTGAAAGCAGGGATTTCTGTAGTGCACAAAGACTATTTTACATAAACAAATTTGAAGTCTATAATAATTACAATCAAGCGCCAATATTCCTAGGCGGCAAGTTAAAAAATTGGTGCTTAACTCGCACATATAGGCCTAGTCAGCTTAGATCTATAGCCTACTTTTTGCAGGCCTATCTATAGCGCGTTTGTGCACTGGTTAAATACTTAAAGCAAGAGGTTAACAATTATTAGACCCCAAGTAATATCACTGTAATTGAGGGAAGAGTACTCTGAATAGATCATAGAATTCTATAGCTGAATAAATAAAATTATGGCTTTTGACAACATGTAGGAAACGCGAAGATGTTTGTGTAGTTTGAAATAGCCCAAGTGGTTTTGCCTAGTTAGGATTTACAGTTAGTTTTGTTGATGTTGAAAGACAACTTATTATTTGCTCTAAGCCATTTCGAAATTGTTTTTATGTCATGAGTTACTATTTTTATAGTTAAACTGATTATTGTCATTTGTTTTAGAGACTTTGTTGTCCATTTCAATTGTAATTATGATTAAGCAGCAAAGAGTTCATAATAAAAAAATCGGTTCATAATTATTACGATCGCCTTTCACTAGGAAGGCTTAAAATTCGTTCTTCTAGGCTCCCCGAAATCATCATAGTAAAACAGAAATAGGCTAAGTGTCTCCTGCTTGACAAGTGGATATTTACTAATGTGTGTAATGGTTGCGGTAAAAGATGTAAGATTTAAGGCGTGTTTTGCAAGCAGAGTGTAGCCTATACGGCCTAATATTTCTTCCTTTAATGCAATCTGCGTGTTGCGATTGTCAGAAATTTCGTGCAACCACAGGACAGCATCTTGTTTATCACTGGAAATGATCCTCCAGCGATTAGAGAAGTGTCTTAGTTGCACTTACTATCCATCAGCGCAAGTAGGCTATAAAAATAATTATTATTTCAGCTGTCAGGCGAAAGGGAGAAAAACAACAGCCAAGGCAGGAGATTGCAGGCTGCAGCTAGGTCTATATATAGGCCTATTAACAAGACATTTACCGAAATAGCCTACCTTAATTAACTGATCGCTGAACTCAGTATGTTTGGATGTGCTCTTGTTATAGCGACCCTTCAAGATTGCTACTCAGATGCGCTCCCGATCACAGCGCAGACACTGAACCGGAGTTTCACACCGAAGCGCTGATCAATTGCGAGTGAAGGACTTGCCCAATGTCCCTGTACGGCGGCTTAGGTGGATTTGAACCTACAACCCTCCGGCTGCAAGGTAACGAACATACCTACTACACCACCGTGCCCCACAATAATTCTGAAAGTGATAGGAATCAAACTGAACTATTGGAATTTATCGAATCACTAGATGTTGCTAAAATTGGTGCTCCATGCTTTGATGTCAAAGACTCCGAATAGTGGAGAGTTACATAAGTTGAAAGTAGCATGACTCACACGATGGTCATTCATGTAATGAGAATTATGAAAGAACCGTTGCTAAAGCATAACGCTAAACAGCGAGGTCACAAAGTTGGCATAACCAAAAGACAACAACTTTCTAACTGAAAAGAAATAGCAAATGCAGTTTGGTTCAGGAAATCTTATATGTGAACACACAACGTATAACGGTCGCCAAAGCAACGACAGGCTTTGTTTATGCACCAAAGAAAAAATGACTAATAGTACGTACTGACGTACTTTGATGCATTAGTTAGTAGATCTACATGTATGTTGATTGGATTTCAAATTCATCGTTCTTACCTTAATTAAAAGAACTCCGTTCCTTTGTTGATTGAATTTTAAATTCATCGTTCTTACCTTAATTAAAAGGACTCCGTTCCTTTGTTGATTGAATTTTAAATTCATCGTTCTTACCTTAATTAAAAGAACTACGTTCCTTTGTTGATTGGATTTTAAATTCATCGTTCTTACCTTAATTAAAAGAACTCCGTTCCTTTCTTGTTCTTTTGGTGCACGAAACAACCGTCGAAATAACGGCGGAATTAGCCGACCGTTAATGAGAAACAGTCGACAATAATTTCAGTCTGATTATACGAAAGGCACTTCTGTCTGCTCTCTCTTCTCTCTTCTCAGACCATAAGCTTATTCATGGTTGATAAGACTAGAGGCAATTACACCATGCAGGACTAAAATAACACCGATAAGTGAAACTTGTCCTTGTCATATATTTCAGCAATACATTTCAATGGCCGCCGACGAGACGAAGCTCACCATGTTATCAGCGAATAAAAGAATCAAGAGGACAGCAATTCAGTAAAGTGAAGTACACCAGTAGCTCTCAGATAATCTGACAGTCAAGGAGACCCACTCATTCAAACAAGCAGAGGGCACACCCATTTTGAAAAACAGTGAAGTGTGTCAAGTGACATCAATCTTAAAAGATTCAAGAAGACATCCGTTCCACACCATGCAGGAAGCAGAAACGATCTTCACCCTTCAGCAATCGTAGTTCTATATAAAACACGTACATATGCATGGTGATGCGTGCGTACGTGCATCTTATACATAATATATAATTTATATTGTACTGCGTTACATTCAGACATTCATATAGCGCCTTGAAGAGGGCTAAACGTTCATATGCGCATCCAGTGCGCAAGTTGCACGAGAGAAGAATATTATGTTTTATGTACCTTCGCTAAAACAGCATGCATTATGTATATGACAAACTCCTAAGACCGATTAGAAATAAAATTATTTGTGAGTTTGTCAAGTTTATGATACAAACGTATAGTGTCTAACACTGTCTATGTATAATTATTTGTACCTTTTTCTGCAGCTACATATATGCTTACCTACGTACGCCGATTAGTAGCTTTAGCATGCAAGTCTGAACGTGTGCATGTATGGAACAGTGCTGCACTTGTGTTCAGCACATGCATACGTATCGTAAATGCATTGCATCATAATTACAAATAAACCCACAAACATATGCATGTAGCCTATATGTACGTAGGTACTTCCGTACTTAGCATGCATGTAGTTACGTAGGCCTATGCATGTATGTATGTATGTATGTATGTATGTATGTATGTATGTATGTATGTATGTATGTATGTATGTATGTATGTATGTATGTATGTATGTATGTATGCATGCATGCATGCATGTATGTATGTATCTAAATGCATTAGGATATTCATTCTTGCTGCATTTACAATGTGCTGTTGCGAATGGTGCGCACATGACAGTCTAGCCGTCTATAGGTCTAATTATATTATGAGGTCCACATGCATGGAGTTAAGAGCGATTAGCAAACACTGTGGACATTTCATGAGAGCATTGTTCAATCAGTCAGCGCAGCAGCAGCAGTGAAGAAGGCTGAAGTCCTTGACGCAGAGATTTTTATGCTATATCCGATGCACAACGGTTTTCATTTTCATACACAGTAGTCCGAACAGATATGCAGATCATATTAAGTCATATCAGTCAACGGCATTCCTGCTCATAGATCTGGCCGCTGAGTGGGTTAAGTCTAATAGGGTGACCTTTCTACCTTTGTGTATGTTTAGTCACGTTGCTGTCTGCATCCAGACAACTTGAAAGATAATTAATCAGTTATCATGCCTGCAGCAAAATCTGGTCAGTTAAAAGATCAGATAAAGGTTAATATTAATTATGAAGCCTCGAATCATTAAATCATTACCGGTACTTGTTGTTGAAGACTTGTTGTGTGCAGTTTATTTGTCGCTTGGAGATATTTTGTCATTGGCTTCCAAATTTATCAACCATGTAGAAAAAGTCGGCAGTAGGCTACTTGAAAAACTTTGCCACAATCGCAGTAACAGCAAACTGCAGCTCAGAAATTTTATGTTTGTAATTTCATTGTGAAGCCACCGAGACGAATAACAGAAGTCGGACTTTCATGGAAATGCTTTTTTGATTCTAAGACGAGTAATCATAGGGACTGACCAGTGACCAGACTACCTTGTCGGATTGGGTCTTATGATTAGGCGAGCCAACTTAATTTCTCTATTTCAATGATGCACACTAACTACTTCAGTAGTAGTCAAATTAGCTTCCTAACTACGGTACTATAGTCGTGTCAGTAGTTATTATTACTGACTTTTACCTACGTCAGAGGATAAATAGTTGCAACTACTTCTTTTACTACAAGTAGGCTGACTACTTTCTTGAGTACATAAGCACGGACAACAATGTTAAGATATTATCTGTATCAAACTATAAAGTACTGCAGAGTGGCAATGTACAGTAAGCTTATTCGTAATTTAGTTTTTAGTCCAAATTTTTTTCAGCGTCGTATCTTGGTCTGAAGGCGCCCTACACAATTGACCTAAATTAGCTTTGTGTCCATTCAGACGAGCACGGTGGTGAAGTATCTTGATGTCAGATGACCTATAGGCTGCCTGACCCTTGCTTAACATTAGTATTCTAGTCCTCGTGGTATTGCACAGCACTGACTCAAAACTGCTTCAGGTTGTCATTTGTAAATTGATTAACGGTTGTAGTTATAAGACCTTTGTCATCTTTCATTTACCTAAAAACTTTTGCTATTTCAGATATCACTTCGGGTGTTATTTTTATTGTTCCTGGATACATGTAGCATGGTAGCCGAGTGTTTAGAGCAGTCGCCTAGTAGCCTATCACATAGAATTGAGAATCTAGAGAATCTGAAGAAACCTCTGAACTTCCTCTGAGCTTATACTGCGTGGGTTCCTTGAACAACTTCCGGTCCTCGTTAGCAATTTCAGCTATCAGCTATTCAGCTTATCAGTTATTAGAAGATAACGCATAGGCCTAATGATAGAGTAATAATGGTCATCAAGGTAACTAACGCGAGATTGCAAATATAGGCCCACGTAGTCCTGCTGATTGTAGAGCCTGCTAGGCCTACATGTATGTGTAGGGCCTGTAGGCTTACACTGAAGGCCGTAGCCAGGAATCAGAGGGGGTTATACTCGACTTTAAGCAAGCCGACAAGCAACCGAATCAAGAGACAAAGAGGTTTGGAGATGATTCAATCTATTGTAAATGTCACATAGAAAATAGGAGCTATAAAATGAAATTTCCTTTGTCCTTGAATCATGATTGTCTTGGTAGGCCTAAGTGCATCAGTTCATGGTAGTATTATTTCATGTCGGGAGGGAGGTATTCAAACACCCCACCCCTATCCACCCCACCTCACCCCACCTCACCCCACCTCACCCCACTCCTCCACCATTCCACCCCTCCTCCTCCTCCATCCCTCCCCCACTCCCTCTCCCACCCCTCCATCTTCCACACCCCTCCAGCCCAACCGCTCAACCCCTCTCCACCCCTCCACCCCCCACCTCTCCACCCTCCCCATTCCTCCCTCTCCCCCACCCATCCACCCCAACCCCTCTACCCCAAACCCCCTCCATTCCATCCTCACCTCAACCCCATCCACTCACCACTCCCCCACCCCCTCACACACCCACCCCCACCCTACACCCAAACCCTCCGCCCCAAACCTACCCAAAAACACCCCACCGCACTCCGACCTCTGGACCGGTATTCCACCCGTGAAATATGGGTATTCGGAAAAATTTTCCCCACCACCCACCCCACTCGCGCACTCCACCCCACAACACGCCACCTCTAACTCGACATCCACCGCTACGCGTAAATCTACATTAATTAGCGGCTTTCACCATTTATTTAATGATCATGCAAGCGTTTAAGAAGGTGTTTAATAAACTGTCGTGTTAGGGTTTTCGCCCCCTCCCACTCTGGCCCCCATGGTGGTAGAGATTAGCTAACCCATCTATCGTGTGGTTCTGATGGTCCTCTGTCTGGGTACAAAGTTTGAAAAAAATATCTGCGTTTTCGTGAAAAAAATTTGGGGGGTTTCGCCCCTCACCCTGACCTCCATGGTGGTAGAGAGTCGCCAGCCCCTCGACTTTGCGTCTCATGCCGAGACCTACACATTAGTGAAGGTTTGGAGTGAAAAGGTCTAAAACTGTTGAAATGCATTCCGGTCAAACAGACAGACAGACAGACAGACAGACAGACAGACAGACAGACAGACAGACAGACAGACAGACAGACAGACAGACAGACAGACAGACAGACAGACAGACAGACAGAAAGACAGAATCTTCTCTTTATTTATATAGATGTATGTACATTGTACATGTATGTATGCATAATTGTATCACGTATGTAATATGCATGTGTGTATGCAATGATTAGTGTGCATGCAACTATGACGCACTGAAGCATATTGAAGCACATACAGCAAGACGCTTATCAACCATGAAATCGCTAAGTGTGCAAACAACTAAATGGACTTGGATCAATTAAAAACTAAGACAGCGTGTCACTTTAACACAATGACACGCAAAGTATAATGCCTATTATTATATAGGACTATTGTTTCAAGTGACAACTCTTCAAAAATACTCGAAAACTTTTTACCCATATAAATTATTTCACAGCTGTGACGACCATGACATTAGTCACATAATAGATAATGACATCAGTCACATAATAGATAATGACCCTAGAGCGTAGACAGTTTTCTGTTATAGGCTACAGTGAATTGTACCATTGGCCTGCATCCGTTTACTGTAAAGACTAGCATGACCATTGACCATTGACCAAGTGCGCCATGCTCTCACTTATATTGAATAAATTACAAATAGTCATTTTGGATCGGTCTATCGTGATAATCGAATTTCGTTAGCTTACAATCATCTCCTCTTCCAATGATTAGTCTCGGCAATTTGAGGACCTCTTCATTGAACGTGAGACGAGTCAGGTCAAACTTTAGAGCCGGGTCGTCTGGTTCATACTGAAATTTCTGCAGTTCAACATTGTTACCAGTGACCCGCTCGTCCTCTACCACCTGACCCAGGTTGTCGATGTGAGATGTCACGCCTGAATGAACCGATCCAGAGGTCTTTACTCTCCTTTCGTCAGTGACTAGTGTCGGATAGTCAGCGTTTGACCTCTGTGAAGCAGACATTTCTGTTGCATTGGTTTCGATGACCGCTAAGTAGTCGTTGTTTGTCAGTTCGTCAACGTCTAATTCTTGTCGACTGTCGACTCTTGAGACTTCCGTTCCGCTGCGCTCTTCGTCTGTGTCAATCGTGTCGTAGTCTAAGACTTTCTTTCGACGCATTTCCTTTTCCTTTCTCTTTCGTTTCTTTATGATTGAGATGGCGATTACGAGGCAAACTATGGCAATGAGAACGACAGCCGCTGCAACGCTCACTCCGATTATCAGAGCTTTGTTGCTTTCATTGATCTTAGAATGTGTATAACGAAGACAGTAGGCGAAGTATGACTTTGTGCTTATATTCACCTGTGCAACAGATAGCAACGGAAAGTTGAGAATAGATCGCTTTATACGATAAGATCAATTGCTTTAAGTATCATCATCATAGTCATGGTATTCTGACGTGAAAAGATGATTGGGTTTGAGTGCAAACATGATGGCATTTTATATAATTTACACGAAGTCAGTGAAAGGACTTTTGTGACATACACGCCATCTGCGATGCCAGGTCGCGATGGATTTGGCAAGCAAGGATGTTCTGAATGGCATCAACGGCATTTTAAAGAGAAGTAGACCTACTTAGCACTTGACCAACTGACTACTCATGAATTTCTCAACCATCGCAGACTTCGTAGACAACTAGCCATGTATACAAATTCTCTTAAACCTATTGCACAAAATGCATTTTCTGTGCGGAAGATTGGCACGTAGGCCCCTACCTCACACGGTATTTGTCAAACCGAGTTATTCTTAACGCTGACTCTAGGACTCACCATTTGCGATGATAAAGCAGTACGCCTAGCGTCAGTTGAATTGAAGTCGATGACTTACCATGACTGCCAGCGTTCCTTCATTATCTTGACAATAGACTTTGTTGTTGTTGGATTCGGCTGAAGGCGTCTGCGTTGGTGGACGACAATTCAACTCGTTGTCCGCTAGAGAGAAGACGATGCACGTTGCGTTTCCAATGGCAACAGCGTAGTCTCGCATGGAACATCCAGACGACAGATGCTGACCCTGCATGCATGCATGGCATTAAGCAGAAAGATGTACATTGATGAAGGAGGAGCAGAGTAATAGCTATAGGTATTTGCTTAACTGACTCCTTTCTACAACAAGTTTATGACTTTGTCCAATCGCGATAATTTGTTTTCATTCAATTATTATGCACGCCATGTGAGCAAATCCAAATGATTTTTATATGACTCAGATTTATTTTCGTTGAGGGGAATTCCGAATAAACATTCATAGGGCATTTCCGAAATACTTAATTCTTGCAATTACAAGTATGTTGGAATAAATTGCAAGAGTTAGATAAGACGCCGATCGCAAGTCGACTGAACCGCTAATCTATATTAAGACTCGGACTTATTTAGAACTCTGTTATACGTCGTCTCTTATTAGACTTTTGTGTGCAAGCAATGGATGGCTTGTGTTAATATGCTTACGTTTATCTGGATGTCATCGTCGGTGTCTGGGTTGTACTCCACCACGTCTTCTTTTATCGTGATTTCCGGAAATGTAGTCGTGAAGATGAAGGCGACATTCGGAAGAGATTTGCTGGTGTTCTCGTAATTTGGCAAAGCATCCAAGACGAAGCCAAGGTAAATCAGGCACGTGCTATTATCGGAATTTGTGAAGCTCGCCAGAGGTGATCTCTTCTTTCTACGACTGCGATGAGAAGGACCTTGAGATCGACGGAGGAGCATATCAGCTTGACTTGCCATGACTATATTGTCGCTGTTTACGAATGCTGGAGGAACAACTCCTGGAGGCAAGAGACATGTCATCTCGGTGGAATTTTTTGGATAACAGATCTATAACATTTGAAGAACAGATGAAAGATCAGCTCATTAAATCAATTGAAAGAATATTTAAACTTTGAATTTTCTTAACATATTCGTTTATTTCTCGATTCTAAATCAAATCCAGTTGCTACCAATAGCTGGTCTTTATTGATGAGTTTAGACTTTAAAACCATGCACTTACCGATACCCATCTGTCACCAGCTGCTAACGAGAACACGTAAATTGAGCATTTAATTTACTATGCCAGGGCTAAGGGTATTTTGTGACACTCTTACATCTTGGTAAGATGTCTGAAGTTCAAGTGCGTCAACCTACAGTATAGGGACCAGTTTCTTTATTGGCCAACAGCAATACCTTTAAACGAACAGCTTTAGAATTCCTCTAACAATGTAATAATCAACATCAGCCTAACTTAATTATGTCTAATTGAGCCTGAAAGCAATGCTTTACAGTATACTCTCAAAACACTGTAAACATATTCCTTTCAATGATGCGCATCATAATCGCACAGGCCAACAAAATACATGACATTTAGTTTCCTACATTTGTTATACCTTGTCTCATGTATAACTGGAATGAAGAGGAATTTCTTAAATCTATTTAGTCATGGAATTGCTTACTTCTGACAGTGTCGACGTGTGTGTTTGGTTTGCAGTGTTGTTAAAAACGATTATTGTGACTTGCATCGTCGGATATTGAACGACGTTCATGTTCTGACCGGTTACAGTCAACTGAACGCCACCACTGAACAAACAAAACATCCATTCTCATCATAACTCATATTCACATTTCCAATGTCAGAATTGGACCAGAAATTTGAATTTTCATTTGAAACACTAATTTTTCAGAAGAAAGCAGTGAAGTAATAAGATGACTATGTCAATTCTACCCGTGCATACATAATATAATAATGTGAAGATCATATATAGGTTTAAGTGTATGCCTGTATTGCTTACTCAGTCGATTTCTTGTTCACTCGCTTGATCACTGGTCAGTAATATTGAAACATGTCGGCAAAGTCTCTACGAGTAACCCAACCAATTTTATTGGCACCAAACAAACAACCAGTTTGTGATTAATTCGTTCATAATAAATCTGTATGTGAGACAATAAGAAGTCTAGACCGAGTCTTACGTCTCGAAAACGTAAAAAAACTCTCCAAGAGTTCAATAGGTAAGGGTCATGAGTGCACGGTATAGTGACCTCATGAATATTGATTATCTGTTTGACCTTGAACTGCACTGAGACTTACACCACAAGTGGATCTTTTGGGTTGATATCATTGATGATCGGATTTCCTTGATATGTGAACCGTAGATCTGCTGTCAGATTCACTTGTCCACTGTATTCCAAGATAACACGAAGTGTACTGTTGACGTATGAGTCGCTAACTCGAGGACTGAGTATAGTTATCGAGTCGCTGAAACTGAGAAATCGAATTATCTTTACAATATTGTAGCATGACACACGAACGAATGGCTAAGTATAGTCGCAGAATATATGTTCGGAATGTTCCTAATCCAATATTTGGAACTAGCCTACTGGAATTACCAACCAGTAATTGTCTAATTGTCTAGTACTTGTTAAAAAAAGTTAGAATACTTATAACTATAGGCTATGTCTATCAACTATGTCTCAAGTCAAACTAATGTTAAAAATCGTATTACCTACAAGTACATTAATTTTTTTCATATTTACTCAAGCTTGCTCTATCTTATATTACACGAACTTTCTGCAATTTAGAACTTTAAGACGTTGTTAATATACATTATAGGCCCTAAGTGAAAGTGCAATATATGTGAACACATGTTTTAGACAGTGAGAGAACGAACTTAGATTTAGATAGGCCTATAAATTAGGCTTCCGTAGAGCGGCACTCACGTAGCATTCGGATCCACAAAGGCGCGCAGAGTCGTTAGGTTTGGATTGTTTTGCGGAACGAAATAGGCGCCGAGCGGAGCGAAGAGATTCATGGCTGATCCGGTTATGTTGACACGCGCACCACCTGCAATGATGCTCGAGCTCGGTGAGATGGACATGGGAATCGGAAACTTTTGTGTTTCTACAATTCACAATGATAATTACACTGTGAGACAATTGCAAATCGAATAGAACTATCGCAGTATAGACTATAGAGTTACATGGCTAATATAAATATATAGACGACTTCCAGAGGAATCTCATTGCCGGATGCTTAACGGAATTCTCTAATCAGACTAATCTAGGTAAGTCTTGGTAAGAATTAGTGTAGCCTAAAAGTAGAAGAGTCTTTTCGTAGAACGATGATTTTAAATGATCAGATTTTCAGAAAAACCTTAAAATACTAATGCTTAATTCAGTGCTATGTGTGTCGGGTTGTCGAATGCTTGTAAAAGGGTTTGCCATTAGGTCGCGCGTTTAACCCTCTGAGTAAGGTCAGTAGTTCACTATGGTCAACGAGTAGGCCTATAACTCTAACAGTTAGACACTTTTGCAACTGTGCAAGTGTTGTGTAGCATCTCTGTAGCCGCTCGATATCAAAAGCCTCTTAAAGTCTTCAGTACTGTTGCTAATCAATCAATCAATCACATAAATTTATATAGCGCCTCTTCAAGATCTCTACTCAGAGGCGCTCCCAACCCAGGCCTGGTCAAAAAGAAAGGTCTTGAGAAGACGGTAGAAAGAGCCAGTAGAGTCACGAGGAAGAGAACGGAGAGCCGTAGGGAGGCCATTCCAGATAGCTGGACCCACCACGGAATAAGCTCTTCGCTGCATAGTAGCGGTACGACAAAAAGGGACAAGATAGTCACCGCGGGCAGCTGACCGCAGCGAACGGCGGCCCAGAGAAATGGAGACAGGAGTAAAAAGTGAACATAGATATGGAGGAGCTTGAGACAGGATGCAGCGCCAAGCAATACACGAAACTCTGTAAGCAATGCGTTGCTGCAGTGGGAGCCAGTTGAGGTCGTCCCTCATGAAGGCAGAAACGTGATCGAACCGGGAGATGCCACCGACCAAGCGTGCTGCAGATCGAAGGACCCTAACCAAGGAGTTCAGGCGGACCTGTGGGAGGCCGACATAAAGAGAAGAGCAGTAATCTAAGCGGCTGCAAACAAAGGCATGGACAAGAGTAGAAGATGCTAAGCACCAGCCATTGATGTTCGCTACAGTTAACACCATGCAGTGCTAGATATAAATACATAGAAAATAGTGCATACAGTTTGTGGTGCAAGGACTCCTGTTTGACCTACCATAAAATTATTAAAACAGAGTTAATGGCGCATCACTATGAATATAAAATGCCAATAATTAATATCGCAAGTTTTTGTGGGGCACTTCAGCACGGTATGCCAGCAAATAAAGACCACGTCAAATACCACTTAGAAGAACAGGCTACAAGTGCGTGACTGTACAGCAGTCTTACTGTTTTCACAACGCAGCCCCACAATGATGTCATTCGATGATTGAGGGCATTCGCAGTAAAAGCGGGCAAGTTGTGGCTGATTAATACACGTTCCGTTGTTCAAACACGATTCCGCCTTGCAAAAGTTAATCTCTGAAAGAAAGCAAACACTTGTTACAAAGTCAATATTTGCAGTTTATAAGTGATCATTCTGTAAACTATTCGATGTTCGATTTGTATTATCATGCTATCAGATATGCTAATGTTCTGCTGTACTAGGCCTACAGAATTCCAACGCAAGCTGAAATTGGGACAACTTGCTTCAGATGAAACGTAGGCCTATAGGCCTACACGATAATAAGCAAAGAAAGTCTATAAAATGTGTTCATAAAACATTATAGGCCTGTAGAAATCGAGTTTAGTCATGTGTTAATTGCAAAATGGTTCTACGAGGAAGTAACAGCTGGAGGTGGTGCTAGTGTATACAGATTAAGCTTACAGATACATGTTTTTACATAGCCTGTACCATAGTTGTAAAAAACTTTTTTCCGTTTTTTATTCTCTCCCAAAAATCGTCTTTTTTCGTTTTTTACTTTTCCCATCGTTTTTTTTTATCGTTTTAAATTTTTTCTTTCACTTTATTTATTCATTTACTTTCTGTTATTATTTTCCTTAATTTTAATATTTTCTAATGTTCCTTATGTTTTCCGCCAACTCTCAAGGATTCAGCTAACTAAAGTCATTATTTCATCGTTAAGCATCATCATTTAAGAGATAGCCTGCATGTAGTAGGTTTCTAATCAAGGTTTTCAAGGTTAAAATGCGGTTTTAGATGTTAAAGTCAAATTATTTTCAGTTTCCGTTTTTTGTATCTTTTTGTGGTTTTTTATTATTTAGAAAAAAACGAGGTTTTTTCCCGTTTTTTATTCCGTTTCCATCGTTTTTTACATCTATGGCCTGTACATTTGGGTATTATATATAGACCCATGCATACGGGTTCTGTACGGAACCGCATGGGAATATGTGTCCTACTGGATTCCATGTGGGCATAAATGCATGGCGATGCATTGCATGTATACGCAGGTGTTTTATTCCGTGTATACTGTATGCATACTTAAATTTGTATGCAAACGTTTGACTGAGTGTTTGTACAATGGCATTTGTGAATAACCGTTCAATTGCTCATATTAATCGTCGTCAAGAGAGATCTAAGAACATGGAATATCATGTCCTCTCCTCAACGGGCGCTATATCATCGACCGTTTATCATCAACTGCACTTGACTTGAGTTGGTATATTCTAAGCAAAACGCAATGGATATTGAGTGGTCGACTCAACATTTCCATCCAGCCTAATTGGCACCATATAAATCTGACAATATACAGCACGATGCAATGCTTACAGTAAAAGCGCAGTAGTTTAATGTGAAGCACACACACACACACACACACACACACACGAGTTATGCAGGCACAACATACAAAGCTCAGCAATCACCCGACTCACGAGTGCAATTTTTGGTGCTATTGACTACAGATTCATATCCTGCATTACATGAGCAGCTGTAGTCGTTTAACGAATCTATACATTTTCCGAACGGATCACAAGGAAACGATTCACATTCATTTATTTCTGAAACAAAGAAAATGAAAACAATATAGTTTAGGTTGTTGAAGTGTTTCTCCTTATTTTCCTCTTGCAATACACGGATCTAATAGATGTACGAATAAATCTTTAGTGTCGACTCCAAAATTAACATATATTTATTTATTGCCTAAGTCATTAACGTTGACTACGTTGAATGACGAGTACAACAGAAACCGCGAGGAAAATTATCCTGAGTCATCTTTAATTGTGTTGTATGGCTTCGTGTGGCAACAACCGACCTGCAATATTATATTAGACTTTCTTTTTTCATGGAAAACTTGGGTAAAGATAAGACCAACGATTATAAACAAATCGTCAGCTGCCACTTGTGAATGTGTTGTTTGGTATCAGCACCTGCTTTGAGAGGTTCATCTTTCGAAAATGTCTCAATCAGTTTATAAGCCTACACATAGGCGCCTAAGTCTGCAATCTGAAACGCTGGCATGGATTTGTTTTAGATAATTATCATCACTGCGAAACGGAATAGTTTTCTTACCAAATTCGCACGAAGTGCCTGTGTAGCCTGCAATGCATGTACAGTGATATGCTTTAGGGTTGGTTCTTGTGCAGTTTCCACCGTTGCGACATGGGTTAGGAGAACACGGATCACCTGCACAAAAAAAGATAGGAATAAAGATAAGGTAATAAACAATGGTTATCAACATTTAAGTTATCTCTTCAGGATAGCAGGCATTCTTCCGATGATGTGAGGCTTCATTGTGTAGTCTACGAACGGTTCCGTACTCGGCATCATAAGGGAGATGCAATTCTAGCATGCAAGAAAGGTTTAGAACTGGGTTGGTTACTTATATCTATACATTTACACACAGAGTTAGCTATTGTGCGCAGATAATGAGGTAAGCATATACTTTTATGCCTCATGATTAATATTTACAGGAATGAATCTGGAAGAACTAAGGGAAGTGACATCAGAAAGAAAGCAATGGAAAAGACTGGTCATGACGGTCGCTAGAGTCCAAGGAACTGAAAGCACAAGGTGATAAGGTGAATTAATAATACTTAAATATTAAGGTCTGCTCAAATTCCATAAAGTCAATTTATCGAGAACGACTGTCGTAGGTTACTCAACGAGGAATTTAGCTTACCATATGAACGTGGAAATCTAGAGACAAGTTCATATTGAAGCAACCAGCTGTAATTAGCATTCTAAGGAAATTGGATGGAAAAGGTAGGCCCTATTCTTTATTGTTTTGAGACTTTTCAGGTGAAGCAATAGAAGAATCTCGTTATGGAAAAAATGGTTTTACGTCACACGTGTAGCTATAGGCCTATAGGCTACTGTTAGTATTGACCGAAGGTATGCTAGGTTAATAAAAAAAATCGCACTAAAGCATATAATTAAGGTAGGGCAAAGAGACTTCCATCAAGAGTTCAACCATAAACAGTTAATTAAAGTTCTACATTGAAATATCCTGCTTACAAATTAACTGAAAACAAATTTGGACAACGACCTTCTCACCAGACAAGATTCAATCGATAGCGCAACTTGTTCTGGAGAGAATATCAGAAACTAATGCGTTCGATAAGTTTAGTACAACATTACAACAAATTAAAGTGGTTATTTAATAAAAAATTTACTTGAAACATAAGAGAGTAATCCATTAATTTAGCCTAAAAAATTGTTTCTAGTAAAATTTGAAACATTTATTTAATACATGATGTAAAATTGACTTTTCTATATGACTCTTTAGTTGAAATAGTTTATAGAAGGCTCTACACCAGCTCTACATTAATAATATCAAATCAAAATACAGAAATCTGTTCTTACGATATGTTGTTGATGTAGTACTCGAGGTAGTGCGAGAGGTTGGAGTTGTAGTAGACCGTGTAGTTGAACTCGGCGTTGGTGTGGTAGTGGTAACCAAGATGGTAGTAGGAAGAAGAGTAGTATTAGGTGTCGTAGGAGTACTAAGAATATTGGCAGCAGTCGTTGTAACAGTCGTAGGTACACCACTAAAAGTTTGAGTAGTTGAAGACTTGGTCGTAGCGGGCGTAATACTGCTACTACTGGTTGTAGCATCAGTACTGGTTGTAGCCTCAGTTCTGGTAGCAGCACTAGGAATAGTAGGAGTAGTGATGCTACTAACACTATTGGCAGTAGTAATAATGGTAACAGGAATAACACTAGCTTCAGTATCGTTGGGTGCACTAGCAATTGTTGTAGGTGCATTACCAGTAGTTGGAGTGGTTGAAGACTTAGCAGTAGAAGTAGTGGGTGTTGTAGTTGTAATACTACTATTCATAGCAGTAGTTTCAGAGATGGCAGTACTAGGAATAACTGTACTAGTAGGCGAAGTAGTACTGCTATAACTATTGATAATGGAAGTAATGGTTGTAGGCATACTACTTTTAATATCAGTGCTTGTGACAATAATCGCTGTAGTTACATTACCTATAGTTGAGGTAGTTGAAGACTCAGCAGTAGTTGCTGTGGGCGTTGTAGTAGTAGTGCTACTACTAGTGGCAGCGGTGACAGTGCCAGGAAAAGTAGTCATAGTGCTACTAAAAATATTGGCAATAGTACTGATAGTTTCAGGCAAACTGCTAGGTATAATACCAGTTGTTGTAAAGTCAATTGTTGTCGGTTCATTACCAGTAGTTGGGGTAGTTGATGAAGTAGTTGCAGTGGACGTTGTAGTAGTGCTGCTGCTATTACTACTACTACTAAAAGAGGTGACAGTGCTAGGAAAACTAAAACTAGTAGACTCAGTAGAACTACTAAAACTAGTTGTAATAGCAATGGCTGAAGGCATATCACTAGGTTTAATACCAGTGGTGTTAGCAGTTATTATTGAAGGCTCGTAACCGGTAGTTTGGGTAACTGAAGTAGTAGTTGTATCAGAGATGACGGTTTTAGGAAAAGTAGTAACAGCAGAGACAGTAGTAGACTTGCTATTAAAACTATTGGTAATCGTTTCAATGGCTGTAGGCATGCTGCTAGTCTCGGGCGTTGATATAGTAGTAAAAATATTAGTAGTAGGCTCATCGTTGACAATTGTAGGAATAGTAATAGTATTGTGTGTAGTAGCAGTACTAATACTATTGATAATAGCATTAGTAATAGTTGTAGGTAGGCCCACGCTACTAGCAGTGGTCTTGTGGCCCATCGTCTCTGTGGCATCAACTGGTGTAAAGCTAGTCGACGTTTCTTGAGGCGTTATTGTGGACTGAAATGATGATGTGGTGTCTGCTATTGAAGACACAATTATTGTCTGAGTTGTAGTTGGCGATGTATCTGAGGTAACTGATGTAGTCTCAACTTCAGTTGAGTCTACGTCATCTGAGGTTACTGTTGTTAATTCAACTTCAGTTGAGTCTACGTCATCTGAAGTCACTGTTGTTGATTCAAATTCAGTTGAGTCTAAGTCATCTGAGGTTACTGTTGTTGACTCAAATTCAGTCTTGGAATGTGTATAACGAAGACAGTAGGCGAAGTATGACTTTGTGCTTATATTCACCTGTGCAACAGATAGCATCGGAAAGTTGAGAAAAGATCGCTTTTATGTCAAGATCAATTGCTTTAAGTACCATCATCAATCCTCATAGTCATGGTATTCTGACGTGAAAAGATGATTGGGTTTGAGTGCAAACATGATGGCATTTTATATACTTTGCACGAAGTCAGTGAAGAGACTTTTGTGACATACACGCCATCTGCGATGCCAGGTCGTGATGGATTTGGCAAGCAAGGATGTTCGGAACGGCATCAACGGCATTTTATGGAGAAATAGGCCTACTTATCATTTGACCACCTGACTACTGATGAATTTCTCTACAATCGCAGACTTCGTGGCAATGTATACAAATTCTTATAAACCTATTGCACAAAATGCATTTTCTGTGTAATGATCGGATGATTGGCAGGTTCCACACGCGGTGTTTGTCAAATCGAATTATTCTTGACACTGACTCTAGGACTCACTGTGGACGATGGATAAAGCTCAGTTGAGTTTGAGTCGATGACTTACCATGACAGCCAGCGTTCCTTCATTATCTTGACAGTAGACTTTGTTGTTGTATCCGGCAGACGGCGTCTGATGCTTCGGTGGACGACACTTCAACTCGTTGTCCGTTAGAGAGAAGACGATGCACGTTGCGTTTCCAATGGCAACAGCGTAGTCTCCCATTGAACATCCAGACGACAGATGCTGACCCTGCATGCATGCATGGCATTAAGCAGAAAGATGTACGATCATACATTGCTGAAGGAGGAGCAGAGTAATAGCTATAGGTATTTGCTTATTAATTGACTCCTTTCTACAGCAAGTTTATGACTTTGTCCAATCGCGATAATTTGTTTTCATTAAATTATTATGCTCAGCAAATCCAAATGATTTTATATGACTCAGATTTATTTTCGTTGAGGGGATTCCGAATACACATTCATAGGGTATTTCTAAAAGACTCAGTTCCTGCGATTCTAATTATGTTGGAATAAATTGCAAGAGTTAGATAAGCCAGCCAATCGCAAATCGACTAAACCGCTAATCTATATTAACGCTCGGACTTATCCAGAACTTGTTAAACTATCACTGTTATCTATTGTGAAGACTTCTATAAGGGGCCGTCCATAAAGTATGTCACGCTATTTTTGACCATTTTTGACCCCCCCCTCCCCCCTGTCACAAACTGTCACACTTTCTCGGACCCCCCCCTAAAGTATGTCACACTTTCTCGGCCCCCCCCCCCCCTAAAGTACGTCGCATTTTCGAATTTTTTTGTAATTAACACCTTATTCAAATTTAATCTAAAACACACTTCACTATTAAACTGTAAAGTTTCCACTTAAAAGTACTATCACATTATTAAAATGACTTTAATAGTAGAATAGTTAATTGCAAACAGTTGTCACAGTTATTCATTGAAGCAGTAACTCAATGTAGATTGAATTTGAAAACAAAAATTGCAAAAATTAAACTAGACAATTATATAATACACATCACTAAAAAAATAAATGTGTGACGTCACACATGGCCTGACCCCCCCTCCCCTGTCACAAACTGTCACACTTTCTCGGACCCCCTCCCCCCCCTGGAGCGTGACATACTTTATGGACGGCCCCTAAGGCGACATTAGTTCCCTTATCCGATTATCGTAATGTGCGAGGCATCAGTTGTGGCAGCTTCTAAGCAAAACCCTGTTCCGAAATCACGATCCTTTTGATAAGAAAAAATTAAAAGGTGATAATTCACTCTTTTACCTTAGACTCGCATTTATTTAAGGGAAATTGACTAATATTCGTATTTAGTGCGAGATTTAAACCGAATCTACAGACATCCTTAGTTAGGTCGACAACGCCACATACATGTAATGTCAATACTCGTGAAGCCTATAATCTCAGCGTTAACTAGCAACTAAAGTGCTAAACAAATGAAGTCAGTTTCGTTGCATTTAACTGCGAATTACTACGCCGTTATAGTAATATAGGCTACGAAGTCATGTACAGTGTTGTTGAAAGTATCGGGTGAATTTACTTAAGTAAAAGTAAAAGTAAAATGGATTTCAATTACTTAATTAAGTAAAAGTAAAAGTACTCATCACAAATTTTACTTAAGTAAAAGTAAAAAGTAGCCCCTTCAAATAATACTTTTAAAGTAAAAAGTAAAAGTACCGAGTCTTTCTATAAGCTTGACTCAATCGATTATTAACCTTCAAAAATACTAAATTCTCGAAATGGCACTTATCGTTGAGTTTAGTGTAGGCCTATACGCACGTTTCCGATTCATTGTTAGCACAATGCACAGCTGAAGAGGCGTTCTGCTACAGAAATGGCAGTGCATCCAGCGTGCATGCATCACCCATCGAAAATCTATTTTTAGGCATGCAATTTTGAATAAGCTATTTTAGCTTAGCGAAACGAAATGTTAGGCCTAATTAGCGCTTTGAAGTAACGAACATTGTAACGAGTGTCGCATAAATTGTAACGAAATAAAAGTAGTGAAATATGGGTAAAATTTCACTTCGGTGTATTTCATTTATTCGATACTTCGTTGCATGTGAAAGTACTCAAACTTTTACTTAAGTACAGTAACGCGTTATTTTTACTTCGTTGCTGTACAACACTGGTCATGTACTTCGTCTCTTACAAGACTTTTGTGTGCAAGCAATGGATGGCTAGTGTTAATCGTGGGGCGCGGTGGTCTAGTGGTGGCGTCGTTGCCTTGGAGCCGGAAGGTCCAAGGTTCGAATCCACCTGGCCGCGTAAGGACCTTGGGCAAGTCCTTCACTCACAATTGCTCAGCGCTTCGGCGTGAAACTCCGATGCAGTGTCCGCTCTGCATCGGGAGCGCCTCTGAGTAGAGAGAGATTGAAGGGGCGCTATAACAAGTGCACATACAAACAAACAAATAATATGCATACGTTTATCCGAATGTCATCGTCGGTGTCTGGGTTGAACTCCATCACGTCTTTCTTTATCGGGATTTCCGGAAATGTAGTCGTGAAGGTGAAGGCGACATTCGGAAGAGATTTGCTGGTGTTCTCGTAATTTGGCAAAGCATCCAAGACGAAGCCAAGGTAAATCAGGCACGTGCTATTATCGGAATCGTTGAAGCTCGCCAGAGGTGATCTCTTCTTTCTACGACGGCGATAGGGAGGGCCTTGAGATCGACGGAGGAGCATATCAGCTTGACTTGCCATGACTATATTGTCGCTGTTTACGAAGGCTGGAGGAACAATTCCTGGAGGCAAGAGACATGTCATCTCGGTGGAATCCTTTGGATAACAGATCTATAATATTTCAAGAACAGATGCAAGATAAGCTCATTAAATCAATTGAAGGGATATTTAAACTTTGAATTTTCTTAACATATTCGTTTATTTCTAGATTCTAAATCAAATTCAGTTGCTACCAATAGTTGATCTTTATTCATGAGTTTTTAACCATGCACTTACCGATACTCATTAATTTTGATACCAACTGCTAACGAGAACACGTAATATCGAGCATTTTCTTTACACAAAAGAGCATCATCTAACACAGTGGTTCCTAAAGTGGTGGTCCGCGGACCGGTGCCGGTGTCCGCGGAGGTATGATCGCCGGTCCGCAGAGAAGAGTTAAAAATAAAGAAATAAACTATAATTATTAGTTTATTTACTTGAAATTGTGAAATTATTCGAACTGTTGTCCAAAATTTGTTCAAATTTCTGTCTTGCTGTTTAAAAAAATTGAAATAAATAAACACGCCTTATTATAACTTGTCAGATAGCGAATTGAAACAATTTAAATTTATTCTAAATTTACTAGGGGGCCTACATCAATGACTGCAGTCAGTTCCGAGCTTATTTGTGTTGATAATCGCCATTAAGGCCTAAGTTAGCGGTCCGCGAGCTTCACCAAAAATTATTGCCGGTCCGCGGCCTACTGAAGTTTGGGAACCACTGATCTAACATATTCCAATTATTATACCAGTGCTGACTGTTGAGGGTATTTTGTGACACTCTTACATCTTCGTAAGATGCCTGGAGTTCAAGAACGTCAACCTACATTATAGGAACCAGTTTCTTTAATGGCCAACAGCAGTAGGCCTACCTTTCAAAGAACAGCTGTGGAATTCCTGTAACATGTAATAGGCTTAATCAGCGCCAAATTTTACTTAATTAGGCCTAGTGGAGCCTGAAAGCATTGCTTTAAAGTATAAAGTATAGTCTCGAACACTTCTCGTGATTTTCATTTCAACGATGCGCATCATAATAGCAAAGCCTGCAAAAGCCGATAAAATGCATGCAATTTATTCGATATGAAACAGAATTTCTTAAAACTATTTAGTCATGGATTGGCCTACTTCTGACAGTGTCGACGTGTGTGTTTGGTTGGCAGTGTTGTTAAAAACGATTATTGTGACTTCCATCTTCGGATATTGAACGACGTTCATGTTCTGTCCGGTGACAGTCAACTGTACACCACCGCTGAACAACAAACATCCATTCTCATCTTAACTCATAACATTTACACAGTTAGCATTGGACCAGACATTTGAATTTTCATTTGAAACACCAATTATTCAGAAGATAGCAGTGAAGTAATAAGATGACTATGTCAAATCTACCCGTGCAACGGCGTGCATGGCCCAGTGGCGTCTAACCCCCCCACTTGGAGTGGGAGAACAAACCCCCCCATTTTCGCCGACTTAAATTTTTTATGAGAATCTGTTCTTATATTACGTATGCACGGAGGGGAGGGATCACGGAATTTAGGCGTTTTGCGTACGGGGGGGGGGGGGGGGTTCGGCCGAATGTACGCATGCCAAATAAATGTCTGATTATGACGTATACATTAGGCTAATAGGATAATAGCAAAGATAATAGGTTTTGAAGGTGTCAACAAAATGCACGGGGAGGGGTCGAAAATAGGATTGTTTGCATACGTAGGCCTAATAATATGGATGGTCATTAAAAGACTGCAATTGACCGATAGCGTGTCATAGCCTCTTGTCTGACTTTTAATTCTGTGATGAATTTCAAACGCAAATGTTTGAGCAAAGAACAGGGACTTTATATAGGAATTATAGGAGCATTAATTAAGGGCTTAAACCAAATCAAGACGCAATATGGCTCGAGCAGCTCTACCTAAAGACTAAAGTATGGCTAAAATTAATATGCCTAAAATTGTATGCTTAATAGGCAAGTAGAAAAGTAGGCCTACATGTATTTGTACAATTCTCAATAATTAAAACTCACCACTGCGAAATATCCTGTTGCTGCAGTAGCCGAAAAAAATTAATTGCATGCTCTTAAACACAGACGGAGACTTGGTCCTATCTTGGGGGGGGGGGGAAGAGACAAACGAGCGGTCGAAGGACGATCGCCGAAGCCGAAAGGGTTTGGGAGGATGTTTCCCTCCCCAATGTTGAAAACGTTTGATTTTCCACACTGCAATGGTACCATTATAATAGGCTGACATTTTAACGAAATTGTTCATCATTTCAGTGGCGATAGTGGTGGTTTGAGACTTCCAAACTGTCCCCTCCAATTATTAAAATTTTTCTAATTTCCACACTGTAATGGTAGGCTAACACTTGAAGCCGTCATGTCAAAACTTTTTCATAATTTCATTGTTGAAAGAGATAGTTTAAGATTTCAATAAAGACATCGCCTACTCCGAGTTTTCTTTTAACTTAAGCTTATCTGAATTTCCACAGTGTTATGGTAAGATTTTTCATTTTTCAATGCTGATAGCCTAGTCATGGTTTAAGACTTTAGAGTGTTGACTTACAAATTTTATACAATTTTTGAATTTGCACATTGTAGCCGTAACCTTTTAAGCTGTCATGATTTCAGTGCTCATAGATATGGTTTAAGACTTGAATAGCCTACATGTCCCATTGTTTAATTGTTTTATTTGTAAAATGTTATGGTAGCTTTTAAGCTGCATTCTTATACGAATTCTCATTATAGATAAATATAGTGGATAACACTGTATATAGTAAATTATAATATTTAAGAAATATTTCCGAAACATTTGAACGATATAAGCATCTCCGTCCCCCCTTAAGTCTCCGTCCATACGCTTAGAAGCTCAAAATTAAGAGTTCGAATTCTCCACAGAAATTCTCTGTGTATATGGGCAGACCTTTACCTGTTGAAAACTCCTGTTGATGTCGATGCAACTCTTCGCGAAATAAGAAAAACTTAACACATAAACAGTCAAATTCGGTTGTCCACAGTATAATGACTATCATCTTGCTTCTAGTACTTTACGGCTGCATCTCTAGCATGGAAAGACTCTGTTCACATGTAGGCCTATGCCTACCTACATCAGACCTGCTCTTATCCATTTCAGCGATCTGCTGGCTGGGAATCTAATACGAAACATCTGTTATTAGCTTAATTAGGCTTAGACTACTTTTACAGAAGGGACCACTCTCCGTCGTAGGCCTATCAGAAGACAGGGGCAAGCTGCACTTGCACAGCAGCAAGACTTAGTGTCTTGGAACGGGTCGTTTGATTCCTGCTGCGCGACCGTCGCATCATTAATTTTGTTCCCTTCATCACCTGCCGTAGCGTGGGCTTCGGCTTGGCTCCGTCAGTAAGCATGACAAGTGATAAGAGGTCAATTCCGAATGACTGTGATCCACCCTTGTATGCCAGATAGAGATCTGACTGACACTAATGTCTATGGGTTGTTGTACTTCCTACCAAATAATGTGACTTCAAGCGAACCGTGGGTTTGTTAGTTCGAGGCAACATAGGTTTTCGACAATAATTTTCGTAATCCAAGCCTTTATATAATAGGAATTCAGCAAACCCCCCCAATTTACACCCAAAAAACGCCAAACCCCCCACTTTCAGAAGCCGTGGGAGAACGTTCTCCCCCCCCCCATTGGTAGACGCCACTGGCATGGCCTACATTGAATTGCTAACTCGTTTGATTTCCTGTTCACTCGCTTGAGCGGTTTAAACATGTTGGCAAAGTCTGCAGGTTACCAAATCAATTGGCGTAAGAAACAACCAGTTTGTGATTTATTCGTCCCTAATGGATCTGCATCAGAGACAAGAAGAGGTCAAGACCTAGGCACGCTTCTCAAAAACGTAAAGAAGTAGGCTAACCTCTCTAAGTTGCTCATGACTGTCTTAATTCGTAGAAGAGCTCGATAGACGTCATTGGTGCAACGTTAAAGTGACCTCATGAATATTGATTATCTGTTTGACCTTTGAACAAACTGAGACTTACGCCACAAGTGGATCTTTTGGGTTGATGTCATTGATGATCGGATTTCCTTGATATGTGAACCATAGATCTGTTCCGTTTGTCAGATTCACTGGTCCACTGTATTCCAAGATAACACGCAGTGTACTGTTGACGTATGAGTCGCTATAGCTCGAGGACTTAGTATAGTTATCGAGTCGCTGAAACTAAAAATCCAAATGTCTTTACACAATTATATCATGACACACGAACAAATGGCTAAGTAGGCTATAGTCGCAGAATAGGCCTATATGTTCCTAATTCAATAATTAGGCTAATTGGAACTAGCCTATACTGGAGTTACCAACCAGTAGGCCAGTTGTTTAATTGTCTAGTAGTTGTTAAAAAGTTAAAAAAAGTTATAACTAGGCCTATGTCTATCAAGTAGTCTCAAGTTAAATTTTAAAAATCGTATTATCTACATTAAATTTTATCATATTTACTCAAGCTTGCTCTATTTTTATCTTACTCGAACGTTCTGCAATTTAGAACTTTATGACGTTGTTAATATCCATTACAGGGAATATACACATGTAGGCCCTAAGTGAAAGTGCAATATACAGTTATTGTGTAACGTCCTATAAGGCCGCTACAATTTAACGTCCTGTAAGGCCGCTTAGCGTACTTACTTGCTAATTGATTTTATTAGATATCGCGGTTCTATTTTTAGATCATCACATAGAAGTGATATTTTTGCGAAGGCCGGAGCCGTGTTCGGTAGGAAACTACTGTACGAGGCTTCTGTCGAGACTTCTGAGTCCTCTTGTGGTAGCCAATCCCTGTAGTTTGTCCGACCTATCAGAGGCCGAGGTTTGCGTTCGACGGTCGCTTTTGCGCAGTTGTCGCTGATTGGCCGATGCGGCCCACGTGACCGCTGCAACCGCCGAAAAGCGCAGTCGATCTCAGGTTTTCATCAGGGTAGGAGGTCGGCTCGTGAAGACAAGAATTTGTGTGGGTTTCTGTCCGAAATTGTTAGTTTGCGTGGCTGATTGCCTGACTGCATGAGTAAGAAGATATTGTTGACTAAGCAACGGGTTTTGGCACCGTTTGCGACTGGTATAATTTCTTCCGTGTTCGTCGAATCGTGTGCTGATTCGGACGAGTGTGGTTTTCTTTCTGAGGTGATCGAAGCTACACGTTTGTCATTACCGATGCAATATTCTGTGTGAATATCTTGATGACAAATAATTATACTGGGGCAAGAATTATCCGATCTTCTTTTCATATTCGAATTCGAGAGTGACTCAAATTGCACGGAAAGTCAGGGAAGTATCACCTTACTTAATTGCTCCATAATTGGATTCGAAACCAATTAAAGTTAATTAATTGAAACTGATGTGATTGATGATAAGGATTGAAACTGATGTGATTAATGATAAGCATTGAAGCTGATGTTGAGTGATGATAGCGGTTGATATCTTCGAACCGAAATGTAATTAATTATACCTGTGTGCTAATAATGGACCATAATAATTAGAAACAGGGTTATGCACGCTTGTTGATTATATGCTAAACTCTACTGAAGTAAAAAGACACTGAACTCTTAGTGAAGAACAATATTTAGGCCTAATCACGAATGTTAATTGTCAGCAACGCTTGTTCATTATAATCGGTTGAATTGTTTAATTAAATATATCAAATCAGACGTTAATTAATAATTAGAAGATGGAAACTTCTATAAGGTCTGAGGAACACTCTGATGAGGATTTAGAGGAATACATAACTAAGTGGGAGAAGGGAGGAACCCCTGACAGACTAGAGGAAGGTGAGGCAATGCAAGAAAAGAGAAGGGAATGGTCGATCGCACTTAAGGATTGGGAATTTAAACAATCTTTTGAAGGGGAGTTGAACCCTAAGGGACTTCCGTTAGGGGAAGCCGTCGTCCTCAGACCGAGGACCGCTGACATATGTCGCCACTCGACCGAAGCCATTCCTGGTACCGATAAGAGACATCCCCGTCCTGAGGTGGAAGACCCAACCCTAAACTATAACTATACCACAGTGAAAGCGATGGGTCCCATAGATCTTACTTACTTGGATGGACCTGTAGAATTACTTGACGACAGAGAACCCCTTCAACAGGGCGGCGCCTCGTTTGAGAGCCTAAGCCGGGCTCCTACCACTTGGGAGGCTGAAGAGCAACACCAGGGGTGGGACCCAAGGTCACGTGGTTTTCTTACGAGGGGGCAGCAGGCCGTTACAATACACTGTGTCCGCGATAAAGTAGAACCCACAATAAAGTGTCATAACTCGGTCAAAATGTTTAGGATTTGCCTGAAATTTCACACACAACAACAGTGGCCATAGTTACACGAGATCCTTAAGCCGATTAGAAATATTCGTGAGTTTGTCAAATTTATGAGCGTTTGAGATGCAGCACCGAAAAATGCAACTTTCCAACATGAAAAAGCTGAAATGAAGCAAAATTCAGCTCTAAATGGTGGTCAAATTGTTCTTTTTGTTCACGAACACACAGCCGTAGACATAGACGCTACTGTTTGATGGTCATGTCGATGATCACCTGGTCAAACAGCTGTCACTCTTCAATCAGACGCACCCTACGCTTATCGATGTCCTGAATACGGGAACGTACTCCGGTACATGCACCCGGATCGAGGTCTGGACTGCTAGGCGGCCACAGCTACGGATATGAAGCCGAGTGTCTTCCGGGACAGCTACTACACTACTACGTCTATGGTCGTGTGTTCGTGAACAAAAATGACATTTTGAGCATCATATTTAGCTGAATTTTACTTCTTTTCAGCTTTTCCATGCTGGAAAGTTGAATTTTTCGGTGCTGCATCTCAAACGCTCATAAATTTGACAAACTCACGAATTTTTCTAATCGGCTTTAGGATCTCGTATAACCATGGCCATTGTTGTTGTGTGTAAAATTTCAGGCAAATCCTAAACATTTTGACCGAGTTATGACACTTTATTGTGGGTTATACTTTAACGCGGACACAGTGTATAGCCTATGTGAACACATGTTTTAGACAGTGAGGGAACGAACTTAGACCTAGATATAAATTACTGAAGAAGGGCACTCACGTAGCATTCGGATCCACAAAGGCGCGCAGAGTCGTTAGGTTTGGATTGTTTAGTGGAACGAAATAGGCGCCCAGCGGAGCGAAGAGATTCATGGCTGTTCCGGTTATGTTGACACGCGCACCACCTGCGATGATACTCGAGATGGGTGAGATGGCCATGGGAATCGGAAACTTTTGTATTTCTGCATTTCACAATGATAATACTGTGAGACAATTGCAATTCGTATAGAACTATTAATAGAAGTATTGCAGTATCGAGTTTGCACAAGGTATCATCGAACTTAATCCTGTTATAAAGTCTGGGAAGCCAACAAAGTCAGTAACATCATTTTCGATAGGCATTCTCAATGGGCTAGAGTTTGCAAGTTCTTTTCATATTCTAGGCTATTTACAATATTAACTAGGCTATGAACTCCGTTTCCTGTATAAAGTTTCACGGTATAAAAACGTTTATTCTAAAAAATTATGATTTTTCATACATGACGAAATATAACATGTCATCCTGGTCACTAATTTAAAATCGTGTGAGTGGATTGTCATGGCAATGGCCAGTGCTATTTCCGTTGTGGGTTTTCAGTTGCTTATAAAAGGGTTTGCCATTAGGTCGCGCGTTTAACCCTCTGAGTAAGGTCTGTAGGCCTATATGTCACTATGGTTAACGTGTTCATAGGCGCCGAGTTGACCCGAAGAGTGGGGGTGCCGAAAGAATGGGAAAATATGCGCGCGTGAGCGCGCGAAATTTTTTTGGCCCTTTTTTATAGGAGACTTATTGAAATCACCACTGTTCACATACGCGAAGACTTGGTCCTGGTTTTAAGGGACGAACTCGCGGCCAAAGTATGATCGCCGAGAAGCACAGCGCCGAGCAGGGTAGGGGTTTGGGAACGGGATGTGCTCCTTCCCATTTTCGATTTTTTTATTGTCACACTGCGATGGTAGAACCTTAGGCTATCATTTTGACGTCATGACATCCTTGTCAAAATTTCCTGTTATCTCATTGCATTTTTTGATCATCCTTTGTGTTTGATGTACGGTAGCCTATTTCTCTTGGAATCCACACAGAAGAAAAGCACAATCTTCGTTTTCATGGGCGTCTTGGAGCACTCACCCTCAATTAGGTCAACATACTCAAATTTTGCACAAGAAATCAGACAATTGGCCACTGTTTAGTGAGCCAATATTAACACTGTGGAATAGGTTTTCAAATAGTATTTCAAGTAGCCTAGTTTTTAAAGACAAAACAATATCCCGCTTTTATGATGCTGGGAGGTGACTCTCGAGCACTGAATTAAGAACACTATTGAGCATGTATAGGCTACACTATTAGGCCTAAAGAAACAATGCCATTCAAATCGTCGCCTTCGTCCATAATAAGAAAAAATGACGGAAGCGGATCGAATAAGCATGATATCGGGGTTTCCTCGCATTCGCTGATCGGCTTATGACCAATGGAGTTGAGACCACCAGATGGGATAAAACTGGAGAAATTGTAAGGTAGGCCTAAACTGACTGAGATTTTTAAAAGTGTATTAAAGATGGAATGATTTTTATACAGTGGCGCAACTAGGGGGTGCTGGGGGGTGCTTGAGCACCCCCCCCCCCAGGCTAAAAAGGTGACCCACGCAATTTTTCCAAATCCGATGAGTTTTTTGGTAGTGAGAGTGGGGGGGGGGGGGGGTATGGGTCTTTTGCTTTCAAATTTTCAGATTACACAATCAAGCAAGTTCCTTCATTCTTCTGTATTATAATTTTAGTCAAATTCATGATTCGTAAAACACTAGATTTCAGTGTTTAGCTGGTTTACCTGAGTTTGTCTGGGGTCTCGAGAATTTGCCTATAGGCTATAGCCTAGTGATGAATTAAAAGCGTTAGCGATATGGCTATGCCTTTACAAGTTTACATTGCAGTGTCTCACCAATTTATTGATAATAATGCTGCGACTTAACTGATAGTTCCATGTGTGCTATTTTATTAAGGCCTAGTTAAGAATTGTTTTCGTTCAAATTAGTATTATGATATTATTATAATTATAGTTATTCAACTTTGTTTGATCTGGACATTTTCAGCGGAGAAAGCGCCCAGAAATGAACATTTTTTCCCAGACAATTTGACAAAATGATAATAGTTTTTAGCTGCTGTTTGTTATATTGTATTACATAAACTGCCACATTTACCATGATCTTATTTTCTACTATATAAGTATAATTGTATCATTTATTATTATAATATAATTACGATACTATCATAATTAGGCGGATAGCCTATATTTAGGCGATAGGGGGAGACGCAAGTGATTGTGAGTAAGTAATCTGAAATTTTATACTAAAATCTATGACTATCAGCATGGAAAATGAGCAATTTATTAAGATATCAGCTTAAAAGCCTACACTGTAAGCCCTATGAAAAATTTAAAAAATTGAACATTGAGGAGGGCATTTAAGTCTTACACCACGTCTTTCAGCAATGACCCCATGATAAATTTGATTAAAATGACATCCTAAAGTGGAGGAGGCACGTCACCTTGCCCAAAACCCTTCCCCTGCTAGGCCTACCTATGTTGAAATCTGAAATCACTTTTTTAAAATCAGCACTGAAATAGGCCTAATAGAGTTAATTCGCTAAGTTGACATCTTAAAATATTAATGGCACCATAATAAACGTGGAAACTAAAAAAACAATTTTGTATATTATTGTGAGTAGGCCTATATTCATCGATTTTTAGACCACTCTTATCAGCGCTGAAATAGTAGACCTATATAGCAATTTTGATTTAGATGACAGCTTAAAATGCTGCCATTGCAGTGTGGAAATTAGAAACTTTCTGATGTGGAGGGGACATTCCCTCTCAAAACCTCTGCCCTCTAGGCGCACTTACTACGGAGATTTTCCGTCGGATGCTCGGTTAACTCTAGAAACCTTGATTCCCAGAGAAGGGACTAAATAAAACACTGGTTGGGGGGGGGCTAGATTAAGCACTGGCTCTTAATTACTATTAATTATGCCACTCGCGAGCTCTTAAGACTAGAGTCAAGACCCTTCGTATTATCTAAGCAAATGGGAAAGAATATTTTTTGGTTTTCAACCATATTTTTCAGAAGTTTTCATGACTTTATCGCTCATAAAAACAGCTGGCAAATAAGAGCCTGAAACGTGCTCTAGCTGGTGTCAAAAGTAAAAAATGCGTTGGTTTCTGGGGCTCCGCCCCAGACCCCGCTGGGGGAGCTTACGACGCTTCCCCAGACCCCTAGTCGGCATTGGCTTCGGGCCTTCGGCACTTACAATAATAATTCTGAGCACCCCCCAGTAAAATTTTCTGATTGCGCCCCTGTTTTTATAGATAAGTAATCCAAACAGAGAAAAAATATCTTAAAAGCACATCTTGGCGGCTGATTTCAGGTAGTGGCACGTGGTGCCCATGCATAGGAGGGCCTCGCATGGCCAATTTCTGGTGGTGCTGAGCACTCACGGGCCTCGCAGAGTCGGCGCCCATGAACGTGTTGGAGTTAGAGTCTATCTCTAACAGTTAGACACTTTTGCAACCGTGCAAGTGTTATGTAGCATTTTCATAGCCCCTCGATATCAAAAGCAGGACAAGACATAACTGGGCGCTCTTAAACTTTTCAGCGCACAGTTGCTAAGCACCAACTATTGATGTTCGCTACAGTTAGTACGAGTGCTACATTGTATATACATGTATGAATACCGGTACATAGAAAATAGTGCATACAGTTTGTGGTTCAAGGACTCCTGTTTGACCTACCGGGGTACCATAAAATTATTAAAACAGCGTTAATGGCGCTATTGGCTATCAAAATGCCAATAATTATTATCGTAAGTTTTTGTGGGACACTTCAGCACAGAGACCACGTCGAATACCACTTAGAAGAATACAAGTGCGTGAATGTACAGCAGTCTTACTGTTTTCACAACGCAGCCCCCCAATGATGTCATTCAATGATTGAGGGCATTCGCAGTAAAAGCGGGCAAGTTGTGGCTGATTAATACACGTTCCGTTGTTCAAACACGATTCCGCCTTGCAAAAGTTAATCTCTGAAAGAAAGCAAACACTCTTGTTACAAAGTCAATATTTGTGTTCAGAAGTGATCATTCTGTAAACTATTCGATGTTGGATTTGTATTATCATGCTATCGGCTATGCTAATGCACTGCAGTATTGCCTATAATAAACCTAGAATTGTCACGCAGGTTTAAATAGGGACAACTTGTTTCAGTTGAAACGTATGGTTTCAACACGTTAATAAGCAAAGACAGTCTAGGAAATGTGTTAATAAAACATTGTAGGGCTATAAAAATCGATTTGAGTCTTGTATTATTTGCAAAATGGCTATACGAGGAAGTAACAGGCTAACAGCTGGATATGGCGCAACTGAATAGGCCTACAGATAGGCCTACATAGTTCTACACAGTCTACATTTGGGTATTATATATAGACCTGTCAGCTAATTTAATCAGTGCACGCCGATTGTCGTACAGCGACGTAAGTAGGCCAGGTGCAAATTGCCGCGCGGCGTCTGCACAGGTGATTGTCTGGACAGCACGTGACGTCTAGACGAGCGTACGTTAATTGTACAAGAAGGGAGTGGAAGTGAAGAAGGAGAGTTGCGTGTTGAGAGCCGTTGAGATAGGCTGTAAGAGTTGTTGTTGAGTTGCGATAGAGTAGACTGATGAAGATAGTAGTCGTGTAGTTGTTATGATAACGCAAGTGTAGTCATTGTTGTGTTGTTGCTGATCGTTTTACTTTATATCGGATTTTGGAGTATAATAAGAAGAGTTAAACACGTCGTCGTTGTTGGTTAACAAAACAGTGAAAGACTGTAGATTCTTTAACCTAGCCATTTAGCTAATGAAACAGTTATCTAGGGATAGGCCTACGCTACCACGAACTTATACGAAGAAGCTTCCGAAGAGACTGAAGGTCACACGTAGAGAAGAAGAGGGAAAAGACTTGTGACATTTGGTGTCGTTGCGGTGAGATAACGATCCAAGTTGCAGGATAACGATCCAAGTTGCAGGAGAACGATCGTAGTTACGAACGGTGGGTCTACGTGCCAAGTTACGAACGGAGGGATTCTATTCAATCAACAGACGTTGTGGAGAAACGGACGCTGTGAATTTATCGAGGAGCCGAGCACACGGGAGAAGCAACGATACATCGAGAATACATCGACAGTGAGAAACGACAACACAACGACTACAAGGTAGAAAAACTTGCTTGTCTATTGAAGTGTGCATAAAGAATTGAAGTCAGTCAATTGCAAACATTTGAAGAGTAGTCTACTAATTTATCGAGCATCTGTAAAGTAAAGAAGTAAGATGGAGAAACTTACGGAGAAAAAGCAAGCAAATATTAAGAAAATGTCTACTGATAGACTGATAAAACTGCTAATTGAAGCAGATCTAGACGCAGAAGAAGTCGAACAGATGTCTAGGGAAGAATTGATGAGAAATTTAGCCGAGGTTTGGGCTAAGAAAGAAGAAGAAGAAGAAGGTGCTGTCGGAGGCGTTGCGGAGAAGCCAGTGGAGAAGCCTGAGGCACCGATGTCTATAGAGGCGTTGCTACAATTCATGATGATGAGTAGACAAGAAGAGAAGCAGAAAGAAGAGCAGCGCAGACAAGAGGAGAAAGAGCGTAAACAAGAAGAAAAAGAGAAAGAAGAGCAGCGCAGACAGAAAGAGAAAGAACGTCGCCAAGAAGAGAAGGAGAAAGAAGAGCGACGGTGCCAAGAAGAGAAAGAACGTAAGCAAGAAGAGAAAGAACTGCGACAACAAGAGATAGAAAAAGCAGAAAGGATGAGACAGCAAGAGATAGATATGCAGAAGCAGCAGTTCCAGCTTCAGTTAGAACAAATGAAATTAGATCGTGACGAAGCAGAACGACGAAGGATGGAGTTAATGATAGAATACGAAAAAGCAAGAAAAAGCGATGAAGAAATACGAAAACAGCAGATCGAAGACAAAAAGGCTCGTGAGGAAGAAAAGGAAAAGATGCGTTTACAAGAACTGGAGAGAGCAGAAGAAATTCGTCAGGAAGAATTTCAAGCTGGAAAAGACAATTTGGAAAAAGCAGAAAGAGAAAGAGAAGAGCAGATGCAGTTAGAACAAAAGAAACTTGCTATCAAGGAGGCTCAACTTAAAGAAATGGCCATTGAAAAAGAAGAACGCAGAAAGCAGTTAGAACTGTTGCAGCAGAAGATAGAACAAGAAGAACTGCGGAGAATCGAAGATCAAGATCGACTGAAGAAGAGAGACGAAGATGATCGTAAGAGCCGAGAAGTGTCAGAACAGATTAATTCAGAGAAAGTGAGACAATGGTGTCCAAGATCAAGAAGATTGGTGATGCCATGAAGCATGTATTGCCTAAGATGCCGTATGATATGATGGAAGTGCCATTATATTTTGAGACCGTGGAGAATGCATTCAATAGCTTCGCTGTGGAAAAGCAGTACTGGGTGAAATTGTTGTTGCCATTGATGACCCCGAGAGCACGAACGGTATTGAATCGATTATCATTTGAGAATTTAGATAAATACGATGCAGTGAAAGAGCATTTGTTGAAGGAATTCAAGTTAACAGCTCGTGAGTACCGGTCAAGGTTTGCAGATGCCAAGAAGACAGCCGAAGAAACGTATACGATGTTCACGGCTAGGCTGAAGAACCTGTTGAATTATTATGTCCGAAGTAGACGAGTGGACAAAGACTACGAGAAGCTGTTTGATTTGTTAGTGGCGGATAAGCTGAAAGAATGTTTACCACCAGGTCCACTGCAGTTTGTCTTAGCAAAAGAGGGCACAGAATGCTTGGAAGCTAGTAATGTTGCAGATCTCGCAGATATACACGTAAACAATCGGATTGGTGTGATGTTCCAAGACAAACCGAAATTTGAAGCATGGGACAATAGTCCAAAGCAACCCAAGTGGAACAAGGATAGCAAAGACACCGGAAGCCAAGCCAAGAGTAATGATGCAAAGAAAGATGATTATTCTGGAAAGCAGTGGTCGCAAGATAAACAACAGTCAACGTGGGACAGACAAGCCTACAATCGAACTCCGCCGCTGGGACGCCCAACAGAAAGTAATGCATCTTACACGCCGTACAACAAGTGGGAGAACAAGGAGCAAAGAAGTTTTATCAAGAAGCGTTGCCACAATTGCAATTCTGATAAACACCTAATAAAACATTGCCAAGCACCAGGAGCGGCAAATCTGAGGAAGAACTTTAGCAGAAGTGCAGAAAATCTTCGAGTAAACCAGATACAAGTGATAAATGCACCTCCTGGTTGGGAAGAACAATGCAACCAAGAAACAGAAGTAAAGTCAGTGATGAAGTGTACGCCGCAGTTCACCATACTGAAAGAAGCGATAAAGACTACTTCCATTGCAGAAAATTGTCGAGAAACAAAAAGTAAAGAGGAGTGTCAACGCATAAAGAAAATATCGTTGCAGCATGTAAATGTGGAGATACGTGGGACTGATGGGCAGCCTGTGCAAGTCGAGGCGTTGATTGACTCGGGGACCGAGATACCAGTAATCAACGAGGAACTACTGAAAGGAACGACAGTAGAAGAAATCGGCAGAGTTCATTTGCAATGTGTAGCTGGAGAGCCGATTCCAGCTAAGTTGGTGAAAATCGAAGTGCGGATGAGCGGTCGTAACGAAGGAACAGCTACAGAGGACAGGACAATAAATATCGCGCCATATTTAACTTTAGTGTGTGCCAGCATTTCAGCAGAACTGTGTAAAGAAAATCCAGAAAAGTTCCTGCTACATCCAGAGATAATTGCAGAACTGAAAGAGGTTCCACCAATCAGTATATTGCAAGGAGAGCTACAAGCGAATGTGACTACAAGAGCACAAAGTCGGAGAGCAGAAGTCGAAGACGGAGAAGATGAAACGATAAACGAAAGTTCGCAAGAAGATGACACGGAAAGCGAAGATGAACTCAGCATCCAAGATGACGAAAGAACAACATCTGAGAACAATGAAACTGAAGAAGAGATGGCTGCATGTGAACGAAATGATAGTGAAGATTCCGGAAGCGACGCTGAACTGGAGACAAGTATGAGGGACTTGTTCACAGAGAATTCGAACGATGAAAGACAGCTGGAAGATGCGAAGAAATTCGAGGAGCAGCAGAGAAATGACGAGTCACTGAAATCGTGGTGGAGGATCGCTGAAGACCAAGGATCAGAGTTTAGCGTGGTGAATGGATTGCTGTATAAGAAGCATCAAATGCTGGATCAGCTTGTGTATCAGTTGGTGTTACCGAAAGAGAGAAGAATTCAAGTAATGGAATTAGCTCACGAGTCAGTATTTGGCGGACACTTGGGAGAAGAGAAGACACGAGAGAGAATCAAGTTGTCCTTTGTCTGGCCAAAGATGCGTCGAGACGTGGTGAAATTTTGTAAGTCCTGTGAGAAGTGTCAGCTGAAGGCACGAAGTTTGGTGATGGATCGAGTGCCGATTACACCAATTCCAAGGGAAGATGTGCCATTCCGACGGATGACTATGGACGTGGTAGGCCCAATAGAACCGAAGTCAGCAGCTGGGCATAAGTATTGCTTGTGCATAGTGGATTCATGTACAAGATGGCCGACAATCTTTTTGCTGAAGTCATTGACTGCTAAGGCTGTGTGCGAAGCTTTGATGAAGCTATTCATTGACGTGGGGGTGCCGTCTGTGATCACCAGCGACAGAGGCACAAATTTTACAGCCAGTCTCACAAGAGAATTTTTGAAATTGATGGGATGCTGTCCACGATTCGATTCACCAGGGCATCCTGAGGCAGCTGGATTAGTTGAGAGATGGAATCAGACGTTCAAGAAGATGGTGCATCATGTCATTGTGGAAAATCCAAGACAGTGGCATAAAATCATTCCGTTTACCGTATGGGCATTGAGAGAAGTTCCCAACGCAACGACAGGAGTGGCACCATATCTGCTGGTGTATGGAAAAATGCCAAGAGGACCATTAACTATCTTAAAGGAAAGCTGGACCAAAGAAATAAATCTACCGCCAAACATTGGAGTACAACCAGCAAAGTACCTGAAGAACTTAAGAGCAGACATGGAGAAAGCTTTGATATTTGCTGAGAATTGTGCAGAGGAAAAGCAAAAACAATACGCCAGTCAATACAACAAGAGGGCCAAGGATAAAGAATTCGAACCAGGAGAAAACGTCATCGTCCTGTATCCAACGTCAACCAATAAATTGATCTCACGATGGCATGGTCCATGTACAGTGCTACAAAGAAGATCCAAGTATTCGTATCTGGTGGACATGAATGAAAACGGCCGACGAATCGTCCATGCCAACAAAATGAGGAAGTTCATCGCAAGAACATTATCGTGTGGTCTCATCGTGGAAGAGGACGACGAATTCGGATCAGTGGTAGAGCTACCATTGAAAGAAGACCATGCAGAGACGACACAGAAATCGCTGCAATTGGACTATGAACAGATCGGACATCTTACGAGCGAGCAACAGAAACAGCTACTGGATGTACTGAACCGATATGCAGACAGATTTTCGGACAAACCTGGATTATGTACATTGGTAGAACAGGAAGTGGTGCTGAACCCGAAGAATCCTAACATTTGCTAACTAATTGATTGATATTCTTTGGTTTCTACAGACAATTTATTTATAATTTTGCTGAGATTGCTAAACCATTGACAGATTTAACTAGCAAGCAGACACCTGAGAACATTATTTGGACTGAGGACTACCAGAAATCTTTTGATTCTCTTAAAGAAATTGTTTTATCGAATGTTATTCTGTACATGTTCGAGGTTGGCAAACCATTTAATTTGTACTGTGATAGCAGTGATTTTGCTGTGGGGGCTGTGCTGTCACAAGTGGACGATGAGGGGATAGAACGTCCCGTTTCATTTATCAGCCAGAAGCTGACAGATACCCAGAGGAGATGGGCGACGATTGAGAAGGAAGCCTATGCAATCATATGGGCTTTAAACAAATTGAAAGAAATCATTATTGGTTCCAAGATTAATGTGTTCACTGATCATAATCCTTTAGTTTATTTGACTGAGTCAATGTCGAAGTCTGCTAAGTTAGTCAGATGGTCTTTATCATTGCAAAATTTTGACATTCTGTTGAACTATAAGAAAGGAAAGTTGAATGTAGTAGCAGACTGCTTATCGAGATTGTAGTATAAGGTATTTTGTGATTGCATTTAGTATAAGAATTGTTTGTATTTAGTTTAAGCATTATACGTTCGCTAATTTTTAAGATTAATTAGCTCTCTTCAAAAGAAAGGAAGGAGGTAATGTCAGCTAATTTAATCAGTGCACGCCGATTGTCGTACAGCGACGTAAGTAGGCCAGGTGCAAATTGCCGCGCGGCGTCTGCACAGGTGATTGTCTGGACAGCACGTGACGTCTAGACGAGCGTACATTAATTGTACAAGAAGGGAGTGGAAGTGAAGAAGGAGAGTTGCGTGTTGAGAGCCGTTGAGATAGGCTGTAAGAGTTGTTGTTGAGTTGCGATAGAGTAGACTGATGAAGATAGTAGTCGTGTAGTTGTTATGATAACGCAAGTGTAGTCATTGTTGTGTTGTTGCTGATCGTTTTACTTTATATCGGATTTTGGAGTATAATAAGAAGAGTTAAACACGTCGTCGTTGTTGGTTAACAAAACAGTGAAAGACTGTAGATTCTTTAACCTAGCCATTTAGCTAATGAAACAGTTATCTAGGGATAGGCCTACGCTACCACGAACTTATACGAAGAAGCTTCCGAAGAGACTGAAGGTCACACGTAGAGAAGAAGAGGGAAAAGACTTGTGACAAGACCCATGCATACGGGTTCTGTACGGAACCGTATGGGAATATGGGTCCTACTGGATTCCAAGTGGGCATAAATGCATAGCGAGGCATTGTATGTATGTGTGTATGTACGCAGGTGTTTGTTTTATTCTGTGTATAATACTGCATATACTTAAATTCGTATGTAGACGTTTGAGTGGATGTGTGTAGTACTGTGTACATTGGCAATTGTGAATCACCGTTCAACTGCTCATATTAATCGTCGTCAAGAGATATCTAAGAACAGAAGTGCCAGGACCGGTGCTGAGGGGAGCACCAAGTCCTCTCCTCAATGGGCGCTATATAATCATCGACCGTCCTTCATCAACTGCACTTGACTTGAGTTGATATCACATATAGTAATATACTATATTATGTGGTTGATATATTCTAAGGCTCTAAGCAAAGACGAAACGGATATTGAGAGGTCAACGCAACATAAAAACATTTCCATCTAGCTTAGAATTGGCGCCATATAAATCTGACAATATACAGCACAATGCAATGCTTAGGCCTACAGTAGAAGCACAGTAGTTTAAAGTGAAGCACACACACACACACACACACACACACACGCACACACACACACACACACACATACACACACACACACACACACACACGAGTTATGCATGCACAACATACAAAGCTCAGCAATCACCCGACTCACCAGTGCAATTCTTGGCGCTATTGACTACAGCTTCATATCCTGCATTACATGAGCAGCTGTAGTCGTTTAACGAATCTATACATTTTCCGAACGGATCACAAGGAAACGATTCACATTCATTTATTTCTGAAACAAAGAAAATGAAAACAATATAGTTTAGGTTGTTGAAGTGTTTCTCCTTATTTTCCTCTTGCAATACACGGATCTAATAGATGTACGAATTATAATTCTTTAGTGTCGACTCCAAAATTAACATATATTTCTTTCTTGCCTAAGTCATTAACTTTGATTAAGCTGAAAGACAGAAACCGTAAGGAAAATTATCTGGAGTCATCTTTAATTGTGTTGTATCATTGTATGGCTTCGTATGGCAACAATCGACCTGCAATATTTGTTTGTTTGTATGTGCACTTGTTATAGCGCCTCTTCAATCTCTCTCTCTCTACTCAGAGGCTTTCCCGAATGCAGAGCGGACACTGCATCGGAGTTTCACGCCGAAGCGCTGAGCAATTGTGAGTGAAGAACTTGCCAAAGGTCCTTACGCGGCGAGGTATATTCGAACCTCGAACCTTCCAGCTTCAAGGCAACGACGCCACCACTATATTATATTAGAATTATTTTTCATGGAAAACTTGGGAAAAGATAAGACCAAAAAGACTAACATTGCAATTAGTAGCAAGTCGTCAGCTGCCACTTGTGAATGTGTTGTTTGGTATCAGCACCTGCTTTGAGAGGTTCATCTTTCGAAAATGTCTCAATCAATTTATAAGTCGACACGTAAGCCTACCATCTGCATGTGTTCTAGATATCATCAATGCGAAACAGAATAGTTTTCTCACCAAATTCGCACGAAGTGCCTGTGTAGCCTGCAATGCATGTACAGTGATATGCTTTAGGGTTGGTTCTTGTGCAGTTTCCACCGTTGCGACATGGGTTAGGAGAACACGGATCACCTGCACAAAAAAAGATAGGAATAAAGATAAGGTAATAAACAATAGTTATCAATATTTAAGTTATCTCTTCAGAATGCCAGGCATTCTTCCGATGATCTGAGGCTTCATTGTGTAGTAACGGCTACGTGCTCGGCATAATAAGACAGATACAATCATTCTAACATGCTAGAAAGGTTTCGAACTGACTTAGTTGCTTACCTATTTATTTACCCACATAGTTAGGTGTTGTGCGCAGCTAGTTATGTGGTATACGTTTATGCCTTATTATCCTTATAATTAAAAAAATACTTAGGCTAAATATTAAGGTCTGCTCAAATTCCATAAGGTCAATTTGTCCAGAACGAGTGTCGTATTCAACGAGGAATTTATCTTACCATATGAAAATGGAAATCTAGAGACAAGGTCATATTGAAGCAACCAGTTATAATTTGCAGTCTAAGAAATTGGATGGAAAGAATTTTCTTGATTGTTTTGAGACTTTTCAGGCGAAGCAATAGAAGAACCTCGTTATGCAAAATGGTTCTACGTCACATGTATAGCTAGCCTATAGGTCTATAGGTGCTAGTATTGACCGAAGTTAGGCTAGGTTAATAAAATTACACTAAAGCATATAATTATGGCAAATAGACTTCCATAATTTAAGAGTTCAACCATAAACAGTTAAAGTCGAACATTGAAATAACTATACTGCTGACAAATTAACTGAAAACAAATCTGAACGATGACCTTCGATAGCTCTACTTGTTCCTGAGAGAATATAAGAAACTAATGTATTCGCTAGGTTTAGTACAGCATTACAACAAATTAAAGTGATAAAATTAGTTATTTAATAAAACAATTGACAATTAAGACCAAGAGAATAATCCATTTAGTCTAGTAAATTTGATTCTAGTAAAATTTGAAAAATTTATTTAATACATGATGTAAAGTTGTGTTTTTTTCTGTAATCTTTATGACTCTTTAGGTGAAAGAGTTTATAAATAAGGCGCTACACCAGCGCTACATTACTAATATCAATCAAAATACAGAAATCTATTCTTACGATATGTTGTTGATGTAGTACTCGACGTGGTGCGAGAGGTTGCAGTTGTAGTAGACCGTGTAGTTGAACTCGGCGTTGGTGTGGTAGTGGTAACCAAGATGGTAGTAGGAAGAAGAGTAGTATTAGGTGTCGTAGGAGTACTAAGAATATTGGCAGCAGTCGTTGTAACAGTCGTAGGTACACCACTAAAAGTTTGAGTAGTTGAAGACTTGGTAGTAGCGAGCGTAATACTGCTACTACTAGTTGTAGCAGCAGTGCTAGTTGAAAAGGTAGCACTACTAGGAATAGTAGGAGTAGCGATGCTACTAAAACTATTGGCAGTAGTGATAATGGTAACAGGAATGATACTAGTTTCAGTATCGTTGGTTGCACTAGCAATTGTTGTAGGTATATAACCAGTAGTTGGAGTGGTTGAAGAGTTAGCAGTAGAAGTAGTGGGTGTTGTGGTCGTAATACTACTAGCCGTAACAGAAGTTTCAGAGATGACAGTACTAGAAAGAATAGTACTAGTAGGCGCAGTAGTACTGCTATAACTATTGGTAATAGAGGTAATGGTGATAGGCATGCTACTTATAATACCATTTGTTGTAACAATAATTGTTGGAGGTACAAAACCTGTAGTTGAGGTAGTTGACTCAGTGTTAGCTACTGTGGGCGTTATAGTAGTGCTACTACTACTAGTGGCAGCGATACCAGTGCTAGGAAAAGTAGTAATAGCAGGCTCACTAGTACTACTAAAACTGCTGGCAATAGTAGTAATAGTTGCAGGAATACTGCCAGTTTGAATACTATTGACTGAAACATTAATTGTTGTAGGTACGTTACCAGCAGTTGGGGCAGTTGAAGTAGTAGTTGCAGTAGTTGCAGAAGTACTACTAGTAAACGAGGTGACCGTGCTAGGAAAAATGAAACTAGTAGACTCAGCAGTACTACTAAAACTAGTTGTAATAGCAATGGCTGTAGGCATACTGCTAGGTGTTATACCAGTGGTGGTAACAGTTATTATTGTAGGCACGTGGCCGGTAGTTTGGGTAACTGAAGTAGTAGTTGTATCTGAGATGACGGTTTCAGGGAAAGTAGTAACAGCAGGGACAGTAGTAGAATTGTTATTAAAACTATTGGTAATCGTTTCAATGGCTGTAGGCATACTGCTAGGTGTTATACCAGTGGTGGTAGCAGTTATTATTGTAGGCACGTGGCCGGTAGTTTGGGTAACTGAAGTAGTAGTTGTATCTGAGATGACGGTTTCAGGGAAAGTAGTAACAGCAGGGACAGTAGTAGAATTGCTATTAAAACTATTGGTAATCGTTTCAATGGCTGTAGGCATACTGCTAGGTGTTATACCAGTGGTGGTAGCAGTTATTAATGTAGGCACGTGGCCGGTAGTTTGGGTAACTGAAGTAGTAGTTGTATCTGAGATGACGGTTTCAGGGAAAGTAGTGACAGCAGGGACAGTAGTAGAATTGCTATTAAAACTATTGGTAATCGTTTCAATGGCTGTAGGCATACTGCTAGGTGTTATACCAGTGGTGGTAGCAGTTATTATTGTAGGCACGTGGCCGGTAGTTTGTGTAACTGAAGTAGTAGTTGTATCTGAGATGACGGTTTCAGGGAAAGTAGTAACAGCAGGGACAGTAGCAGAATTGCTATTAAAACTATTGGTAATCGTTTCAATGGCTGTAGGCATACTGCTAGGTGTTATACCAGTGGTGGTAGCAGTTATTATTGTAGGCACGTGGCCGGTAGTTTGTGTAACTGAAGTAGTAGTTGTATCTGAGATGACGGTTTCAGAGAAAGTAGTAACAGCAGGGACAGAAGCAGAATTGCTATTAAAACTATTGGTAATCGTTTCAATGGCTGTAGGCATACTGCTAGTCTCTAGAGTAGTGGGAAACGCCGTCGTTGTATCGGGCGTTGATGTAGTAGTAAAAATATTGGTAGTAGGTTCATCGTTCACAATTGTAGGAATAGTAGTAGTAGTATTGTGTGTAGTAGCAGTACTAATACTATTGATAATAGCATTAGTAATAGTTGTAGGTAGGTCTATGCTACTAGCAGTGGTTGTGTGGCCAATCGTCTCTGTGGCATCAACTGGTGTAAAGTTAATCGACGTTTTTTGAGGCGTTGTTGTGGACTGAAATGATGATGTGGTGTCGGCTATTGAAGACACAATTATTGTCTGAGTTGTAGTTGGCGATGTATCTGAGGTAACCGATGTTGACTGAAATTCAGCTGTGTCTACGTCATCTGAGGTTACTGTTGTTGATTCAACTTCAGTTGAGTCTACGTCATCTGAGGTTACTGTTGTTGATTCAACTTCAGTTGAGTCTACGTCATCTGAAGTCACTGTTGTTGATTCAAATTCAGAGTCTAAGTCATCTGAAGTCACTGTTGTTGATTCAAATTCAGTTGAGTCTACGTCATCTGAGGTTACTGTTGTTGATTCAACTTTAGTTGAGTCTACGTCATCTGAGGTCACTGTTGTTGATTCAAATTCAGTTGAGTCTACGTCATCTGAGGTCACTGTTGTTGATTCAAATTCAGTTGAGTCTACGTCATCTGAGGTTACTGTTGTTGATTCAACTTCAGTTGAGTCTACGTCATCTGAGGTCTCTGTTGTCGATTCAACTTCAGTTGAGTCTACGTCATCTGAGGTCACTGTTGTTGATTCAACTTCAGTTGAGTCTACGTCATCTGAGGTTACTGTTGTTGAATCAAATTCAGTTGAGTTTACGTCATCTGAGGTCACTGTTGTTGACTCAAATTCAGTTGAGTCCACGTCATCTGAGGTTACTGTTGTTGATTCAACTTCAGTTGAGTCTATGTCATCTGAAGTCACTGTTGTCGATTCAAATTCAGTTGAGTCTATGTCATCTGAAGTCACTGTTGTTGATTCAAATTCAGTTGAGTCTACGTCATCTGAGGTCACTGTTGTTGATTCAAATTCAGTTGAGTCTACGTCATCTGAGGTTACTGTTGTTGATTCAAATTCAGTTGAGTCTACGTCATCTGAGGCCACTGTTGTAGATTCAACTTCAGTTGAGTCTACGTCATCTGAGGTCACTGTTGTTGATTCAACTTCAGTTGAGTCTACGTCATCTGAGGTCACTGTTGTTGATTCAAATTCAGTTGAGTCTACGTCATCTGAAGTCACTGTTGTTGATTCAAATTCAGTTGAGTCTACGTCATCTGAGGTCACTGTTGTTGATTCAAATTCAGTTGAGTCTACGTCATCTGAAGTCACTGTTGTTGATTCAAATTCAGTTGAGTCTAAGTCCTCTGAGGTTACTGTTGTTGATTCAAATTCAGTTGAGTCTATGTCATCTGAAGTCACTGTTGTTGATTCAAATTCAGTTGAGTCTACGTCATCTGAGGTCACTGTTGTTGATTCAAATTCAGTTGAGTCTACGTCATCTGAGGTCACTGTTGTTGATTCAAATTCAGTTGAGTCTAAGTCATCTGAAGTCACTGTTGTTGATTCAAATTCAGTTGAGTCTACGTCATCTGAGGTCTCTGTTGTCGATTCAACTTCAGTTGAGTCTACGTCATCTGAGGTCACTGTTGTTGATTCAAATTCAGTTGAGTCTACGTCATCTGAAGTCACTGTTGTTGATTCAACTTCAGTTGAGTCTACGTCATCTGAGGTTACTGTTGTTGATTCAAATTCAGTTGAGTCTACGTCATCTGAGGTCACTGCTGTTGATTCAAATTCAGTTGAGTCTACGTCATCTGAGGTTACTGTTGTTGATTCAACTTCAGTTGAGTCTACGTCATCTGAAGTCACTGTTGTTGATTCAAATTCAGTTGAGTCTACGTCATCTGAAGTCACTGTTGTTGATTCAAATTCAGTTGAGTCTAAGTCATCTGAAGTCAGTGTTGTTGATTCAAATTCAGTTGAGTCTACGTCATCTGAAGTCACTGTTGTTGATTCAAATTCAGTTGAGTCTACGTCATCTGAGGTTACTGTTGTTGATTCAACTTCAGTTGAGTCTACGTCATCTGAGGTTACTGTTGTTGATTCAAATTTAGTTGAGTCTACTTCATCTGAGGTCACTGTTGTTGATTCAAATTCAGTTGAGTCTACGTCATCTGAGGTCACTGTTGTTGATTCAAATTCAGTTGAGTCTACGTCATCTGAGGTTACTGTTGTTGATTCAACTTCAGTTGAGTCTAAGTCATCTGAAGTCACTGTTGTTGATTCAAATTCAGTTGAGTCTACGTCATCTGAGGTTACTGTTGTTGATTCAACTTCAGTTGAGTCTACGTCATCTGAGGTCACTGTTGTTGATTCAAATTCAGTTGAGTCTACGTCATCTGAGGTCACTGTTGTTGATTCAAATTCAGTTGAGTCTACGTCATCTGAGGTTACTGTTGTTGATTCAACTTCAGTTGAGTCTACGTCATCTGAGGTCACTGTTGTTGATTCAAATTCAGTTGAGTCTACGTCATCTGAGGTCACTGTTGTTGATTCAAATTCAGTTGAGTCTACGTCATCTGAAGTCACTGTTGTTGATTCAAATTCAGTTGAGTCTACGTCATCTGAGGTTACTGTTGTTGATTCAACTTCAGTTGAGTCTACGTCATCTGAGGTTACTGTTGTTGATTCAAATTCAGTTGAGTCTACGTCATCTGAGGTCACTGTTGTTGATTCAAATTCAGTTGAGTCTACGTCATCTGAGGTTACTGTTGTTGATTCAACTTCAGTTGAGTCTACGTCATCTGAGGTCACTGTTGTTGATTCAAATTCAGTTGAGTCTACGTCATCTGAAGTTACTGTTGTTGATTCAACTTCAGTTGAGTCTACGTCATCTGAGGTCACTGTTGTTGATTCAACTTCAGTTGAGTCTACGTCATCTGAGGTTACTGTTGTTGATTCAAATTCAGTTGAGTCTAAGTCATCTGTTTCAGTAGTGAAGTCAACTGTAGTTGACGTTCCTTGACTGGAAAATGTCGTCAGTTCGGTTATTTTGCTGCTAATAGTAAACGTTGTTTGTGTTTCCGAAACTGTATTTGTTGAGGCGCTGGATAAGGCAAAAGATGTCGGAATATTTGATGTTGACTCATCCGTGTATTCCGCTGTCTCAATCTGCGTCCATGCTGGTGTGCTGAAGAAATAAGTGTCTTTTTCTGGAGAATATTGTGATGGTCGTGCAGTTGTTTCATTAAATAAGAAAGAATATATGTCAGTCGCTGGTGTTATCGTTGTAATGTTTTCGTCAGTGGTCAGTTCTTCTGCATCGGTTGCATTGTCTATGCGATCTGTTACGGATGTTGTCTGTCCAACAGTTTCACCAAATGAAGGCCTTGCAAAAATTCCTAAATCAAATAATACCAATTGATGTGACGCGTGGTTCAGCATAATGACTTATTACAATTTGCACTTCAAAGGTATAGGCTTACGGCAGTTATAATCTAATCGAATATGACAAAAATATGACGATATTATTCAAAACGGCCAAATTAATTTAAAGACAATAATTACCGCATTCAATTTTAATAAATGAGGACGCGGTCAAATATTCAGGACTGGTAATCTGGCATAGACCTATTTGTAGGCTCTATATAGCCTACACATGTGAATACTAAAACTTACCATAACATAATGCCAAATTGAACGATTGAAATACAAAGAGAATTAAATTGAAGAATAGCATTAAGCAAATCCTCACAATTGGATAATAATATATCTAGTAATAGTAATCTATGCGTCGATCTTAATTGAATAATTTCTTCCGCCGTTTAAAAGTTATCTACCCTCATTTTCAAACATTGCACATGTCATAATTCTTCATCTAAACTAGCCCTACTTAGTCTAATGTGTTTTAGGAATTGCATCGACCTATCGGCCACCCCAGATATTATTTTTGTAGGAGGAGAAAATCACAATGACCAAGTTAATTTATTTGGCTAGAGCTATGAACAAGCACCTGCTAAATCAGGAAATTAAGAACACAAGTAGGCCTAAGCTTATTTTGATAAAGGTTTCTAAATGTGGATGTCTCAGTTTAATGTTGTGTAACATTATTGTATCGTTAGTGCTTTAATGAGAGAAAATTCGTTAACATCCAAAAGCGAGTAATTAAAAATATGTCAATTTGCCAGAAGAAAGTGTCCACTCTTGTCTCTACTTGCGAGCGCCCATGTCTCGCTTTGATGTTCAAACTCATCCTCGTTGGTGACATGAATAGATGAGGGTGACCTACTGTCCTTGCAGTATTTGCTGCTAATAGTGAACGTTGTTTGTGTTTCCGAAACTGTATTTGTTGAGGCGTTGGATATGGCAAACGTGTTCTAAATATATCGAGTGCCGTCGTAAGTGAGAAGAGTATGAACTTGCTACGAAAGTCATAGCCTACATGTATTGCGTCAAGCTGAAGTGTGGTTCTCAGCTTTTCTTTGGATGGTCCATGTTTCGACTTTTCATGAAAGAGTCCATGAACAATAATAGTGTAACATTGTATTACATGGATTAACTAAAAGGATTGACTTACCAATAATAAATAATGTTTCCAGAAGCATCATCACCGATAAGTTTCTTCTGTATGATATAGAATATAGGCTACACATAAATAACAGCAGTTTAAAGGAATGCAACTCATTTTTGTACAACATTAACAGAAAAACTCGCTGAAAATAAATATCTCAATACTCGCATTTGATGTTGAGCTTAAACAAAGCATTCAATGTATAGGCCTACAGTTACAGGACGCACATCAATGTATACATTGGAATTACAACTAGCATGTCGATGATCTTTCGCATCGTAAACTTAGGACTACATACAGTATCATCGAGCACTTCTGAGTAGATAGCCTTGAAAGAGCGCTATATAAATGCTCCTAATAAAATGTTGAACATCGATGCTGTTAGTAATTATTGTTAAGTTGCAACTTGTGAACATTCATTAGTGAGCAGTAGGTCTACATGTGTCTTCTGCTTTATCATGACATATAGTCATCTGATTGTGGGGTCACATCTGTTAGGCCCTACATCAAACTAAACCAGGTCACTCTTATTCTTTTGACTTTGCATTGCATGTGATGTTGACTGACAGTTACAAAATGTAACATCTTATGATTACATGTAAGCCTATCCTCTAAGTTACATGAGCATATAAAATCTCAACCCACTGCAGGTCTGTCAGACGGTGATGCCATTGACACAATAGTTGCCAATTTCCTTCACTGGTCTTTTATCGTGTATACTATTAATAATGGTGTTGTGCTTGAGACTGATGGCGCAGAGAGGAACCTTATCAAATTATTTGTGAAGGAACGAAAGCTGGCATTCTATGGACACACCATGAGAAAAGAAGGGAGTTGTTTGATGAATGAGATTTGCACGAGGTAGACCATAAAAATTTTTTTATGGATGTCATTAGAACGTCAACTCAACTCTCAATGGTGGAACTGATAAAGATGATCAAGTAGAAGAGACAGCAATGGATAAAGTTGTGCATGAGAAGACCAACGCTCATCTCGAGGATCGACGATGACGGGATCATAGCCTACTGTGTACAATTGTACACCTAAAAGCAAAGTGAGTAGCACCTAAATACGAGGTGAGTAGGCTATTAAGTGAAGCTGAGTCGCCTGGATTTATGAGTAAGTGGTCGTAGACTGAAATAAGCTGGATCTGAAGTAGATTTACAACATGCTTAGTATTATTGCTACGCCTACCTGTCGTCTCATAAAACAAACTCAGTACAGGTATGATAATATTCTAGAAAAATGACAGGAGATCATATGTTGATTTATGTGTAGTGCGCATGCAGTGAAAGCTTTACTGAACATTGGGTCCTAAGAAAGACCTGACAATTCTCACCCTGGACAAGCCATTAGGTCTATTCATATATTGCATTGTGTTAAAACATTTATAAAGCGCCTCTATTAGGGTGAACCGTTCGGAGGCGCTCCCAGTGCGCAAGGCCACGAGAGAAGAAATAAGTTTTGAGGAAAGAAAATGAGGAGGAGGGATTACCAGTTAGAAGTTGAGACCGAGTATATATGGGGACAGAGTATTCCAAAGAGAGGGGCCAATTGATGTGAAGGATCGGGACTGAGCCATAGCATTTATGACCATACAGTATATCGCAAATTGACCAAATAGATTATATGTTAATTACAATAAAAACGATAAGTGAAGATACTTAAAGTCAGCATTCTATTGATTGAATTTGCGATATTTGCCAACTTCAGCATCCTCTCTTCGTCCACAACGTTCGCGTGACAGACGAGATCTCATTGTCCCGTGAGCCATAAATACCTGGCTAAAAACTCGAGCTTATAATGCCTTCATTGGACCTGTGCTTTGGAATCAACTCTCTCTTCACTTGACACGTTCTTTGTTATTAAGCAAAGCATATCTTCTTTTCGCTGTCTCAAAACTAAGGGAGCGCCTCTGAATGGCGTGCACTGTGAGTTTCGCTTTATACGTTTATAGATAAAATACAATGCAATTAACAGACCATTTTCAAAAGTAAATTAATCCCGTAATGTAATCTCCGAGGTCGTCTTACATGTTCAATGTGCACTAGCATGTTTGTAATTACCACTTTCGGCACTTCATACAATGAAAGGGAATAACAAGCAGATTAGAGAGGTTGACTGTATTGCTGGTCTGAGGATGGACAGCCAACCAAGGAAAACATTGCAAACCCTGAATACTAAGGAATTGTTTGTGATTTGCAGAATTCAGCACCGTTTACTAAATTTAACCTGGAGCTAAGCAGTGCAAATGAGCAATGCATTTCTATAGCATAGACTTTTATTTTGAATAGTATATAGGTCCATAATATTATTCGTTTATTAACTAAAAGGTTTACAGACCACAGCCAGGTACAGTGTACAAGACAGTGTACGGAAATTAAAAAATATCAATTAGGAAATATCTGTACACTTATACTTAAATGTTGGGCTACTTCACATAGATTCTCAATCAAGACATTTAAAAATTTCTTCTGAATAAGCTAATAGAAAGTTTAGTTGTACTTGCAAGTATATATTCTGCTTCGAAACAAATCAACAGAAAAATGATTTTAAAGACGCGCTGTGCACAGTAATTTCGTTCGTCGTCCTCAATCCGTCTTCTCCGCTCGTCTCTTCTCAAAGCGACCTATAATTATATAGGGCCTCGGCTATTAAAACTTAGAGGTCCATGAAGACTAGTTGTATAGCCTACATGTTTGATGCGTCAATGCTCCACCACAACATAACTCGAGATTCAAGAATCTCTTGACTGAACGGTAAACGTGACTCAAGAATTCAACAACACTAGACTGCATTATGGACTATTAAGAATAAAATGCGGAATATATTAGGCCTATACCAGAATCGAAACATGCTAACTAGCCTAAATATTAGATGCAGCTACCATGAAGCGAGAAGATGACTATTTTCATTTTGCTTTGCACAAGTCAAGTGCAATTGAAACTGCCAGTTGATCGGTAAATGTGTATTTCTCATCTGCGTGTGTATTTTATTACAAGTGAAATTCTAAAAAAATTATAAATTCGAATACTATAATATGCATTGGCTGTATTTGACTAATTGCAGCATATGGCTACACAATCTTGGTATAGAATGAAGCATCAAGTTATAGTTCTACATAACTGCGCATAAACAGCGTTGCCAAGATGAACACTTGAGCTCAAGAATACATGCATGAGGCTTGTTGAGGGGGAGGCAGAAGCTATAAGCGACTGGCGAATTGTACGAAACTGGAGCAGATGACAAAAGTCGTTGGAAATAACATTATAGTCATCTGCAGGACCTGGTGTCTAGTATTTGGTTCGAGTTAAACGTTGTAGGTCTATAATTGTGCAATAGCGTAAACAAATGTTACTTACCTATAATAGGCCTACCTTACTTTTTGGCCACATTCTAGGACCCTTTTTCTTGGGGCTCCATCCCGTTGGAGGGCACGGAGTGGCCCGCCCGAGCTAACTACATTTTTGCACTTTGTGTCAAATGAATTTTAAGGACAACAAAACGAAAAACAAACTAGCCCCAAGGAAGGGATTAACGCCGTCTTATACTTTCGGTATCCAAAACATGCAAACATGGCATATGCATAGGCCTACATCTATTATGCATTATAATTATTAATTTTGCATAATCATCATTCTATATTGGCTGACCCCTCCATTGAGAGGGATTAATTCAAGCCTGAAGGAAAAGAAGAAGAAGAATCATCATCTATATAAATAAAAATGAAACTTTCCAATAGTTTGCAATGAGTGTTCTCGAAAACTGACGGACCGATTGTTTTGAAATTTTTTACAAAACCTTCCTTTTCAATAGAAAGGAAGGTTGTATTATGCTTTTTTCCGAAAAAACGCAATCGTTTCCACAAAAAGAGAACTTTGAATTCCATTCAACCGCCATTTTGAAATTATACACATCCCAACGTCCATGAGGGTTGCCAGATTTCGGAAACGATTTTGTCGTGACATCACGTCGTAAAGTCGCCCAAAAGTCGCGAGATGATCAGGGTTGCCACATTTCGGAAACTCTTTGCCGCGAAATCACCTTGGAGAGTCGCCTAAAAGTCGCGATAGCGCATATGTCGCTGTCGGGAAGGAACAGTGTGAGGGAGGAAAGGAGGGAGCTGGACGAAGAGGGAGGGGAGGGACCGGAAGGGAGGGATGGAGAAGGGAGGGATGCAGGGAGGCAGAGGGAGGGAGGGAGGGGAATGGGACTGAGAGCGGGAGGGGGGAGGAGGAGCGGGTGGGGGAGGGGAAGGGGAGGACGGTCTTTTCTGCCACAGCAACGCGTGGCCGGGTACAGCTAGTTCTATAATAAATGTCAATACCGTTAACAATTCTCGTTGAATTTGAGCCGTTGCCTTTGAGTTTATTGTTACGGCCCTCGGCTTCATACCTCTCTGATCTTGTTCTAAATCATGAACCGTCAAGGAACATGCGATCATCCGGAAACCGAACACTAGTCCTTCATCGCTGCCGCACAGCAACTGCATCTAGATCCTTCACCTCATCTGCACCTCGAATATGGAACAATCTTCCCTATGACATCAGAAACTCCATATCGCTGACAACTTTCAAGAAGCATCTGAAAACTCAACTTTTTTTCACAGGCATATCTTGACTGACTTTTCCCTGCTCCGAGTGCTTCTGAATCGTTGCTACAGTTTTTTTAATCGATTGCTTATGAACCCATGGCACTTAAATCTCAACATATTATTATTATTATTATTATTATAAATATTATTATTATTATTATTATAATTAATTATTATTATTAATTATTAATTATTATTATTATTATTATTATTATTATTATTATTATTATTATTATTATTATTATTATTATTATTATTATTATTATTATTATTATTATAACCATCATTTAATTCTGTTACAAACTGTGTAGGCCTAACGCCAACTGGCTGTGCTTGCTGAACAGTGAACGCCTGACAAAACGCAATCGTAATGTACTAGACTAGTAGATTGCCTACAGCAGCATACTAAAAACCAATGTATAGTGCATTTAATTATTAATATGGCCCTTCCTTAGGGCTAGTTTGTTTATCGTTTTGTTGTCCTTATTATTATTATTATTTTTTTTTTATTATTATTATTATTATTATTATTATTTTTTTATTTTTTTTTGCCCCGAGGTATTTATGATCCCTTAGGGACTTATTGCTAACTACAGAATAAAAACCAGTCCAGAATGACCCTACTCTTCGTTATCTTGATCCTCAAAAGTGCCTCGAAATGCGATCGCGTTAAAACGTTGTATCGTTAAAGAGATACGTTGGTACAGGAAGGAGGTTTCTCGTGGGTCCCCCGTAACCATACTGAGCTTTTGTCCTAGGTCAGATAGAAAGTCATGGCCTTCACTATTAATCGGTCCCATGGTCTCGAATGCAAGTGGGACAAAATAGTGCGTTGTGGAGAGCTGGTGATATTTCTCGTGTTTGCGGGCCGCCGCTCTTTCGGCCGCCGCTCCGACTGTCTGAGAGGTGTCTGGCAGATAAGACATGGCCATGGTGTCGGTCACCGTCACGTCCCAGACTAGGCATCGGCCCACCCGCCATGGAACCAAGGTTTGGCCATCGGGTCTTTTACCGTCAGATCTTAGCAAACCCGATGGCTCTTTACTTGATGGAAAACCCGCCCGGATCAAACCTCGATGGACCATTATTATTATTATTAATAATTATTGCTCGTGGTACCAAAAAGGTTGGACACGGGAAAGCATTGCATTTTAGGCTAAAGGCCACCAGCGCAACTCATCACGCATACATGTATGAAGAGAAAGAGGCAAATTTAAGAATTCGTCCAATGAACCGAACAGCCAAGCACAAAACCCGATCTAATAGTCCCAGGACCCCAAGTGAAAGGCCAACAAGGATCGAGCACAGATATGAAATTCCGGCGAATAATTATTTCTTGGCTGTCGTCGGGAGTTTTCTTAGAAGAACGAATCGTCTTGTGGTACGTTATAAACCGGAACAGTTTGTCTTTTCATTCGTCCAATGTTCAGTCTCGGGATTTTAAAGTCCTCTTCCTTGAATTCCAACTTAGTCAGATCGAAGGCCAGAGCAGGGTCGTTGGGTTCATACTCGAATACTGGGGGGCCATCATAGGAAGCGGTATCTGCTTCTTCTCTGCTGACCGGCTGTCTGTGTAAGCTGTTGTCGTCGGATTCTGTAGAGGGAGCATCGACTGCGACGTCAACTGCGAACGCTGAAGATGTCTCTATCGCTGACAGATAACCTCCATCAGGTTTCGCAGGCTCTGATTCGTCAAGGCGTCTCCCTGCTCTTCCCGTGATGCTGCTGCTGTCATCGTCCGTGAAGTACCTCTGTCGTAGCTGCACTTGACTAAACTTTGTCTTTCTTCTCTGCATTATGATGATTGCGACCACAAAACAGATGATCACTAGAAATAGTACTATGGCTGCGACGCTCAATCCGATGATTAGAGCCTTGTCGGTTTCAATTTTCTTGTACTTGAGGCAGTATGCATCCATCGTGTAAGTGCTCACGTGTACCTGCATAATTGAATAAACGAACGGACAAACACAATTAAGCAACATTTATCTATCCGTGTGTGTCATAATATATATACATATATAATAATAATAATAATAGTAATAATAAAAAAAATTAAAAAATATATATATATATTATATATATCCTAACATATCTATAAGTCCTGTACTTAATGAAGAAAACGTTGAAAACAATCAAGTAGGCCTATTAGGCCTACTGGACACAGTCTCTTTAGTACGTAAATAGAAAGTAGCGAAAGTAAGGAAATACGGTAGTATAATTAAAATGCAAATGAACCAAACAGTGTGTGGATTTATATGTGCAGATATACACAGCGTGCATAGTCTCAAAATGATCCGAAGTACCAGCTTCGTGAAGTCGAAGAATCGTTCAAATGAAGTATATATAAACACAATCCAACGTAAAATCAACTCGTAGCTTGTCTTGCTAAACATGTGTCACTAAGTGATGTAGATTTGTCTCTGGATGACTGCACGTGATCAACATGATCTGTTTATTTAAGCATTTTATGGTCTGGACTATAATGGAGCTCTACCCATGTGAAGCGCTGCACCGTCAGCAACTCAGATCGACTAAGACGGAAGGATTTGGCAGACCATATACATTTAAAAGAACTGAAAGTGTAAGCATTAATGCGCGTCGTTTGCCCAGACCTCCATCTTTTGCGAAGAGTAAGACTTAATGCCAATGAGCAACTAATATTTCCAAGTTGATGCTTCACATAATTATTAGGCCTATCTGTAAAATCGATACACATGTTAAAGCTCTCCATGCATACACTGCATAGGGGATCCGTGTGAGTGACACGCCTGACAATGGGGTAACTTGGTAAGTAAGTATAATGGCCAATCATAGATATCAATCACGATACCAAACCGTTAGTTTGAAGCATATGGCACACAGAACAGACTTCATTAATTGAGAGGTATCTGCCGGGGAGCATGTGCTACTAGTTCCTTTTAGACTCTTAGATCTTAGAACATGTGATCCAGAGTAAAATTAATAATTATTGGCCAAAGTTTCGTATTTACAGCCGCTAAGAATCCAGTTCTTAGGTTTAAAGTTAAACTACAAGTTGGAGACTTTATAAACTTTTAGATGCGATACTATAAGGCTGCACTGCAATAAGTGCTAGTGACATGAAGCACGGTGATATGACCTATAAATGTGGAATGCTTTGTACTGTAAAAACAGTTGTTCGACGCGTAACCATTAGAAAGTGACTTGCCTGAACTTTGAACGTGTCTTTAACGCATGGTAATTGAGAAGAAGCATTTCCTGAAGGTCGTTCGATCGGTGGAAGACACGTCAGAAGGTTGTCGGTTAAAGAGAAAACGGCACAATTGCCACCACCAACCGTCGCTGTGTAATCCTTTTCTCCGGCGGCTTGAAGATAACTGCTTCCCTGAAATAATAATATTCAATGAATTGAAACTTTCATTCAACACATCGCAGTTGCGGCAGTAGTCGATTCATCTTCATGAATTCTTAACAAAATATCCATTGCTGTTACAAAGTAAAACTCGTGAGACTAAGTGGAGAGCTTACATGGAAATGAAGCAAGTTATTACCCACCGATAAGCTGCCTCAGGATAGGAGATAGGTGGGTCTTTTAGAATGGCTAACATGGTGTGCATGTGCACCTGCGTGGCCGATGCAGCTGCATGATGGGTTTTAATTAATATAGAAGGCGCAGAGTAGAAAAGGCACACTTGAAGTTCGGAATGGTTAGAATGAAGGATCAGCAAATGTGCAGTTACATTTGAGATTGGTCAGAGAGGATAAAACATCTAATTTTTACCTGCAATGCTATCATCGATACTCGATGATGAAATTGAAATTGACTTGAGGGTCGAATCGGTTCAGTTTAAATGAACCCTTAGTTTATATCGCGTACTGCAGATGTGCAAATAACCCTTACTTCAAGTCGAGCACTGTGGTGCATTGTTTTCTGAGTGAACGACGTTGTATAGCCTTGGCAGAATATGGTGGACGTAATGCATGGCTGAATCTAAAGATAGCCTATAAATGACGAACAGTTACTCACAGCTATTTCAATCGTGCTATTTTTTGTTGGATCGAAATCAACATTTTTGTCTTGTGCAATTATTTTCACAGGATTCCCAACGATAAGATTGAGCTGAATATCTGGATTAGATTTACTCGTGTTCTCGTAAGATCGCAAAGCGTCCAAGATAAATCCAATGTAAAGCTCGCATAATTTTCCCGCCGCTGAATCTGTGACGCTGGCCGCCGGGTCTCGCTTTACTCTTCGATGTCCGATTGGATAAGCATGATCTGCAGGCAGGGTGCGTTTTTGTCTTCTGCTGCTTGTTGTATTCTGTAGACCTAAGAACTCTTCCGGCACGACACCCTCTGGCATCAAACAAGTCATCTGTGTAGCTTTCGAAGCTGTGCATTTCTAAAATGGAAATGAAATGGAAATGACACAGTTGACCGATGAGGATGACCGTTGACTACAGAACATCAAAGCTTTTATTGGTGTTTTTAAAGCCTGAAGGATCATGTATACCTCGGGCGAAAAGAAAAATTTATAGGCAGGACAATTTTGCAGGCCTCCCCACGGCGAGCATAGCAAGAGCCAGCTTTATTTGGGTTCTTCCAACGGAGGGTTTGACGACATCCAAACACACGTAGCTCCAGCGTTGTCTAAATAACTGTTTTCACCATGGAGATAGCTTCTACGACGACTGATTCGTGGACAGTGAACATGTGTCTGTGTGTCTGTGTGTCTGTGAACCACCTGCATATTGATGAGCCGCACTCACATAAAAAGGAGTTTCGTGTTCTCCGATCTACAGCTCTAAAAGGTTAGCCAGAATAATATGCGGTTTCAAATGGACCTCGGTGGAATGAAACTTTCTGAAGTCAGATTGCTTCATGAGTGTAAGGGATTTCTGAGTTGTCTAAGAATTTTCAACTCAACATATTCTGAAGACAAATGCTGCATATCGCTCGATCATTCGTGGGGCGCGGTGGTGTAGTGGTGGCGTCGTTGTTTTATAGCCGGAAGGTTCGAGGTTCGAATCCACCTCTCCGCGTAAGGACCTTGGGCAAGTCATTCACTCACAATTGCTCAGCGCTTCGGCGTGAAACTCCGATGCAGTGTCCACTCTGCATTTGGGAGCGCCTCTGAGTAGCTAGAGCTTGAAGGGGCGCTATAACAAGTGCACATACAAACAATTCACTAATCCTGCGATCGCATAAACAGGTTATGAATAAAAATCTGAACTGGAACCGACCTGTGTAGTATTCGATCTGCTCAATTCAATTCTAGTACTTATATTGTAGATGATTGTGGTTATTTGCATCGTAGGATTCTCGACGACATCCATGTTGCTTCCTGTCACTGTCAACTCTATTCCACCGCTATAGAAGTAACATAAGATATTTTCACGCTACTAAGATGCAGAGCATGCAGTAGGCTACAATATCAAATACCATAAACATAGTATAACGCACTTGTATAGAGTAGGTCGATATTGACAATTGTGTGAACAAATTTATAATGACCAGAGAAAACGAGCTTTCGTGTGAATATGTAAAAGAAACTGAAAGATTATTTTCATTAGGCCCGTGTTTAATTTTTGAAAACATTTTCTTTAAATATATTCTGGTGATATTGGCAGCATTGATAGAATGATGACTTGATAGCGACCATCATCCGTGGGACACGGTTGTCAATTGTGTCGCTTGAACCCGGGGCACTCGCGTTAGGCCAACAGGATGAGGGCTTTGAAATTAAATTGGTCACAGAGTGCTGGTCCAACGCTGGATAAAAGAGGAGGGCGACGCTAATGATCTTTGCTATCACACACCACTGTCGTTTAACTGAAACTACTACTACTATCGTGCTACAACAAACGCTACACAGATCAGCTACTCTTTATAAACATGTGTTTTAGCAAGTTCTTCGTTCACAACAGTTCTTAAGTTCAGTGTACTCCAAGATCCACTGGGATATCGCTGCTCAATCATGCAGTCGAGCGAGACCTTAAACACAATAGGTTGTAAGAACCGTCATGACAAGATACATATAGCGCTATATAAGATAGAATGAAATACTTGATTGGGAGAGTCTACTGCTGGAAATACTAGATCTGGAGGACTGCTAATTGCCCTCATTTGCTGGGTTTAGCTATTTTACGTTGTCCAACATTAAAGCTTTACGTACGCGGCCAGAACGGTCTTTGGATTGATGTCGTCTATTTTGGGATTTCCAGTGTAAGTGAAAATCAGGTTGGTGCTTCTGCCTGTGATGTTCTTAGATCCAGTGTACTCCACAATAACAAGCATAGCTGCGTTTGCATACGAATCCGTAGCGCGAGGACTAATGATCGTTATGGAATTATTAGTGCTGTAAGTCACACATAACAAAGCATACAGTTAGTTTTGGTCATCATACTTACTGAATACTCACCATAGTCACAAGTTCATACTCACATAGCCTACTGATACTTTGTGTCAACAATTAGACTCATCGATCTCATTTCACAAAGTAATTAGGCCTAATCGATTAGCTTGTAAATTAATCCGTTCAGTTCCAATCAAGTTATAACCAATAGACCAGTCTGACCATCGGTTGCGACTTAATGATTTGCTAGCGCAGCTTGCATGTAAATCAGCTCGGTTACAGTGTCGGCAATAGCTAGTGACATCCAGTTACACTACTTCCTAGTACAATCAGTGGCGTAACAATAGGGTTGAGTGGGTAAGACAAAGTCTAGGGGCCCCCGAGTGTAGAGACCCCAGAGGGACCTCCGAGTTTGCAAGACTCCGAAAAAATATGTTAAATAAATATTGTAGTAGACTATAGGTAGACGATACCGTAACCGTGGTAGTCAGTACGGTTACCAGAGAACCCGTCAAGTTCCGTCAACCCGACACGACGCGACGAGTCGGACTTGGAGACGCCCAGCTCCAGCAGTGCACAGCACTAGGCCTAATGTTTAATTAGTTATAACATTCCGGTTCCGGAAATAACGTCATTGCATTTGCATGGTGTTGACATTATTTTAGAGAAACTTATTTCCGTGAAATAAATTGCGCATCTTATTGTTTTCAGCATTTCAGTAAATCAATAAGTAATAATGCATTTTAATAAGTACCCTAGGGAGAGGGCCCCACCTTCATATGTTGTCTAGGGGCCCCAGAGTTCCTAGTTACGGCACTGAGTACAATAGTAGTAGCAACAAACTGGGTCCTGAAAAGCGCAAGTTACGCGACCTACATGTAAATTAGTAAAATAAACTTAAACTGCTCATTATGAAATATCAACTAAATATAGCCACGTTAACTAAACTGATGCCTCTCACTTTGATACAATTGTAGTCTATATTGGCCAATGGCCGGTTATTTTTTTTGTTTCTGCTTGACTTTCCGTCTGTTAAGCTAAGTTCTAATTTTTTAGAAAAGAACCAATCTAATCAGATGGAAAGAGTTAACAATGTTTGCATTACGTCAATGATGGTACAGGATATCCATAGAGAGTGGGTAGTCCGTCTATCTCGAAATAGGCCAAAAGTGGCGGATATAGAGCCAGTCCAGTTCCTCTGATCGTAAGAAAAGCACCGCCTGCCAGGATTCCTGACTTCGGAGAAATTCCGCCAGTGTCTACTCTGGGACTCGTAAATATTCCTGTCGTTGAAGTTTTTCAAAGCAGACAAGAATTTAAATATGATTAGACTGATTTGTCAACAGCAAAGTCGACGTCTATAAGTCTTAAAAAATTATTACATCTATGGCTTATTTATAATTATAAGAAATCTCGTCGGATGTGACAACAGCTTTCAATTGCTTTCAATTTAATAAAATTATGTTTGCCATATTTTAAAAGAAACCTTTTAAGCTATTGACGACAATCATGAGCTTGAGTAAGAAATCACCAAAATAGCCTAACACAGGTTTCAAAATTATAAAAAGTAAATTCAATTCTAGAAATTAGACGGTTACTCTGCATTCATAATGTAGAGGAGTCTAAATGAAACGCCACAAAATAAAACAGTAAAAGATTAATGTCTTTCCTTGCTTTAGTTTTATGCAGTTCTGTCGTAAATTTAAATAGGCCTATATATATAATTATATACACATGTAGGCTAATATGTCATGTATATTTTAACATCAGGCATAATAATATTATATAGCATTGACAAATAGGCCTACTTGAATGAATGAATTTACCACATGTGCTTTTAACGCTCTAACTGTTTCTTAATTACAACGTATCATGCAAAAATCCCGATGTAGTTTAATGTTTAATTTGCACAAATGCACTTACTAGTTTCGCATCTAAGTCCAACAATCAGTTCATTGGTGACATTTGAAGCTGGACAGATGCAATAGTAGCGAGACAGCTGAGGTTGATTTACGCAGATGCCATCATTCTCACAAGCGTCCTTCACGACGCAGTAGTTCTTTTCTTTGAAAGTAGAGAAAGCATTATATATCATGAATTAAGAATTTCATGAACACTTTCATTGCTGACAGTAATGTTCTAGCACATTGCTTTTGCAGAGCATTTCAAAACCAACTGTAGGCTACAGAGGCGTCAATCTATCGACCAACAAATCAATCAAACAAACTTCTATTTACTTTTGTTCGTTCATATGATAATTCGTTCGTACAATTCGTTCATTCGCACGCATGTTCAATCTTTAATTTGTGAATTCATTCTTTATTAAGGAAGCGTAATGGAAACCTGATTGTTAACCATGGCGCTATATCAACTGAAATCCTCTAGAGCAAGATTGTTCTATACTTAATCTATAGCAGGTCTGACTCCGGTGGGTTAAACCTACATGTAGGAGATTGACATTGTAGGCCTACTACAGTGCTACGTTGGAAAATCGTGGGCCATGGTGGCTATGGAATGGTGCAAGAGCATAGGCGTAGGAGACGGGGTTCAGGGGGGGGGGGGGGCAAATGCCCTCCCAAATTTTGGACAAGTCTGGTTTTCGGACCAGGAAAAAAATATATAAAAATATTTACGGAAATTGTCGAAAAATTTCGTATTTCGACCGGATGATTAAAAAAGGTCACCAGAATTTTCGGCCAAAAGTAATGCGAATTTTCGGAAGATTTCGACCGGATAAAAAGTCGTCAAATATTTCGGGCAACAGTTTAACTTCTTCCCCCCCCCCCACTGCTGAAATGTTATCTACGTCTATGTGCATGAGGAAATGCAAGGTATATCATCATCATCATCATCATCATCATCATCATCATCATCATCATCATCATCATCAATATCATTGGGCTCAATGCCCGTAAGAGTCCGACGCCACTCTCTGTCTGAGTTTGTCTCGCGTCATGTTGCCCAGCCTCAACTGGTCCGGTCAGCAGGTCTGCTCCATACCATTAACATCTTGGAGCAGCTAGACCATCTTGTCTGATTGAAGAGAATATTGGGAGAGAGACATGAAGGGCAACCTGGATCAATGCCCGTATGTGTCCCGCGCTCTCTACCCAACTCTCTCCACCGGTCTGTCCTGACCGGCCTGTGCATGTCTGCTCCACATCATAACACTTGAAGCATCTGGGTCGTTATGTCACTTGTGTTGTGGTGTTTGCGGATTTCAATCGTCTTGGTCTTTTCCTGCCAGTGTATCGCCACCCATCTGGCAAACTTTCCTCCTTTGTCCGGGCTTAGGACCGGCACAGGGACGTTGTTGGTTCCCTGTGGCGGAGGATGGATGCAGTTTAACGTCGTGCCCAGGACAACAAGGTATAGGATTGCCTGAATAGTTCTGGTTCAATCGCGAGCGTACACAACTCAGAATACAAATCGGAAAGCCTAAAGCCAAACTTTGAGAAATTAATTCCATCTCTGCAGAAGACCAGGTGTTACAGTAGGCTATCATCGAAGTTGTAAATTCATCATTTCGCATGCTGTCATTGAATTCGTTTTGGCAGAAGTGCTTGTTTGCCAGCATTGAGAAATAACATCATTCAATCGTTAAGAATGTTCACATAACATTATGTGTAGGACTGTAGGTCTACCATATCGGTGGAGTCCATCTGCTTGACAACGAATAAACTAACGCAATGGTAATCGTCGTCGTCATCATCACCATCAAATTCATAATTTAAAATTAGTTTTGCTATAAAAATAAAACTGTTCATTTATTCTTTGAAGCATCTAGGCGACTATAAATTTCTCTACCTGTACAGTTTTGCGAATTATTAGCTACAATCTCGTATCCATCAAAACAATCGCAGGTGTAGTCGTTCATTCCATCCTCGCATCTACCAAACGGATCGCATGGATAGGATGCACAATAGTCAATATCTGCAAAACAAGAGACAAGCCAGACAACTTTGCTAAATAAATTCATTCAGTGACGACTCCAATTATAGCTTGCACTTACAGTGAGAATGCCGCATAAAGTGAGACAGTACGCAACTGCTATTAGAATTGAGGTATACGGTCTACCAAGTGGCTTACTTTCTTGTTTTTAGTTCATTATGTAGGCCATTGTAGGCTACATGTGTTTGTTACTGGTATTAGGTCGACTGTTTTATTAACTTGGCTCGTTTATGACTTGTGTTAGTCATGCTATGTAGGCTACTGACTACTCCACTGGTTTGAAACTATCGTATGCAATTGGGCGGTCCTGTGAGCTCAATAATCTACATTCACGGATCGAGGAAAAGAGAAATAGGCTAAAGTCAACCTAAGACTAAATTGACCGAGACTAAGTGGATAGACAAAATAAATGAGGACATAAGAAGACTTTCGAAGGGCACTGGCAATGCATTAAGCCTATGATTCAGGGCAATGAAGCAAATTTATGCGAGCCCAACGCCGTTTGGCTAACGTTAGATTTTAATTCTGTTTATTGTGATGATGATGATGATGATGATGATGATGATGATGATGATGATGATGATGATGATGATGATGATGATGATGATGACAATGATGACGACGACGATGATGATGATTATATTGAGATTGATTAGCTGTTGTAGGCCTACCCGTTTCGCATCTACTGCCAGTGAAACCATGCACGCAGGTGCAGGTGAAAGAATTGCTAGTAGAAATTGAACAGTTTCCTCCGTTTCTGCATGGATCCGGTGAACACGGACTTTCTGAAACATGCAGCATTAGACTCATCCATGATTCGTTCCGTAAGGATAATGGAACGTTGAAAAACTACACTTTGAATTTGCCAACTCAGTAGTTATATAGTCTAGTTGAATTATTTTAAGCTACAAAAGTGAAGAAAATCCTAAGCTATATTGTAGCCAGAGAATGCAATCATCGATGCCAAAATTGTTTCATGTTCATATGCACTTGGTTAAAATTAATTTTATAAATTACTGTTAGGTCATATTGCACAGCCAACGAATATTGACAGAAACTATTGTAGACTTCAACACTCTAAACTACACTGAGACTTTCATGTCTTAAGCACAAAAAGTTGGCTAATTTGATACAAATACGTGAATAAAAACTATGGAGTGCGACAGAATAAAGAACGCAAAACTTACTTTTTGTAGTAGTTGTCATGGCACGAGTAGTTGTAGGCCTAGCAGTAGAGACTGGACGTGTGCTTGGCATAACTGAGGTCGTAGCAATTGGCTTAGCAGTTGAAGTTGTCAAAGGTGGTGTAGCAATTGATGTCCCAAGCACTTCCGTTAGCTGAGTCACAGTCGATGAGAGAATCGATGTAGCGGCTGGTAACGTCTCATTATTTAAAAGAGATGTTGTGGTGGTTGATCCGGGAGTAGTAGTGCTCGTAAGTGAAGTTGTATTCGAATTAAGTGCAGACACGGAAGTTACAGTTTCAGGAGTAAGTTCAATCATTGTTGTTTCGGGTGGCATTGTGGTTGATGGTGGTTCAGTTGTGACAGTAGTAGATTCAAGTATCGTTGTTTCTGGTGGCATTATGGTTGGCGGTGTTTCAGTTGTGACAGTAGTAGATTCAAGTATTGTTGTTTCTGGTGGCAATGTCGCTGGCGGTGGTTCAGTTGTGACAGTAGTAGATTCAAATATCGTTGTTTCTGGTGGCAATGTCGCTGGCGGTGGTTCAGTTGTGACAGTAGTAGATTCAAGTATTGTTGTTTCTGGTGGCAATGTCGCTGGCGGTGGTTCCGTTGTGACAGTAGTAGATTCAAGTATCGTTGAGTCTGGTGGCATTATGGTTGGCGGTGGTTCAGTTGTGACAGTAGAAGATTCAAGTATCGTTGTTTCCGGTGGCAATGTCGCTGGCGGTGGTTCAGTTGTGACAGTAGCAGATTGAAGTATCGTTGTTTCTGGTGGCAATGTCGCTGGCGGTGGTTCAGTTGTGACAGTAGTAGATTCAAGTATCGTTGATTCTGGTGGCATTATGGTTGGCGGTGGTTCAGTTGTGACAGTAGTAGATTCAAATATCGTTGTTTCTGGTGGCAATGTCGCTGGCGGTGGTTCAGTTGTGACAGTAGTAGATTCAAGTATCGTTGTTTCTGGTGGCAATGTCGCTGTCGGTGGTTCAGTTGTGACAGTAGTAGATTCAAGTATCGTTGAGTCTGGTGGCAATGTCGCTGGCGATGGTTCAGTTGTGACAGTAGTAGATTCAAGTATCGTTGTTTCTGGTGGCAATGTCGCTGGCGGTGGTTCAGTTGTGACAGCAGTAGATTGAAGTATCGTTGTTTCTGGTAGCAATGTCGCTGGCGGTGGTTCAGTTGTGACAGTAGTAGATTCAAGTATCGTTGTTTCTGGTGGCATTATGGTTGGCAGTGGTTCAGTTGTGACAGTACTAGATTCAAGTATCGTTGTTTCTGGTGGCAATGTCGCTGGCGGTGGTTCAGTTGTGACAGTAGTAGATTCAAGTATCGTTGAGTCTGGGGGCATTATGGTTGGCGGTGGTTCAGTTGTGACAGTAGTAAATTCAAATATCGTTGTTTCTGGTGGCAAAATGGTTGGCGGTGGTTCAGTTGTGACAGCAGTAGATTGAAGTATCGTTGTTTCAGATGGCAATGTCGCTGGCGATGGTTCAGTTGTGACAGTAGTAGATTGAAGTATCGTTGAATCTGGTGGCATTATGGTTGGCGGTGGTTCAGTTGTGACAGTAGTAGATTCAAGTATCGTTGAGTCTGGTGGCATTATGGTTGGCGGTGGTTCAGTTGTGACAGTAGTAAATTCAAATATCGTTGTTTCTGGTGGCAATGTCGCTGGCGATGGTTCAGTTGTGACAGCAGTAGATTGAAGTATCGTTGTTTCTGGTGACAATGTCGCTGGCGGTGGTTCAATTGTGACAGTAGTAGATTGAAGTATCGTTGTTTCTCGTGGCATTATGGTTGGCGGTGGTTCAGTTGTGACAGTAGTAGATTGAAGTATCGTTGTTTCTGGTGGCAATGTCGCTGGCGATGGTTCAGTTGTGACAGTAGTAGATTCAAATATCGTTGTTTCTGGTGGCATTATGGTTGGCGGTGGTTCAGTTGTGACAGTAGTAGATTCAAATATCGTTGTTTCTGGTGGCATTATGGTTGGCGGTGGTTCAGTTGTGATAGTGGTAGATTCAAGTATCGTTGTTTCTGGTGGCAATATGGTTGGCGGTGGTTCAGTTGTGACAGTAGTAGATTCAAATATCGTTGTTTCTGGTGGCCATGTCGCTGGCGGTGGTTCAGTTGTGACAGTAGTAGATTCAAGTATCGTTGAGTCTGGTGGCATTATGGTTGGCGGTGGTTCAGTTGTGACAGTAGAAGATTCAAGTATTGTTGTTTCTGGTGGCAATGTCGCTGGCGGTGGTTCAGTTGTGACAGTAGTAGATTCAAGTATTGTTGTTTCTGGTGGCAATGTCGCTGGCGGTGGTTCAGTTGTGACAGTAGTAGATTCAAGTATCGTTGAGTCTGGTGGCATTATGGTTGGCGGTGGTTCAGTTGTGACAGTAGAAGATTCAAGTATCGTTGTTTCTGGTGGCAATGTCGCTGGCGGTGGTTCAGTTGTGACAGTAGTGGATTGAAGTATCGTTGTTTCTGGTGGCAATGTCGCTGGCGGTGGTTCAGTTGTGACAGTAGTAGATTCAAGTATCGTTGATTCTGGTGGCATTATGGTTGGCGGTGGTTCAGTTGTGACAGTAGTAGATTCAAATATCGTTGTTTCTGGTGGCAATGTCGCTGGCGGTGGTTCAGTTGTGACAGTAGTAGATTCAAGTATCGTTGTTTCTGGTGGCAATGTCGCTGTCGGTGGTTCAGTTGTGACAGTAGTAGATTCAAGTATCGTTGAGTCTGGTGGCAATGTCGCTGGCGATGGTTCAGTTGTGACAGTAGTAGATTCAAGTATCGTTGTTTCTGGTGGCAATGTCGCTGGCGGTGGTTCAGTTGTGACAGCAGTAGATTGAAGTATCGTTGTTTCTGGTAGCAATGTCGCTGGCGGTGGTTCAGTTGTGACAGTAGTAGATTCAAGTATCGTTGTTTCTGGTGGCATTATGGTTGGCGGTGGTTCAGTTGTGACAGTACTAGATTCAAGTATCGTTGTTTCTGGTGGCAATGTCGCTGGCGATGGTTCAGTTGTGACAGTAGTAGATTCAAGTATCGTTGAGTCTGGTGGCATTATGGTTGGCGGTGGTTCAGTTGTGACAGTAGTAAATTCAAATATCGTTGTTTCTGGTGGCAAAATGGTTGGCGGTGGTTCAGTTGTGACAGCAGTAGATTGAAGTATCGTTGTTTCAGATGGCAATGTCGCTGGCGATGGTTCAGTTGTGACAGTAGTAGATTGAAGTATCGATGAATCTGGTGGCATTATGGTTGGCGGTGGTTCAGTTGTGACAGTAGTAGATTCAAATATCGTTGTTTCTGGTGGCAATGTCGCTGGCGATGGTTCAGTTGTGACAGCAGTAGATTGAAGTATCGTGGTTTCTGGTGACAATGTCGCTGGCGGTGGTTCAATTGTGACAGTAGTAGATTGAAGTATCGTTGTTTCTCGTGGCATTATGGTTGGCGGTGGTTCAGTTGTGACAGTAGTAGATTGAAGTATCGTTGTTTCTGGTGGCAATGTCGCTGGCGATGGTTCAGTTGTGACAGTAGTAGATTCAAATATCGTTGTTTCTGGTGGCATTATGGTTGGCGGTGGTTCAGTTGTGACAGTAGTAGATTCAAATATCGTTGTTTCTGGTGGCATTATGGTTGGCGGTGGTTCAGTTGTGATAGTAGTAGATTCAAGTATCGTTGTTTCTGGTGGCATTATGGTTGGCGGTGGTTCAGTTGTGACAGTAGTAGATTCAAATATCGTTGTTTCTTGTGGCATTATGGTTGGCGGTGGTTCAGTTGTGACAGTAGAAGATTCAAGTATTGTTGTTTCTGGTGGCAATGTCGCTGGCGGTGGTTCAGTTGTGACAGTAGAAGATTCAAGTATTGTTGTTTCTGGTGGCAATGTCGCTGGCGGTGGTTCAGTTGTGATAGTAGTAGATTCAAATATCGTTGTTTCTGGTGGCAATGTCGCTGGCGATGGTTCAGTTGTGACAGTAGTAGATTCAAGTATCGTTGTTTCTGGTGGCATTATGGTTGGTGGTGGTTCAGTTGTGACAGTAGTAGATTCAAGTATCGTTGTTTCTGGTGGCATTATGGTTGGCGGTGGTTCAGTTGTGACAGTAGTAGATTCAAATATCGTTGTTTCTGGTGGCAATGTCGCTGGCGATTGTTTAGTTGTGACAATAGTAGATTCAAGTATCGTTGTTTCCGGTGGCAATGTCGCTGGCGGTGGTTCAGTTGTGACAGTAGTAGATTCAAGTATCGTTGTTTCTGGTGGCATTATGGTTGGCGGTGGTTCAGTTGTGACAGTAGTAGATTCAAGTATCGTTGTTTCTGGTGGCATTATGGTTGGCGGTGGTTCAGTTGTGACAGTAGAAGATTCAAGTATTGTTGTTTCTGGTGGCAATGTCGCTGGCGGTGGTTCAGTTGTGACAGAAGTAAATTCAAATATCGTTGTTTCTGGTGGCATTATGGTTGGCGGTGGTTCAGTTGTGACAGTAGAAGATTCAAGTATTGTTGTTTCTGGTGGCAATGTCGCTGGCGGTGGTTCAGTTGTGACAGTAGTAGATTCAAATATCGTTGTTTCTGGTGGCAATGTCGCTGGCGGTGGTTCAGTTGTGACAGTAGTAGATTCAAGTATCGTTGTTTCTGGTGGCAATGTCGCTGGCGGTGGTTCAGTTGTGACAGTTGTAGATTGAAGTATCGTTGAGTCTGGTGGCAATGTCGCTGGCGATGGTTCAGTTGTGACAGTAGTAGATTCAAGTATCGTTGTTTCTGGTGGCATTATGGTTGGCGGTGGTTCAGTTGTGACAGTAGAAGATTGAAGTATCGTTGTTTCTGGTGGCATTATGGTTGGCGGTGGTTCAGTTGTGACAGTAGTAGATTCAAGTATCGTTGTTTCTGGTGGCATTATGGTTGGCGGTGGTTCAGTTGTGACAGTAGAAGATTCAAGTATTGTTGTTTCTGGTGGCAATGTCGCTGGCGGTGGTTCAGTTGTGACAGAAGTAAATTCAAATATCGTTGTTTCTGGTGGCATTATGGTTGGCGGTGGTTCAGTTGTGACAGTAGAAGATTCAAGTATCGTTGTTTCTGGTGGCAATGTCGCTGGCGGTGGTTCAGTTGTGACAGTAGTAGATTCAAATATCGTTGTTTCTGGTGGCAATGTCGCTGGCGGTGGTTCAGTTGTGACAGTAGTAGATTCAAGTATCGTTGTTTCTGGTGGCAATGTCGCTGGCGGTGGTTCAGTTGTGACAGTTGTAGATTGAAGTATCGTTGAGTCTGGTGGCAATGTCGCTGGCGATGGTTCAGTTGTGACAGTAGTAGATTCAAGTATCGTTGTTTCTGGTGGCATTATGGTTGGCGGTGGTTCAGTTGTGACAGCAGTAGATTGAAGTATCGTTGTTTCTGGTAGCAATGTCGCTGGCGGTGGTTCAGTTGTGACAGTAGTAGATTGAATTATCGTTGTTTCTGGTGGCATTATGGTTGGCTGTGGTTCAGTTGTGACAGTAGTAGATTCAAGTATCGTTGAGTCTGGTGGCATTATGGTTGGCGGTGGTTCAGTTGTGACAGTAGTAGATTCAAGTATCGTTGAGTCTGGTGGCATTATGGTTGGCGGTGGTTCAGTTGTGACAGTAGTAGATTCAAATATCGTTGTTTCTGGTGGCAATGTCGCTGGCGGTGGTTCAGTTGTGACAGTAGTAGATTCAAGTATCGTTGTTTCTGGTGGCAATGTCGCTGTCGGTGGTTCAGTTGTGACAGTAGTAGATTCAAGTATCGTTGAGTCTGGTGGCATTATTGTTCGCGGTGTTTCAGTTGTGACAGTAGTAGATTGAAGTATCGTTGTTTCTGGTGGCATTATGGTTAGCGGTGGTTCAGTTGTGATAGTAGTAGATTCAAGTATCGTTGTTTCTGGTGGCAATGTCGCTGTCGGTGGTTCAGTTGTGACAGTAGTAGATTCAAGTATCGTTGAGTCTGGTGGCATTATGGTTGGCGGTGGTTCAGTTGTGACAGTAGAAGATTCAAGTTTCGTTGTTTCTGGTGGGAATGTCGCTGGCGGTGGTTCAGTTGTGATAGTAGTAGATTCAAATATCGTTGTTTCTGGTGGCATTATGGTTGGCTGTGGTTCAGTTGTGACAGTAGCAGGTTGAAGTATCGTTGATTCTGGTGGCAAAGTCGCTGGCGATGGTTCAGTTGTGATAGTAGTAGATTGAAGTATCGTTGTTTCTGGTGGCAATGTCGCTGGCGGTGGTTCAGTTGTGACAGAAGTAGATTCAAGTCTTGCTGTTTCTGGTGGCAATGTCGCTGGCGGTGGTTCAGTTGTGACAGTAGTAGGTTGAAGTATCGTTGATTCTGGTGGCAATGTCGCTGGCGATGGTTCAGTTGTGACAGTAGTAGATTGAAGTATCGTTGATTCTGGTGGCATTATGGTTGGCGGTGGTTCAGTTGTGACAGTAGTAGATTCAAGTATCGTTGTTTCTGGTGGCATTATGGTTGGCGGTGGTTCAGTTGTGACAGTAGTAGATTCAAGTATCGTTGTTTCTGGTGGTATTATGGTTGGCGGTGGTTCAGTTGTGACAGTAGAAGATTCAAATATTGTTGTTTCTGGTGGCAATGTCGCTGGCGGTGGTTCAGTTGTGACAGAAGTAAATTCAAATATCGTTGTTTCTGGTGGCATTATGGTTGGCGGTGGTTCAGTTGTGACAGTAGAAGATTCAAGTATTGTTGTTTCTGGTGGCAATGTCGCTGGCGGTGGTTCAGTTGTGACAGTAGTAGATTCAAGTATCGTTGTTTCTGGTGGCAATGTCGCTGTCGGTGGTTCAGTTGTGACAGTAGTAGATTCAAATATCGTTGTTTCTGGTGGCAATGTCGCTGGCGGTGGTTCAGTTGTGACAGTAGTAAATTCAAGTATCGTTGTTTCTTGTGGCATTATGGTTGGCGGTGGTTCAGTTGTGACAGTAGAAGATTCAAGTACTGTTGTTTCTGGTGGCAATGTCGCTGGCGGTGGTTCAGTTGTGACAGTAGTAAATTCAAGTATCGTTGTTTCTATTGGCACTGTGGTTGATGTTGATTCCATTGTGGCAGAAGTGAGTTCGATTACCGTTGTTTCTATTGGCACTGTGGTAGGTGGTGGTTCAGTCGTGGCAGAGGTAAGTTCGATAAGCGTTGTTTCTATTGGCACTGTGGTAGGTGGTGGTTCCGTTGTGGCAGAAGTAAGTTCGATTATCGTTGTTTCTATTGGCACTGTAGTCGATGTTGGTTCAGTTGTGACAGTAGTAGACTCAAGTATCGTTGTTTCTTTTGGCACTGTGGTTGGTGTTGGTTCCGTTGTGGCAGAGGTAAGTTCGATTATCGTTGTTTCTATTGGCGCTGTGGTTGGTGTTGGTTTCGTTGTGGCAGAGGTAAGTTCGATTATCGTTGTTTCTATTGGCACTGTGGTTGGTGTTGGTTCCGTTGTGGCAGAGGTAAGTTCGATTATCGTTGTTTCTATTGGCACTGTGGTTGGTGGTGGTTCAGTCGTGGCAGAGGTAAGTTCGATTATCGTTGTTTCTATTGGCACTGTGGTAGGTGGTGGTTCAGTCGTGGCAGAGGTAAGTTCGATTATCGTTGTTTCTATTGGCACTGTGGTTGGTGTTGGTTCCGTTGTGGCAGAGGTAAGTTCGATTATCGTTGTTTCTATTGGCAATGTGGTTGGTGGTGGTTCCGTTGTGGCAGAAGTAAGTTCGATTATCGTTGTTTCTATTGGCAATGTGGTTGGTGGTGGTTCCGTTGTTGCAGAGGTAAGTTCGATTATCGTTGTTTCTATTGGCACTGTGGTTGGTGGTGGTTCAGTCGTGGCAGAGGTAAGTTCGATTATCGTTGTTTCTATTGGCACTGTGGTTGGTGTTGGTTCCGTTGTTGCAGAGGTAAGTTCGATTATCGTTGTTTCTATTGGCACTGTGGTTGGTGGTGGTTCAGTCGTGGCAGAGGTAAGTTCGATTATTGTTGTTTCTATTGGCACTGTGGTTGGTGGTGGTTCCGTTGTGGCAGAAGTAAGTTCGATTATCGTTGTTTCTATTGGCAATGTGGTTGGTGTTGGTTCCGTTGTGGCAGAGGTAAGTTCGATTATCGTTGTTTCTATTGGCACTGTGGTTGGTGGTGGTTCCGTTGTTGCAGAGGTAAGTTCGATTATCGTTGTTTCTATTGGCACTGTGGTTGGTGGTGGTTCAGTCATCGCAGTAGTAAGTTCGATTATCGTTGTTTCTATTGGCACTGTGGTAGGTGGTTGTTCAGTCGTGGCAGAGGTAAGTTCGATTATCGTTGTTTCTATTGGCACTGTGGTTGGTGTTGGTTCCGTTGTGGCAGAGGTAAGTTCGATTATCGTTGTTTCTATTGGCACTGTGGTTTGTGGTGGTTGTGTTGTGGCAGAAGTAAGTTCGATTATCGTTGTTTCTATTGGCACTGTGGTTGGTGGTGGTTCCGTTGTTGCAGAGGTAAGTTCGATTATCGTTGTTTCTATTGGCACTGTGGTTGGTGGTGGTTGTGTTGTGGCAGACGTAAGTTCGATTATCGTTGTTTCTATTGGCACTGTGGTTGGTGGTGGTTCAGTCGTGGCAGAGGTAAGTTCGATTATCGTTGTTTCTATTGGCACTGTGGTTGGTGGTGGTTGTGTTGTGGCAGAAGTAAGTTCGATTATCGTTGTTTCTATTGGCACTGTGGTAGGTGGTGGTTCAGTCGTGGCAGAGGTAAGTTCGATTATCGTTGTTTCTATTGGCACTGTGGTAGGTGGTGGTTCAGTCGTGGCAGAGGTAAGTTCGATTATCGTTGTTTCTATTGGCACTGTGGTTGGTGTTGGTTCCGTTGTTGCAGAGGTATGTTCGATTATCGTTGTTTCTTTTGGCACTGTAGTTTGTGGTGGTTGTGTTGTGGCAGACGTATGTTCGATTATCGTTGTTTCTATTTGCACTGTGGTTGGTGGTGGTTCTGTCGTGGCAGAGGTAAGTTCGATTATCGTTGTTTCTTTTGGCACTGTAGTTTGTGGTGGTTGTGTTGTGGCAGACGTAAGTTCGATTATCGTTGTTTCTATTGGCACTGTGGTTAATGGTGGTTGTGTTGTGGCAGAGGTAAGTTCGATTATCGTTGTTTCTATTGGCACTGTGGTTGGTGTTGGTTCCGTTGTTGCAGAGGTTTGTTCGATTATCGTTGTTTCTTTTGGCACTGTAGTTTGTGGTGGTTGTGTTGTGGCAGACGTAAGTTCGATTATCGTTGTTTCGATTGGCACTGTGGTTGGTGGTGGTTCCGTTGTTGCAGAGGTAAGTTCGATTATCGTTGTTTCTATTGGCACTGTGGTTGGTGTTGGTTCCGTTGTTGCAGAGGTAAGTTCGATTATCGTTGTTTCTATTGGCACTGTGGTTGGTGGTGGTTCAGTCGTGGCAGAGGTAAGTTCGATTATTGTTGTTTCTATTGGCACTGTGGTTGGTGTTGGTTCTGTCGTGGCAGAGGTAAGTTCGATTATCGTTGTTTCTATTGGCACTGTGGTTAATGGTGGTTGTGTTGTGGCAGAGGTAAGTTCGATTACCGTTGTTTCTATTGGCAATGTGGTTGGTGGTGGTTCAGTCGTGGCAGAGGTAAGTTCGATTATCGTTGTTTCTATTGGCACTGTGGTTGGTGGTGGTTCAGTCGTGGCAGAGGTAAGTTCGATTATCGTTGTTTCTATTGGCACTGTGGTAGGTGGTGGTTCAGTCGTGGCAGAGGTAAGTTCGATTATCGTTGTTTCTATTGGCACTGTGGTTGGTGTTGGTTCCGTTGTGGCAGAGGTAAGTTCGATTATCGTTGTTTCTATTGGCAATGTGGTTGGTGGTGGTTCCGTTGTGGCAGAAGTAAGTTCGATTATCGTTGTTTCTATTGGCAATGTGGTTGGTGGTGGTTCCGTTGTTGCAGAGGTAAGTTCGATTATCGTTGTTTCTATTGGCACTGTGGTTGGTGGTGGTTTAGTCGTGGCAGAGGTAAGTTCGATTATCGTTGTTTCTATTGGCACTGTGGTTGGTGTTGGTTCCGTTGTTGCAGAGGTAAGTTCGATTATCGTTGTTTCTATTGGCACTGTGGTTGGTGGTGGTTCAGTCGTGGCAGAGGTAAGTTCGATTATTGTTGTTTCTATTGGCACTGTGGTTGGTGGTGGCTCCGTTGTGGCAGAAGTAAGTTCGATTATCGTTGTTTCTATTGGCAATGTGGTTGGTGTTGGTTCCGTTGTGGCAGAGGTAAGTTCGATTATCGTTGTTTCTATTGGCACTGTGGTTGGTGGTGGTTCCGTTGTTGCAGAGGTAAGTTCGATTATCGTTGTTTCTATTGGCACTGTGGTAGGTGGTGGTTCAGTCGTGGCAGAGGTAAGTTCGATTATCGTTGTTTCTATTGGCACTGTGGTTGGTGGTGGTTCCGTTGTGGCAGAAGTAAGTTCGATTATCGTTGTTTCTATTGGCAATGTGGTTGGTGTTGGTTCCGTTGTGGCAGAGGTAAGTTCGATTATCGTTGTTTCTATTGGCACTGTGGTTGGTGGTGGTTCCGTTGTTGCAGAGGTAAGTTCGATTATCGTTGTTTCGATTGGCACTGTGGTTGGTGGTGGTTCAGTCGTGGCAGAGGTACGTTCGATTATTGTTGTTTCTTTTGGCACTGTGGTTGGTGTTGGTTCCGTTGTTGCAGAGGTAAGTTCGATTATCGTTGTTTCTATTGGCACTGTGGTTGGTGGTGGTTCAGTCGTGGCAGAGGTAAGTTCGATTATTGTTGTTTCTATTGGCACTGTGGTTGGTGGTGGTTCCGTTGTGGCAGAAGTAAATTCGATTATCGTTGTTTCTATTGGCACTGTGGTTGGTGGTGGTTCAGTCATCGCAGTAGTAAGTTCGATTATCGTTGTTTCTATTGGCACTGTGGTAGGTGGTTGTTCAGTCGTGGCAGAGGTAAGTTCGATTATCGTTGTTTCTATTGGCACTGTGGTTGGTGTTGGTTCCGTTGTGGCAGAGGTAAGTTCGATTATCGTTGTTTCTATTGGCACTGTGGTTTGTGGTGGTTGTGTTGTGGCAGAAGTAAGTTCGATTATCGTTGTTTCTATTGGCACTGTGGTTGGTGGTGGTTCCGTTGTTGCAGAGGTAAGTTCGATTATCGTTGTTTCTATTGGCACTGTGGTTGGTGGTGGTTGTGTTGTGGCAGACGTAAGTTCGATTATCGTTGTTTCTATTGGCACTGTGGTTGGTGGTGGTTCAGTCGTGGCAGAGGTAAGTTCGATTATCGTTGTTTCTATTGGCACTGTGGTTGGTGGTGGTTGTGTTGTGGCAGAGGTAAGTTCGATTATCGTTGTTTCTATTGGCACTGTGGTAGGTGGTGGTTCAGTCGTGGCAGAGGTAAGTTCGATTATCGTTGTTTCTATTGGCACTGTGGTTGGTGTTGGTTCCGTTGTTGCAGAGGTATGTTCGATTATCGTTGTTTTTTTTGGCACTGTAGTTTGTGGTGGTTGTGTTGTGGCAGACGTATGTTCGATTATCGTTGTTTCTATTTGCACTGTGGTTGGTGGTGGTTCTGTCGTGGCAGAGGTAAGTTCGATTATCGTTGTTTCTTTTGGCACTGTAGTTTGTGGTGGTTGTGTTGTGGCAGACGTAAGTTCGATTATCGTTGTTTCTATTGGCACTGTGGTTAATGGTGGTTGTGTTGTGGCAGAGGTAAGTTCGATTATCGTTGTTTCTATTGGCACTGTGGTTGGTGTTGGTTCCGTTGTTGCAGAGGTATGTTCGATTATCGTTGTTTCTTTTGGCACTGTAGTTTGTGGTGGTTGTGTTGTGGCAGACGTAAGTTCGATTATCGTTGTTTCTATTGGCACTGTGGTTGGTGGTGGTTCCGTTGTTGCAGAGGTAAGTTCGATTATCGTTGTTTCTATTGGCACTGTGGTTGGTGTTGGTTCCGTTGTTGCAGAGGTAAGTTCGATTATCGTTGTTTCTATTGGCACTGTGGTTGGTGGTGGTTCAGTCGTGGCAGAGGTAAGTTCGATTATTGTTGTTTCTATTGGCACTGTGGTTGGTGTTGGTTCTGTCGTGGCAGAGGTAAGTTCGATTATCGTTGTTTCTATTGGCACTGTGGTTAATGGTGGTTGTGTTGTGGCAGAGGTAAGTTCGATTACCGTTGTTTCTATTGGCAATGTGGTTGGTGGTGGTTCAGTCGTGGCAGAGGTAAGTTCGATTATCGTTGTTTCTATTGGCACTGTGGTTGGTGGTGGTTGAGTCGTGGCAGAGGTAAGTTCGATTATCGTTGTTTCTATTGGCACTGTGGTAGGTGGTGGTTCAGTCGTGGCAGAGGTAAGTTCGATTATCGTTGTTTCTATTGGCACTGTGGTTGGTGTTGGTTCCGTTGTGGCAGAGGTAAGTTCGATTATCGTTGTTTCTATTGGCAATGTGGTTGGTGGTGGTTCCGTTGTGGCAGAAGTAAGTTCGATTATCGTTGTTTCTATTGGCAATGTGGTTGGTGGTGGTTCCGTTGTTGCAGAGGTAAGTTCGATTATCGTTGTTTCTATTGGCACTGTGGTTGGTGGTGGTTCAGTCGTGGCAGAGGTAAGTTCGATTATCGTTGTTTCTATTGGCACTGTGGTTGGTGTTGGTTCCGTTGTTGCAGAGGTAAGTTCGATTATCGTTGTTTCTATTGGCACTGTGGTTGGTGGTGGTTCAGTCGTGGCAGAGGTAAGTTCGATTATTGTTGTTTCTATTGGCACTGTGGTTGGTGGTGGTTCCGTTGTGGCAGAAGTAAGTTCGATTATCGTTGTTTCTATTGGCAATGTGGTTGGTGTTGGTTCCGTTGTGGCAGAGGTAAATTCGATTATCGTTGTTTCTATTGGCACTGTGGTTGGTGGTGGTTCCGTTGTTGCAGAGGTAAGTTCGATTATCGTTGTTTCTATTGGCACTGTGGTAGGTGGTGGTTCAGTCGTGGCAGAGGTAAGTTCGATTATCGTTGTTTCTATTGGCACTGTGGTTGGTGGTGGTTCCGTTGTGGCAGAAGTAAGTTCGATTATCGTTGTTTCTATTGGCAATGTGGTTGGTGTTGGTTCCGTTGTGGCCGAGGTAAGTTCGATTATCGTTGTTTCTATTGGCAATGTTGTTGGTGGTGGTTCCGTTGTGGCAGAAGTAAGTTCGATTATCGTTGTTTCTATTGGCACTGTGGTTGGTGGTGGTTCAGTCTTGGGAGTAGTTATTTGAATAATCGTTGTTTCTGATGGCACTGTTGTTGGGCGTGGTTCAGTCGTAGTAGCTATAAGTTCAATCATCGTTGTTTCTGCCGGTTTTGTAGTTGTTGGTTGTTCAAATGTGGCTGCTGTAGCTTGTATGGTAGCGTTTTTTGTTGATGGTCTATCAGATGCTGATTGGGTTTCGGCAGTGAAATGTAGACCTGTTGTATGTAGATCTGTTGTAGATTTCGATGAAGTTGTGGTGACTGTTGATTCAGATGCGGCTGCTTTTTCTGTTGTGCTGGAAGTCAGCGTTTGCCGGACTACTACGAGGGTTGCTGGAATATAATCAACATTCGCTTAAGGCAAGATCATCATTGATTTTTTGCAGTTCTAATCGTTTCATTGTCGTTCGTGTTTTTATTAATCACAAAATCCAATATTTGGGGGCGGTGGTATAAGGGTATGACCGGTTCCTTGGAGCAGGAATTTTGCGGGTTCGTATCCACCACAAACCACCGCGTTGGGACCCTGAAAGTGCTTCACTCGTATTTGCTAATGCGCTTCCGCGTGTCCAGAGTCCGCGCTGTGGTCGTGAGCGCCTCTGAGCAGCATTTGGAGGGCGCTGTAGTAAGTGCTCATACATGCATACCTACATACATACATACATACATACATACATACATACATACATACATACAATCATACATACATACATACATACATACATACATACATACATACATACATACATTCATACATACATACATACATACATACATACATACATACATACATACACACATACATGCATACATACATACATACATACATACATACATAATTACATACACACCTACATACATACATACATACATACATACATACATACATACATACATACATACATACATACATACATACATACATACATACATACATACATACATACATACATACATACATACATACATACATACATACATACATACATACATACATACATACATACATACATACATACATACATACATACATACATACATACATACATACATACATGCACACTTACATACACACCTACATACATACATACATACATACATACATACATACATACATACATACATACATACATACATACATACATACATACATACATACATACATACATACATACATACATACATACATACATACATACATACATACATACATACATACATACATACATACATACATACATACATACATACATACATACATACATACATACATACATGCACACTTACATACACACCTACATACATACATACATACATACATACATACATACATACATACATACATACATACATACATACATACATACATACATACATACATACATACATACATACATACATACATACATACATACATACATACATACATACATACATACATAATTACATATCTATGTTCTTCCTTTGTAATATGTGCGAAATTCGTTTGATGATTGTGATGTTTACTGCGGTTGTTTAATTTAGTGCACTAGTTGCTCGGTTTGTTATCTAATTACCCTCCTCTGGGGAATTAGGCACCAACGCAGTTTGAAATGGCAGGGGCGGATACAGAAATTTTTGAAGGGGGGGGGCGAAACTTTTGACCTTGGGTCGAAAAATGTTCGTTGGGCTTTGACAGAAAATTTGATGACCTTTTTTTAGTCGTTTGGTCGAAATGCCTTGAAAATCTAAAAAATTCCCCTGCCAAAATAGCTTATGGCCTTCTTTTTTAGTCATTTCATCGACCAACTGCCTTGCACATGTAAGCTCTGACCATTTTCCAAGCCAATGCTTCTTAGTCATATCCTACTTCCACCTTCTGCCCACTCCATTGATCGAAAACTTCTTGAAACCTGATGGGGGCGCCAAGTTTCTATTTGCACTGTGGTTGGTGGTGGTTGTGTTGTGGCAGAGGTAAGTTCAATTATCGTTGTTTCTATTGGCACTGTGGTTGGTGGTGGTTCAGTCGTCGCAGTAGTAAGTTCGATTAGAGTTGTTTCTATTGGCACTGTGGTTGGTGGTGGTTCCGTTGTGGCATTAGTAAGTTCGATTGCTTTGGAATAGATTATTATACAAGAGTAACAAGGCATCTTCAAATAGGCTAACGAGCTGAATGTAACAAGCTGCGTTCTATCAGCCTGATATTTTGACCAAAAAAGTTGATTTATTGGTAATCCTGAATCTTTGCTCGATCATGATCATTTACTCCGCAGTCAATGTAGTTGTGTGGGTCGTATAATTTTGGTTGCTGCAAAAATTAAAGTTCTTATTATTTTATCCTTCTGTATTCTATCACTTCACACTTCATCCTCATGTGGCATCAGCTTCTATACAGGGCTATTTTTGTAGCGATTTCATATCTCAATTCTATCATTACATTCTTATCTAGATAGATGTGCAATGATGCTACGCTGAGGAATTCTAGATGATAGGCTATAGGGCTAATTGCTCGTTGTTGATGACTATAGCTGGTGTACCCATTGTTGTTCGACAATTTCGGTTTCTCGCCCCAACACTGCCGCAAGGGTCAGAGGTGAGAGCGGGGTGGAAGTAGGGTAGGGCGGGATGGGCAGGATGGGGCGGCGTGTTTTGAGTGGGTCCATGTGGTTCTCTGTCTTGCTGGAAGGTTTGAGGTCAATAAGTGCGAAACTGTGGGCGCAACCGGCCTTAACTGGAATATTTCGGTTTTTTACCTCCCTTATTACGGCCCCGATCAAGAGTGTGCTGCGGGGTGCCGCGGGGAGTGCTATTGGCCGCTCTGTGTCTAGAAGCAAGGTTTCAGATAAACAGTTGCATAAAATGTGGCCAATGTGTATAGAAATTAAGTGTTTTTGGTAGTGAAATCGAAGTTCTTCGCATTCCGCTTCGCCTTGAGGTGAGAGGATTGATCAATACATCCACTGGGTGGTCTGGTGGATGGCTGTCTAAGTGCAAAGTTTCAGGTCAATAAATGCGAAACCGTGGACTGCTTTCTAGGAAACTGAGCGTGCGTTCTGGACAATTTAGCCTAATACACAAAATTAGCTCTCTTATTCAGTTGTTAGAGCCTTATTTGTCTACTCAATTAAAAGTCCTAACAGTTCAATGTCATTTAACTTTTAATTTAAAAAGCATAGACTAATATTAGCCTGGTTGTTTCCGATTAATGTCCGCTCCGAATAATTATCTGCTACAAATTGTCTGCTCCAAATTGTCCGTCTGCGAATTGTCCGGTTACTTAAACACAAGACTGTCACTAACTAGGTCGGCGAACGTCGAAGAGGAATATTGATGTTCGCGTCTCATCGTTAAATGGTTATCGTTGGAAATAGTACAGCCAGTTTTGGCCTGTAGTTGGCTATGACGATGGCTGCTGCTGGTGATATGCTGATGTTGACAGTGTGGAGTCAGATGATGCTACTATTATTAGGAAGAGTACGGTAGCGTATGCCTACATCTTGATAATTAGGCCTATGTTCGTTCTGTTGTGATCAAAATTAATATAGGTACAAACAGGATGCATGATAGATTTACTTCTACAGTTAAATACGATCAAGTTACCTTACTAACTAATTCAGGGCAGTAATTTATTTTCCTTGTAAAATAATATTGTGGCTTATTACACAGTCAGGATTTTGCTGGTAGAGCTATTCCACTCAAGCAGCGTACTAAAAACGCACGAAGATGCATTTAATAAATTGATATCATACATTTTGCCAACACCACTATAGCTATTATAACGTGCTTTGCACATTGCTACAGAGCTACCACTCGTCTATATTGACCGGCGCAACAAAGAGTGTCCGCCTTAAACTAGCACTCAAGTAAACGAGTTATAGGCCTACTAGCTGTAAAGATGTCAATCCATATTATTAGTAAGCGCCAAATTTATTACTGTTGTTAAACCGACAAATTAAAGCGTATACGCCCTGCACTATATTAATTACATTGACATTCATTGAAGTTGAATGCTTTTATAAAATAATATCTAATATAGCGAGTTTCAAGTATCCAACGAGTATTGAACTTATAAGTATCCTGCCGATATTAACACGTTCGCTTTCAAACAGTGTGACAAAGTTTGCTGAACAAAGTTGTATGTAGGAAGAGAAGTATAACTGAGTGCATGGACTTACCAATAATTAGCAATGGTCCGGAAAACATGGTCGCCCTGTGAAGTTATGTCGACCTAAATGCAAAAGAAAGAGTCTACTATTAACAAAAATAATAAATTTATCACGACTATTATAGTATAACGTTTCTCCAATAAAAACACAGGCAATCTAAAAATAGACCTCTCACTTTGGCTAGTGGGCCCATCAGTGCATTAATTTACGACTATATAATTACATAATAGTCACATTATGAGAATCTAAATAGTCTATTAATTCTGTAAAACGCCTTATATAGACTTAGGCCTATTTGCAGGTAAATAGGCCCATTATGCCCATATTATAAGCATTAGGAAACCCTTATTTAGTTTGCAAAAATCAAATGCAACATAATGCTGTCTCACTCTTTAAAGAGTTTCGGTATTCTTGCAAAAAATTGTCTAGATATTGGAGCAAAGTTTTCATATTTCAAGATGACTCAACGACAACGACCAAAGCTTAGCCATATTAATAACTATAGAGTCAGTGACTGGCTAGAGCCGCCAGACGTGCTCAGTTTCACTAAGTCATGCATGGTATCAATAAAATTTAATAGGGGCCTACTTTAGTCAATTTTACAGTCTTGAACAATTTCAGAACATTTTAAAAATGACTCAGAATATAGTAGCCTACACTTGTTATGATTTTAAAGTAGTGTCAATAATTTCCTCCCTTATGGAAAGTTTTCTTATCCAGATCCTGAAGTGCATGGGGCCTACACACAAAGCGCTCTGTTCTGTCCGTGTATTGAATAATTGTGGCACTACACTCTGCATTATCGTTGATAACAATGCTAGTTTATTGCTACTGCAGCCTTGAAGCTATCCACATTCCTTTAACATCGGTTATGAATTCAACAGTCCTGGCATGCCCAGCATTACATTTCTGCACTCAGATTTCGTATCAAAACCAACAAGTCTAGAGTCTTCATTTGTAACCTACTGTCACAAAGTCCAATTGTGTGCGTTTGAATGGCTACTTCTTTTTTGTTGATGCTTCAGCACAGCCCCGGACAAAGAAGCTGAAAAGGATATAATTTTCCGAGAGGTGCTTTGATCCCCAACTAGTTTGCATGTAGTAGGCCTACCTGAATTGGTATGTCGATCATGGTATAGCATGAAGTTGCAACAGCAATAGCAGGTCATTTTTAGATGCTTTGGAAGCAGCAGGCGGCATAAACCACTGAGTATACATGTAGGTGTAAAAGTTTGTGAGAACAATGTTCACAACTTCACATGTAGCAGTTGATGAGATTCTTGAACAGTTAATCACCGGAGAAGGCAGCATTTTATCACTGTCGTTGAGACCGCTTGAAGATAAGGACTTTCTGATGAGTGACTATAGGTTCCATTAAAAACTCCAAAGGTGGCAGACAATACAAAAAGTTCCATAATAGGGCGTCGACAGCCGACGTGTAGAATAGGTCCGCCCTGAATGCTGTTGAATGACGCATGCACAATCGTAGCAGCTCCAAAAACTTGACAACGCATTACTCTCTCAAACTTTTTTCGTCTCAGCCCTGCCTTTTTTCTCGGGGTTGCACACACTGGGAGCGGTTCTGAAAGGCTTTTGCAGCAAAAAGCGCTTTATAAGTTAATTGTCAGATACAATACAATACAATGCAAGACCATAGTTGGGAGGTGTTAGAACTGGTATATATATATATATATATATATCTATAAAGTATGAACTGAATGCCATTGGTAACTTTATGGCCAAATTCGAGGAAAATCGGCCATACTCAATACTTGCCCACAGATTAACAATAATTATAATATTTAATATAGATCTAGCCATACAAATAGCAATATTCAATACTTGCCCATTGGCTACATATAATTTATTTAATTTGGGGAGGCATTGAGCATTGCACTTTTTTCGAGACTTAAGCCTAAGTCTCTGACCCATAGGATTTGGATTTGCATTCATATACAGGGTGCGAAAAAACACCACCACCCCTAAGATGTTTGCCAATATCTTGACCAAAAGTAAGAATTGCAAAATGAAATTTTACAGCCTTAAAGACAATTCATATTTACACCAGACGGCACGATTTCATTAAAATATTTCAAACAGAACAAAAGCTATACCACTTTTAGTGAAGCCACCCACCGTTTTTTGACGATTCAAAAACCCGACGCAACAAAAAGTAACAAAGAATCAAGTCAGTTATTCGGGCCAATATCTTGGCTAGAAGTAAGAATATCAAATGAAATTTTACACGCTTAAAGACAATTCATATCTACACATGATGGTCAGCTTTCATCAAAATAATTTAAACAGAACAAAAGTTATATCACTTTTAGTGATGCCACTCCGTTTTTTGACGATTCAAAGACGTTACGCCGCAAAAAAGTAGCAAAAACACGATTTTATTAAGTCTTATTTCAGATAATTGTTACCAAATAGCCTTCATATGCCAGATGATCATTATTATTACTATTTAAAAAAGAAACAGGGTGCCAGCGTAGCTGCACGTCACTGAGAAGTCACTTAGCAAGATGACAATCAAATTGGTAAATAAGGAATCTGTCTGATTAATCAACAGATCCATCAAGAACTTTGCAAAGAGACTCAAAAGAAGTTTTGGCACTGGTGGAGTGGTGGTGGGCACATTGAGCACAAGTTGTGAAGCATTACCAATTTCATTTGACAACAGTTATTTGAGGTGAGACTTGATAAAATCGTGTTTTATTACTTTTTTTTATTGCGTTTCGTTTTTGAATCGTCAACAAACGGTGGGTGGCCTCACTAAAGCGGTATAACTTTTGTTCTGTTTGAAATATTTTGATGATATCTGGCCATCATGTGTAAATATGAATTGTCTTTAAGCCTGTAAAATTTCATTTCGAAATTCTTACTTTTGGTCAAGATATTGGCAAAAAACCTAGGGAGAGATCTTTTTGGTGCACCCTGTATAATAGGCCTATGTTGAAATTAAAAACCCTTGACATTGCTTGTGTGAATGCGGATTCATTTCTGTTCTGTTCCCTGATACTTTTGTGTTTCATGAGATACGCTATCGAAGGCTTTCTCTATTTCGACATTTGAAGCTATATAGGCGTACCTACATGTATACAGATACAATATTCAACAAGTGCACATACAAACAAACAAACAAACATACCTGAAGTTAAGACAAAGACGCAGATAATGGTTGATGAAGAGTAGAATCAGCTGCTGTAGGCTACTTCATAACTGTGGCACATCAGAACCATGCAGTCATTCAATGTTCAATTAAACGTAATCCGTTAAGAACTATTGACGTAGGCTACACCTTAAATAATCTTCTTAACTTTGTTTTGCTTAAGCCAATTACTTATGTAGCTCACAACTGCTGCGCCATATTAATCAAAGCGGTTCAAGATGCACGTTACTATAGAAGCAGTTCACACTATGTTGACCATCCATACGTTGCGCATTAACTGCCTTCGGTTGAAGCTGGCAGTAGGCCTATTATAATACTTTCTATAGGCCTATAATTTCCTCTACACTAGGCTACATATCTTGGGAGCGACTTTAGTAAGACTCTTCAACGCAATATAAATTTTGTATCCCAAGAGCGTCATATACCAGACAGAAATTCCTGTTGAACTCTGCTCTCTCGTATAACTATTTTTTCAACGAGTGTTGGCGTTGAGATCGCATGTAGGTTAGACTTCCTTTATGTTAGCCTTCGCAACGGTACTTAACCAGATCAGCTGAATGCAGTAAATCGATAGCAAGAGACCTTGACTTAACCAAGTGCTAGCGACATTCATCGTGTTCAAACTTTAAGATTTAGTCAACTATAGCCTACTGTGAAGTGTGAAGCTCCTAAAATAATATTATTTTCAATTACTTCGCATAGCCATTAGCCAGTTGCTTTGTTTTTCATGTAGGGGCCTACATTCATAACCTGTCAGCGGGTCGATGGTCCCTTAATAAGGTTTTCTTTCCCTTTGCTTTTTGTTGACTCATGAAACAACTTGTGATCAATCGTTCGTACTATGAATTGTAATCGTTCAACGGTGAATCAGTTTGATATAAAATAAACGAAGATCATTATTATTATTACCTTCACTCACTAACTCCGGCATCCGGTCGTAAAGAAGTTTCACAGAGTGGCCGTTGAATAGAGGATACTATAGTTAGGCTTGTAATCCAGTCTTCACTGAGATGGGTCCATTAGCATGCATGGTAGACAACTGCTTTAGAAGTTTACTCTTGTTATATATAATAAGGACCACTTGTCTTTCGATTAGTTGACTTAATATTTAACGGTGGTTGTCAGTTGACTGAGTGCTGCAGCCAGACATTGTTTGCAACCAGAGCATAAATATTATAAGCTTAGGTTTATTATAGCCAGAGAAGTCAAACAAGTAACTGCGGCGCATCTTTGATTTATTACCCACATAATAACTTCTCGGCAGGGCAGAAATCTGGTATAGCCTCTTTACTTCCTCGACTGAAGACGCAACTTGGAAATTAAATCTATTTTCATTTTTAATGGGGTAGGGTGGGGTGGGGTGTGGTGGGGTGGGGTGGGGTAGGAGAGAGATCCACGGAGTAATGGTAATGGTAGCATCACTGGCGTGAAGAGCAGAACATCAAGTAGAAAACGGGATCGATTCCTGCTGCCCTCACAAAAATCTACTGATCATGTCATTCACTAGATGGCGATGGTGAAATTAGCAGTAGGATGTGAAGAGCACCTTGCATGGCTGCCATATTATATAGGCCTAGTTAAATTCGACTCCTATAATAATAACTTGTGATCATCGGTTCATTACTAATGATACTCATCCTGCATTTGGCGTTTTAAGTAATAATAAAGAATGTGATTATTATTCATACTATTATTGTCATCATCGTCATCATTATTATTCTGTCACCTTCGTAATCAGCTCAGGGGCATCTCCACAGAGTATTCGAGTAATTCAAGTAAGCTTATACAGTCGCCGCGTAAGGACCTTGGGTAAGTCCTTTACTCGCAATTGCTCAGCTTCGGTGTGAAACTCCGATGCAGTGTCCGCTCTGCAGTCGGAAGCGCCTCTGAGTAGTGCTTGTTTGAAGAGGCGCTGTAACAAGTGCACATAGGCTACATGCATAAATGTCAGGCAACATCGTATTAGCCACACTAGCGACTCCTGGTATTTGCAAGACATTTCAGATAAACGTGTATTGCATGCTTATTAAATTTTAAACAGTCTTACTTCCTCGTCTGACCGGAACTCAAGTGCCATGTGACGCATTATAAAATTACATAATCTTGTTGTGTACACAACATGTACAATTGTACACAACATGTACAGCAGAGGTGGGTAACATCGGCACGCGAGTCTTTTTTTATCCGTCTCATAACTTTTATGGAGCAAAGAATATGTCAGCACAATTAATAAAAAAAAGTCCATGTCGATGCCAATGTGGATTGGGTTCACATCGAATCCAAGAATGTGGAGAGGGCTAAATCGTTTGTATGCATGCGGGTTCGTATACCGCATGCATAATCTAATCTGTACATCCATGGTTCTGTAAAGTCACAACAATCGCTACCATTGTTGATCACTTGACATCACTTGCCGTGACGTTCATAATATTTGAATCTTTCATTGGTGAGTTCGCTTTGATTCAAATAATCTTTCGCCAAAGAAGTTGAATGATCCTCTGCGTCTACATTCGGATAGTTAAACGTCCATTTCTGTCCTCCGACGACATGATGCATCTCACGACCGTCAGCTCCTCCCTGCGCTGGCTTCCTGTTCCATTCATGAACTTCCGGTGACCCGTATACTCCAGGCCCAGGCCTATGACTGTTGTCTCCTGTCATGCGACGCAAGTGTGATGGCATTTGAACAGAGTAATCATGATCATTGTTGTTATCGTCCTCAGTTATGACACGTGTATCGTAATACCTGTTGCTATTGTCTCTCTCCGGATTCTGTCTTGTGTAACTGATTCGTTTTCCGAATGCTAAGAATGGCGCAATGCCAAACCCTCTTGATCTGCTTCTCATTTCGATTGCAGAAGCATCTCTTGTGAGGGGTGGTCCATGGTCGCCGATTGTCCCAGATTGACCTCTTTGTCGACCATAGACACGGTTTGGTTCAGGGGGTGGGTCAATGCCACGGCGTGTCGTCGTTCTGGATTTCCGTTTCCGTATGCATCCACGTATCTTCACGCTGACTACCACTGTCAGTAGGAGAAGGAGAAGACCGCAACCACATCCGACACCGACTCCGATCACCCAATTCATGGAATCCCCTTGACTGTACTGGACGCAAAATGCAAAGTTTTCGAATTTCGAAACTCTCACCTGAAATGCATCAAACGTGATCTCATTAGATGCAAGTCAAACGGGCAAGTTAATCAAAGCATGTAATTTTATATGACAATGATAGATGTAGACAGAATTGAAGCAGATAACAACGTATAGCCTACAATGTAGGCCTAGTGGTAGGCCTATTTTCGTTAAAAAAGGAAAGAATAAGCATCAGAATCAAACTATGAAAAGCAGAGACGAGAGGGATTTTTTATTCGTTCTTATATTGCATGATTTGCCATATTTTTCCTGGATCTTTATTCATGTGCCAACTCGACGTCTGATCTTCTTGTTCTCGATATTCTAACTGTCGCAAGGAAAAGGATTAGAAGTCGGAGATCGATTCAGATGATGACCATGGACGTGAGAAAAGTCCCATGACTATAGGCCTATGTTCATTTAAAGTCATTTTATTTACAGACAATGCAACGTTATCAGACGTGTATCTGCACAATGCACAATGCACATAGTCTTACCACAACTGCCAGATGGTTTGAATCTTCGTCATATGAACGACAATGTGTTAATGTGTATTTGTCGGCTGGTGGCGTCTCTACTGGAGGGGAACATGTTAACACGTTGTCCGTCAGTTCTGAGACATTGCAAACTCCTGCTCCTACAGAAACGTTGTAGTCACTCTTTGAGCAACCCAGCGTCAGATTCTTAGCCTGAAATTAGTAATTCAACTAGGGCCTATACAGCCATGAACGCGCAAGTATAGCATAAATGGCCGTAAGCAAATTTAATGCGCTCCTTCCAATATGATTGTGCTCTACAGTAAAACTAACGTGAACAATCAGAGACTGAATACAGCTTGGAGAAAAGTCCGAGACAGAACGGTGCCAATGACTCACACACACACACACACACACACACAGCGCACGCACACTCTCACACACAACAAACATACAGCACACATACACACGCACACATACAGACACACACGCACACACACTCCCACATACAGACACACACACTCCCACACACAACACACATACAGCACACATACATGCACATACACATACACACTCACACATACAGACACACACACTCACACACACAACACGCACGCACTCACACACAAATACTTTATAATTCGAATTGCAAAATTACCTTATAATGTAATTTCAGAGCGTTTTTAATTTTCATTCAGACAGATTTTAGACAATCATATTATTCCGATCGCGATGAATGTTTTAAATAATTTTTAGAAACGATAGAATCTATTCCGCTGATCGCCAAACTTTATCTTTATCAGTTACAACGTCAATGATAGAGATTGGAAAAGATCAGGCCCGTCAGAAAATCCTTGAACGAAATATCTATAATTTGTTTGTTGTAAGGGGTACTAGTGGTACGAAAGTCTCAAATAGTTGTGAAATAACTAATTAATTAAATTTGCTTCAAAATTTAGCATCTAAAGTCACCTAGATTTATGAGTATAGACTACGGTTTGGAACTCAGGCATCTGTTAGCAAGGAAAAAATTCGTGGGGTTACATCGCAAAAGACCAAAAGGCCACTGGTCCTTGGAGAGGTTGAAAATACGACGAAAATATCTAGCAATCTAATTTTCCCAGAAATTTCTGTCCTTATAGGCAGTGCACCATAATAAAAAAAATTATGACGAAAATGGATTTGTCCGTGTTAAGCATAGGGGAGAATGTCCAGTTTTGGGACAGGTCCTGAATTGGGACAGTGTGATATCACAACCTTCTGCGTATTTATAAAATCGTGTGGCGCCACCAAACGAACGTTTTTGACGTTGCGAGTGATCACGCGTCTTATGCCACGAAGAAGAACGTGTTTGACAAAAATATTGCAAATTTTAATTTTCAGGTAAAGAAAGTAAATTTTCACTCACGCATTCTCAACCAGTGCATTAAATGCTTAGTGCAGATTTTGCCTGAAATTTCAGTTAACTATTTAGGTAAGTATACTGCAAAGCATTCGGTGAAATGTTGACGTCATTTACAGCGTACATTTTTTAATAGTTGAAAAGTAAAGAAATAGCCATAGATGGCCTGCATTGGGACATGTGCTGATGGCCTGCATTGGGACAATCTCAATGCATGAAATTCATCATAAGAAATTAAACTTAAACGGTTTAACTGTATATTGTGTTAAACAGAATGCTATCAGGATGGGTAAAGATATGATACATTGCACTTACTTGAAATTGACCAGTAAGTCCAATTTTTATTGTGATTGACAGAGTCAACGGAAGCTTGCTCGTATTGAATAAATTTTTGATAATAGTATTGTTTAATCTACTCTAGTCACTCGTTTAGATATTGTGAACTGGAATATGATACATTGTACTCTATTAGATATGATTAGAACCAGATTTATTGTGTGTCCCAATGCTCCACATGCGTTGTCCCAATGCAGGACGCTATGGCCTGAATTGGGACACATTTTTTCACAACGGAAAATTCTAATTTTGGGAGGTTTATTTTTGTGATAAAAATGCAATAAAATCATTTTAGGTTCACGAAACATTGCTGCTTCGGACTATATCAACAATATACATGTACTACAAATAACACAGATTATATGCCATAAAATGTAAAATTTGTCCCAATGCTGGACATTCTCCCCTAAGTCTGATAGTAGCCTACTAACTCATGATTGCTTACTTTACGGGGGTTTACGCTATGATTTAATGCTTCTATGATCAAATAAAAATATGTTGACACAGTAGGCCTACTTCAATAAGTTAGTAGGCCTAAGTATAGGCCCTACGTACCTTGATTTGAAGAAGTTCTTGTTTATTCGGATCGAAAACTTGATCCTGTTCGTTGTCAGTAGGGTTGAACCTCGGTCCTTGGTTTATCAGATTGAAGGTGATGTTTGGCAGAGATTTGCTAATGTTTTCGTACGTTGGGTCATTATCAAATATGAATCCAAGGTACATCTTAGCGACACTACCATCGGACGCATTCAAACTCGCCGTCGGACCGCTTCTCCGTCTTCTCAGTTTCTTCACTTGTGACGTGTCAGACCTTTCATCTCTGAAGACCATCGTGTCAGACCTTTCATCTCTGAAGACCATCGTGTCAGACCTTTGATCTCTGAAGACCATCGTGTCAGACCTTTCATCTCTGAAGACCACGGTGTAGATGCTTCCAAGAAAGTTCTTCATGGAGTGGAAGAGTTTCTTCATTGCAGCTGCACTCGTGCTTTGTATCTGTCGTCGCCTTCTTTTCACCACTGGATTCTGAGTCGTACCGGTCGAGTTCGTGTCGAAGAATGCCGGAGGAAGGTTAAAAAACGGTAATCGACAGTTCATTGCAGTCCCGTTCAAGGCGGAACAAACCTATCAGGTTACAGTATTATAGCAGCTGTATTGCTGTAAGCTTATAACAGTTGTAGTCTATCATTTTTTTTAAAGGTCTGATTATTGAAATGATCTCGTGGTAGGCCTGTAGGTCTTATAAACCACCGGTAACTGGCGATGTGTTAATCATGACATAATTGTACATTGTATGTGCTTATTATGTAAGCATGACATTGTATGTGTGTACTTTTGTCTGAACAGGACTATGTATGTTCTTGTATAATATTATGTACGTTTTAGTGTATGCACGTATGTGTGCGTACGCATATACCCACACGTAATTATGAATTATAATAATTATGTAGGCATTATTTGTTTATGTATATATTTATATTATAGGTAGTTAGTTTATACTGTGCATGTATGTTTCTGTCTGTCCTAAAGTGTCTCTTAAAAACCCTGTTCCTTACGAGCACGTAGTTCATCTGTAAGAATGCAATGTTCCCATAACTGTAGCTCCCACACACTCGCAAAACCAAACTGACGGAGTGCCATCAATACGAATTGACTAAGCATGCCAATCGTGCTATTATGCATTATAAAGCGTTTCATAAAACCATTTTCATCTCTCACAGAAACGTTGCACATTCGCACTTTGGCCTTCAGAACTCTTTTGTAAAGGAAACTAAATATCTACAATATAAATATCATACCAAGTATTTCCAATCAGCAAGTAATTACTTATTCCTGGAATATGATCTGCGTGGTTTAAAATTAAGAACGAAGAGCGTGTAAATACCATAAAAATTTATCAAATATTTAGAGATAGAATTACCTGACTGTAACTTTGTGTAGAAATTAGGTTATTATGGTTGAACAGTTGGAGATTTACTGTCATGATTGCAGTGGCAGCTGCGTCTAAGTTAGTACCAATCACTGTAAGTAGTATGCCACCTCTGCAACAACAACCGAAAATAACTTCAAATTAACTCAGATAATCTTGACTGTTACCTAACAATGGTTCTTCGCATAAAATTTTATTTTATTCCAGGAATGTTTACCTTAATTAAAAAGTTAAGATTTTCTTTGAAATTATTGTTAACCGTTGTTGCATTATAGGCCTACAGTGTTCCAGAATGAAAACTGTAGAAGCAAATGCTTTTGGAAGAACATAATCAAATCTTACATTATAAGTTACATACAACTGAGAGGTCAAATGAAACTTACGTCGCAAGTTGAACTCTGGGCATTATGTTGACGACCCCTGGGTTATCGACGTAGTGGTATGTAAGCGTGAGCTTTTGTGATAATCCTCCGCTAAAGATCACGACTAACATCAGCTCAACGTCGATTAAATCCTCGCTGGCTTTTGGTGTAAGGACAACAAAAGACGTTGGCTGACTAAAACAGATGATCACAACAATGACTATGAAAATTGATTATTTCTTAATTTGAAGCTTGCTTTTCAGATAGTAAATTTGACCCAAGAGGTCATGGCAACTAAACACAACCACCTGTCGGCCTACTACTGCTGCCAGTGGTTTGAAATATTATATTATTTATTGTGTTTATATCTCAATTAAATCTATCTTGATTAAGTCAGGTTACTGCCTCTTCGACCGACTGTCCGAAAACGTGTTTGATTTCCTTGCTTACTTCTATAATCGGAAAAGAACGGTTTAGATTTTTTAGCTGAAAAGCAAGTTATAGGCCTATATTATTGCTCGACACAAGTATGCAAGTAAGTATGTATAATTTAGTGAGCCGCCTGCAAACGCACAGCAGGACCATCGATCAGTTGTGAAAAACAGTGAATATATAATTATATAAGCTTACATAACTAAATAATAAATAGACCTACTAAATAATAAAAATTGAGTAAAAGTCATTTTCAGAGTTACATAAAGTAAATAGCAGGATAATTTGATAAACAGCGATAGTCATTTATATATCTTTTTGTTCCTTATCTTTTGGGGTCAGGGATCTGCCACTTGTATGGATCGCATCCTACAGGGTGGCTCAAAAAAAAATGTACCACCGGATAAAATGCGATCACTTCGCAACCGATTGACATTTTTCTCCGAAAATTTTCCAATTTGTAGGGGAATGAATTTCCAACAATCCCTGAAAGTTTCACTTGAAAATTTTCTTGTTTGCAAAAGATACAGCTGTTCAAACATAAAATTTTGTTTTTTCAAAAATCCAGAGAATAAAGTTCCAATACAATGTATTCAGCATCCGATTTCATTAAGATTTTTTGCAAACTACATCATAAGAAATGATGATGATGTCCTACGACCTCACTAAGAGCTGTAAAGAAGCTGTTTATGCAGCAAACTGTTGGTATTTAGTGATATTTTATAGATTATGGACTCAATTCGTGAATTCATTACTGAACGTCATGGGCAAAGTTTCTGCGGAAGATAAAATGGAAACTCGGACGCTGCGTGAACAGAGACTGGGACATCGCGTAATCATAGCAAAATACCCAGTGAAAAGTGGAGCCTGAGCATATTGAAGGCTATCTGTAAACATGTTTATGTAACGAAGATCAGATGTTAGAAGTTAGAAGCGAGGCAGGAAGTGGTCGCTTGGTCTGATGGAAAAGTACGATTTTCAAGAAATTCGCTTGGTACCGTAATCGAAAGGGTCAAGTTTGCAAAGCACATCGTGGTTTCAGCATCAGATTTGCTGGCATGTGTCACGGGTGCCAGAAAAGACTGCATTTAATCCCATTCAGTAGGCTAAATGTCAAACTCATCGCTGAACTCTCTTACCCAGACTCATTGAAGACCAGGTGAGCTCTAACATCTCGTTTTATTTTCCAGCAGAACAGTGCGCCTGCTTGCTCGCACGGCAAGGCTGATTATGATGACGCTACCTTATTTTTGCAATCCACTCCAGTAAATTTATTGGCAAAGGTGACTAACAACATCGCCAGACCTTAGCCCTCTTGCTTACCACGTCTGGGAAGCTATGCTGCAAGACATTTCATCCCGAGTTGGAGAACATTGGCTAGCTGAAGGAAGTCCTGCTGCTAATGTGGGATCAGTTGCCGCAGGGCTCGATCAACAAGGCCATACTAAGCTTCACAAAAAGAATTCGAGCTCGTATTAAAGCAGGGAGTGGACACTCACATCATACCCCACAATAAACTGCAAAACGTATTTCTGAGGCCGTAGTGAAAAGTGATATCATTTGACATGGAAATCAAGAATTGACGTTAATTTTTCCACGGAAATTTGAAAAAACGAAAATCAAAGTTGAAACAGCTGTAACTGTTGCAAACATAAAAAGTTTTCAGTGAAACTTTCAGGGATTGTTGGAAATTCATTCCCCTTCAAATTGGAAAATTTTCGGAGAAAAATTGCAATCGGTTGCAAAGATATTGCATTTTATCCGGTGGTACATTTTTTTTGAGCCACCCTGTACCTTTCGGAGCGCACCACCTCTACTGTCTTCCACTCAACTCGGTCTCCTTGGTGTCCAGCTCCTTTCGGCCTCCCCCAGGGTTCCGTTCTGGGGCCTCTTCTTTACCTCCTCTTCACGGCTGACATTGAGGCCTTACTTGCCTCCTGTAATCTTAAGAGCCACTCGTACGCTGATGACGTCCAGTCTTACGCTCATTGTTCAGCGTCCCAAGCTGCCTCCGCTGTTCGTGCTATGTCACTTGCCACTGACTGCCTTACTGCCTGGATGTCATCCAATCGACTCCGCTTAAACCCTTCAAAAACTAATATATCTGGCTTGGAACTCGTCAACAGTTGGATAAGCTAGATCTGGGGTCTCTAGCTTCTGAATTCCCCACCTTTGTTTTTTCCACTTCTGTCCGCAATCTTGGCATCATTCTGGACTCGGAGCTGTCTTTCGTCGACCATCTTAAGGCCCTGACTCGCTCCTGCTACTATCATTTGCGCCAGCTGCGAGTCGTGTCTCGCTCCCTGTCAACTGCTTCTGCTTCCACCTTGGTCCATGTCTTCATTGCAAACCGGTTGGATTACTGTTCCTCTCTTTACTTTGGCCTTCCCCAGGTTCGCTTGCGTAGTCTTGAGGGGGTCCTGCGGGCGGCTGCACGTTTGGTCGGTGGCGTTCTTAAATTTGGCCATATCTCGCATTACATTCGTGATGTCTTGCATTGGCTCCCGGTTCAGTCGCGAATCCACTTCAGGGTGGTTTCTTTTGCTTGGCGCTGCATCTTGGGCACGGCACCCTCCTATCTTCGCGAGTTCTTTACCTTGGCCTCGACTGCTGCGGGTCGCCGATCTTTGCGCTCGGCCTCTAGAGGTGACTTCATGGTTCCTTATGCCCGCACAGCCACAGTGCAGCATAGGGCATTTTCGGTCACTGGACCTTCCGTCTGGAACGACCTTCCCTCTAACCTGCGTCCCTGGCACTTTCTATAGTTCGCTCAAGACCTTTCTTTTCGACCGGGCCTGGGTCGGGAGCGCCTCTGAGTAGAGCCCTTGAAGAGGTGCTATATAAATCACATAGATAGATAGATAGATATCATTCATGTAATGAAGCTATTTCCAGTCAATGTATCAGCACAAGAAGTCATTTCAAACTATAAATATAACCTTATAGATGTCCTAGAATACAGCAGTGAACCCTGATGTACACATTGATCATAACTTCTTACATTGATTCAGTCTGCACGTATCCGAAGAGTGGTTCACCAGTTCTGTCAGTGAAATTCACGGCGAACGGTGGAAGTTTGTCCAGCTCCGTTCCGTAGAAAGTTAACGCTGTTCCTCCAGACAGGATTCCAAATCTTCTGGAGACTCCGCTTATTTGAGGGATTGTTGTTATTGCTTCAATGACAAATATCAGGAATTATTAGTTTGGTCAAAACAGCAGTATGTACTGTCGTGATGGTAACTGCATCTTAATTTGAAGCAGCTCTGCTAGTAGTGTATATTCTTAAGACGGTCAGTTAGCTTCGCAATTTAGTTTCTATTCAAGATGGTCATAGTTTAATAATTGTCAGTTGCCATTGTGTTGTGTTGCTTCTGCACCACGAAAAACCAACTGTAAGCGTATACAGAATACAGTATACAGTATAAAGTAGGCTAACATCTGTACAATAGCCTGCTTTAAGCTGTGCTACTTGATTGACCAACAAACGAAAATTAATAACAACAGTTGGCAAATGTTTAATGAATTTCGAATTAATAACATCAAAAAGTGACATTACTAAAAAAATATATAGAAGAGGAAACAGCAGCAATTGTGCTTGGACTTGTCAAGGATAACAGCAAGTGAGCCCTCACTCGGCGATAATTATAGCTGCCTATTTGTTTCAGATATGCCTATCACAAGCTGCCATTGATGAACCCGTTTGGGTTTTATCATGGGCATCTAGGCCTACAGCTAGTCATGGGTTTTATAAGCAGAAAAGTGTGCTACACAATTAATCTTAATTATGTCACCAGTGAGATTCAATGATTCAAGATTTCATGACGCCATGCTGTTTCTGCTTATGAAATTAATAGGCCCATATATATATATATATAAATATCAAATCAAATCAAATTCAAAATCAAATCAAATCAGTTTATTTCCTGAATACGCACCAAAAATAACAATCAAGGCAGTGAACAGGGAATTGTACATATTTAGTGGTATCAAGGGGAGACCCGGAAGGGATGGAAATCCCGCTAATTGGGCCACCCAGTAATCATTGAATTGCAAGGCATAATATACAGGACATGACAGCCGGTTTAAACGATTGCAGAAATAGAAATATAATCAGGACAGAAACTTATTAATAGAGGATAGATAACACAACTTAACTAACACTTAACTAACACTTAACTAACACTTAACTAACACTTAACTAACACACCCAATTCAACACAATAATTCAAGCAGTTCGATTGATAATATAACAACGTAGGCGTTTCTTGAAGATATGAAGACCATGTAATTGACTTATAGCTGAGGGGATACTGTTCCAAATATTAGCACCAGTATATCTGATCGAAAATAAACGAGTGTTAGTATGAGCAAATGGTTGTCTATACAAATTTGAACTTCTTGTGGAATAGGAATGAAAATCAGAGGCACGGAAGAACATTTGTCTATACGCTACTGGTAACAAGTTGTGCTCATATCGAAACATAAATTCACCTATCTGAACCGTCCTAATTTGTTCAATTTTTAGTAATTTAAATTCCAGAAATAGCTGATGAGTATGAGAATTGTATGGAACATTAGCCACATAACGAATAACACGTTTCTGTAGAATTGTTAGCCTTTGTAAATTGGATTTATAAGTTGAAGCCCATATTATATTGCAGTATTGCAGTTATATATAATTATAAATCCTGGCCTGGTGTTCGAGAAGCAGATATCTCTTTGGGCGCTAAAGAAATCTCAAAATTACGACCATGACTTCAAACGTCTAACACTAAAGTCGAATGACCGATACGTTGTAGAATAATTTAAAAATTACACTTATATAGCAGTACAGAATATCACTTGCAAATAGATTCCACAATAGCCTCATTTATCTTGAACATAGGATTATGTTTTGTGCGTACTTTGTTCGCAGAAGTCGCCGTAGTATTTTGCAGTTTCTTCATTTGTGAGTGGACATTGACACTGAAATGTGTTGATGTAATCCTCACAGATGCCATGGTTTTGGCAACTAACGTTGTTCGTCCTGCATTCATCAATTTCTGCGCACAAATCATTTTTAACAAAGTCATTAAGAAACAAAGAAAAGGCAGCAAAGCCTTATGCAGAGTCTCTCAAGAAGCCTTTAGAAGTAGCAGCTGTACGTCTCTATAGACTCTACCTCTAAAAGAAAGGACAAATCGTTTTAAAACTCGAAATAGATTCAACTGTTAGTAGCCTATTCACTTATCGACGTAAAAGCACATTTTCTTTCAACGTGGATCTCCTTGAATAGATTTAGTGAATCGTTTTGACGTGCGGATAATATTCAGATCGTTTCGAGTGGATATGTGTAATTTGTATATGTATAATTTGTATATGTATAATTTGTATATGTATAATTTGTATATGTATAATTTGTATATGTATAATTTGTATATGTATAATTTGTATATGTATAATTTGTATATGTATAATTTGTATATGTATAATTTGTATATGTATAATTTGTATATGTATAATTTGTATATGTATAATTTGTATATGACTGTGACAAAGTCGTTTCTCGTTTTTCGAAATTCCACATTGCTGTTGATTCAGTGCGTCGCGACTTCGATTCCCAGAGTCGTCCGCCATCTTGCAATATCTGGAGCTTCATAAATCGTCTGTGTTCAATAGTTGGGCAATAATTGCGATCGGTCTACGTTTCTTTTGGGCCACTAACTGAATTCAAAGCGGTTCTTTACCACTCGACCATCGGTCTGGAGGAATGTTAGGGTGCTAGAGTAAAAGACCTGAAAGTTCATGTGCAATTGTGCATCCTGGTACCAGGTAGGCCTACCTTTGGCCGCGAGGGACGTGTTAACACGTCCCAAATTGAGTCATTTAACACAGCAAATCAGCGGCCAACGTGTTAAGACGTAGTGAGCGGCTTTCTAATAAAGCTAGAATCTCCTACATGGAATAAGATGGCAGAAATCTATGGCCACGAGGGTGCGGATGGATTCGAACCCAAAGGTTGTTTATTAGGCCTACCTCCTTTAAACCGCCTTTCTCTCATGACTTTACACAGCAACACAAATCTCTTTCGTTCGATGTTGGGCGTATACGATATGGGCGGCATCTGTGGAGCGAGATGAGGCGTAACACAATTATTATAAGATCACATTAGCTTGAAAAGGCGTATAGAAATGGAGAAATAAATAAATAAATAAATTATATTGCTCGTTAGTTTCAAATTGCAGGTCTGTTGGGGTTATAAGTAGGACAACCTCAGTATTATATAATTAATTAATTATTATTATCATTATTATCAGTAAATAAATAATTTTGTAACGCGCGCAAGGTCACACCGAAATGTGAATTACATTCTTAAAAGACTGGCGCAACTCAAAGTTCAACGAAGTACAGAACTGCGTCCTCGAAAGAGGAAATAATTTTATAAGACTGAAATTACGGATGAGCTGTCCAAGTCGAATGACTTCCATGATTAATTCTGCACAAGAAAGATATTTTCAATTTCAGAAGGAAATTTTTAGAAATTGTGATGTAGGCCTAGTGCCAGTTGAAAAATAGGGAATATTTCCCCGTTTTTTATATACAAAATTTGGCAAATCTTCCGTCTTACCGTTACACTGTTTGTCTGTGCTTCCTGGAGTAAAGCCAGCGTTGCACGAACAGTTATAGTCGTTGATCTTATCCGTGCATCTGCCAAACGGATAGCAAGGTAGCGCAGCACATTCGTTGATTTCTGAAGCAACACAAAGCTCATGATCATGCATGTGTGTTGCACAATTAGGCTATAGCCCACAGAAAGGAGAGAAATTTTATCGGATGACAAAAGCTTAGACTATAGCGTAAGCTGATATAATATTACGTAGCCTATATCATAGGCCTATATATATATTACGGTATATAGCCTATGCTATATTTTCGATGCAATTAGCCTAAGCCTTGCATTTTAAGAAATGAAGTCATAAAAACGATTAGATTCTTCGTTAAATAAATGATTCAACTAGAACTGCCTCATTGTAAAACTGACTTATTTATTCCCTTAACCCACATATGAAACATTCTCGGCTTTTTTGCAACTGTTAGTCTATAGGCGGAATTTTTAGATGCTCATAATATTTTCTATGCAATAAGGTGTAGATCTAATTTGTTTTATGCAATCCGCGATAATCGCGCATCTCTAAAATGCGCGTAACCTATAGGCTACTCAGTACTCACCTATATCGCAACTTGTGTTGGTATAACCAGGTACGCAATTGCACGTGTACATAGTTGCATTCTCAGTGCACGTTCCGCCATTTTGACACGGATTACTTAAGCAGTAATGAAGAGCTGCAACACACAACATTATTATCATGCATTATTTCACAGAGTCATCAGTCCAAACTATATATAATTAATAATTAATATATTATATAGGCCTATTTAATATTTATATATAAAACTTATTTATATACCGTGTACAAGAGGAAAACAAAGTTGGAAATTTCTCTCCTCTGACGAAGCCGGAGAAAAAATTCGTCTTAATTTTGATTTAAAAAACATATAAGCCTAATAATATTGCTCATGGATTGTCAAGTTGGATTATTATTATTATCACTCAAGATCTACATCTTTGGCTATATAATAGGCCTACGCTACGAATTACTAGGCCAAGAGCCACAATAATATGACCAAAAGCAGCAACATTACATAAATTCGTCCTACGGAGGCTATGTTCTGGAACAAAGTTTCGAGGGGGAGAAAGAATATTTCTTCCGCCGCTGAAAAATTAAGTGTCCCCAGTTCCGTGTGAAATGGTCTACAGTCGCATATTATTTAGAGATGAGCATGTTAAACCATTAGTTTACGTTGTTACGTCGTTAAATCATTTTTTAATTAATAAGAACATGCGTTCCCAAATTATTCATTTTTATATCAGAAAATATCTTCCATTACAAATCTCCCCAATCAGAGTCTCTCCTGCATGCTGCAGCATGCAGGAGAGACTCTGATTGGGGGAGATTTTATATCTGGAGGGGACATTATATTGTGACACCGAGGTAACAAAAGACATTGTTAGACAGGTCTTTGTTGATCGTCTATTGCTTGCTGAGCACTTTTGTAGCCTGAAGTTTAAAAGAACGCTAAAAGTTGTAGGCTACTGTTAGACCAACGGGTCTTAAGAGCCTTTCGTGGCATGCTGTGCACACCTTACGCGGTTACACGGTTACACCTAGGTCCTACTAGTCCTAGGCCTTGGAGCCTGTTTCGTCCGATCTAGTTCAGTACAATTGAAAATTGAAAATGTTTAAATGCTAATATTATATAGCTGTGAACTTCTCTTCCTTCTTCTAAACATGTGTCGTAGGTTGTGGGTGGATAATAGATATCGCGTTTGCGGACGCCAATGGGCGAGGCCATCCAAAAAATCACTGATGCAGTGAATTGCAATGTATGTATCTTCCTGTTCCTTTCACTGACAACATAGGCTAATGTGCCCACAGCAGAGTTACTGTTCTAATGTTGCCACACAAAGTAAGTAAGCATGTAGGTCCCCTAATGCATTTATTGACCCGCCACCTAAACGTAATGTAATAGTTTAGCATTGTTGGACAGTGACACTATTAGAAGTTAGTAACTCATAGCCTAAGCATAATTTCAACAATCGGCTTAGACATTAAATTAGTTTGTTCATAGGCTAGCCCAATGTAGTGTTGCAGTCGCTTTTAACATTTAGCCTTTTTAACTTTCTTGCGTATTCTGTCTATTAGATTGCAGGCTTGTTAAAAACATCGACAAAGCACTAATGCTGCAAACAAATTATACACAGCTTAGAACCGTTGAATTGAATTACATGGTTTCTTTTTCTCTCCAGAATGTTTTTATTCACTTCTCAATTTGCATATGCTTAGTAAGATGTGTGTTAGTAAGATGTGTGTGTGTGTCTTTGCATCACTTGTTTTGAAGTGTAGTTGGATTTTAGCTATAGTCCTACTTGATTATCAGTGATATTTCTACATGTAGCTCTTTAGTCAATGATGGTAGGCCTCATTTGCTATATGACAAAACGTTTAAAGTGACTTTTCATTTTACCATAGGTCTACCGTCTAGATGTGTAACGCTTGACAGCTACTGGGAGGCAGTTGAGTGGTACCAGAGTAAATGGCTCGATACATGCATAGGGTAATTATCATACTCTTACATACGTTCATTTTGTCTGGCCACACACACGCAGGATGCATTAATTCAAATTTCACGTTTAAACGAACCCATCGAAAGCAATATCATAAATGAGTAAAGTAAGTAAGTATGTGTGTTTTTATCAAATGACTGCTGCTCACACTTTAGTGTACAGACAACCTATTACGGTAATCTATGAACACCGTTGAAAGGTACAAAGTTATTGGTAACAGAAATGACGAGCTAAACCGTGGTCCAATCTACAGTTTTCAATTAACAGTACTGTTCTTAAGAACTTCTTATGCTCAGAAGGAATGTACTGTAAGCAAGATGAGAAAGTATGAACGTATTGTATACTAACGTGCTGTTGTTGTCGTTGACATGTCAGCTGTCGTAGCAGAGTCACCGTTGGTTGTTGGAAAAATGTTTGTTGTGAGTGCAGTCGTAACTCCATCACTTGTCGATTGCCCGCTCGGCGACGTCACAGCTATTGCTGAGGCAGTTGTGCTAGAGGCTAAACTTATCGCAGATGAAGATACAGGTGATGTAGTTGAAGCAGTAGTCCCCGTTCCAGCTACAGTTGCCGTCGTGGTTTGAACTACAGTCGTCATTCGAGAAAAAGTTGTCATGAATGGAGTAGTTTGAGTTGAAGAAGATCTTGCAGTGTTGGTTGTAGATGCAACCGTAGTTCGAGCAAGTGTTGTCGTAGATGGCGCTACAGTCGTGGTTTGAGTTACAGAAGATACAGTCGTAGTTGGAGATACAGTTGTACTTTGATATTTAATCGTAGTTTGAGCAACAATCGAGGGTAAAGTAACAATAGTAGTTTGAGCAAGCGTTGTTTTAGTCGAAGCTATTGTCGTTTGCGTTGTGTAGCTGTTCGTAGTCGTCGTAGCTGCGTTCGTGTGTTGCAAGCAAGCGAAAGCAAGACCTGCAGAATGAAAAGCAAGCAAACTTGCAAGCAAGGATATATAACTTTGACAGATTTCTTCTCAGTTTCGTTTCAGGTTTGTTCTGCGTGTGGTCCAAAAATCACACTTAAATCACGAACATGAAGCCTACAGTGGCAGAAGAAGAGCTAGGCCTACCAGAGCAGTAATGTTGCAATTACGGCAGTGGCGTAGCAATAGGTCGTGCAGCCTGTGCAGCGCACGAGGGCCCACGGCAGTAAGGGGCCCCCCGGCGGACAGAGTCAATTTTTTACTCTCTGAATATTCAGAACGTAATCAAGTCTAGCCTACAAGTTTGGCGTAGCCTACACATTTAAAAGTGTAATTGATTTAAGCTCTAATTCAAATTTCTCTGGTAGACTGAAAAAATTTAAAATGTTTTATAAATATAGGTCTAAAATTTAATGAGAGAAAATAATATAAAAAAATATTAAAAGCTAATTATACAGGGTGGGCCAATAGAAATGCAACAACTTTGACGCCTTATAACTTGAACAATTTATATCCGATCATCGTGATCAATATACTAAATTGAAGGTAATTATCCATTCTACTACTGTGTCAAATCTTGCGCTGATATACGGCACCGTTTAAATAAAAATTTCGGTGCGGCGCACACCTCTCAATTTTGAATGTAAATAATGAACATCCTGGCGCCGCTCACGGAAGATAGAATTTTAATCAGAATCTTAAGAGTAGAAAAAGAATACAATGCACATCAGATGTTGATAGAATTCCCTTCTAGAAAATGGAATAGGCCTAAATATGCTCTACATACATCGATTGATTAAACAAATTGATGCCACGGGAACGTCTAACTGTGGTCGCAAACGTTCTCCCGCCGGCGCATCGTTCACGTCATACGGTTGCCTATCTGAACGCTAACGTACCAGAGTTTAATGAACCGGAGAACTGGCCACCGAAAAATCCGGATTTAAACCCGGTTGACTATTCGATCTGAGGTTGTCTTCAGCAACTTGTCTATCGTGAACCGATACGTGACGTTGAACATATGAAAAAATTGAATGTTTACTGCTGGGCTGAAATAACCCGAGCACTGGTGGCCTTAGCCATTGATCAGTGGTCGTCTCGTGTCCATGCTGTCATTAAAGCACGTAGTGGACATATTGCATATTTGACTTATGATAAATTCACTCAAGATATGAATTGTCATTAATTGTTAGAACTAGTGATTGTTTAGAATTGAGTCATTGACATTATTCAGTTTAGGACTTTTGGTTTTTTCTTTCAGTTTCATGGCAAAAAAGGGACATCGAACATTAATAGCATTATCTCAAAAAGTCGTAATAGTATCTCTTAGATATTTTGCAGAATGATAAAATGGATAATTATGTTTAATCTGATATAACGGCCAAGACGCTCAGATAAACAGTGTTGAAGTTATAAGACGTCAAAGTTGTTGCATTCCTATTGGCCCACTCTGTATATTTAATTTCGAGTGCGAAATATGGAGTGTCTATATCAAAAGAGCCAGGCGTTTTTGCGCAGCCTTTTTGTTTGAAGTCGAGGGGGTTCAAGCATTGAAGGGGCCCGCCACCGAAACCCTGCACAGGGGCCCCCAAACACCTTGCTACGCCACTGAATTACGGCAGATGCGATTTAGCAGATCTGCCCACAGCTATCATGTCAGATGAGGTGGATGTTCACCGGGTTTCACATGATGGTGATTGGACGACAAGCACGCTCTGAACGCTTCCGATATTTGAAACAGTTTCTCAACCAAGGACATAAAATGGTTTTCTCTACAGCTGGTCACGTGCGCTGTGCCTGATTTTTTTCTGCATATTGATGATCCGTAATAATACAAGCCATGAAACTCGAAGAGGAAAGAGACGGACTTGAATAATAAATAGGCGCTGTATATAGACGGTTCACATGATATGGAGTAGGCCCTACGAGTCTCAATATGGACAGCGAGCGATGACAAAGAGCGATGTATACCGTGGACCAGACATATATACAATGTATCTGGTACCATGTCGACTCGAGCACATTGTCAAAACCACATAGAGCGTCATGCGTTGTGCTCTCATGTTTTCTTTTGTTTCATGCTGCTGATTAATAAGCATAATAAGTAATAGTTAAAAACAAGACATAGAATATAATGTAATACTTACATAAGAACCCCAATATTAAAAATCTATGCTTATCCATATTGTATCAAAAACGACGTTTGTGGTTCTAAAACTATCTGTTGGCAATCTACTGCCAAATATTCGTTAAGATTTTTAAATAGCTACAGAAAGTAGCCTACGTCTGCTCTGAAATAAGGAACCGAAGAAAACATTATTTGTACATATTGGACACGCTTCATGAGCGTTCATACATGTAGTTGAGCGTTAGTCATCGTCCATTTCTCTCTCTCTCTTTCTCTTTCTCTTTCTCTTTCTCTCTCTCTCTCTCTCTCTCTCTCTCTTTCTCTCTCTCTCTCTCTCTCTCTCTCTCTCTCTCTCTCTCTGGCCCTCTGCTTCTGTCTCTCTAGCTCTGTCTCACTGTCTCGCTCACCAACTCTGTCCTGAATAATGGCAAACAGCCATGAATTATAGTCATTGGCTCTATTCAGAATTAGACCTAAAAATGCTGCTATTATGAGACTACAATGATCTACACATGTATATACAGGGTGGTCCAAAATAAACTGCACAATGATAAATTGATAGTACTTTATTCAGACCAATTCAAATATAACCGTGAAAATTCACAAAAACACAGCAATTATTTTTACTGTAACATTACATGGATGTATTTCGTTACATAAAATGTTCAATGTGTCCTCCTTGCTGCTCGACCACGCATTGAAGCCAACGACGCCATTGATCAATTGCGCGGTCAATGAAACGCAATCGCTGTTCAACTGCTGTCCAACTTTGCGCCTGTACTGGTTAAGTCCGAGATCTTTCTTTACAATACGTTTAACAGTTGAACGTGAAATTCCGGTTTCACGTGCGATCTCCCGTGGGCTCTTATGGCTTAGCGGTTTGTCTTCCTGGCTACAGATAAGGTCGCTTACCAACTTGATATTTGCATCTGTTCGAGCTGATTTCGGACGTCCGCAACCCGGCTTCCTAGCTGTGGTACCTTCGGTATCAATTTTTTTAATGAGGATAGTACGACGTTTCCATGTCTTATTTGGAAATTCTTTCATCATACGCAAGAAAAATGGCATTAAACATTGAATTGTTATACATTATATCAAGAAAACTGTCACTGTGCAGTTTATTTTGGACCACCCTGTAGGTCTACTACGTCAATGTCTTTTCATCGGCATTCAAATGGGTGTAGACTATTATGGAAGCACAATGTGTCTGTTGCACCCGTTAGTCAGTCAGTTATTTGCAAGCCATACCACTCTACGATGACTGTCCTCATTGTTGTTTTGACTCATACTGAGTGTCTCTGTATACCAGCATCTTCACTGCATCTGTCAAAGTTAGTCGCTCTCTTTCTCTCCCTCTCGTGCTCTGTGCCCCTCCCGATAGTCTGCAATTGATTGGCAGGTTTGTCTGTACTGCTGCAGTCACATTCTGTCTGTCTGTATGTTATAGGTCGACGTTTTGCATCAGTTATTACTAGTGGCCATCAGGCTACCGATTTGTCAAATAACAGAGCAATTCTTTGTATTAAGCAGAAACTCTATTTATAGATTGCTAATTTTCATAATCATCACAGATCTGTCAAAATTTCCAGTAGGCTAATTTGAATGTTAGCTATCAATGACTACAGGCTATGGAGTATGGACGCATGTGTGTAGGCTATAAAAACAATCTTTAAGACTTACTTAGACTTAGTTCCTCCTGTTCCGATCTTTAAGACAGATGACCAAATGCTATTCGCTGCTTCCAATGGAAAGACCTGCGGAATGGTTTGATCTTTGTCGTTTAAGCTACTCAACAAGATATTTTGCGGCTAAAGCATCTGTTAAAAGGCAATACAACTGCTGTCAGTATAATGTTGAAAGACCAAATATCCACATTTGTGGCCTATTTTTAAATCAGATTCTATGCTATATTTACTGTGTCAAACATTCGTGATCCTATTTTATGACAAAATCACTGAAATTTATAAACTAATTACGGAACATAGGCTAAATATAGATTAACAAATGACTCAAGACGAAGTATAAAATCTCCCAGAAAAAATTAAAGAAAATTAAAGAAAATTATAATAGTTATAAAGGATATACATACTTGCTTTATCACGGCGTTCAATACCGCATAACACAACAATCCATGCACAGAAGGAAATTGGCTGAATTTGGGGATTAAGCTGCTCATTAAAATTAGACTCTTGTTATAACTTGTTAAAAGCCATCATAAGTAATATGAATTGCAATAATACAACGTTGATTCAGTTTGAAGTTAAACGAAGACATGGGCGCCCGCACATAGGGGCAAGGGGGGCACTTGCCCCCCCTGGAAAAGTGAAACCTATTTTTCTAACTACTACTTTTGGGTTTTTAACAAATTTCTTCGCATGAAAACACTAGCGATACGAATGATAAACAGTGAAAGTCAGAAATTTACGTCTAGAAATCTCTATAGAAATAAATATTTATAGGCCTAGTGCCTTTCATGGACCTGCTTTCTAACATCTAGGCCTACTTTTGGGGTTTTTAACAAAAAATTTGCACTTCATAATAAAAATAATACACAAAATGAAACTGAGAAATTTGCATTAAGAAACCTCTTGGAAAAAACACCCTTATTTTTAATTTCCAACGCTGTATTTTTCATGCTCTTGCGACTGAAAAATTTTCCGTGACCATCGTAAAATTTTTGCCCCCTCCTGCAAAAATTTCTGCGGGCGCCCATGAACGAAGATGATTATTTTTCCCGAGGTAGGCTTACTGATTCGACTAAATGTCTGCTTGCACGCATGACGACTTGCAATGGTTGTCTGTGCGATGACATGCATCAGAGAGATTTATATAATGTTATATATATATATATAGGGTAAAGACCCCAAAGGTGAGCACCTTAACGAAATTTTGAAATTGTAGGAAACTGATAGAATATAGCAGACTTCTGATAGTTGCAATAGGTAGGTACAATATATGTCTATACAACGTATAACCATTATAAATTCAAATAATTGAAATTCTATTTTTTATAATAAAAATAAAATTTTGAAAAAAGTGCTCACATTAGGGTACCATGCCCAAATGTGAGCACACACATATATTGCACTATCTTGCATTACTGTAGTGGCCATATTATTATGGACAAGGATAAAAAAAACAGTTATTTTCACATTTCGCAATCAAAAGACTGAGAACGGCATGGCAAGGCATGGCAAGGTATGGCATGGCAAGGTATGGCAAGGCAAGGCATGGCATGGCAAGGCAAGGTATGGCATGGCATGGCATGGCAAGGCATGGCAAGGCATGTCATGTCATGCAATGCCTTGCCTTGCCATGCCATATCATGCCTTGCCATGCCATACCTTGCCTTGCCATGCCTTGTCATGCCTTGCCATGCCATGTCATGCCTTGCCATGCCAAGCCTTGCCATGCCATGCCATGCCATGCCATACCATGACATGCCTTGCCATCCCATACCATGCCTTGCCACGCCATACCATGCCTTGCTATGCCATGCCTTGCCTTGCCATACCTTGCCATGCCTTGCCATGCCATGTCATGCCTTGCCATGCCATGCCATGCCTTGCTATGCCATGTCATGCCACATGATGTTCTCAGTTCTTTGATTGCATGAAATAAGTAAAATAAGTACAAAATGTGAAAATAACTAGTTTTTTTAACCTTGTCCATAATGATATGGCCACTACTGCATAGCAATGAAACATATCTAGATTTGGGCCAATTAATATGCTAAGTGTAGGCTTCAATTTCTCAGTTTAAACCTCATGTCACTTCTAATGTAGTAAAAAATTAATGTCCTTAATGTGAGCACGATGCTCACATTGCGGTACTGTTTTAGTGCTTCTAATGTAGTAAAATTGATGGTCGTAATGTGAGCACCATATGCTCACATTGGGGTACTCCTTTGGTGCTCACATTAGGGTGCAGGCAGTCAGTATGAGAACAAAATTCTTGTAAATAAACGGCACTAGAAAATTCTCTTATTATCGCTCATTGTTAAAGTGGACATTAAACAGATTCTAACAATACCAGTAGCTATACCATAGCCAAATACATGACCAAGTTATCGATTATTTACGAAAAATGAAAAATAAGATCATTTGCATCATTTTGTTTCAAATAATTTACATCTTGCAAAAAGAGTGCCACCAAGTATATTTAAACGTTTTCTGGTGTGCTTATGGTTACTACCATGGATATTCGCAGTGTGGCACCACCGAATATGATGAATTTGTGAGATATAGGGGGATGCTCACATTTGGGGGCTGCTCACCCTTGGGGTCTTTACCCTATATATATATTATATTATATATTATAGTTACGACTCAATCTGATCGGCAATCATCATTACGCTACATTCTGCTGTGTTCGTCGAGTTCAAAGGGTCCGGTTTTTCATGTATACGGTCCTATCTCTTAGGCCTGATTATTAATCATACTAAACATTTTCCCGATATTTTGAGAATTGAACCAAGAATATATAATTAGCCTATATTATGATTCCAACGTATCATGTCATAAATTTGAACGGATAGAAAGGTATGAATCTTTCAACTTGCACAAAGCCTGGACGCGCTGGCGCCATTGGGCGACGGCATATTCGATAATCCACGGATCCAGTCCATCCAGACTTCCAACAACGTTTAAGCTTACATCATGAATTGCTGTCTGGTAGACTCGCTCTTCCATCACAATCAACACGTTATAGTCGACAGGATTTAAATCTGGACTGTTCAGAGACTCAGAGTCCATAATGTGGGAGAACTGAACTGGTCTCTCTTGTTAGCATTTCGATGCTTTCCCTGGCTCTGTGGGCTGAGGCAATGTCTTGTTGAATAAGAAAATAGCCTTTTGGGGCTATAAATTTCTGATAACAGGTAGAAGACGTTGTGATAGCAGAACGTTGCAATGATGATAGACTCCGTTAATTTTTACTCCAGGATCAGTCACATCAGTGCATGAAGACTAAATGGGAACGACCAAGCGTCAAAATCGCAACGGACACCATAACAAACCAGCTGACATTGGTACGCGTACGCAACAGTCTGTTATGGTGTCCGTTGCGGTTTTAACGAGGTCCATTTTTGCGATAGGCCTATGTTGGAATCATAATTATTGTTGATTCAATTTTCTAATTATCTGATAATCTTAGTATGATTAATTATCAGGCATTAGAGATATATGAAAAACAGTTTGGCTTACTTTTTATTGAACCACGGTGTAGTTGAAAGGTATTATATAAATTTTTAGTTACATTACATTTACCTTCATAACCAATGTCATTACAGATAGAACACCAGATCATTTAATAATATGATTAAAATCTTTGCATATGAATAGTTACAAAACACAGATGCATATAGGCCTACCAATTAGAATTAAAAAATTATGCCCGGTATGGGCCTATTAATTTTTAATCAAATTACTTTAATAAAGTTGACATTAGTGTATACACATTTACAATCCAGAATGTGAGGTGTCAAAAAGATTAGAGCATACATGGTCATGATCTAAGTGATGTAAGTAATAACTGCACCTGAAACTGTCCGAATACATCGTGCTTTCGATGTGGCACATACACACAAAACTCGAAGCCATCAACAATAGTCTATAATTATATACAATACATGTAGACATATTCTAAAATAGTGATGAATTAGTAGTGATCAACAATAAAAATAATACAATACTATTATAGTTGGATGAGGAGCAGCATAATCAACATCAACTGGACTTGAGTAATCAACTTATTTTCATATCCTCAGTCGTTGCATGCTTACTGTCATTCATAGCAATGCAATACTTAGTCTTATAGGCACTACAATTAGTCTAATATAAATGACCTGCGCTGCTATGACATTATACTTTATAGTCAAATGACCTATTCATGAACCGGAGGATAGTAGGTATTCACATTTCCTCTTGTCATTTTTGTTCTATCGGGATGTTCTCTTCTTTCCGGTTGACGTCTGAGTCCTTCGTCGTTCGAGTGTTGACCTGACCCATCATCATCCTCGTCAACCGTCCGAGAATAGCCATTGATGTCGTCAACGGAAGCAGTGTTGCCTTGGCTTGCGTGAGAATAGCCATTGATGTCGTCAACGGAAGCAGTGTTGCCTTGGCTTGCGTGAGAATAGCCATTGATGTCGTCAACGGAAGCAGTGTTGCCTTGGCTTGCGTGAGAATAGCCATTGATGTCGTCAACGGAAGCAGTGTTGCCTTGGCTTGCGTGAGAATAGCCATTGATGTCGTCAACGGAAGCAGTGTTGCCTTGGCTTGCGTGAGAATAGCCATTGATGTCGTCAACGGAAGCAGTGTTGCCTTGGCTTGCGTGAGAATAGCCATTGATGTCGTCAACGGAAGCAGTGTTGCCTTGGCTTGCGTGAGAATAGCCATTGATGTCGTCAACGGAAGCAGTGTTGCCTTGGCTTGCGTGAGAATAGCCATTGATGTCGTCAACGGAAGCAGTGTTGCCTTGGCTTGCGTGAGAATAGCCATTGATGTCGTCAACGGAAGCAGTGTTGCCTTGGCTTGCGTGAGAATAGCCATTGATGTCGTCAACGGAAGCAGTGTTGCCTTGGCTTGCGTGAGAATAGCCATTGATGTCGTCAACGGAAGCAGTGTTGCCTTGGCTTGCGTTCTGTCCGTTACTTTCGAAGGTGTCTCGATTTGGGTAAATCGTGTTTCGATTGTATCCAGTGTTCAACATGCCATAAGGTGTAGTCAACCCCTGCTCCGTTTGATGATCAGGCGTGACATTAACGGCCAAGTCTCGTGCGATGTCACGTCTCACAGCGGCGTAGACTTGACGAGTCTGATCGTCGTTGTTGTTGTTGTTGTTCGATGGATTTGTGTCGTTGTATGGTGACTGCATGTTATCATCGCCATCATCATCATTTCTATAGTCACTATGTTGATCTTTTGAGGAACCTCGTCGAAGGAAGTTAAACTTCGGAAGGCCCATCAAGTATCTCTGTTTGTTCTTCTCTTGACCCTCTCTTCCACTTGCCTCCTGCAAGTCTTCTTCCTTCTTTGATCTCGTCCAACTAATTCTCTGACCGGGTCGTACGAGGTAGCCGAAGGGTTTAGTCTTCGGAACACGACGAATACTAGCCAGAGACTCAGGTTCGTCCTCTGAACCGTCCATTCGATTGGCATATATGCCGGCTGCATCGCCCCTTCTGCCATTCGATTGATCATTTATATAGTCTTCCGAGCCATCTGCATCGAAATTGTCGTATCCTGTGATATGACTGTTGTAATCACTGTTGAAATAATCGCTCGACATGGATCCATTCGTCATTCGTACGGAATGTAATGGCAATGGTCCCTGCTGAGCTTGTCCGTCAGATCGGTTGAAGGTTGATCTGAGAGGCGTCTTGCGATACCTTCGCCTCCTGGCGATGACTACAGACACTATTACTGTGACCAGCAAGAGCAGTGATCCGCCAATTCCAACGCAGAGTCCAACTATAAGAAATATGTCCGTCGCTTCTTCGTTAGAATACTTTATACAAGTGACAAAATTCTTATCATCGATGGCTGTAACCTTATTGAAAAAAAACAAATTAGACATATTATTATCTTGCATGTTTTATGGAGTGCACACTTAAGTAGGCTAAACAATGCAATTTTAGATTTGATTTCTGTGGTGCCGACATGTACTTTTAATTAACCATGCACATTAGGAACAATGCTACACACAGATAGACATAGAACTATAGGTTAGCAGTCCGTGGCGTACAAGCAAAAACTTGAGTGAGCAGAATCTCTAGCGTCTCAACGCCTTATGCATAGATCTATGTTTTCCCCAGATGCTTGTTCAATCGCAGCCCTAAAGCCGTACTTGTCAGCTGCTGTGGTTGGGTTGGGAGCACTTCTGAGTAGAAACATTAAAGGAGCGTTATAGATGTATGTGCAACGTCTAATAAGAAGAAAAGGTCTACGAATATAAAAGTGAAGGGGTTGATTACACTATACAGCTTGTAGTGCTTAAGCCGCTTGTTCTTACCATTACAGCAAGGTGATCAGGATATTCGATGCATTTTGCAGCGTCGTTGCCATCTTCAGGTCGTTCCTTGGGCGGCGAACAGGTCAGTGCGTTGTCAGTTAAGTCAGTGATATTACAAGATCCGGCTCCGACTGAGACCGCGTAGTCCGCCTCTGAAAGTCCAGTCTTCAGTTTTTCTCCCTAAAAGTTCAAACTTGTTCTCTAAGAAATATCTTTTCCATTCTTCAAAATGCTGAATATTAATTTGTGGGTGTGTAATTGAACATAACGGTCTTTTAAGCTCACTACTCAGAGGCGCTCCCGAATACAGCACGAACATTGCATCGGACTGTCGAGCCGAAGCTCGCGAGCAATAATTGCGTGTGAAATATTTGCTCACGGTCTCTAAGCGGTGTCTTGAGGTGGATTCGAATCTGGAACCTTCATGCTCCAAGGCACCGTACCCCTAATTATTATTATTATTACTATTACTATTATTATTATTATTATCATTATTAATTATTATTATTATTATTATTATTGTTATCATTATTGTAATAATGATGTTGATGATCATAATGATAACAAGCATATTCATGGGATCAAAGTAATAACAAATAAAAACCCTGTCTTTCTCCTGGCTTTACATAATTATCATAATGATCACCCTACAAGCCTGTACATAACCTTTAAGATTACCACTGTTGAGAGAAACCTGTAACTGATTAACGTAAAATTGTCTTAGAAACAAAAACGGACAAACTCAACATGGAAAGTAATTAAGTAAATATTGTACCTACCGTAATACTGAGAGGTTCGCCTTTTGATGGATCAAAGTCTTGCTGTTCTTTATTAGCCCCACGTATAAACACAGGTTTGGAATCTACAAATGTGAAGCTGATATTTGGGAGGGATTTGCTGAGGTCTTCATACTTCGGAAAATTATCCAGGGTAAATTTTAGGTAAAGTGCATATGTTTTGTTGTCCACGGTGATGGTCGATATTGGCTTATCATTACTATCGCGACGAAGTCTCTTGATCATTCTTTCACGTTGTTTCAAGTTGTGATCCCGCGAAGGAGCTCCAGAAAATGTTGGATTCGTCGGGTTCCAAACAAGCGCACGGTAGAAATCCTGGACTTTTTGGACGAACGATGAATAGAAGTTGGAAAACAAAGTTCGTTTCTTTCTTCTGGTCTGCGAGGTAGAGCTTGGTGTCGTCACTTCATTGTTGGGATTGCTTAAGTTGAATTTCGGCAACTGACAGGTCATCGCAATAGCAGTTGCACCAAAACATATCTAAAAGATGCATAGAGAGAGAAGAAGTTTAGTTGCATGTAAAGCACAAATACAATGCAACGACCAGTGTTGTGTCTTAAAGTCTTAAACAGAAACGTCCAGTGGCTGGCTGGCTATCTTATGTGGAGAAGAGGCACAGTCAAATGCATCACAAGAATAGAAACCTATAAAGCCGATGGTCGTGACAAAAGCCTACCAGGGCGAAATTGAAGTGCTACAAGTCTATTATAGGTCGATAACAGCACATGAGGTGGATGAAGTAGATAGGCCCTAATGTGAGGTGATCGAAGAGAAAATAGGCTAAATAAAATTTTTAAAAGGAGTTATAATCGGCCAGAATAAGAATAAGAAGGGAAATAATCGGAGATAAGAGTAATCGTGAGAGGAGTACGGCAACGGTGTCCACTTTCACAACCTCAAAATTGACATCAAAGAACTGATACGAGAAGCAGTGGAAAACACGAACGAGGTAATAAAAGTAGGAGGTAAGTTGGTTAAGGCTATTCGGTAAGGGATTAAGGGAATAAATAAGGACATCTGTTTGGCTCTCTTTCACAATGCGAGGCTACTCAAAGGCACATATTAAATCAGGTACAAAATCTGCATTAAAAGACGGTAGGCTACCTGTGGATCATACTGTATAATTTTGACGTCCGTCGTTTCATTTTGAGTTGGAACCACCTTCAAAGTGGCTGTCATCATAGGCGTGCCGACCGCGTCCAAGTTGGAACCTTGCACTGTCAACTTTATTCCGCCACTTTTAATGAAACAGGCAGAAATTAAATGCAGTAGTAGTAGTAGTAGTAGTAGTAGTAGTAGTAGTAGTAGTAGTAGTAGTAGTAGTAGTAGCAATAGTAGTATTAGCAGTAGTAGTAGTAGCAGTAGCAGTAACAGTAGCAGAAGTAGCCTAGTAGTAGTAGTAGTAGTAGTAGTAGCAGTAGTAGCAGTAGTAGCAGTAGTGGCAGTAGTAGCAGTAGTAGCAGTAGTAGCAGTAGTAGCAGCAGTAGTAGTTGTAGTAGTAGTAGTAGTAGTAGTAGTAGTAGTAGTAGTAGTAGTAGTAGTAGTAGTAGTAGTAGTAGTAGTAGTAGTAGTAGTAGTAGTAGTAGTAATAGTAGTAGTAGTAGTAGCAGTGATAATAGTGGAGCCTGTGGAGGTAGAAGTAATAAGTATTATAGTTATTCTTTATTTGCATCTGTCACAATAGCAATCAAGCAGTAGCAGCAGCAGCAGCAATAGTTGTTATCAGATCCGGTGGCCTAAGCTCTTCTGCCATAATGTGGATCTTCGTTTCGTGTGATTGACCTGACAACTGACACTCAGTTACTCTTGCATGCTGCGTTAATAATAGCTTCAGCGACAAAATGATTTTGTTTCCACAAATATTTTAGTATGGCGTGAGCAAGTATATAGAATACCTGACTTTTCATATATATTTTCCGGATATTATAGTTAAGGAGTATACATATATATGCTGCGCTAAGAGTGTAGGCATGGCCCTTGTTACAATCAGCTCCCTCTTCCCGCTCCCTTGACAAACTCTTTAGGCTGCATTACGTGTTTTGAGTTTTTAGAAACAGTGACTTACGTTGCAAGAATTGTTTTCGGTTCAAGGTCAGTGATCGACGGATTTCCAACGAAGGTGAAGGTCACTGAATCTGACGGCAGAGGTTCGATCAATCCACCGCTCAACAACACAGAGATCGTCAGCGGAAGATTGGCATACGAGTCGTTAGGAGCTTTCGGAGTCAATACAATGAAACTTGTTGGCTGCCTATAAAAGTACCAATAAAGGATAGCGATCAGATCAGATAAAGTTAGAAGCACTGCAACTGATAAAAAATTAATTCATTTTCATAAGGAAATCCGTCCTTCCACTTTCCAGAGCTTGTTCTACGAATATTGTTGAGCACTGCAAGAGATTGGAGAATGCGAGCGACAGCTGCTGAATGTTGTTGTGCTTGTTCAGACTGGATTGAATGTTCCACCTATGGAAGAGACAATGTTTTCAGACGACAAACAAAAGCCTCAAACCTACATTACATTACATGTACCGATGTGTTTACACCATCTGTCGTCAAGTAATCTTCGCCTCGGTGTGAGTGAGACAGGGTCGAGCGAGCGAGTTTTTGGAGTGACATGCACAAGGTATACGAATCATGGTAATTGCCCCCCGGCCCCCCTTTGTCGTTGCAACTAACCAACAGTGCGAGGCGGACGGCGAGTGGCTCTTCTAAAGCGTTTCTGGTGGTTCGGGAGATTTGCGGATGACGCATAAGCTTTTATTGCGGAGGTGGGGGAGGAACAAACGTTGGATGGTGAGACAACCTCAAATCGCATCAAATTACTGTTGTCATTCATCATTCTTCATTTTAGAAGGGCTTAGCTCTGCGTGGGTGCGCTATATAGTCTGCCACTCGTCACTCTTATAGTCATCTCCTTAGCAATTTCGGTATATAGGCCTAACCTAAATCCATACATGTTACATATATAATTATATATAGGCCTATAGTCTATAGGCCTACGTAAGTTAATCCATGAAAGTAGTCTATAATGACTCGTAGAACACATCAGAATGTATGAAGGCCAGAATGATCGCACTTACACAGATCCGCTTTGGAGGTAACCGAAGAGCACGTCCAGACCGTGGGCACTTCCGTTGAAATAGGCTCCAATTGGTTGAATGATATTGAGGCCTTTCCCATTGAAAGTCAATGCCGAACCTCCTGCCTGTATCCCTTTATTCTTTGAAATTCCAGTAAAAATTGGATAGCTGTACCTTGAAACGTCTGTAAGATAATGATTGAGAATGTGACGAAAATCTTGAATCAACAGTTTGGTCTTTAAAAAAAGGAAATTTATCAACTCCACGTAACAATCTCTTTTGGGTTCTTACATACGCACTGCATGTAGGCCTATTTGGGTTTAGAGCATGGCTATCTATGACAGTTTTACAGCGGTACAATTTGGTTTCCGTTATAACGCTTCAAGAGCTGTCTTTATCGGATTGGTAGACTAGATCTATGTGTTTCGAAGCGCTGACAAAAACACCCATGACAAACCTTCCAGCAATAATTTCGCCCCGACTATTTTAATTCGACAAAAATTAGGCCCCGACAAAATGCATCCCCGCGTGCACGAACATAGGCCTAATTCTTCATTTAACACGTCAGCACGTGGAACAATGTCGGCAATTTGTGGTTTTTGCGTTCTAGATCAGTTGTAGTTGGTTTGATGATGAAATAATTTCAATAAAAGAACCAGAATTTGATCTTACGTACTCTTTTCACAGCGGTCTCCAAAAATGACCAAATCCTCGTCAATTTGTTGGCACTTGCAATAGAATCCATTGATGATATCGTTGCATGTGCCGTTGTTTAAGCAGACGACTGTTTCATTGTGATGCTGTTGTAGGTATTCATCGCATTCGTTGATCTCTGCCATTTCAAACAGAAAGAGCACTTCCACACTTTTAACAATTCCACCACCAAGAACCCATGGATTATTCATTCATTCATTCATTCATTCGTTACCATGATACAACGCTTAAAGCAGTGAATATTGACCGCAAACTTCGGCGACCCTCACAGTCTCACAGGCTAAAAGAAGCTCCTATAATTATAATCGAGAGCTTGAAACTTTATCAAACATTATTTAAAAGCTAGGCGCTGGGCGATAGCTTAATCTAGAGCGTTGCGCGTCAAAGAGATATTCCAAGTGAAACCGATGTGATCGTTAGAAGATGAGATCTTGCAAAAATAAGACAGAAGAGTTGCTATGGTGGGTTTTCCTGGATAAAGAGATATCGGAAGAGAATGAAGTCGATGGATCACGATTTAGGATAATAATCGGATAATAATTATAGGGTTGTATGATGTTCTTGCTATATCATAGTTAAGTTGCTAGACCATGCTTTCGAATAGGCCTATCTCAGACTTCAGTTTTGAATGGCAAACTTGAAGAGCGATGAACAGAAATTCGACCAATGGATTGAGAGAGGAACAGAGATTTTGCGACATTCTTCGTCGAAATCGACTTTTATGCAAGATTGATTTAAATTTAAATTTTCTTCAGCAGGAAATGGTTAAAAGACATGGCCATTGGCACAAGAAATGAGGAAAATGACTCAAACAGAGTTTAAAAGGACCAGTTTCGCCGATATTTCTTAAGATAACAGTTGACACGTTTAATGATCCATTTACTTCTGTAGCCTAACTATAGACCTACCGTTGATGAAAAAAGGTTGCCTAGTCATTTGTATGTCAAATTTTGTCTTCCTGTGAAGTCTGTCTAGTATAAATAGGCTATTAAGTTTGTTACAAAATGCTTTGCATTTCTGTTAAAATGCCATCTGCATTAGTTCGAAGATGTTTATCCATAGGTCAGATTATCCCAATTTGTAAGTATAGGCTTACATGTATATATATATATATATATATGCACAAAGCTTCTTTCCTTTGTTGTAAAAGTTCACATTAGCAGAATCGCTAATTATGAAGTTGAAAGGAAATGAAAGCCGATTACCAATGAACAGCGCTGGATCTCAGTTTAAGCAGAATGAGTCATTGCAGGTTTTAATTTACAAAAAGAGAAGTAGACGTTTAGTGTATTTGACGACCATACCACTGCAGTACTGGTCGGAGACGTTGATGAATCCTGGACGACAGGTGCAGGTGTAGTTGTTGATTTTATCTTCACAATCACCGAACGGATAGCACGGTAGCGTATCACATTCGTTGATCTCTGAAAATGAACAAGTTTCGTTACAGTGTCAAGTGTCAACATTCACAAATAGATTTCAAAGCAAAGGTAGGCATAGGCGTACGAGGCGGGGGTGCAGAGGGGGCAAATGCCTACAACTTTCGGGCAAGTGTGGCTTTTCGGGCAAACACAGACCCGAACGACTAAAAAAAGGTCGCCAACTTTTTGCCGGATATATTTTTCGGGCAGAAGTTCAATCTTTGCCCCCCCCACTGCTGAAAACTCCCGTTCGCTTATGTAGGTAGGCCTATAACATAGGCTATATATATATTATGTATAATATAGGCCTATATTTTCGTCTATCAAACCTGAGTGACAAACCGTATAGGCCTACTCAGTGACAATAAAGATGAATAATTAGCATAAATGGAATTTGGCCTGAAGATCAACATGAGGATCAAGGTTATGATCGAATCCAAATAGCTATAAGTTAAGCAGATAAAAATGAAAGAAAGACTTTAACTAGCAATATGTAGAAATATAGTAGGCCTAGTGGCTTCAAGTTTATGCAAAAGAACGCCTGCGCGTAGGCCCTATCTCAACGTTGCATCAGATATTATTGGCCTTGTAAAAGAACAATTACGGTTTAGTTTCAAATGTCATTCTTTACGAAGTGGCACTTATTTATCTAAGCCATACTTAGTGAAAAACATAGTTTTGCACAAGCTATATGTCTCTGACTATTCTATACATAGGCCTACCAATCCAGATAAATAAATTTCCATTGAGGCTATAGCATCAGTTGTAGGCCTACTAACCTAAGTGCTCGAATTATACAAGATGCAAAGCAGCCTCTGAATAGGTTCAAGATCAACATTGAAGATAATTGGGACAAGTGACGAGAGATAAATGCGGCCTAATGGGAGACAGATCGGCCGGAATGATCACATAGAGAACAAAGGCACCTGATCTATGTGGACAATAAACCAATGAAAAATCCTCTGTGCAAACGAAGAGAAACATGTGAAGCTGATAGTCACAAGAATAATGCCAAAGTAATAACCGTTCAACGTCATGCTTTTGTCTGGTTATCACCACTCAACGGCTGGAGCAGCGTTTACGCTTAACTGGGGTCTGGGTGGAGTTCACCAGAGCCTTCGGTAAGAGAAGGCTCTGGAGTTTACGATAGCTGTTCAGTTGTGGACTTACAATGTAGTTACGCTGTAGAACCGTTTAGACTATCAATAGAGGGCGCTACGATGCAAACACAGTGCACGAAGTGAAGCAAGGGCTTCAACTTTTGCACTTAATGTGTTGATACCGTACCGGTAGTTGATTAACGTTAATATCAGTCAAACAATGACGTCATCGTGTCGTCTTTAATCGTGACCGTCTATCTCACTCTGTCAGTATAGGGTACCTTTCTTATCTAAATACTTTATGTTGTTTGCATGGCACATAGGTCGTATACCTATTTCACAGCTGTAGTTGGTGTACCCGGCAGCACAGTGACACGTATACGTTGAGCCGTTGTTGTTACACGTTCCGCCATTTTGGCATGGATTACTAGAGCAGCTGGTCGGAGCTAAAACGAACAGGAAATAATTAGCATATACAAAATTATACACGACATGCTCTTTAAAATGGATAATTCATTATCAAATTAGAAAAAGACATAAATATATGCTGCGCAATTCATTGTCATTGGTTTCTAGAGTGAGTTGTGTAAAATATTGATCTAAATTCTAAACAAGTTCTTAATTTTCTCCTCAGTCTCTTCATTCACCATAATTACTTCAGACAGATAACGTCAGAACTTCATGAAACTTGCGACATAATATAATTATTATTATTAGCCTGTACGAACGTAAGCCCCAGTTAGCATTGAATCATTGATCCTCGTCCTCCTCCTCCTTCTCCTCCTTCTCCCCTCCTCCTCCTTCTCCTCTTTCTGCTTCTCCTCCTCCTTCTCCTCCTCCTTCTCCTTCTCCTCCTCCTTCTCCTTCTTCTCCTCATTCTCTTTTTCTCCTTCTCCTCCTCATTCTCTTTTTCTCCTTCTTCTCCTCATTCTCTTTTTCTCCTTCTCCTCCTCATTCTCTTTTTCTCCTTCTTCTCCTCATTCTCTTTTTCTCCTTCTCCTCCTCATTCTCCTATTTCTTCTCCGCATCCTCTTCCTTCTTCTCCTTCTTCTTCCCCTTCTCACCTCCTCCTCCTTCTCCGACGCCTCCTTCTTCTTCTCCTTCTTCCCCTTCTCCTCCTCCTTCTTCGCCTCCTCCTCCTACTCTGCGCGACAGGTCAAAAATGGAAAGCGGATTTCATCGCTTAAGTCTTTGCTACAATCATGTTAGCTTACTTGATGTGTTTATTTGTTGAAATGGCCTCTACCATCATATTATATTGTACATGTCAGCGCAGTAGTTATTTTTAAGAGGAACTATAATATAAACTCTCGGTATGAATTACTCCAACCAGAACTTGGGAGTTTCTTATAAGTGCGCATCAAATTTGATCGCCTCTGAAAGCTCATAAGAGAAATCAATCTTCACTGACATTTTGCTCAGTGTGATTTTGTTGTATACCATTAGGCTATGCCTACACTTGTACGTTTTTGCCCTACCCTGTCTAACGTTTGCCTTTGATGAGAATCAGACACCGTTGATGGTTTGATTGTCACAACTCAGCACAAAGCTAAGGAATCACTAGCTCGGTAGCTGTGTAGGCCATAGGCCTACTGAATACATAACCTAGGTATCACGCGTGCGTAGAAGAAACACCCATTTGGAATGCATAAGTAAAAATAGGCCTATACTTCCTGGTCAGCGCATTTCTTTAGTAACTAGATTTCTTCCCATGTGTAAACTAAGCACATTTAGGTCTAGGTGCGTTTTGGTCGTATTGGTTGTCGGCCTATTCAAAATTGTGAACCAAATCTATACAGAGTAGTCTATTTCTATTGACTTCAGGTCTACGCTTAGAAATAATAGTTTTAGAGGTAGGCCTAATAAAAAGCAGTGGCTGTCATTCAAAATCATGTTGTTAAAAGCATGATTTTGTTAGTAAGACAATGAAATATTAAACACGACCAGATCGGCGTTTAAAACTAAACCAGATATAGATTGGCGTTTAAAACTAAACCAGATATTAACGCGCTTAATAAAACTCACCAGAAGACGTTGTAGTAGTTGCTAGAGTTGTTGTAGTTGGAGTTGTAGTAATTGTTGTTGTTGGAGTTGTAGTAGCAGTTGTTGTTGGAGTTGTAGTAGCAGTTGTTGTTGGAGTTGTAGTAATTGTTGTTGTTGGAGTTGTAGTACCAGTTGTTGTAGGAGATGTAGTAGCAGTTGTTGTTGGAGTTGTAGTAGCAGTTGTTGTTGGAGTTGTAGTAGCAGTTGTTGTTGGAGTTGTAGTAATAGTAGTTGTTGGAACTGTAGTAGCAGTAGTTGGTTGCGGAATTGTAGTAGTTGTTGATGGAGCTGTAGTTGTAGTTTCTGGTGGAATTGTAGTAGTTGTTGGTGGAGTTGTAGTAGTGTCTGGTTCAATTGTAGTAGTTGTTGGTGGAGGAGTTGTAGTAGTTTCTGGTTGAGTTGTAGTAGTTGTTGGTGCAGCTGTAGTAGTTGTTGGTGAAATTGTAGTCGTTGCTGAAGTGGCAGAGTAGATAAACTGAAGGTTTACAAGTAGAATATCTGAAACGCAAATTATATATATATATATATATAAGAAAGGATGTATGTATGTATGTATGTATGTATGTATGTATGTATGTATGTATGTATGTATGTATGTATGTATGTATGTATGTATGTATGTATGTATGTATGTATGTATGTATGTATGTATGTATGTATGTATGTATGTATGTATGTATGTATGTATGTATGTATGTATGTATGTATGTATGTATGTATGTATGTATGTATGTATGTATGTATGTATGTATGTATGTATGTATGTATGTATGTATGTATGTATGTATGTATGTATGTATATGACTTTGTCCAGAATGCACGCCCACAGTATCGCAGCTAATGATCTGAAACTTTGCACCTAGACAGGGATCCATCAAACTTAGCAAGTGCAGGGGTTGGCGAATTTCTAACACCATAGGGGGCCAGGGTGGGGGGAATTATTTTAGGGGGAGCGAAATTTTTTGCAGCTATTGATGTGAAACTTTGCACTTAGACAGAGGACCGTCAGGTCCACCCAGTAAACGCTAAATGTATTCCAATACATTCCACATCCAAAAGTACATGTAAGTTCATGTAGGCTATAATTATGTTGTAAGAATTTTTAGTGACGCTCAGACACAAGAGCAAACGGAGAGGAATTGGAGGTGGTTTCAAACCTTACGTTCTTAGGATCTGTAATAGAAAAAGAGGGCAAGTACGATACGGAAATAAAACGTAGGGTGGCGATAGAGAAAACTGCAATGAATGAACTGGAAAAATATGGAAGCGTGTGAGTATAGACACGAAAAAAGGCTGGCGAGGGCTTTGATAGATATGATGCTGGCATGCGGAGAGGGAAGGAGAAAACAAGGGCGGCCGACGAAAAGGTTGTTGGACGAGGTTCAAGAAACAACAGGAATGAATCTGGAAGAACTAAGGGAAGCGACATCAGAAAGACAGAAATCGGTAAGGCTGGTCATGACGGTTGCTATATATAGAGTTCAAGGAACTGAAAGCACAAGATGACAAGGTGGACGTTATTAATTTTGTCCTGATCCGTTAGCTGCTATCAAGTTTTGACAAAAGCTTCTATTGGACCGAAATTGTCAAAAGTAGTCTGAAGAAAGCGAAACACGTGCTTTTAAACTATAGCCTAATAGTAGCCTACTAAATGTTCGAATATAGCAAATTTTACTTACATAAGACAATAATTAACGGTGGGTCAATTCTATGGCGGTAATCCATTCTATTGATATTTCTTCGATTGACGTAATGTTGAAGCACCATCTGGCATACCATACTTCCTTAGCCAACATGCATGCCTTGAGACGTAAACTGAGTCGATCATACTGCTACTTATGCATGGATCCGCTGGCCGGCTCTTTGTCAAAGGCTGTATTTCTACAGGTGTAAAAGCTTGCCGCGTCCTTGTATACATATCGTTGCCCTTAAAAGTCATAGGCCTAGCCTGACTCTATGAAAAGCCAGGTTAACTGATGCGTATAGGCTACAATTTTTATATGGACAAAAGTAAGGTTGTACAGTTGTACACCACTGTCTTATTTCAATAGTCGCCTTAGTAGGCTATTTGTTCTAAGGCGAAAGACCGCGGCATCCAAAAGGCTAGAATAAAGAGACCAGCGCAAATTTATTTTCTTTTGTGTCTGAATTTTACGCATGCAAAATAATGAACCACGCGTGACGCAAGCTAATCTATGTGATAAACTTCCCGAAAATAATGCTGATCCATGTTTAGTTTGAACTTCACAAGTTCACATAGCCTACTTTTGTCGTGATCGAGAACTTTAGACAAAATCTGAAGTGATGAATAATTTATATTCGACTATTGACAAAAGACAAAACGGTTGGCCAGAAAACTTGAAGATAGCCAGACTAGACTATAGAAGTGGCGTCGCCGAATTACGATGCTGCTGGGGAGCATCGTTGGAAGCCTGAGGAACTTCGAGCGGAGTAGGCTATCTGTATACATGTAGAAGCACTGAGACAGTAGTCCCTACCATTCGTAGGGTCTCAGGCGAAGTTTCATGCTGGAGATTTGTCCTAATATTTGTTTAAAACTAAATTCACAATTGGGGTTCTGAATTTCCTAGTTTCGCCAACAGGCTAGGTCATGTGAATGTTTTCACTCTAATTTTTTGTATTGTTTTAAGTTAAATACATCCTATGATTCCTATCTAGTGCGGCCCTCACTGCAGCTGTCAGTGCTTATGTCTTGTTTTCAGCTGCAAGCATTAGAGATGAGACACAGCTAGGTCTAGTTGGAACCGAAATTGGCCATTCATATTTACACCGCAATACAAACAAGTTTTACACCCTGCCTATCGTCTGTGTTCCGGTCTGTCGCATTCACGTTGCTATTTCTGCAATAGGCCCAAAAGATACAATGTAAGCAATAGACTTGAAGCAATATTACCGTCTTCTGCTGTGGAATACAATTGAAAACAAGTCAACTTCCTGCATTGAAATTCAATGCATTTTTCGAATGAAGCTTTGACGAGATTTAACTGTGCTAAAAACGTAACTTTAAATGTCCTAATCGCATTCTCTAAAATTATTTCTTCAATTAAGGAGATCTATAGCAATTGTTCCGACATATATACACACAAACATACATTTGTTTGTTTGTATGTGCACCTTTCATAGACTCATAGCGCCCCTTCAAGCTTTCTCTCTCTCATTCTCTCTCACTACTCATAGGCGCTGCCGAATGCAGCGCTAGGTGGAATTCGAACCTGCAGCCCTTCGGCTGCAAGGCGACGAACATACCCTCTACACCCCCGTGCATCACAAAGATACATACTCACACACAAGCATGCATGTATGCATGCATGTATGCATGCATGTATGCATACACGCATGCATGCATACATACATACATACATGCATACATACATACATACATACTACATGCATGCATGCATGCATGCATGCATGAATACATACATACATACATACATACATACATACATACATACATACATACATACATACATACATACATACATACATACATACATACATACATACATACATACATACATACATACATACATACATACATACATACATACATACATACATACATACATACATACATACATACGTACATACATACTAGACTGGTCCAAAAAAATGAACATTGAAATATTCGAAAGGCATGTTGGTTTTTTGTACATCTGGTACAAGAAACCCACAGTGCAAAATATTAAAACACTGTGGCTCTATCTTCAGGTCCCTCAATGCTGTCAAAGTTTTAGCATGCTTACTACATTGTAAACAGTGCAATATAACTGGCAGGCCTCCAGTCAACGAGCATTGAGCCTTCCAGTTTAGCTGTTAGCAATATTTTTGAATTGCCAGTATGAAAAGCAGCTGCAATTAGTGTTTAATTGACTGTCCATGTCCAGTGTCTAATAAATAAAAAACTATCTAAGAATGCTGTCAGCATGTCACATTGCCGGTTCAGAAAGTCGAATTTGACCATGAAGATTACGATGAAGCTCTGCCACCTAAAGTAATGCTTAGTCATTGAAGGTGCTGATTCTCTCTGCCCCATCATTCACGACTTGGTCTATAGGCCTACTTAGGAGGAAGATCCAACAACGTCTCCTTAATACAAAGAGATTTCATAAACATCCGGCTCTCTGTTATCTCCTCTCCTTGTTTTCCTGAAGAACCTACCTCTTGCATTCTAGGTTCTTCTTCTTTACTAGTGTCTTGATTATCTCTTTTATCATTCATTAACTGCTTCTTGGGGAAAAATAAGAACCCAGCAAGGTCAATTTCTAAATACTAGAAATGACGTGTGAAAGTAGTAAATGCCGCCTTAGGCTAGTGATCTTCTCATTTACAGCGCTGTGTTACAGCAGCATCGCAGGCTCCTGGAGCCACTACCCTACAAGTACCGGTAATGGATTAGACCAGGACAATGAAAACAGTCACTTCTCAGATCGAGAATAGCTTCCCCGATCCAGGCTGGTTTCATTTGCTCACAAAACATCACGAGTTTGAATATACGTAGGCTAAATGGACTTTATTATCTATAAGCTTAGTGCATGGTGGAGTTTGAAGATCCTCTGTTAGAAAATACAGAGGCACAGTTCTGCAAGTCTTCATGACCGCGATGGCTGCATCTTGACACTTCCTGCAGTCAGTTAGTTTAGAGCCTGCAATGCACGGACTAGCAGACTGTTATGATGACAGGCCACTGACATTGGTGATAAATGTTTTAATAGCGGGATATCGGGTCCAGAAGATGCGTCCATCACAACTGTGAAGACTATAATCTGTTGCGAGATGTCTGTACAAGTTAAATGTAACACTGGACAGTTACTAACATCCGTAATGGATCCCATGCATGCCAGTGTTGTAAGCAGTATAGAGTCAAATAACAGAGCTTCAATTTGTTTTTCTAATGTTCATTCTTCAAATTGTGATCTTGACAGCGACGTTGGTTATGGCAGCTCCAGTAGGCTACCCGATGGAAGTTTTGGCAAAGCAATGAACTCATCAAATTTGATATTTGGGCTTGAAATCAACTATTATTATTGACAAAAGGTCAACTCAGTGTGAGAATTGTGGAAAACTAACTGGGGGTTGAACCATGATCCACTTGTAATTGAGGGTGTAAAAAACAGACTTTACTCTGGGGTTTTAAGAAAGACTGGGGGCTGAAAAGCCCAGTAATTCTCACTCTGAGCCAACCTATGCCTTTTTTCTTGGGGTTGAACGCACTGGGCGTTCTTCTGAAAGGCTCTTGCTGCAAGAAGCGCTTTATAAATGGTCAGACAAGATAAGATAATATATGAGCCCTCTTCTTTCTCCTGTAAGATCTGGTACAGTTACCTTACCATTCCAGAGTGGAACTAAGAGGACATCTTCTGTCTTTACTTCATGGATGAAGGAATCGATCAGATTCACGCTATAATGGTTCGCCTGTCAACCCTGGCATGCCAAAGTGAGCTTTAAGAAATAGACTTGTGGCCATACAGTATTGGACTGCAAATAGGATGTCACTAAAAAACCTGTTAAAAATAATGCTGTGGTCCTGCGTTGAAACCAGCTCAATTTATAAAACATCATGGGGGCACGTGCCCTAATGCTCCCTTCGAGTCTTCTAAGGGTAGGCCTGTTTAAATATAGGCCTACTTATCAATGTTCTGAGAGGGACAACCAACAAAATTATGAAAATTGTTCTTGAAAACATTCACTTTCCAGCCACATTAAGGTTGTCAGCAGCACAATATTCAATGTAAAAATGAACGAAAAATCATTATATTTTGAACCCCATTTTGAGGGAGACCCCATGGTCAAGTTTTATCGGATTTTGGTTACTTTATTCAGCAGCAAATTCTGAGAAGGAAACCGTTTAGAAAGCTTGTGTTACAATTTTTCCAAGGTCAAACTGCAAATTGCCTGGACTATTAATATATAGCCCCAAACCCCCAACTTTGATGCTCGTGAGTGACCCCTTAATATTACATTTTTGGCAAAATAATTTCACACAAATGCTTTTTAGATCAAAATGAACAAATGTATCAACATGCCTCAAAAATCCCAAAGAAAAATTTTTTTACATGCGAATTTGGACCAGTCTAATACATACATACATACATACATACATACATACTACATGCATGCATGAATACATACATACATACATACATACATACATACATACATACATACATACATACATACATACATACATACATACATAGCTACATGCATAGCTACATACATAGCTACATACATACATACATACATACATGCATGCATGCATGCATGCATGCATGCATGCATGCATGCATACATACATACATACATACATACATACATACATACATACATACATACATACATACATACATACATACATACATACATACATACATACATACATACATACATACATACATACATACATACATACATACATACATACATTCTAAAGCGCCACTCGAAAGCCATGCGCTTATCATATAGAGTTATAGACAAACACTCCGTCGTGGATTAAAATTTGCGATGGATCGACCAAAAATAATCGTTTATGTTTCTTCCGGGTTTCAACCTAACACTTGTGGTTGAACACAATAGAGAATATAACCACTGCTGGTTATGTTTGAAAGAGCGCTATGCTTATATAGGCAAGGGCGGATGCAGAGGAGCCAATCCGACCATGCCTCCCCAATTTAAAAATTGCATGGGACGTGGTCCCCCATTTGGTTTCAAGAACCTTCAAATAATCAATGCACGACTCGAGAGGTCAAATTCTGAAGAAGTCACGACCAGATGACTAAAAAAGATCATCAGAGTTTTTCCGGCAAAGATCATCGAAAATTTTGCCCCTACCCCTTCAAAAATTTCTGTATCCGCTCCTGTATAGGCCAATAAGCTGCACGTCTTACTGACTTTGAAGTATCAATTAGCATAGTTTTGTGGCTCATAATTATGTTGATCGATGCTGTGAATTCTGACAGTATTGCTTGATCATGGGTAGCCTAATAATTAGTTGAGTAGGCCCTATATTTGTTTGCATGTGCACTTGTTATAGCGCCCCTTCAAGCCCTCTTTCTACTCAGAGGCGCTCTCGAATGCAGAGCGAACACTGCATCGGAGTTTCACGCCGAAGCGCTGAGCAATTGCGAGTGAAGGACTAGTGCTCATGGTCCCTACGCGGTGGCTTGAGGGTGGATTCGAACCTCGAACCTTCCGGTTCCAAGACTAGTTGCGCAACAGACAGACGATTGATGGCTTGATTGGTTGCTCCTATAGCCTAGGCTACATGTAGCCTACATAATACTGTTGGAGCGAATTTCAACTAATAAGTGCAAAAATAATGACAGCTAGGCCTAGTAGGCCTAACTGTGGGAAAACCTGAGCAAATCTACACGGTGTCCCAATTGAACTGATACTCTTTCAGTCTTTCTAAATGAAACTCTATAAAATTTCAGAGATTATAAGAGGGATAAATTAATAAATTATCAATGTTTCGTGAAAATTTTATCCAATTCCACTAACAGAGTCCGAAGTTAGGCTATGCACGTTCAAATTTGGGCAACGAAAATTTTAAGTTTCCAACATGTAAAATATAGGAAATTAGTGTTAGCGCTGTTCCTCAAAGTTGATGTCCAAAACGTCCTCCATTGGCTTGAATGCACGCTCTAATGCGCGCTTTTGCCATTCATTGATTGCAGTATCAAAAATCGATTGATCAAAACGATTCCATTCTTCCATATTTCGCTGTTTGAAGTGGTCACTGGTCAACGTCACGTATGCGAGTTTCATAGGGCCTAAGGCTGCGATCGATGGGCCATTTTCTGCTAGGAAATTCCTTTAAACCCCTTTTGCACCGTAGCTTATATGTTTTTCTTCTATAAATGTTTTTAGTAAACTCAATTCATCTTTGCTGAAAACCATTTTTTTATTATTGTCTCCTGACATGGAAATGACGGAAATATGACGTCATATTTTTAATTTAGAAAGTAAGGCGTAGCTATATAGCCTACAGTTGCAAACAATAATTTCCTTTCTTTTACATGTTGGAAACTTAACATTTCCTTTGTCCAAATTTGAGTGTGCATAACTTCGGACTCTGTTCGTAGAATTAGATAATATTTTCGGGAAACATTGATAATTTATCCCTCTATCATTCTCTGAAATTTTATTGAATTTCATTTAGAATTGACAAGTATATCGCCAAATCAAAATGGTATCAGTTCAATTGGGACACCGTACGTGTAGTTTGCCATTCTCCAAGTTGTTAGACTAACACTCCACCAACCTCTCACTCTTTAATTCCTCCTCCGTCCTCCCCCACCATCCTTTAGGGCCTAAACGATGCGTCGCTGCAGTGGGAGCCAGTGGAGGTCGTCTCCCGTATACGTACAAGCAGAAACCTCGAGAATACCGGGAGATTCCACCATGCAATTGCAAGCACGCATGATGCAAATCGAAGGACCCTAACCAAGGTGTTCAGACGCGAATCAGGCGGACTGTGGGCCAACAAAAAGAGAGGAACTGTGGGCTTAGTTCTATTGTTCAATTGACAACAGACTGTTGTTGTTGCTGCTAATGTTGATATACTATTTTTTATTAGACCTAGGCCTACTCACAACTTCACAAGGCAACTTTTCCACAATAAACTAATTTGAGTATTTTAAAGTAACGCCACAGTAGGCTAGGCTTATTTGCCTAAAATTCCTAAATAACTAAATAAAATAAAATATTACTCTGGTATCGCTCTGCAGCGATTACGTAGGTCTATATTGGGCCGTATGTCGGGCCGCTCTGTCATGCACGCATCTACGGCGGCCATACTGTTTACGATTTACCGAGACGTCAGTCACAATGACCAGGCGGAGTTAAAAGTGCAAGTGTCAGCATAATGATCAGAACTCTGAGCCCGATTGAGCCCCAGATGACGCTAAACACTAAAAGTTAGTGATGTCACTAGTAATGTGTTGAAGCTATCAAAAATATTTAGTCTTTGTGTACATTACGGACGTAACTTCTTGTGGATGGACGATCAGCACATCAGTCGGCGTCACATGATTGAACCGTTTCTTTCTTTTATCGTAAGCTTTTTGTTTTTGCGTATTTTTGCAATTAACTTAGGCCGTGTAGATTTGTTGTATAGTTTGTATAGTTTCGCCGATTTGTTTATTGGACATTTCCGTGCGATATTATGCTTCGGTTCAATGTCTTAAAATAACATGAAGCACGGTCTGTTGAGTTTGTGCCTGTGTGATAACAGCATTGTAAAAGTCATAATAATTATACTAAATAATTTCACACGTAATGATAATGCATAAAATTGGCAAAATTCCCCAGTGCGCTTTATCAGCTTAAATCTAAAGACAACCAAGTGCATTTAAAAAATGTATGCCTTATTGCGCGCCAGATATTTATAGCCTTGTTCTGGCTCTGACCAGATATTTTGTGGATGTTGGTCCATTTGGTAAAACTGTATTTTAGCGTATTTTATTCCAAACGCGTAAACTCAAAAGAAATAGCGTATTTAATTAAAACTGATGGAGAAGTTCAGTGATTTCGGTCTTCCTCCTCCTCCTCATCCTCCTTCTCTTCTTCCTCTTCCTCTTCCTCCTCGGAGGATGAGAAGGAGGAGGAGAAGGAGGAAGAGGACGAGGAGGAGGAAGAGGAAGAGGACGTGGACGAGGAGGGGAAGGAGGAGGAGAAGGAGGAGGAGAAGAAGAAGAGGTCGTCCTCGTCCTCCTCCTCTTCCTCCTCTTCTCCTTCCTCCTCCTCCTCCTCCTCTTCCTCTTCCTCCTCCTCCTCTTCTTCCTCCTCGTCCTCGTCCTCGTCTTCCTCTTCTTCCTCCTCCTCCTCATGAACCGTTACAACGATTTCTATAACATAGTACACAAATACACACGCTAAATAATAAAATACGCTAAAATACATGATATCGATTTTGAGAGAATAAAATACGCTAAAATACAGTTTTACCGTCCATTTAACATTTCAACCAGTATGCAAGGAGTAAAAACGTCGAATGCCGTCAACCAGTTAAGGCGGAGGGTTATTGTGACTGACGTCTCGGTAAATCGTAAACAGTATGGCCGCCAACGAATGCAATAAAATTAGAGTGCCGCCTATGGACGATATCGCAACATGCATCCAAACATACAAAGCGTGAGGGTCGGTTAGGGCTCAGGTTAGGCGTCGTGAGGGTCGGTTAGGGTTAGTTTTAGGGTTAGTGCAGTCATTCTGATGAAATTGAAGCGTGCTTTAATTTTCGCGGAAATATTGGGCCGTATGTCGGGCCGCTCTGTTATGCACGCATCTACGGCGGCCATACTGTTTACGATTTACCGAGACGTCAGTCACAATGACCAGGCGGAGTTAAAAGTGCAAGTGTCAGCATAAAACTTGTTAGAAATGAATTTTGAAGACGTATATTACTCTTTCAACATTCTCTAGCTGTTTTAAATAAATTTGTTACTAGTAAATATAAATATATGTAACTGGTTATTGTAAAGTTCCAAAAGGCTTACCATGAAAACAAACAATTTAACAAGTCAAAGTTTAAGGTGGCTCAGATAAACAAGATAAGCCAGTTACCTCTACCGTATCTGGCCACCCAGATTCAATAGATAGGTACGGTCTTCAGCAACCTACCACTTCTGCTAAAGTAAGTTAGTATATGAGTAACTACATACTAATGGACCATTAGCAGACATTATGCAAATGGTTTATTTCTGCTACAATGCAGCATTTTATCTTGTTGGTGTAGAGGTAATAAAATGCATGCACGTCATACGAAACGGGTCAACTTTCAGCTCTAATATCTAGCTGCAATTTATACCATTATTGCATGCATGTAGAAACAATTAGTGAATAAATATTAGCTTATTTATCACTGTAATTAATGGCTAACTTATTTACATACGACAAAAAGGTGGATACCTAACTTCCTACTGCTTTAGTAGACCCACCTGTATTCAATCATTCATTCTATGGATTTATATAGCGCCCCCTTATATATGTTGTTAAAAATTTGTGTGTGCATGATATACATACAATGTCCAATGTATAAAGCTACGTTTTGGCACAAATGTTGGTTATTGTGGGTGATGTTTAATCTGCTGTTGATGTTGTGTACATGATCATTTCTGTTTTTGTTGTGTTGAGATTGTGAGAAGTATTTTCTTGTGTGTCTTTGAACAGGATGTTGCAGAGTTTTCTTGTTAGTTTATCGATTGAATCTGTCTCATGATTTGTTGGAATGCCGTACGCAATCGATATCATTCGTCAGTTGTCAGTGGCGCTGTTCTTTGCTGCCGGCTTACTGTGGTCAGGTGTTGACATGACTGGAAATTGCAGCTTGTGCGAGGTGCCGAAGCATAACGGCCACAAAGAAACCCTTGAGATGCTGAAACCACTATGTGGCAAAAGGTAGTTGATTCATGCTACTAATGCATTGCTTGTATCCTTGTGTTGTTTTCCTTCATTTCGAAAACACTGTACTGCTATCAGATAGTGATGTAATAACAGAAATTCTTGTTTTGTGTTAACTCATTAAGTTCACTAACTGCTAACAAGATGTGTTTACAAGAAAGATATGTTATCTTGAATTCAACCATCCTTGACTGAGCATTGGCTGTGTACAACACTGCACATGCTTCTGTATATGCCATTCAGTGATTGGTTAAAGAATAGTTTGTCCATTATCTTGATATTGTCAATTCATGTCATCTTAAGGCTTTAGTTGCCATTGTGCATTTCCATTCATGAATCAACTGTTAATCCATTGTCATATAGCGCTCGCATGTTTGTAAATGAATGTTTATGGCTGCTTAGATGAGATAACAGTCCAAACATTTCAACTACATGTAAACTGTGATCAACTGTGTTCTACATTGTTTAAGAAGTTCTGTTACTCTTGCTTGCACTATCCCAAGATAAATTTATGTTTGAAAATATATTTCGCTTCATATTCAGAGTATATCTGCTTCATGTTTTCCTGGTGCTTAACTAAATACTTAAAGTTGTATTTTTGCTTTGTTGTAATCTACAAGTAAATTAAAGTTTCTTGAAGAATACACATAGAATTAGCATTAGACTTAAATAGAGTACAGAACTTAAAAACACAACCATGCTCTTTTTCAATTATTGGCACTGTAGAAATGTGGCTAGTTTTGAGTCCTAAGTGCACTGTGTACTCGTTTGAAACAGTTTAATTATGTCACTGTGTTATTTATGTAGAATTAGTTTTTTAAAACCGTGTTTGTGTGTCATTGTCAGAATTTTGTGTATTTTTTAGGTTTTTGACCACAGATGGCAGTGGGGAGTTTCAGTATAACATTGGGATATGTGTGGGTGGGGAAGCTGGTGAAACAAATGACAACCTGAAGGAAGCAGGGGCCATACAGACGGATCTGAAGGATAAAGACAAGCCTGTAAAGACAAAGATTGGAGACATTAAAAAGACTGAAGTCATGTCTGGAAGTTAGTACACATTCCTTGCGCGCATTACAAATTTTTATTTTAATAATAATAATGCGTGGTGCTGGTACCCTTGAAGCCCTACCGCTCATTTTACCAATGCCATCTGTTGAATTGAACCCTAAGTGAACCTTTTGGAGGTTAGCGCAAAACAATCTTGCATCCATACACTTTCTTTGTGCTAGACGGTTACCATTACCCTACACTACCTCCAATTAGCTCTCAGTTCTCCTTGGTATCAAGACTTGCTGTCTGCACAAACTACAAGTGGTTTGAAACTATCTCGCCAGAGCCATAATAAAGAAGCCTAACTATCAGGATAATTATCACCTCCAATGTGCATAGTTACAGCATATGTCCATTGATTGAAGAATTCATTTAAAAAATCTTCCTCATAGTGTACCAAGCAATGGCCATATTTATATTACCTTTAACCAGACAACGTATTTCTGTGTTCTACACTAGTACCTTTTACAAGTAGACATTGCATCTGATCAGTTGATGAGCTACGATTCTTACTGTACCCATTTCGACACAGCATATGTTGGGGTCTCAGTGGTGGTCCAGTTAAGTTTATTCTGTTACATATATGATGCAGAGCTGTCACTTGATGATGCCGTCCTTGCGAAGTTCAGAAATGCATCTCTTAATTTTATGTCGGTCAAACTACGAACCATCTTGTTGAACTTGCATGTCTACTGACGCCTGGCTTTTGGTTTTCTGATCTTTTGAATTATTCTTAATCTTCGATGGATTTTTGATTGCAACTGAAGTTTGATCAACCGTTAATTGATGTCTTAAGCTGTTTTAAAGTGTCTCTATAGTCGAGGCTTTTTTCTCGTTTCAACAGTGGTTTAATTCTGTTTGTTGATTATTCTAATTTATACAGCCAACTGGATTTACCTGGAGTATGAAGGTGGCATTGGCTATGGCACTCACTGTCAGAGTGAAGCCCGGCGAACTGTCATCATGATCAATTGTGATCCACGTGAAACAGAGGTATACATGAGAATCATGATGCTGAGTTGTATCGTGTAGTTTCATGTTAGGGTCATGTGCGTTGTTTCATGTGCGTTGTTTCATGTGCGTTGTTTCATGTGCGTTGTTTCATGTGCGTTGTTTCATGTGCGTTGTTTCATGTGCGTTGTTTCATGTGCGTTGTTTCATGTGCGTTGTTTCATGTGCGTTGTTTCATGTGCGTTGTTTCATGTGCGTAGTTTCATGTGCGTTGTTTCATGTGTGTGTATTTGCACTGATAAACATAAACACTTAAATTCACAACCTCTCAAAAGCTAATGGATAGTTTTCAATTTTTTGCTGTGACTTATGCCAGGGTAGTCCATACGTATGTAACGTCTCTTCATAATCTGTATCCATGGAAGATTCGAAAGTTCATGCAAAAAGTCTTGACAATATGGCAATGTCTACAGCAACATATCTAGAAAAGCTGTTTATAAATATGAGTAACTGTCTTTGGAAGCAGATGGATGGCACATTTCTGTCATGTTATTGTTGGTATGATCATTGATCATACTTTATTTGTTACTAATATTGGTTATTAATAGTATGTATAACATATGAATATCTGTTGTTGTGTTTTGTTGATAGGGTAACTTGCGATGGGTTGAGGAGAACCGCAATAAATCTGGCGACTGTTACTACCTCTTCGAGCTGGAGCACAGTGGCGCCTGCTCTCATGCTCCAGCCAGTGATGGTGATCTCGGACTCAGTCCTGGTTCCGTTATCTGCATAACGTATGTTCATTTCCTCTTTATTAATTGATTTTATGGAGCCAGATAAAATAAAATTACAAATTCATTACCAATTTTATTATTATCTTTTAATCCAAGTAAGAAAAACTGAATAAATGTAGAGGAAACAAGGGATGAAAATAAGAGCTGTGGTGGCCTGCAAGATTAAAAGTAAGAATTTACATCCATACATTACATGTATTGTCCTTTGATATTCATAAATGTTACTTCCTGGCCACTGATAAATATTAATTGCGATATTTACCTTTTTGTATAGTGAATGCATGTTTTTACCGGTCGAATATGATGAATTCATTTTAGGATTGGTGTTCTGATTGGTGCGTATCTTGTGTTTGGCATACTGTTCATGCGATTCGTCCGAGGGGCGAAGGGCCTCAATCAGATTCCAAATTATGAATTCTGGCGAGATTTTGGCAGCCTTCAAGCGGTAAGTCTTACAAGCAACAGCATAGACAGTTGAAAGACTGTTATAATTATGGAGAATCATTTGATGTAAATATTGTATAAGAAATAATATAATAATGTAATAATATAAACATAAGTGAACTAGTGAAGCATTATAAGGTCACTTATTGTGAGCTTATATCAACAGTAGTTTTAATCTTAGAAGGTAAGGTAAAAATACTTTTAAATGAAGTAGAAATAGTACAACAGCCTTCCAGTTTAAAAGTTTTTAACATTGTTCATTATGAAAATATGGCTTCCTTCAACCCTCAGGACATTGCCGGTTAGGACTTGTTGGGATGTGTAACAGAAATTGTGTCATTTAACCATATTTTATATCTGTCTTGGTCACTACATAATGTAGTACATATATTTCGATCAAATATTAGATTTCAGACTATCAAAACAGTCTGACATTTCAGTTAGTCGAAAATCAAATCTTTTGGTAGGACAGTCTATTTAAGTGTGAACATCTGCACATAGAGACAGGAAAGGGTAAATTTGTAGTTATTTAGTAGCAAGGTTTACTTTAATATAAAAATAATCACCACATCATTTGGAGTTTAACCATGAAATGACAAGTTTTAATAGATCAAAGTGCTTTCCATGGTATTCAAACTGTGAAGCTGCTGTTGTATGGAACATATTTTGGATTTTAATGATTGCCACTAGCTCTTGTCTTACCTGGATTTTTTTATCTCCATCTGTTGTTTTTTCCTGGTTGAATAGTGTGAGCATTTGTCTTGTGTTATTTACTGGTTTTCTAAATAAAATGTCCACTGGTGTGATCTGATGCGAAATGCTTGCAAGGGTGGAGGGAGAGGTCCAGAGCGGGTCACTTGCATGTTTTATTTTGCATTGCGACTGTCTCTATTATGCCGTGAATACCGTGACTGTTAGTTGTCTGTGTCAGCTTAGTTACTTCATATAAACATTGATTGATTTGATTGTTATATGATACTGATTGATTTGATTGATTCTTGTATGATACAGATTGATTTGATTGATTGTTGTATGATACTGATTGATTTGATTGATTGTTGTATTATACTGATTGATTTGATTGATTGTTGTATGATACTGATTGATTTGATTGATTGTTGTATGATACTGATTGATTTGATTGATTGTTGTGCAGGATGGTTGCGACCTCATCTGTCGCTGTTCTCGTAATCGCTACAAAGAAGCGAAACCATATCACGGCATCGGTGACAACCAGATCGAGAGCGCCAACGACGGTGATGACTTGGATGAACATCTTTTGCCAATGTGATTATTCAAAATCACTCTTGAACTCTTTAATGAACAATCGAATTTCCAGATGACTTGTTGCAAAATCTCAGTTTTGTACTTTTATTCAGATGAATTGGGACGGAGCACCTAACGACAGCTGTGCATATAATGTTAAATGTCTTCGGTGAAACACTTCTGTTCTAGTTGTCTGAAGAATTCTGTCTGAAGATTACATACTCTAATGCCGATATCAACTACAGTGGAATGAATAATGCTTAACTTGCTTAAATTTTGGTTTAATTTGGCTGTTCTGATTGAGTCCTGTATTCAAATCTGAAATGACATCAACAGTTTTGTTTCTTTGTACATGATGTTGAACAGGTCTTGTTTATCATGAATGTGGGTAGAGTACCGGTATATCATATATCGTCTGGATGTGATAGGTGACTTTTGCTTCTGTGCTGATATCTTAGCCTTTTGCCTCTGCTTACCATGTTTGAAACCCAGTGTGCATGATGTTGACTACTCACGATGTTTCAACCTGTGGATTGTATGTAAATGCGTGAAATACTGGGAAGAAGTTAAGTAGCTGTTAACAGGGCTGCAAGTCTATGTTTTGTTGAAATTTAATGATTTCGTGCCTTTCTGTTATCATTTTGCATACCATTCATCGGTTTCGTGCATGAATCATTTCATTTTATTCCATTTGTGATCTTCTGCAGCTCTGTGAGCTGTATGCGATCAATGAACTTGTGCAGATATTGATCGTTAGGTCTGTGCTAATAAGCTAGAAATAAGTTTGATAATTAATCAGATTAGTACTGGAGCTTCTTTCTTTTCTAGCAAGTGGTGTTTGCTCTGAAGGTGGTTAATTTTACTCAACTCTTATCAAGTTTGTACTGTCGCTTGAGTACAAAATACTTGGATAATTTTTAAGTAGATAATATGACAGAAATGCTCATTTTCCAGAATAGTTGTTGTGTGTGTTTGGATGCTGGCCTAGTTAAAATTTCAATACCGCAGCAACGCAACTTGTAAAATGAGATGTTTTAGCTGGTTGGAAGTAAAATAGATCTTCATGTGCTATATCAGTCACTTGATCAGTTTCTGTTGCCAGATGCAGGAGTTTTGATTGTTTCTAAGGTGGAATGTGTTTATGATGCAACTGGTAATTTTTAAATTAGTGAAAGGGAGGGATCAAGGTGGAAAGTGACTGAAGCATTGCATGAAAGTCCAATACTGAGGTACTGCTGGAAGTTGATAGAAACGAAGAGGTTTTGAAAATAGTAGCAAATTACTTTGTTTTGTTGTACCGATTTTTCTGAATCCATATCTGTCATAGGAATGCACATTGGAAGCAAGACAGTGCATGCTTTCAAGTTCTTCATTATCATTATTATATTTTTAAACTGCTAGTTTTAGGTTAAAGTCAATTTGTGCAATTTTGCCTGGCAGTGAGTTGAAAGAAACTTGAACATTTTCAATTCATTTTCATGTATGGCAGGGTGCATATTAGTTATTTATTCTAGAAATCCATCCGTGCTCCTACAAAAAACAAGAGCTGATTAAATGCTGGTAAACACAAAGGTTTATGACATCTGTATTGTTTAATGAGATTACAATCAGTATAAATGTCTGTAACTCTGCTTTTAAACACTGACAAGTTTTTGGCACTTCCTAAGCTCAGTGGTGTTTTTAAGGTTCTCAAAAATGCAGTATAAACATGCATTTAAATTTCTTAGAAATATGTGACAGCGTTTTTTAAAGATGGTATATCAAGTGTTTTCGAGCATAACGACATGCATACATATACGAATGTAAATGCATACAGCCGTCTACTTGCCATCTAGTTGGAAGACAATAAGAGTTACAACTCCTGACATCTCTTTACCAGTGAGACATGATATTTTATTCTTAATGATATAGTTGTTAACATGTAGATAATTTTGGGCTTTACAAGTATTGGAGACCTAATTTGCATGTTAATAAAGCATAATTGTTTTTATTTATTGAAGTTTTCTTTGTTGAAGATCAATCCCACCATTGTTTTTGGATAATCAGACAACATGGCTTAGAATGGTCTGGGTCAAAAGCTGAAGAAGCTCCAGGCATTTGAAATGTGGCTGTGGAGAAGACTGGCCAAGATCAACTGGAGGACTAATATAAAACAGGCTAAATTCGTACAACATATTTATTGGTCAACCCAACCTGAGACAAATGGCCTGCGTTGGCTACAATACACAGATATGTGCTTGTGTAGACAAAGTCTGTGGGAAGAATTGAAGCGACATTAAGAAATAAAGGAAACAGACAAGGATATAAAGAAATTACAGACAAGGCAAAAAATAGATAAAAGGGACATGATTTGATAACTGGACCTTCCTAAGGGAATAGACAAAGAAGAAACAATCCATGCATTAAACTCACTCAGGACATCATTAATCGATTCATTTAAACGCCAACCAACTTCAGATGTGGAGTTCCACTACGCTGTAAACTGTCCTGCTCCAATTTTACACTATACAACTACAACGCTCTAACTCACATCTTATTGAAAATAAGTAGAGTGGACTTACAGTTCAGGTTGACACAATACATCAAGGCAACAATAAAGATGATCTCATTACATAATTTAATTTTAATAGATAACTAATCTTCTTGTCCAGATTCAATTCCTTTAAGCAAATAATCCTCATCTTCTGACTCACTCAATGCTACAACCGAGTGTTTTAGCTCCTTACGTTGCACGTAGTTTGCACGAACAGTTAGATCATTACTGGAAAGTGCATGTCCTTTTGTCATGACGTAGTAGAAGTAGTGGAAATCACTCCCGATAGTATCTGTACTTGTGTTCCAGTCATATTTCGGCAATGCATACAGTGGCAGCCGGAAGTGAGGCTGGGCAAAAGTGACCGATATAAATCGACCACCAGCATTTAAAAGTTGAGATACCTAAAACAGAAAACCAATTCGATATTATTTATTTGCATTCGTACACTCAATACATCTGCAAAGTCATCTGCATGTCAAATAGGTATCATTCAGAGTCATGAATCAAGATGTAATTATTCACCTGTTAAGAACCAAATTCTTGTGTAAACTGGCTGTGTGTACATGTAAATGGGGTTCCACTGTATTCAAACATTGGCATAATATAACGCATTAGTTACCAGAGTAATCTGCACATTACAGTTTGATTAGAATGAAGGAAGGTCGACTGCTAAAATGTTCATATTGCATACATGTCCTTGATCGAAGTGTGACCGAGAGAAATGTTACCTTGTTGTAACATCTATTTATACATCAAAATTTATGAAGAGCAGGCAGACCAGTAAGCAGACCTGTCTCAAAACACTGTCCACCAGGTTTTCTGCCGTTTCCGACAGACTCCACAGGTCTTTCTCCTCCACAAGCAGTGCATCCAGAGTTCCTTTCTCCAAGATGACGTCAAAAGACTCCTGTTCAAGGGATGACATATCACATATATCCATGACACGCCATTCCATTTCCGTCAACGACCTATAACGCTCTTTCATTTTATTAATGACGATGTCTGAGTAATCAACATTTATGATTCGATGGAAACCGTCTTCGTACAGGTCAACTGAGAGCGGGCTGTTCCCACAACCTACAATGACCACAACAGTGAATTTATAAGTAACAATGAACAGGTAATCTGCTGAACCTAGCTCAACAGTAAAGGGCAAAAGTCTCTTTAATTTGTCAATTTATCAAACGAATCCGATACTGCAAATTTTCTGCAATATATGATGAAATTCAACATATATCGTATATTTAATAAATCAGCCATTGATCTAAATACACTTGAATTTCATATGCTTCACTGTGAATTGAAACCTAGAAAAAGCATTGTAAAAATTTGTAAGGTTCATGCCATTGCAAGATATGAGTTATTAAATATGTTATTTATTCAGCAAACAGCTCTCACCTAAGATCAAAATTCTGTCAGTGAAGTTGATTGTCTTTAGGACCAAATGACGAAATTCTTTATATGGAACAAACCAATCAAATGAATCTTCGCTGCTGTAGCGATCGTCCCAGTAATTCTTACTTGCATAGCAGTCGTTTGTCTCCGGCAGATTCATGACTAATAAATACAACACGAGAGTGAAATCAGTCGCAGTTTGTAAAGACGAAATAAGAAAATTGCCATTGTTGGTTCAAACTATTCTTCCTAAAGGAACACTGGCATCCAGTAGCCTACCCAGGAACATCGTTCTCGCACTGCACGTTGAGACAATACATGAAAGGCCAAAGCATAAACATTCCTTCTGCAGTTTCACTTTTATTACAATTTAATTTGATAATCATTGCCATCCAGGAGAAGTGCACATTGAAGCCAGGTAACAGAAACATTGAGAATTGTATGGCGTGTCTCTATTTCGTAAGCAATTAAAGACTGCTTGCGAAACAGAGGTAACTGCAGTTGTGATTGAAAGACTAGAAGCGGTGATTTTCAGTTTAGTACAAAGTTTAGTGTTCAACTGTCGGGAAGTTGTGAATCTGTAGTGGCTGAGAGTATACCATGCAGTTGATTGAATCGTGTGCTACAATTTGGCTTTGTTGACCTGGACTGTAGTTTCTTGGCCAAAATTGCTGATGACTGCTGCATTGAGAATTTGAGATACCAATGTGCAAAGGTACGAGATCAAGTGAGTTAGGTCAAATTTTGACAACCCATATCTTTGAAAGTTACATAAAAAAATTTGTTTGCAGGTTTGCACATGTTTCCTGTTACCCAACAAGTGTGCCAAATTTCAAGGGCCAAATTTCATGTAAAACTGAGCCAATCAAGTCAATCATACTAGTTGAATTGACATAGAATCAGGTGCGTACCAAATCCGTGAAACCAGAATTTTCCCGAAGCCACGAAACGAATTTCGGCCGGATCCCCCCAAATCGAATTTATAGGTGCGACACACAACCAGGGGCCAAATTTTTGGCCGTATCTCAGATGATTTTTAGACACTAAAGTGCGTTATCAACAACACCAGCAGGCCATTAGATCACGCATTTAATTTAACTCTGAATACTTTTGGGAGTTTGACCACTCTCTAAAAAACATCGTTTTCGGGAAATCAGGCTTTTGTGTGTTTTCAGCATTTTCAACAATAAATTAATGATGATGGCTTACAGATGCAGAAGCTTGCGGCGAACGTTGACTCTGATTTTTAGCGAGACATTACACGGCGATATCGCATCGCTGCAAAGGCATCCCTGCTATTCATATGATTAGTATCTTAGTTAATAAAAACGTGACATTGACGCAGGGCTTTACATTGTCATGTCATGTCAAAACGCCGTCGTCGCATCGCGACGGTTGGCTACAAGAATGGAGTGTAATGTCCAAAGTCTCCTGTCACGAGCCGCGTTCAACAGGTGTGTGCCCACGATGCCAGTCCAGTACGAGATGTTGTCCAGCCATGAAATCATGGTTCTGCCTCGTCCTCGGACTCCCTCCACTAGACCCGTCATCAGACTATCTACATTACATTGTAGCGTCTTACATAGCAACATCGTCGTTTCTCTGCTATTTGAGCTATTGTTACGGTCCGTTCTTTGTAAATAAAGCGTGATTACATGATTCAAATTTGACCGTTTTAATCCATTTATGAAAAACCATACCGTGACTTTGAATTTTTCTGCGGTGATTTTCTAATGGGCCTAAATATCCAACATAGCGAAAACAAACAAATCGGGCGATAACACGTGTAGTTACTCCTGGAAGCACGCTGCAACCAAAGATACTATATAATTTCTACTTAAAATCTATGGTTGAAGCATAGAGATGTATTATAATAAATATAACGCTAGAGGGAATATCACGTCTATACATTGAAATCTTTGTCTAATTGGACCCGACCAATCACAACTGTCTAATTGGACCCGACCAATCACAACTGTCTAATTGGACCCGAACTGTCTAATTGGACCCGACCAATCACAGTCTTACACCTTAGATCAGCTGGAAAAGTAAATAATTTTAAAGCGAACATGGCGACGTAAGAATCGCCTGTGATTGGTCGTTTGCACCGAGTGACGTCACTGGCGTGATTACCGTTAATATATATGTAAGGTCGTTGATGACCTCACTTTTTTATGCAGAGGAGATAGGCCATACTCTCTCTAGCCTATATATTTTACATATATAGCGTACATCTCTATGGGTTGAAGTTATATACCTCAATATTAATATGAGAACTAAAATCCATGATTTGGGCATGCTGAAAACAAATTCAATTCCTCAAATAATAATATTATTACAAAATAACAGCTCATTCTAGCAGACGCGACTTGTTTGTCATGACGTTATATCTATATAATGTTTAAATACAATACAATATAGGCTAACTCTCACACAGCATTTGTTGTGTAGTTCTGGTCTCAGTTTAGAACTCGACTAAAAACTGAACTGGACTCTGCACACTATTGCGTGTTCTAACAACGATTTTTGTCAATAGTGTCTATCGACAAATGCTTTGACCTTTTAAAAATAATGTTGCGATTGAAGTTCTCTAAATCGAAGTGCCACGTGATATTGCAACTTCACTGCATGCGAATTTTGGTTGACCTTGTGCGCAAGCGCATTTGCACATTCAACACAGACCTTGAACTTGACCGAATTAGCAAATGAAACGTTGTAAATGCCCAAAATGACGGAAGCCAATATAAGAGAGCTCAAGGTAAGTTTTACAAAATTTCGTGCCATTCTACTGTGCTTAGAGACTACATATGTACTATAATTGATTGTCCTCGGAACACAGATTTTAACCCTTGCTTTTCTTCGCTTTGAAACTCATTTTCTGTTGAATCTAGCCGCTGCTAACATTTGAAGCGGTTAATTTCTCTAGTGGAGAAATTATTGTATTTTTTCCCTGCGTGTGGTTTTCATTTTCGTCTGGAAGTTTCTTGTCGAAAAGGCAGGCAGTTTTCATAAAGCTGTATAAATGGTGCAAATAAATTCGTAAAGCTAATGTGCATTGTACTTGATATTTACGTTGGAGCATGTTTGATAATGTATTTTCTCTACTAGAGAAAATGACAATCGTAAGCGATACGAAAACCAAAAAATATTTAGTTTCAGAAGGTCTGTCATAGTTTCGGAACAGCGGTTTGTCATATGATTAAAATGCAGTTACTATGTATATTTGTATAGATTATGTATGTAATGTATGAAGACATTCTTGTTGCCGGTTTATACATTATTTATCATTATTCATGTAACATGTTACTGTCCTTCACGGATCATTGCAAAAATTGTTTTTTCGACCGCTCCCCATGTTTCACCTCATACATTTTCTGGAACCCCATGTGTACGTACAAGTAACATCGTAAGACAATTTTATTTGGCCGTGCTGGGGTTGGGAGCACCTCTGAGTAGTCCCCATGAAGAGGTGCTATAGAAATGGGCTAAGTAGGACAATGTTGACCAGTATGACATGTTGAGTGTAAGAGGTTTCTTTGAGTGATTATAGAAAACTTAGAGTGATGCTGTTTAAGCTCTTCAATATATAAACTTGTAGTAAATTTAGTTCATAATCAGAGTGGACTCATTTTAAGTTAATCTAGGTGTTGCAGCTGGTAGATTTCTGCCAAAGAAATGCGTTATGCTCAGAAGCATCAACCTGTATATATGATTGAGCTGGGTCTGTATAATATGCTATATTATGTGAGGAACCTGGAATGAATGTCATTGTGAAAGTGCAGGTTATTCGAATTTGACCAGTGCGCATGCACTGCATATATAAGAGTGTACATACTGCAAACTGCAAAGTTCCACCAAAGGGCTGTGACCAGATATGAGATCTCAAAAATCATGTGATATTAGATCAACATGCCTACCTTTGCAGGAGCCATTACTTTTTGGTTGCATGGTTAGTAGAGGATATCTAATCCTTTAGTTGGCCAACTACCGGCTAGTTGGATTCTAAAGAACTTCCAGACAGACTGTATAGTGTATACATTCCACAATTTTGAGCATGTGAAGCAAGTTAATGGTCATGATGGTGCCACTGCAATTGTCCTGATAGGCGGTCATTTGCTATGTTTCACTACTGGAAACCTGGTGCATCAATTAGTGGTTAGGTATTTAGCCTAAAGTTGAAAGTGGAGAATGGAGCACTAGAGACTGAGCATTGGGAGAGACCTTGCAGATGCAGAACCCCTTCCAAATGCACTAAGCCCTGGCAGATTACTTAATTCGATGGTGGTGGTGATGGCAGTGCCATTTGATCTTGGCTCATTCATCTATTTCAAATGATGGTGCTGTGACTTGTGTGTGAAGATCCAGCATCAGTACAGTGTTGGAACATTGTAAACCAACAGCTGACAGATGCTATGTGGTGAGCCATCTCATTATTGTAACTTGATTGCTAAATGCTCTTGTTTGACAAACTTCACTACATCCAGTATATTCAAGGTGACAGAGATTTGAATTCTAAGGAATATCTTGTGGCTGTAACTTGTGCTTTCATGCAGATTCACAAATGTTGATCTCAGACCTGTTCTTGTTAAATCTGTCGTTTTTCAGTGAAGGAAACGAAGGTTTTGCTGACAGCAGGACAGAAAAATTTGCCGCCATCTCTACTCATTGTTGCAATAAGTCTGTTTTAAAGTCTGGTGATTGAAATATTCCTGCTATGACATCTTTACAACTGTTGACTTTCCACAAGACCTTGATTTTGAAGCCATTTGTAGTTTTGTACTATGTGTCGGAAGAGAAGGTCCTTATTAGCTGCTTTTAAATCTGTTAGTACCAGGAGCCAACACTTGATGTCTGAACATATTTGTGAGAAATCTGTTTATGTATAACAGTCTTCGAGATTCTTGTGCCGCTAGTTAGAACTGTGACCTGAACTGCCTAAACTTAATGCTGTAATTTGCTTTCAACATCCATCAAGTTTGATGCACTGGTCCAGTGGTTCGTAAGTTTATTTCCCAGACAAACATTGGTTGGAGTAGTTCGCAGTAGTCGTCACGAGGTTGTTGACCAAGTAGCTGCGAGTCGCAGAAGTTAACGACTCAGATGATGTGAAGTCATCAGAGTAGACATCATTGTATGTTTTTCTTTGTCTATGTAGGCCCCCAGAAATTTGCACCAAAAATTGAAAATATTGCACAGCAAAAACGATAAATTTGCGCTGGTAAAAAATGGTAAAATGCGTTACTTTTTGCATGGATCAGTTGAATGCTTGTCTTTGCAGAAATATACTCACTCTTGATGAACAAAAGTCACTAAGCCACCAAAATTTGTGTCTTGAATAGTACTGGCTTTCTTTCTCAACAGAACATAGTGAAGAGCTTTCGAGTTTCGGAGCTTCAGACATTGCTCGAGTTTGCTGGACGATTAAAAGCTGGACGCAAGCACGAGCTGCTTGATCGAGCGCTAAGTTTGATCGACAAAGGTTGTCCGACTTCAATCGTTGTTAAAATCAATGACCTCAACAGGTTCGTTAAAAGTTCTGCCCTTCGATTGTAAACGTATTTGACGTTTGAAATAATGCAATTTGAGAGATTATTGCATACTTGGCAAAAAAATTTAAATACAGTAGCAAATTGTTGTTCCAGTTCTTTGTGTTACAGTTAATAGATGTATGTACACCAAAGTGTAACTGACATTGGTTTATAAAGAACATATTTGCCTCATTAGGCGTAAAAAAATTGTTGTGTTTCCGGTAACCCGACCGACCCATTTTTACGGCCGCAAAAAAAAAATGTAATCAAATTTAAAAAAAAACAAAAAAAAACCCATTTGTATTGACATATTGACATAACAGAAAGACGTCAACAAAATGAAATTAATAAGACTGTTTCTAGAGAAGTTTTAGGTGCAGACAGTCGGGGGGAAATAGGCAGTTTATACTTGCTTAAAACACATACTTTATTGCAGCGTGCAAAAAAGACTAGTGGGGTATATACTTTTTCAGATAGTCACTGCATAAAAATATTTTACCAAAATAAAAATATTTTTCGACCTACCTACCCAATTTTTTTAGCTCTGTTACCGGAAAAACAACATTTTTTGGGCCTTATTATAATTTGCTACTTAGTAGATATTTGAATCAAGAAAATGAAATTACTTTGATGGTTAATATTGAAAAGTGTAATTGCATGAGTAATGGCATGAGACTGGAGGAACTAAGAGAGGCGACTAGGGAGAGGATCAACTGGAGAGGATGCACCAGGGCTTTCGCCAGAGCTCCAGAAGCTGACGGCACCAGGTGACCAGATGTAATTATTATATTGTGTTGTTCTATATTTGGTGCAGCTGAGTATTTCTCAATTCTCAAGTAACTTGCTTAATAAACACTGAAAATGGAGAAATTATTGTTTACTAGGAGTTGGCAAGATACATCCAGTAATGATAGTATGCTTTTTTCTGTCACCTGTGTATCTATGAGTTTGGGTTCTTGTGCAGCATATGTGTGAAATTGAAAATTCGATGTAAAATACACATAACTTTCAGTAGAACCTGTTCTCCAATTGTTGGATTATTTTTATTTGCTCTTCAGTTGATATATTTCTTTAGTACTTCTTTGGACTGTCTTATTTAATTTGTTATTTTTATTATAAAACCACCAGGGTACACAGGATCAAATCCTCTTTTATTATTATTATAACTGAAATGTTAGGTTTAGGTTTCGATTTAGTTTTTACAGATCAATTTTAGTTTGCTTAGTGTGGCCTCGGGTAATCCAGACAAAGTGCTATGGTAGGCAACTGTGTTGTAGCGTTGGATAGTGACTGGGATGCTCTATTATTATTATTATTATTATTATTATTATTATTATAGTTGTTGTTTGTTATTGTTGCTGCTGCTAGAGATTGTAATGTGAAGAAAGTTACATAGAGATGATTATTATAAATCTAATTTTTTTATTGAATGTTGGTCCCTATTTTATGACACGATGTCATAGCAAAGACGATAAGCACTGCTCTCCTCCTTTATCGACGCTTGAGACGAGATTACGTGAAGTGGCAAGTTTCATTGTACTGCATACATTTGATCAAATGTCAATCTTGCTTTTGCAGACGAAGAGGTGGCAATACATCAACGACGTCGTCGTCATCGTCTGCTAGCCATGAATCTTCGAAAGTATCTGCTTCGATGTTGACGACAGTTCCTTCCAAACTACCTCCGACATCATCGTCGTCATCTTCTGAAAAGATGTCACTCTCAAGTATGTTGCTTGTTGAGCTATCACATCTCATACCATCGATTAGTTGCTGCTTTTTTCTGCCAAAAGCTTCAGTGAAACTGTTTCTGTCAATGCAGTGCACTTATTTTACTGCCATCTTCAACTTTGACCTTAAATGCAAAATTACTCCCTAATTTTCACAGTAGTTTCACATTATCACTGTTTCCACACACGGCGGCACACCTTTGCGTGGCCGTGTTCCTGAATATATGCAAGATATTATTCATTGGCTTCCTTTCCCTCAGTAGATTTTGCTATGTATGCGTCATATATCAGTATCAGCTTATCCTAAACTGATGAGCTTCCAGTATCATCATGGTCAGCCTGTCACTATTTCTTTTATTTTGAGCCTCTTTTACCATACATGTGTGAAGAAGTTGAAGCTTTAAAGTGAAAATTATTATGTTTTTTAATTTCAATTAACAAGCATGGATTCTAATGTGTGGCTTTTTAGGAGTTACTTTTATACCATGTCAGCTGCCACCTTTGTTTGGTAAGCTGTCAAATAGCTAAGTAATTAAGTTCTTATTAAAGCCATGTTATGCAGTGGCGTAGACAACGAGGTTTAGGGGTTAAACCTCTCCCCCATTGGCTTAGGAATTTTTTTAGAAAGGTTATTTATCCACTTAAATAAGAAAGAAAAAACCATTTTTAGTAGTAACAATTGTTTTCTTCCCTTTGTTACATTATTCCATTTTTATTATTTAATTTATTTACTGTAATACTGTTGGGTTGGTGTCAGGAAGGGCATCCGGCCATAACCACCCCTCCCCCATTATAAATTTCTGACTGCACCACTGATGTTATGAACATAAACTTAACAAGTAGTTAAGTTGATAATTGAAGAGGTGAAGTCCAATTTATGATCAGCATTATGCGCTTCATTCTTTTTTTTCTTCAGATTTGTGGTTATAGGTTCACCCTTGTGCCTATTTCTGTTTTTATTGTGATTTTAATTTTGATGACCATATTTATGATTTTAATTCTTTCATTGTTTTCGTTTCATAATTTCCATTCTCCCTGACCAACTTTATCAAGAGTATGCAGTTTCTGAAACCACTGAATTCAAGTTTTTTTACTCTCCTCCCTTGCTATATTATGTCTCTTCTAGGATTGACTAATGCAACTCTTTTCTTATTGATTGTCCCAGGATCTGAGCCATGGCTCTTATCCAATCTGTCCTTAGAGCTGCTGCTAGATTGTTATCTTGTCGGATTCTCAAATTCTCCCACTTCTCCTTGTTTGTGGTCAGTCAACTGCATTGGCATCCTCTTAAAGCCCACACTCAGTTTGAAGTCCTTCTTTTGGTCCTTAAGCTGAGTTTTGCTCTGCAATGTCTCAGAGATCTCGTTCACTTTCCTTGCTCTGGAACTTTTCTCCAATTCCTTTGGACTGTCATGATTTCTTTGTTTTGTGAACTTGTACCTGACCTAATCTAGGTCATTTGCATCTATTTGCATGCCTTGTGGAATGCCCCCTCGTCTTTGCATGTTACTATTCTCTCTGGATCTGTTGTGATCAGCTCTATCTATATAAATAAAAATGTAACCGCGTTTGGCACGGCTTCAAAGATCTCCGAACTTTCTTCATTGATTGCTTTCGAAACTTCACCAAAACGTTTAGTTCCAACACGGCCGGGTTTGCAGAATGATTTTTGGGAAAAAGCGCAATCTTTTAAACAAAAAAAGCAACTTTGCAAATTCTACCGTTTTCAACACATACGCCTGTCGATAAGCCTTGCCTTCCGATTCGGGCGCGCTTCAAACGTTTGTTCAAATGTGTTCCGTTTATGTAGCGCATTTCAACACATCCCATTGCGGCCTTATTGCTGAAGAGTTTTATGGCGCTATCAGCGTCGCTATCAGAGAGGGACAGTGTGAGGGAGGAAAGGAGGGGAGGGAGCGGGACGAACAGGGAGGGGGAGGGAAAGGGGAGGGTGGGAAGGAAGGGGGAGGGGAGGCTCTTTTCAGCCACAGCAACGCGTGGCCGGGTTCAGCTAGTATATATATATATATATAAAAGTTACTAATTACGTTACATATGTTGTTTGTTTACTTGCTTTTGTAGGGGATTCTGGCAGTATTGTTCCTACGTCGAGTTCTCATAGCTTGGTACCAGTTCATCCGGATGTTCGACTCAAGTCGTTGCCTTTCTATGATCTCATCGCAGAACTAGTGAAGCCATCCAGTTTGTGTAAGCTAAAAATTAAATTAAACTCCTTCTTTGAGACTTTTGTTTTTATTAATACTTGACATCTCTACTTCATTCTGCAGACTTTGCGTAGATCTCTACATTCTGCAGTTGTATAAGTAAAAGCATTTGAGTGGATATAATTTTATGTGTTGGCAGTTATAATAACTGCACAGTAAACACCTTCAGAGAGAGATCTTAGACTACTTTGAGATCATAGACTACTTTACCATGCATATGATGTTGTTTTGATTAGTGCAATTTTTGCCATGACATATATGCTTCAGATTTAATATGCTGCAGCTTGACCTTGAAATTTTTATATATACTGTTAACAGGAAATTCTAAATATGCATTTATAACTCAAAATGTGAAATTAAATCACTTAAATATTTCCGGCTGCCAAACAGCACTCTGGTGAGTGAGCAACACAACATAAATTATTCATCTTATCTGTTTTATGCCTCTCTTTATGAGGTTTTTGACTGTATCGTCCTGTCACGTTCACAAAGTCAATAAGTCTCTGATATTAGTGTGTGCTTTCTTTATGATTAATAGAGCTCGAGCTTCTTTATCTTGATTAATTGTGGTTCATGAATTGTTTTGCAGCACCGAAAGGGATGTCGCGATTACAGGCGAACACGTTCACATTCCATCTGACTCCACAGCAAACTGAAGACATTGGTGCATCCAAGTACGCTCTGAAATCTAGATCTGTAAATTGTGTCATGCTCTTGCATAAATATAAGTGCTTGTATAATGTGAATAGCACAGTGCGACATGAACACAAGTTGCCTTTTGAAGAGACTATTGATAGTAGATGGTAGATAGGGCTTTTCAAATGGTAGCCTTTAGACTCCAGTCTGGACTGTCAAACTTCCCTAATGTATCGTGCTAAGTTTACACTAAGGCAACAATCTATTTTACAATTTTTTAAAATTAAAATTATTATTATTATTCGTGGGCTGGAAAAGCTCACATTCAATTTTCCTAGTGTTGTTTTGTGTACTGGAGCGCCGGCTAGTATTTTGTCACTCAGACAAGATCTGAACTTAGGGCTGACATAGTCTGTGAAAGCTGTTTTAGGAATTATGGATACTGATGTTTCAGAAAGTGGATATTATGGATTTCTAGTTTTCCTACTTGTATCTTTTGATCGCTACATATCCTGATAAATCTGAAATTTTTTAAAAGTGGTGTCATTTTTGTGAATTTAAAACGGAACTTGCTGGGTATTTTTTTAGCTTAAGGTTTCTTTAAATATACTTGTTTTCCACTAGAGCTGGATTAACTTGGATGTTGTTTTCACGTGTAGGGAATTGATTGATGATTGCGTTGTGGAGTATGGTCTCCAGGTGTTGGTGCGCTTTGCACTCATGGAAACGACCAGTGAACAGGAAGATAACTTTCCGTCGGGCATCTCTGTTCGTGTCAATGACAAAATAGCTGCTCTACCGGTTAGTGCAGAAAGTCACTGACGACCAAAGTTCAGATTTAAGCCATGAACATGAAATTAAAAGCCTTGCATATTCTTGATCCATTTGGTTATTTAAGTCAGTCGTCAACTTGTTTGTGATTTGTGATGCAAGGGCTGCATAATATTGAAATATCTCTAAACATTGCACTGTGTCAGTATATCATTCATGCCCATACTGCATTCATTCATTCATTCATTCGCTGACTGACTATTGCTGAGCTTTGGCTGTCTCAGTGACTGGTTTGTAACTTTGGAAATTTGCTGCCCAATTCAGTATGTCCTCTCAATTTTGTTATAAATGTCATTCATATCTAAACTTAACCCGTAAAACGCCGGAACCGAACGGGTGCGGTTCCGAGATTTTTTTGGCAGAACGCCGGAACCGCGTATAGCCGGTTCCGCATTATGTTGAATGCCGGTGCCGCCTATATAGCCAATATACCTATATACCTATATATACCTGTATATATACCTATATACCTATGTTTATATCTATACATACACTTATATATACATATATTATATATATATACCTATTATACTTATATATACCCATAAGCCTACTTATATATACCCATAAACCTAGATATCCCTATGCACTTATATACCTATATATACCTTTATACCTATATATAGTATATTACATACCTATATATACACCTATATATACATACATGCCTATATATACCTATATATACCTACATATATATACCTATATACCCCAAAAACCTAGATTTACCTGTATATATATAGGCCTAATATATACTTATGTATTTATATATACACCTTTATACCTATACATACCTGTGTATATACCTATATGTATACTATATACCTATATGTAAATACCTACATATATACCAATATATCTATATATTTGAATTGATTTATGGCCCTGGCGAAACTTGCGCCCGCATCAACCGCTCCTCTATAATAGATAGCCTCCAGTTGACCCTGTCCTGTGCTGTCCGCAAGTTCATCCTCAGACAGTCTATATATAACCATATATACACCTATATATGATACTATATATACTTATATACCTATATTTATACCTATATATACCTATGTACCTATATGCCTCACTGTTTCTCAATGAGTCATGACGTTTCGAAGTATATTGCAACAAAAAAGTATTCGGCTTCCAGCGTCGTTAAAACTCACAAAGTATGCGGTGGTTTAAGGGTTAAGACTTGTCTGTTTCAAGGTGCATATATGGCATGGCCCAACTTCTGATTTCTCTGATCTATCACATACATCGATGTGACTTCTATTGATTTGTGTTTTTTTATTGTGATTTCACTGGAAGTGACTTTAGATTATAGCAGTGATATGGAACTCGATAGATCTGATTAGCATAGGAATAGCTTGGTGCTAATTGCAAAGGTGAATAGAGACAGAGATGCAGACAAAAGACTGATGGAATGTATAGTTAAATAGAGCATAGCACATGTATGTGTAAAATGTGTTTCAGAATCCAATCCCAACAAACAAACCCGGTGTTGAACCAAAGCGTCCTGGTCGCCCGGTCAATATCACGCACGTCTGTATACTGTCACCTACCGCGGCCAATGTTATTAGCGTCACTTGGTCTGCAGATCATATCAGGGTGAGTTGGATGCACGTGCCTCAGCCTTCAGCTGATCATTTGGTTAATTGTCACGTCTCTGTCTTGTATGTATCAAGGCACTATAAACAAAACAAAGTATCTTTACAGGACCTCTTGGCAGCTTGGAACAACATTTATTTCAATAATAAATTAGATTAAATATGGTTTCAAAGCTCACTGGTTGATCAGCTGTCTACCTTACGCATGCTCATGTTGTATATTCTTAGGTTTTAAAATATTTACTCATTGAAAGACGAATTAATCTAATCTCATAAAGGTTGTCAGTAGTTATTATTTCTTTTTACATTTGAAGACTTAATTCTACGTTCTTAAGTTTCCAAACATTCAGTAGTTTTGTCGAAGCCAAATATGCAGGAACAACAGGGACCAGTGCAATCACATTTTCTGGAAGCAGAGAGGCTTGCGTTTTGTTCGTAGTAAACTCAGATTAACCCTTTACCAGTTCATTTTTAAATTTTAGACCCGTTTTCGGCGGATATTCTTGGGGCAAACGGGTAAAAGATCAAATAAACATTGCATTGCCAGTGTTTGCCATATTGTTTACTTTAAAAATGGGCTGCTGGTATGTATTAAGTAAGTAAAACAATTTTAGAAACCCAAAATTAATAGATTACATTTTTTACGATTAATCGATCAGCTAATTGTTGAAATCAACAGCTCTGCGAAGTTCCTTTGATCTTCTCTTGCTTAGCGTGTTTTCTTTACGTTTGTAGAATTTCTGCATCTCTGTTTGTTTGGCGCAACATTTAAACTCTGACATTCTTCTGTCGCGACTAAAACAGAATGGAATGCGTCACGCAGACCACACTCGCGCATTAAGTAAGTTGATCTTTACGTTTTTCTATTAATCTAGTTGTTCAAAATTTGACATCACTGCATGGTTGCAACATGTGTTCAAATCCTGAGGTTTGTTATGGCTGTCCCAGTGTCCATTGCTGCACCCTATAACCTAGAAGTAAAGATTGCTTAGGTACATGAATAAGCACTGTCGTTGGCCAACTATAGTTGTCCATGCACCCTTGATGCGCTGAAGGATGCTTGTTATAAAGGTTAGTTTCTGCAATTTTGCAAGTTATCTGCAACAAGTCACACTATTCTATCAGAGTATGTTTCTGATGAGTTGCTAGCAATACCGGCAGAATTTGTGTTTGCTACTAATCTTTGCGGGCAATGTAGATGATTTACTTTTTGCTATCGTGGAAGTGTATGGCTGAAATTTGAAGGAAAAATGGTTTTGCAAAGCATTGCTGTGCTAGCCTGTATATAAATTTGTTGACTAAATATGTGCTATACATATATTAATAGCATTTCTGTAATGGCATTTCTGTTGAATAGAACTTGTTAATTTTTTGCAGTAAAAGAAAAACTGGCAACGAGCAGTGATAATGAAATTGCTACAACAAGTCTGAGAATATCTCTTAGGTGTCCGGTAGGTTTGTTGCACCAGTACAACAAGTCATGCACATACACAGGATTATATATATAGACTTTCTTACATCTTGAGTATTGTCTAATAGCATTCCAACAACTGGATTCCTTCTCCTTGAAGTTTGCATGTCTTTATAAATAATGCTCCTGAATTTGAAGCTACCCACATCAGTTTATTGACATGTATATTTTTCTATCTCTCTTATGAATAGCATGTGCACAGATAATGTAACCTGCAAAAACAAATCCACAAATAGAAAGATGGGAGCATCAAACAAATCAATCAAGCAAACATAGTTGTAGACTGAGAAGTATTATACTGATATGAAATTATCATGTACAGAGGATGTTGATGCTGTTTAGATATTTAAGTTCATCTTCAGCATCATATTGCCATGTTGCTGGGTCCTGCCTCCATATGTTTGTCGCAATGATCTCTGCCAGTCAAGAGTTGCAAGTTCTGTGCAGTTGCCTTCAATTAGTTAATTTCTCAATTTCCACTACGGTAATTGAACATAGAAAACATATAATTGAATTAGTGGACGAAATTATTCCTCTGAATGTGATCTATGGTAAACAGATGGAGATCAGGATTAGGTTGAATTGGTACATGGCGTTTTGCATATATGGTATCAGATCATTATGACTTTTAATTTTTGGTTTGTGTGTTGTTGTTGTTTAGGTAGGCAAGATGCGCATGTGTATTCCATGTCGATCAGCGATGTGCAGTCACCTTCAGTGTTTCGATGCACGGACATTTATTCAAATGAACGAGAAGAAACCGACGTGGACTTGTCCAATCTGTGATCGACCGGCTGAGTTTAAGACTTTGATAATTGATGGGTCTGTTTACGATTTAAACATACATTCAATTTGTGTGCTACTTAGAAAAATTGTTTGCATCATTGATAAAAGCAGGAAAGATTATCAACATGCAGCATCTCAGAAGCCAATGGTGATGCCAAAAGATGGTTCCTAAAGATGATTCCTGGGGCCTGTTGGCACATTGGATAACAGTCTTGAGAGTTTAGATTACAGAAATAGATTTCAAATTTGAGTTAACAGTCTTGCATGTGGGAGCTTTTTAATGGAATATTAACAGATTTCAGGCGTATTGCGTAACAGAACTTTGCAAGTGACAACAAACGGTCGTGTTGTGGGGATAGTCTAGCGTGCAGATATTTCATTTACATTTGGTTATCCAGTTTATCCTAAGTATATAAACATACGTTGGTTCCATCCATTGCAGATTGTTTAGTGAGATTCTTGTGAAGGCTTCCGAATCAATTGACATCCAGTTCTCAGCGGATGGCAACTGGTTTCCAATTCGACCAAAGGAAGAAGAAGTAAAGATAGAGGATGATAGCCTGCTTGTTCAAACCATCTCCGGTGAGTGATAGTGCTGTTTTAAGTGGATATTATTGATTCAACAGATGCACAGTTCTTTGACCAGATCTTCCTAGCTTCACTTTAGAAAACATTGGTTGTGGAAATTGATTGAGATGCAGAGGATTTTAGCCACATGGACTTAAGTTTAGATGCATTGTGAACTGTGTTCAATTTTACCAAACAAGAAGCCAAAGAAATTATGTACGACTGTCCTATGGTTGTCCACTTCCAGAGTACCTGAAACACTTTCGACCATCAGCCTCAACAATAACTACTTAGCTTTTGATAGTTTCATTATGTCAGTGCTTTCCAATTACATTTCCTTGCCACGATCATCAAAGTGGGCTTTACGGTGTACCCAAAACGTGGATATGTCTCACGAAAATGTGCATATTGTGGACACCTAGAACTGTCTTCAAATGGTGAAAAATTCCAGTGCATGTTCTGCTCCTTTCCTTGTAAATCATTTATTTAAGGTAATCACTTTTAAGGTGTGGTGGCAGTTCGATATTTTACTGGTTGATTTGACTTAGAATGACCTCTACAGATGTCATATTACATGCGTGCATATATTTAGAATTATTATATAATTGTGCAGTTTGATCTGATAATTAATAGTTGGTGATTGCTTGGTTGTGCTGCAGATTCTCCTGACAAGGCAGACAGCATTGAGATGATTGACTTGACGGAATCAGATGATGACACTGACTCCGTCTCATCCCGTCCTTCCTCAGCCTTTGTAGTTGATTACCTCCCTCTACCGGAATACGCAAAATCGCTTAACATGTTCAGCAGCACAACATCTAAAGAATGCAGTTCAGGACTAAGGTATTATTGATTAACGGCACTTATAGTTGCTGGCAAGCTTCACTGTCATGCATTATATGATTCTGTGGTGGTTTATTTAACTTGTGAGACACAATGAGATACACTACAGAAGCTGGTGTTATATACTGCAATATTTGAATTTTATGTTGGTTTGTACATTTTATCTGCAATATGCCAAGCATGTGCAGTAGAAGGAACTGCATTGTACAGCACTGGCTAACAGTGGCAAACATATAAATAAACAAGTAGATTTAATCATATGCAAACTGGAACATTTTAGAAATTATTAGTACAGACATGTAGAATCTTGTACACGTTTCTAAACTCTAAATTCACCAGAGTTTATGTTCCAAGAGACACTTATGTTTGGTTCTTCTAGTGTGAATGATTTTACAGACCTATTTCTTCGGTGTCTGTCTTTTTGCTCTATTTTTCTGTTCAAATTAGACCATTCTGCATGTAAGTTTCGATTTTTGAATGCAATCAATAAGCCGAATGTTTGCTGACATTAGAATTGAGTACACTCAAGCGCATACGGCAGCCGCATTTGGCTACGTCTTAAGTAATCCATGCTCTACGAATGGCAGGGCAGTTGTGATACAATACTAACTAAGAAACTATCTCCTTCACATGTCCATGTCACTTTTTTCCTATTTTAAACAAACTGTTGTAATCATAATAAATTTTGTGGAGTGTCGTTTTGAAATGGTAAATGAAGATTATTCATTGGTGGCATTGTTTTTATTTTTTAGCTTTGATTTGTCAGGGCGTGGTGAACCAGTGAATTCCATTGTCTCAGACCTCAATCTTCCACCTCCGCTAACCCTCCAGTCATCGCTTCTTGGCCAATCTGATACGCTGTTTCCGATTCATGACAAGCCGCCATCATTACTCCCGTTTGGTGATATTTGGGATTACCATACCGTGCCTTCCACAGGTATGTACTATGTAATGGTATCTCAGATACTCTGCACTGACTTAACTCATTCCCGCCGGAATTGTTCCGATACCTATTGGGTTAATCGGGTCACCCGTGACCCGATCCGGCGGGAAAGAGTTAAGATTGCCACAGTCTCTAAATTTTATGCAAAAAATTTTCAATCTGTGATTGTTTTCTTCAAGATTTGATGTCATTTTAATATCCTGAATGAGAAAGAGACAATGCTTCAGATGTCTTCAGGAATAAAATTTGGATATATTTTATAAGGGTTAGAATGATTGCTTTATGTGTGAAAATGGTGCGTCGTTACATTTATGTCATTTATATCTTTCTAGTGGCAGGGCATAATTATTTGTAAACCAGCACTTAGAATCTCATTATTGGGACCAGATTTATATAATACAATACAACTGCAATTTGTTATCATCTTTCTTACAAAGTTCATAAGTGCCCATGCTTCGACAACGCAGTGCAATTGTACTGCAGAGCAATTGTGAGTGAAGGACTTGCTCAAGGTACCTACACAGTAAACGCTTGGACAAAGATTGAACCTGTACTCTTTGTGTTATAGGTCGTCTGCTCTAACCAATCGGCCACCGTGCCTCAGATTTGCTATCGGACCACATGTGAGGTTTTACAGTTACTGCTTCTGCTAGCGTGTTAACTGACATTTTCTAAATGTCCAGGTCTGTCCTAAGAGAATTGTGTGCAGTGTTTGCAACAGTTTGTTAATTAGACAGATTTTCGTTACTAACTAGCTTTGTGCTTTTCAGCTCCACTCGAATATCCCGATGTACGATTTCGACCGTCTTCTTCAGGATTCTTGGTTAGTTCTGAGCTAGGCATATCTGAGCATTTGGTCAGAACAATGTTAATTACAAATGTTGTTTAGATCATGGATCGAGTTGAGACATCATAGTAATCTAATGAGGTATTGTAGACATTCAAGGACACATTGCTGAAGTAAAACTGAATTATGAATTATTTTAAGAAGTAAAATGTCGCTGATCATGCTCAGACCAAAAATATGCAATATGTGCACAAATATGAAATTATTTATTCTTTTATATAGATTTCTGTATCGCATCAGTCATATACTAGCTTTGGGAAGCATCTGCAACATGCATGCAATGTAAGAATTTGTCCACACCAGCATCTGTACAAGATATTTTTAGCAGGATTGTTTTAACTTATTAAATGATTTATAAAACCTGACTGTGCTGCCAACGAGTACTGTAGAGTGTAAAATTATAAGGGTAGATGCAATCAAAGACATTGACATGAAAGACAAAACCTTGGGCAATTAATTTCCATAATGGGAAACCTTTGTGATTGGAGAGATTCTGTGTATTTAAAAGATTTCCATGGTAGATATTTGATGTTTCAAATTTGTCTTAGTTTGCCGTTTATTGAAAGACATTTCTTTTATAATTTTGTTATAATATAATTTTTATTGCAAGAACTTTATAAGTGAAAGAAACACCATCTTGTAATTGTTGTCAGTGGTTGCAACGAAAGAAACGTTGCATAACCCTATGTTTAAATTTGTTTTTTGCAGCCTACTGGTCGAAGTGATCCGATTTGTGCTGGAAGCAGCTTACTGTCACTTCCAATGGACATTGAAGCCTCATGTCACCTTCCCAGCTTCGGATCTCAGAGCATATCACTGGCTGGAACAAGACCTAAGTCTGCCTCTCCCGATGTGATCTCCTTGGACTGAGAAGGTGTATCAAGTGGTAAATGAAAAACAGACAGTGTATTTGGCACGGAAGATGCTGTAAATGAAAAACAGAGTGTATTTGGCACAGAAGATGCTGTAAATGAAAAACCGAAAGTGTATTTGGCACGGAAGATGGTGTAAATGAAAAACAGAGTGTATTTAGCACGGAAGATGCGGTAAATGAAAAACCAAAAGTGTATTTGGCACAGAAGATGCTGTAAATGAAAAACTGAAAGTGTATCTGGCACGGAAGATGCTGTAAATGAAAAACAGAGTGTATTTAGCAGGGAAGATGCTCAAGCCAAATCTCTGAATATGGTTTTATATAGAGAATGACAAGAGAATTGTCAACTTTGACATATAATATGTCTTACCATTATAATTTTCTACTTTAAAGTACTTCAGTGCAATCTGCTTTTCACTCGTCTACTTTACTTATAATTATCTTTCACCGAGTTTTGGTCATTTACAGTTGGTTTACTTTAATAGTCATTTTCTGCAGTATTTTAAAAGAGAGCATCGTACAGCACTTGTGAATTTTAATGTGCTGTAAAATAACACTAATAATTAATTTAACAAGAATAATATTACTGCATTAATAACAAATGTAGCAGCAACATAATGTTTTATAAATTGGTTTTTGGTGGCTTAATTTCAGTTGTCTACCAGGAAAACCAGTTTTGGAATCTGTTTTGGCAGTGTTGAAAAAATGTCCTGGTCCAAGTAAAGAAAACTTCAAATGATTGCTGCTAATTTGCTATTTTATTTAAATAGTGATTTTACAAGTTAAGTTTTCATTAATATTTTTGGCACAATACCTTTAAATGCATGCATGACTGGATTTTTTGTAATAAACATGTTGTGATAATAAGGCTTCATCTTGTGGTTGAGGTGTTCATTGTTGACCTCTCCTAATCTGGTTTCATTATTAGTATTGTTCAGTGTTTAATCTAGACATAACCAGGGGAAGCCCTGCCCCAGAAATGACATTTCCCATCAGAAAAAAATTGACAAATTGATGGTATAATTGCTGTTTACATTTTATTTATTAGCAATTTGATATAGTACCCCTTCAAGGTTGTCTACTCGGGAGCGCTCCCAGTTCAACCCGGTCGAATAGGATGGTCTTACAAACAATGAGTAATGAGAATGAAAGACCAATATTCATTTTGACAAAGAATACGGTTATAGGGAGCCCATTTCAGGTTGCATGGCCAGCCACGGAGAAAGCACGGCACTGCCTAATTGCAGTCCGTGAGTGGGGAACAATAAGCAAGATTTGGTGATGGAGCTGGCTGTAATCTGGTGGTTTTACATCTGCAGTTCTTTCCATTCACGATCGGTTACAATCTTGCAGCACATTCAGTTACATAGTTTGGCTTGGCTCCGACTTCCTAATGGAACCTTTGTCTAACCCAACTCTGATCGTGTTCCTTCTGGAGGATGGTAATAGCGTCGAGAACAAAAGCACGCAGACAATAGCGCACAACAGAAACCACCTCCGACAAAAACGTGCGTGACAAAACTGTCTAATGTTGACTAATGATCAATATCGCCCACACCTAAATTATTAGATTACTGCTATACAGCCAGCCATCCAGCACCATGGGAATGAGACAAATAATGCCCAGTCTGTGTTCCTGTGTTTCATAATTATAGTTTTTTCCTTGGTTAATCATCTAATATGTTTTTGCGTATTCCTGTTCCTGCCTTAAGTATGGTCGAGAATTTTATAACAATATACACGACAGTTTCTAGTTTAAGTAGGTAATTATATTCTATTATGTGTTTTGTGCTTTCCTATGACTAAAGTTCTTATAAGTTTGTTTCGAGTTAATTTCTTTGCGCGCTTTCGTGTGCTTGAATTTGTCGTGTGCACTTTTGTAAGTACTGCAGTACTCGCACTGGACCACTTTGTCACCTTGTGCCTTCTGCTCTCTGAGCTCTAGCGACAGACATTTTCTCCATTGCTTTCTTTCTGATGTCGCTTCCCTTAGTTCTTCCAAGTTCATTCCTGTTGTTTCGTGAACCTCATCCATCCACCATTTCCTTGGCCACCCTTGTTTTCTTCTTCCCTCTCCGTATGCCAACATCATATCTTTTTCCAGTCCATTTGAGCCTATAGCATGACCAAAGAAACCCAACTTTCTTCTTAGCACTGTTTGTTGTAGCGAGTCATTGTTTTCAATACCAATCTTATGCGTACACACTCATTTGTCCTTTTTTTCCATTTCAGATATTCTCAGCATTTTCCTCCAAATCCACATCTCACAAGCGTTAATTTTTTTTCTCAATTTCTTGGTCATTGTCCAAGTCTTAAAACCATCACCAGTCTTTTTTTCATATCTGTACTCACATGCCTATCCTTCCATATTTTCTTCCAATCCATTCATTGCAGTTTTCCCAATCGCCACTGGACCATCTACTTTTTTTAAAAGAAGTGTTTCAGTGAGGAACATCACACAGCATGTTAGAATAGTCCCACACGTCATTTTGAATGTGAAACGACCCTCTAATGTGCTACAATAGAATTCACTTTATAGCAATTTGCATTATAAGAAGGGTGCCATGTAACAAGTGTACAATGCTCTTGCATGTGCAAATGGAAGACCACATAAAAACATATTAGCACGAGTGTGTTTGTGAATGTTATCCAATGTTATCCATATATCTATAAGAACAGCTGCAATGTGTTTTACGTCCTTGTAACAGTACTATACAAGTCCACATTCCCAGCACATGCATAACACATCTCAGTCTTCTTCGCCACTAGTATCCATTTGAAATTTAAGCTCGTCTTTAAGTTCTCGAACACGACCGGTTTTTACCATTGTACGCCACTTATCCTTAATATCAACATTTGAACGCCCTGGAAGTATGTTATCCTTGACCATCTCGGCCCAGCTACTCAAGCCGTATTTGTGGACGGCCTTGAAAACTGTTTTCTCTTCATCTTCTGTCCATTTTGACCGTGGCTTTCTCTTCATGCGCAGGTATGATGCGGTCTTCTTTGGACTCTGTGGCGGCGGCCGGTCATTGTCTTGAAACAGTGGTTCATTGCGTAATCTGGCAAGGCGTGTTCTTACTGAAACATTAAATAATGAAAGATCAGCATAATCACAAAATGAAGAGCTAAGAAACTTCAAAAAGCAACAAGATGTTGCTAGTTTGCCTACGTTGCATGCCCAAGTAACTCTTGGGCATTCTGTGTAGGCGACATCATATGGGGCCATTGCATAATTACGTAACGCCGAAAATGACCGTTTTAGACCCACCCACCCACCCTGTAACGCTTCGTAACGTTTCCCTTGACCCACCCACCTACCCTCCCCAGCGTTACGTAACGATAGCTACGAAAAATCAGTTGAGATTTAGGTCTATTATTGGCTTATGTGAGCACGTAATTATAATTCATATTTTCATAGGGAATTTAATAGGCTATAAGAGTATAAGTGTAGGCTAGGCCTACATGTTAATTGGAATTTGACAGTAGACTAGGCTTAAAATATACACAATGTTTTATTATATAAATAACAGTCATGCGTGAATTGCAATTTTATTAAATTTTACCGCAATAATAAAATTTTACACTGCTGAAAAGTTTCATGGACTAAACGGCTCATTAACAATTAATCAAAATTAAGAGGAGCTAGGCCTATTTATTTCCTTAGTCTGGGCACCCCACTTAGGCCTACTAATAGAAATATTGCCGAGTTTTGTTGAGCGTTAATTTTAAATGTTTAGATCGTGTCCACTAAGTAAAACATGCTTCAAAGTGGTTCTTCGATGTCAGGAATTAATTGGGAATTAGGTCTATACCACGTTGTTCCATTGGAAAAACTATCCAAACAATTCGAATAGCGGTTTCTGGTTCGCACAAACGGGAGAACAGAACTGACTTGGCATGAAACTGGTGTCTGCTGCCGGATCTTATCCAGCTAAATAGACATAATTATACTTCGGTTAAGTTTTAGACCAATGTCATGAAGTTTAAACTTCGATCACATCGTGTCTAAAGTGTCAACTGGTGGTAATTTAATATTCGTTAATAAATTTTTTTAAAGGCGTTACGTAACGTTCAGCTACCCCCTCCCACCAACCCCCGTAACGTTTCGTAACGTTTTCAATGACCCCACCCACCCACCCTCGAGTGTTACGTAATTATGCAATGACCCCTATTCTTACTCGAGGCATAACTAGTTTTGGCTGTCTTATGTCTCAACGTCTTCTAATCCAAATGGACTACGAAAAGTGCAGCAAACTTTACTTGAGGACAGTAACTGAATTTCTTTATCTTGGCAACTGAGCAAAACTGCATTAATTTAAAATTCATATTACACAGTGAGTATTCATATATACATACGACTATCGTTGGTGCTGTCGTCGCTGGAGTGGTTGTCTTTCGAAGGACTCTCATTTGCAGATGCTGAAGAACGCTTTTCAACATGAGAATCGCCTGATTTCCTCTTCAAAGAACTGCTACAGTAAAACAAACGCAAAATATACATAACATATTATGTCTACATCGATATATGAGAGCAAACGAAACACCGGTCTCTGTGGGCGGCAGAATTCAGCAATTGTTAATCATGTTCACAATATTTTGTTTTTTTGCATTTAGGTCTACAATGTTGCCGTTTGTGGTTTTGGGCAAACAAATGACACACACAATTGAACACCAAACAGTTTAACATATATATTATTATATGACATGCAAAATGTTGTAGCGAACAACATTGTGTCTTGGTCTGGTTGAATCTAACAATTGACAGACATCCATGAAAAGACAGTCAGATGACCGGGTGGCAGAGTGACATTTCTAGGGAATAAGGAATGGTTGACCAGAGTTCAACATTTACAAACTAAGTCAAACAAATACTTTGAAAATACATTGAACAGAAAACCAATGCATATACAGTATTGTATTGAGATCTATGCAGCTGTACAAGAACTGACAAATCAAGCAACCTGGAAACTGCCTTCTCTGTGGCATCTGATGTAGACCGACGATTCTCAGCGTCCACAGCAAGTGATGTTGATGACAATCCTGGAACACTCTTCAGTATCTGATCCTAAATTTCAAACAACAGCCAAAAGACTTGCATTGTTTCCATTTACATAGCTTATCGCTTAGTGCTGTAAACACAAATGAGCTAATATGCTAATACGTTGCTAGTGCCACATTAAATAATACAAGACACACCATTATAATATCGCATGCATTGGTTAAAATGACCGTATGTACAGACATGTGCATCAGTCTGTCTCAATTGTCTCATGCCGGAAGTTTGAAATACAAAAGCTCGAAATACCAATGTATACAATCTAATTTAAAAGCCTATCTGCACCAACAGTAGATCATCTGAAAGTTTTTACACATCCAACCTTAAGAAATTTTTTCGTCATTATACGGAACATTTAGAATTTGGCTCAATAAAAATTTGTTACGATGTTATTCAACACTTTTATCAACTCCGCCATTAGTGCTATAGATGCAATCCAGCAATTTAATGTAACTGAATTTATAAAGTTAATAAAGTAGCATCAGTCTAACCTTATGACTTCGAAGGCTTTCAACAGCACTTTCAAATTTATCTTGCGAGACAAATCCCACTCCAAATTCTGGTTGCAATTTATATTTTGAAATAAATGCACTCAAAAGTGAACCAGTCAGCATTCTGTAAAAAACAAGAAAAGCAGCGGCAGTAGTTGAGTTAGGAATTCAAATAGTAATAATTTTATTTCATCTCCATCACATGTCATCTCAAATATCAACAGGCCAAAGAAACATCGCACTGGAGTCACTTTCTCTAAGTACAAATAAATCAGATTCTCTTAATCCAGTTCAGAACATCATTTAACAGCGCACACTAATAACTGCTCAAATAATGCTCTATTTGGGAGTGCCTCTGAGTAGAGAGCTGAATGGGGCGCTATAGCAAATGTGATAAATAAATAAATAAATAGAAACATACATGCCAGTCTGTGTTGCTGCTGCTAGATTTCGTGCCATCTGGTCTTGCTCATCCCAAACTTTCTTACTTCCTTCTTCAGTTGCTCTCTGATAAAGCAAAATTTAAGAACATCAAAATGAAAAGTTTATGCAAAAATTGTATACCAGCAATCAATACAAAAGACCAAATGTTGTTTGAAGACAGAAATTAAAGTACTAAGACAGAAACATTAGATCAGATTTGTCATGTAAAAGCTAGAGCTGCTTCTGCCAAATATATTGTAGCTTGGTCAAATCTAAGACTGAGGTCTGTTTAATGCTCCAAAACATTTCTGCATTAATTAGTAAAGTGCAGAGGATGTGAAAGCCACAAAATTCTCTGCATGCATAATTGTTGGAAGACAAACAGCTTCTTCTCAGCAGCCATCACAAACTTTGTGTCAACGTCTCAGTCCCATACAACACATCAATGACATTGAAGCAACAATAATAATAATAATAATTAATATTAATAGTAATAATAATAAAAAATATACCGCGGTAAGATAAGGACATGGCAGCTGATTTTCACACAGATCTTCGAGAAGCTTCCTGACTGATTCCATCAGATCTTCGAATGACGATGATGCATCAAATCCAGACAATGACCTTGACTGAATCATCAAATCAAGACGATTGCTAATTTCCTGCAAAACATATCAACCATCAAGACAAATGAATAAGTATAGGATACTATATTTTCAAAACAGCAGAATTAATGGAACTATTTACTATGTGATAATGAATAAATACCTAATTACCTATACTAAGAAACCATTTGTAAAGATTCCTGCCAGCAAATTCAGGTACTTTCATGCTGCTCAAGGGGGGGGGAGGAGGGAGGGACGGAGGGATTGGCCGGGAACGGGCCGAATCCTAAAATTCCCGGGCAACGCTGGGTACCCAAGCTAGTTACAAATAATGTAGATGCTATGGATGACACAATTTAATGTACAGCCATATTGCAGTCAAGTCTGTTGTATAAAATGCTATATGTAAAAAGTGTCTTCATCCTGTCAACTAATACCTGTCATATAAAAAAATTGTACAAAAAGCTGTCACTTTTCATCTCAACCTCTTACATCAATTAAACTTTGAACTGTTGTACTAAATGAAACATCTCATTTCAAACTCAATTAAATTATTATTATATCCTCATTTCATTCATTATCTGTGATTGCGCTATTTAACTATATATCTATGCAGTAAAGCTTGTTAAATTTGTGTGTTTGTTTTGTTCTAATAAAGATCACTTACTTACTTACTCAGACAATTAGATGACAGTTCTAAGATGCAAACAAAAGGGTCAGAGAGCTAGATAACATTGCTGATTCTTTATATCACAGAACACGTTAAGGATACGATATTTAAAACACCTGTTCAGTTTGGGTTGTTGTATCATTCCAGATTCTATTCTTCACTCTCGTTGCAAGACTAAACTCTCGTGCTTTAATGCAGACGAGCACTGCCTTCACAAACAATAACACAGAAACACAAACATTGATATTATAATCACAGATAATTATTAAAGCACCTTTTTCATATAGACTCATCAGAGGCACTCAATACCTAACAAAAGAGAAGCACAATTGTAGTACTTAATGGTTTTAAAATTAGTACAAAATAGAATCAAAGAAAAAAAACAGTTCTTGCAATAGCATGCCAACCTACGAGACCTGTATCAATTTCAGAAAGCTGGACCAACAATAGCTTCTATGCTGCAATGCAGTAGTTGGCTGCTTATATGTCATATTGGCCGCTATTTAAAAACCAATGAAGACTTGCACGATGGGCCAAGTAACTCAAATTTTAAAAAAGCAGCATTTTTTAATATTGAAAATATCGAATTCCATGTTTGTCAACCCCGGGATTTAGGTCCATGGATTCCCAGGATTCGGAATCCTGGCATTACATTCCCTAGCAGCAGCATGATATGTCAGTCAACATAGCCCAACATACAACATATGTTTGAAAAAAAATTATTTCAGCAGTGCTCAGAATTTTATTTAACAACTTTAGAGGTTTTTAGCAAGTATGTGCCAATAAAGGCCATATATTTAAGGCAACAACAAGATGTGCATAATTGAGTTTGACTTTCTGTGTACGAGTGCACCATCTCTGCCTGCCAATGCAATGCATGTTAATTTTATGGGGAAAATTTCAGCTTTTGAGTCACAACAAAAGAACATATATATTCTTGAAACACACACTATTTGGACGCTCGACAGGAAATTATTCTTAAACAGACCTTATAAATTTTCAGTCTAGCTCATGTTGAAGTGCTTTGCATAAAATACCATTATGCTTTGTTGCTTATTTTCACTGACAAAAGCAGCTTTATAATGACGGTTACTCTGGTATACTTTGCTCATTACCTGTTCCTTAAGAAGCAGTTCCACTTTTGTGAGTGCCTTCGTCTTTAAACTTCTGAAGTTCTCTTTGACATTTGGCAACATGATAATGGCCTTTTCAAGTGGAGTGATGTTGTCCAATCCATTGCCGTACAAAATGCATCCATAATGGATGAGAAACAGCCACTCGGTCAGCAGGCTCTCCCCACTGCAGCAGCCAGCACTCCGTGCTTTCACGATAACACCTGAAAAAGATTGTTTGGTAAACACGAAGACTGAGTCACCGTACTCCAAACAATATGGCTGCCAACGAATGCCGTAAAATTAGAACGCGACCGGTCGACGACATCGCAACATGTATCTCAACATGCAAAACGTGAGGGTCGGTTAGGGCTCAGGTTAGGCGCCGTGAGGGTCGGTTAGGGTTAGTTTTAGGGTTTAGTGCAGTCATTCTGCTGAAATTGAAGCGTCCTTTAATTTTCGCGGAAATATTAGGCCGCATGTCGCGCCGCTCTGTTATGCACGCATCTACGGTGGCCATATTGTTTGGAGTACGGTGACTCAGTCTTCGTGTTTACCGATTGTTTTTCATCTTTGCTCAGATATTTAAGTGATACAAGCACATGACGCAATATATGAACAGCATCATAAAAGTCTCCAGGTTCGATTTTGTGATACTGCAACAGCGTTATTGTGAAACACTTAACTATCAGACCAACTGACAGCGACCAGATTACATCTAAGGCACTGTAGTAATCATAATCTCAAGATATTTAGATATCTACGATATCCCAAAAAGACAGGATAGGATTTGTGAAAAATCAGTGTTTTCAGTTTCGACTGAAACCTGATGAGAAACAACATCACAGCACAAGGTGAGGATTCTCTTATTCTGGACTTCAGATAGATATTTATCATCATAATCCGCATGAATAATTATTCCAGATAAGTTGAACAGAAATTTGCCCATTTTCGCAATGAGGTGGTGGAAGGACGGTCCTGGACGGAGGAGTGCTAGGGTGTAGTTGAGCGAATGGTTGAGCTTTTACCTTAGTTTATTCGGTTTGACAGAATCGTTCTTTTAAACATTACCTCGAATAAATTCATCGCTCGATGTTGGATTCGCGTTGCAAGTCTTAAACTGTTGCCACATTAAACTCCGTGCATATTCGATAATCCATTCAGTTATGATTTTGTCGGGGTCTGCCTCTGAACGCGACATACTGGCATTTATTTAACGTCTCGTTTCACTTCATCTATTAACTTTTATCTGACATTTATTTACTGAATGCGTATTCGCCGCCAACTCTGCAAGCAAGCGGCAGCCATTTTTCACGGTGTTTATGACTACGTTTTTTGTGATGCTACTGAATCCATAAGATAAGAGAAGACATTCTGAATTTTAAAAATGGTCAGATCCAGATGAATCTAACGAAATGAGTCTATAAAAAACTGGATCGAGCATTTGTCTGAAAAATACATGCATTTATGGTTTTGGCTTTAAATTTCTGACTACTTTTTTGTTTTTCGGCAAATTTTAAAAAAAACTGTTTTCCCTAAATTTCTGATGACTTTTTAGTCTTTTGCTCAAAAAATCTTCCGACTTTTCTCGTCATTCCTATATTTTTTCACCGAAAAATGTCGTGTAAGAAGTTGCCTTAATAAACGAAATGTAGGCCGATATTACAATAAATTTTCGACCCAGGCCACGTACATGATCTAACCTTCCTAGAATAGATTCTTTAATTTGCCAATAGAAGTTTTGTTATTAGAATATTGAATGACTGCATAAATGCTTCAATTATTTATTTCTTCTGTAAACTACTGTGCGTTTGCAGGTAGTCTAATGAAGAATATTGTTATTTTATTCCTTACTTATGAAGCAGGGATGTTTAAGGAATTTTTAGAACTGCACAACTTCTTTCCTTTCCCATCACAGTATAAATAATAATATTTATAGTCTGGTTGCTCATCACTCATCAGTCATAATCGCTTGCTACAAAAATCCCAGAAACCTTTGCGTGATGTTGGCTCAGAGCAACAATTCGTGAATATAATATTAACATATCTATGTAAAGACTCAAAGCTAGTTGTTGAATTCTGTTAAGAGGAAGCGAAGTTATCAATTAAAATGGTTAATCGCAAAAGAAAGGTATTTTTACATTAAATTCGTTGTTCATACTATTTTGGTATATCTAGTCGTATCGATGAATAGCAATTGTTTGGCCATGTTTATGACTGATGGTGCGATTCGCGTGATGGTATTATAATCTACGTTGCTGTATTCACCCACGTGCTGTAGATAGGCTGAAGCCTTAACACCATAATTATATTTGGTATGTTAAGCCATCTGAAAATCGAAATTAGTATTATTTAATCACGGGACTCAGTATGTTAAGTCATATGAAGATCTAAATTTGAGTTATTTAAATCACGGGATTCTGTAGCCATTAAGAAACGGTAAGCAATATGTGACAAAATCAGTCGCAACTTCAAAATTAAATTTTTAAAATTATTTAGCACTGTCTTGTTGATTATTATTTATCTTCCCAAAACTGTTCGCAGTTTTTCTATATCTCCAATATGATAACCGAAGTTGCAGAATTGGGCTACAGAAAGTTGCAAAATTTTTAAACTGACGGTATACAACATAAACTATTTGTCTCTCGTTAGAGATACGCCTGCTAGCTTGGGTTGGCTCATCTGTGTTTTGCAGACTCCTGGAGACCCATTTGTATCACCTTGGTTCGGCTGGTAGCGCCTCTTGAGTGGACTTCTTGACATGCACTATATAAATTCTTAATGATTGAATTGAGCTCTACATGTGATACTGTGATGCATTGCTCACTGACTTGCTATTCTTCAATGTGCATGTGGTTTTTCATTTCAGAATGAAAGTGGTGCTGCAACTGCATTTATTTCAAGAGGAAAAGCAATTAAGGTGTTGCAGCTAAGTCTTCAAGACTTCAGGTAAATCTCAGATGTGGTGTTGTGCATGTACATACATACATCAGTGAATACATATATGTGCAATTGTGCATATTGGATAATTATTAATTAATTCTGTGCTTGCCTGTATGTATGCATACTTGCATACATGACAAGCCCAACAGGGGACCTAATTCACTGGTTAAATAACATGCATCCAAGTGTAGTGATTTATTTTATTGAAGGAATTCTGAGTTTTAATTTGACTTACATGTTGATGCAGAGGCTCTTGATTTGGTCATTTAAGGAATGATGTATGTAAAATGATACAATATCTGTTACAATAGCTTTTCTGTGTTGTGTGTGTGCTAACAGTTTATGTATCTTATTATTGTCAGGCGACTATGCATCTTGAAGGGTATTTATCCTCAGGAACCAAAGCACGTAAAGAAGGTTTCCAAAGGCAATTCTGATCCAAAGACGTACTATTTCTTGAAAGATATCCAGTTCCTGAAGAGTGAACCAATCTTGGAAAAGTTTAGACAGTACAAGGTTTGTCATAAATAATTTGAAAGTTTTGTTAGTAAGGTCAATATTGTTGGTTAATTTATGTTTGTATTTAACATTTTAGATTTGGCTGATGTCAAGATTTTACTTATTTAATGTTTGCTGCAGATTCACAAATATAAATAACATTCAGTATTTTGAAATGGATTAATTCCTTTATTGAATTTGCGTGATGTTTTACTTCTTTGCAGATCTTTGTTCGTAAACTGACGAAAGCCGTTGCCAAGAGAGAAGGAGGCGCAGCAAGAAGACTGAGACGAAATAAGCCGCAGATAGATTTGGCACATATCGTCAAAGAAAGGTTATCTTCTTTTGACGCATTTTATTAACTACTAGCTGTACCCGGCCATGCGTTGCTGTGACTGAAAAGAGCGTCCAACCATCCCTTTCCCCACCTCCACCTCCCCCTCGGCCCTCTCCTTCCCCTCCCGCCCCCATTTTCATTTTCCCTCCCTCTGCCTCCCTGCATCCCTGCCTTCTCCATCCCTCCCCTCCGGTCCCTCCCCTCCCTCTTCGTCCCGCTCCCTCTTCCTTCTTTCCTCCCTCACATCGTTCCTTCCCCCACAGCGATAAAGTTGGTCATTCGCGACTTTTGTGCGACTTTACAACGTGATTTCGCGTTTCGTAAATCTCACGACTTTTGGGCGACTTTACAGCGTGATTCTGGGACAAAGTGTTTCGGAAATCTGGCAACCCTGTGGTTTTGTTGAATTTGCAAATGGCGGTTGAACGGATTGCAAAGTTCACTTTTTGTGTAAAAGATTGCGTTTTTTGGGGGGAAAAAATCTTAAGACACGGTCCTGTTGGAATGGAAGGTTTTGGTAAATTTTCAAAACAATCGGTGCGTAACTTTTGGCGAAAAATTATTACAAACTATTGGAAAGTTTCTTTTTTATTTATATAGATTAACTCACTTCCTTGCTTTGCATGATTTAGACGTGGCATTTTACCATAAATTTATCTTTCAATCTGCAGAGAAAGCATGTGGACTTTGTGTTAATGTTATGCATTAGAATCAGACAATGCACATATTCACTACAACTTGAACCACTAAGATGCTTGCTGATGGATGCATTCATTTGGACCAGGATTTACCACATTATTCATGCACGATTTTTTGCACACTTAACTGCAATAATCACTGGCAATCTGTTCTAAGTGAAATTGTGATTTATGAAACCTATACTGTCTTGTGCAAGAAGCAAATGCCTGAATAATAATTTGCAAGCGGGCAAGCTAACCTCAAGTTATGTGGAACTGGCTGCTGTGAAGTTTGCATTCCAACTGTTCATCTAAGTTCTAGGCAGATGTACTATCCAGAAATGAAGATTGTTTGTAAGGAGATGCCATCCATGACATCATAAGGAGATGCCATCCATGACATCATAAGGAGATGCCATCCATGACATCATAAGGAGATGCCATCCATGACATCATAAGGAGATGCCATCCATGACATCATGCAATTCTGCCTTGCATTGTTTACATGTCGGTCTTTTGGTTTAGGTATCCGTCTTTGGTTGATGCCGTACGAGACCTCGATGACTGTTTAGCGATGTGCTTTCTGTTTGCGTCTATGCCGAAAAACAAGAAGGTTCATACAGAACAGATCCAACTGTGTCGTCGCCTTACTTGTTAGTCACCTTTTCTATTCCAGTTTTTTTCTATTGAACCAGCATCTAGTCATTTTAATGCTACATGGTGGACTATTTAAGTAATTTCTTTGCCTATGGTAGGTGTGCAACTTGTTTGAAATCATCGGAAACGATGGTGTGCAATGAAAGAAAAATCCCCCCAAAAATGAAATTATCGGTCATAAACTAAATGCATGATTGAGTGTAGATGAAACATCGTTGTGATATGTTTAAACTTGTTCAGTGTATTGTGAAAGGTCTGTTGACATTGTGGTTGCTGTGTTGGGTTCAAGATTTTGGTAGTTGCATTCCAACTCCCATGCAGACATGAAATATTTTGCTGAGTATATCTAACAAAGATGTGTTATTAAGTATGGCGTCTTTTTTAGCGCTCTCATCAGGCCATTGCCGTAACTTAATTTTCTAATATTTTAAATATTTGTGTCCGTCAGTTTTGTTTTGCTTCCAAACCTTAGCTTGGATTTCTGTTTTGACTTTCAGTGGAGTTCATGAAGTATGTCATGTGTGTCAAGGGCCTTCGAAAGGTTGGTTTAATGAATTGCTGTTCTATTGTTAATTCCGTCAATGAGTAATGTGTTTATTTATCATTACAGTTTGTTGTATCAACTGTTGTTTCATATAATGCCCATAAAAGGAACTGAATCCCATATGTTACGGTATTATAAATGAAACTTATTGACATTTTTAGATTTTAGAAAAGTTTTAGGTTGTGTAGAAAATAAAACATTAATAATCTTAGTGAGAAATATTTAACCTGTTTCACTGTTATTTACTTTTTCAGAGATATTCTATTATTCTTGGTACTGATTTTTGCATTTTAAAAGAAATGATGGTTAGTGTTATAAGCAAAAATGAACGTTTAAAGTATGTTCTAGACGTTACTGTGCACTGTCCTGTGTTTAGGTATTTTATGCAATCCAAGGAATATATTACCAAGCAGAAGTACTTGGTCAGACTGTCACCTGGGTTCAGCCGCACAAAGTGGCCTATCAGGTGTGTTGTTGTCTTATTTCAGACCAGTTATGGTTTTTATAACTATCAATAAACCAGTTATATTGTTTGTATCTGTCCACAACTTGCAGAACAGACCAGAAATAGCAGGATTTTAGTCATGGAGATCATCTGCATTTTGAAATACTACAAAACATTTCTTGAGGTTGTTACTTGCCATAGATTGATTTATTGATTGGTGTATTGTGATTATTGGGATCAGAGCCGACGACGTCATCCTCCTCCAATGGAGGAGGATGACGTCGTTGGCTCTGATCCCCGATCCGCAGCAATGAGGATGGGCACGACGACGACGTATTGTGATTGCACTGTTAACCTACTATTGAAGTTTTCATGATTAGGTTAAATGTGTTTAGTTGATAGTTATAAATTACTGCTGAAGGATTTTTATGCAATCAGTGAATCTTTTTTCAATGGCAGTGTGCTAATGAAAATTGTTTGTATTAGAACTGTTCTGCATGTTTATTACGAAAGTGAATGGTACTTTGAAACATGTTATTTTAGAGAAGCATTATTTAATCTAGAATGTAGTTCATGATCTGACAGTCTTTGTCTTCTGTGTATATGCAAATTATGCATTATGCACAAATATATATATATATATATATCTGGACTTTTAGAATTTTTAAAATTTCAATGACTAGGAGAGAAATGTTACATGTCTCTATTTTGTTTCAGCATCCAACCGATGTTGACTACAGAATAATGTCAACATTTGTGGAATTCTACTGCTACCTGTTGGGATTTATCAATTTCTCTTTGTACACAAAGCTCGAAGCACATTATCCGCCAGAGGTTAGTTGATAGAAACATCGATCTGCAATAAAGGAGCTTAACTGACTTCTTTTCTTAATTTAGGCAATGCATGCATTATTTTATCCACAAATCTATGGTGTTACTTCTTTCTCACTTTCTTCGAGTAGCCATTCTTGTAGTATTTTATTTATACCTTTGTAAGAAATCCTGGAATAAATTTCTGACTTGTATGAAGTGAAAGCTGCTTTGTTATTGTTTTTGCTTTATAAATACTGGACTGAAAACAGAAAATCAGTTACATATCATAGTAAACAATTTTGTTGATAATAATTGAGAACTTCTGTCGTTGGTTTCTTTGTGAATCATTTACTTTACGAGCTTTTTACAGGTCTTGCGTTTTACATGAAGTTCAGTTTTATTTAATCTTTTGCAGTGTTGTTTGAATGCTTTGTCTCATTTTTTTCTGCAGTTGACATTAGACATACCTGAAGACGTCAATACAGAGCTTTGTGTGAAAGATGAATTCTATGATGAGGTTAGGTGCTGAGTTTAATTAACTATTTGCCATTTTACTAATTAACTATATGCTGGAAATACTTATTGTTATCATGTAGTATGGGGATGCTTTATAATGTGGAGCACTCTGTTGTTCAATGTTTCTGCTTTTTGAAATTGATGTAATTAATGGCTTTCTAAGATCTACTTATTATATCGACACACAAGCTTCATGTTGCACACAGCTTACCATAGAATGAACTTGTAGGTTTTATACTGTCCTAAATTACTTTTTCCAGTCATCTGATGCAAACAAGGAGAAGTGGGAGACGGAGCAGAAGTCAGTGGAGCAGCTGCAAGCCATTTTCGACGGTCTCAAGTTCTTCATTAACCGAGAAGTTGACCGTGAATCACTGGTCTTCCACATCAGGTTTCAATCTTTCTATCATTTCATTGTGAATCAACGGTCTTCCACATCAGGTTTTAATCTTTCTATCCTTTCATCGTGAATCACTGGTCTTCCACATCAGGTTTCAATCTTTCTATCATTTCATTGTGAATCAACGGTCTTCCACATCAGGTTTTAATCTTTCTATCCTTTCATCGTGAATCACTGGTCTTCCACATCAGGTTTCAATCTTTCTATCATTTCATTGTGAATCACTGCTTGAATGAATCAGTGCCATATAGATTGGGATTGTTAAACTGACATACTGAAAAATTTTCTTTGCATTAAGCATTTAGTATTTTCTACCAAACGCTTGCCAATGTGCAAATGTGATATTATGAGCTTCTTTTGACATGCTTTACTTCATGTAGCTATTCAGGAAGAGGAAGTTTTGAGCGAAATTTTTGCCAGTTGGGCCTTGCAAAGAGTGCTGCAAGCCATAGCTTGTTTATTGTTTTTCAGAAGACAAGATGAAACTTCTTTTCCTTTATGTAGTGTTTGCAGAAAATGTGTTTGGAAATGATGGTCAAGTTTAATTTTTTGTCAGAATGTTTGCTGAAGTATGTATAAATCCAGATTTCAAATTTCTTAGACTGTACAAGCCATTTTTGCTTTACTTGTGGACATAATTTATTGTGGAATATATTGTATTGATTGGTAATTATAAGCAGCAACATTTTTTGGAGTTTCTATTTAATTGCTTAATTTTTAAACAGGCATTTTTGAATTTAACTTTACTTTGTAAATTTATCAGATCGTGTGGAGGTGAGGTTTCTTGGGACAACACTGTTCTCGAAGGTGCACCATATGATGATGATGATGTAACGATTACTCATCACATCCTCGACAGGAATCAAATCCCTGTTGATGACACCATCTCAAGGTCTGCGATTTGTTTTATTAATAAGTTGTTATAATGACAACAATGTGTGATGTAATTTGTAGTGGGAATCACATGTAATAAATTTCCATGTAAGCCGTTTTTGCACCCTGTAGTTCTATATGATACTGACATACAAATATTATGTTCATTATTTTATTTGTTACAAAATCACTTAAAATTGATTTTTATTATCTCTTACTAGTACCTTCAATTGTTCTGAATCGATGTGCAGCTGTGCTTTCTTCGTTTTGTTATAGTATGAACTGAATTTTCCTGTGTAGTTTCATTGATTTGTGCCATTGTAATGAATTGGTTGATAATTTGTTACTACGGAAGGAAACATAAGATTAGGCACTGCATCCCTGTTTATGATATTTTTAATTTGTCTAAATTATTCTATTGTGTTCCAGGTGTTATGTGCAGCCGCAATGGGTTGCCGATTCCATCAATGCAAGGCGTCTGTTGCCGGTCGAGAGTTACGCTCCTGGTGTAACTCTTCCGCCTCACCTGTCTCCATTTGTGGAAGAGGTTGACGGAGAGTACGTTCCTCCAGAGAAAAGACAACTGATGGGTGAAACCGTTGAAACTGGTATTACGCTCTTCTGTTTTTTCACATATCTTTCTTGATTTGTTTTACGTGGGCGTCGCTGGTGCATTAACTGTCAGTTTTCATGTTTACTGCATCAGTGCTTCATTGTTTATCTTGTGCAAATAACAGTATCTTCAGTTCAGTACATAGCATTTGATTTTTATGTGTAGCTGTATCAGTTTCATCGTTTCAGCAAACATTTCAGTCTCTCAACTGTGACGCAGTCAGCATATACAATGAAACTGTGAATATACTGCAAGACGAATAGGAGAAGAATGAGTATGTGAATATGAATCTGGAATTCGATGCAAGCAGGGCTGTTAAGTATCGGCAATATTAACAGCCATGCTGTGAAGGTATTTATGGTGTGGATTAAAGATGTGGCTGAAAGCTAATCTTGCAGTGTCAGAATTTTATTCTGAAGTCAATCCAGTTTTGCTTTGAAATTTCCTTAAGTGCAATTTTTTACTATATGCATATGTTTTCTTTAGTGATTGAGGAAAACAGAGACAGAGCTGTTAAACAAAAGGACACTGACATCAAAGGGAAGAAAACAACAGAGCAGGAAGAAAAGGTACGTTTAGTCATACATATGTCTTGTCATGATGTACTAGATGTCAGTCAAATGTTTTTCAGTTATTAAAATTTTATTTTATGCAAGGTGTCACCCTTTATTCCGAAAATGGAAATGAGGAGCAATGCAATTATGTCCAATGTAGATATCCACATTTAGATACAACTGTTACTTGAGTGCAGTCTGTGCTGAAAACACCTACGTTGGTTCTTGATAATGATGTCTGTGGTGAAAGCGGTCAGTGGAAATAAAACAATGGGAAATGTTCAATCCACATTTCCTCTTATGAGACGAATTTTTTATGAATTATTTGCATGAAATGTGCAGTCCTGTGTTTTATTTGTAAAATCGTCCTATGTTTTATTCGTAAAATCATCCTATTACTCATAGAACTGAGACATGTTCTCATTACTCAAGCAGTTACTTTTATTCAAAGAGTGACATTCATGTGTAGGAAATGCACAGTCAAAATCTTTTCCACAACTTGTGCTGTTTTAATCAGTTAATTTTTATGTCTTATTAAAGGAATATTCCATTTAGCTATATTCACAGATGGAATCTCTTCCGAAATAAACTGATTTTTTTGTCTTACCATTGTTATCATAATCTAATGTTAAACACATGGACAATGATAACAAAGCAAGTTTCATATCGCACTAAGCTAAAATATCACCCTATTTTTTTAGTATGTATTATCGTCCATTTTTATCTTCAGTGTTTTGCAGTTTTACTACAACATATTCTATATCAGAAATACAAAGCTGTTGTTTTACAATTTTGCATGAGTGGACATTTTGTATTGTATTGTATATTCTCGCAGCAATGAAACAAATGTAGATCAGCAGAGTACATCATGTATTGTCTATTGCTATGTGCATGATGTCTTGCCAAAGACGGGCATTTGCTTTTAATTGGCATAGGGCGCAAGTGAAATTTAAAGGCATTGTATAATTGGCCAAGCCTATCAAATATATATCACAATTACTTAAAGAAATTTTTAACAGTGAAATTTGCATTTTAGGCTTCTAAGGTTGCCGTTGTGGCCGGAAAGGTGGAGAAAATTGATGCAAGCAAGAAACGGAAAAGAGAGGCAGATGAGGAAACGCATCTGCGAAAAATGATGATTCCAAAGAACCAGCGACGACTCTATTCGAAGATAACTTATAAAAACAAGAAGGACTTGCAAGAGGTAAAAATGTTTTCGTTATCTTCTAGCGCAATATACTTCCAAACAGAGTGCATCACATATTGTATGTCGCTGTGTGCATGATAAGTCTTTGCCAAAGATGGTTGCTCTGTACAGAATGGTTGTAGAAAACGGTTGCTCAGAGACCTTGAGCAAGCTCTTAACATGTTGAACGCCAGGTACGAGTTAACTCGTACTTCAACGAGTCATTTAACATGGCGTGTAAGCGGTCAATGTGTTAATGGTCAGTTGTTCTATACCATCGATTGATGATGCTTTGCATTCCATGAATGCTAATAATTAATTAAATAATATTTATGTTTAGAACACACATTTGCATGTCCAGTTGTCCACCTATACCTAGTCTTAGTTATGGAGCGTTGTACTACATTGTTTACATCACACTAGTACTTAAAACCTTTCAATAGAGCTCTATGTGGTGTATGCTTATTCTGATGTCCAATGTTGAGAAAATTTCTGTAATTTAGTCTTGAATGCAACCAATTTGTGCTTGTGCAACACTTGAAATTTTTATTCATTCATTTGGAAATTTACATAGCACCACTTCAAGGAAACTAAAAAATACGATTTTGTGTTGATGGCGATTATTGTCTTTAGTTTTTGCTTGTAAAATGATGCTGTTGTTGTTTCAGGCAAATGCACTGAAGGCAAAAAGAACGAAGTACGACAATGAACGGAGAAACAAAGCTCAGAATTGATGTGGAACTCGTCCAAATAATATTTTGTTCATGCTTTCTTCTGTCCGTTTTTATGTCCTATGGAGATGGGCAGAGACTACGCATAATAAATTAAAAGCAAAACAACTTAAAATGTCTAAAGAAATCTATTACTCAATGCCAATGGAAAAGTGCTGCATTAAAACCTTTCTCTAAAACCTGCAAAACAAGAGTAGTGCGGTTAATGCAACTATAGGTTATGAAGTTTGTAAATTATCATTTCATCTAAGACAGTAGGTGTCCCTTGCCCCATTGGTGATGGACACCACATCCATTGAATTGCACTGATGGAAATCTTTCCAGGTTGTCAGTTAATGCTTCACTTGTAAATTTGGTGCATGCTTGTTTTCTTGCGATAGACACATTCATCAATGTGAATGCTTGTATAACTGATCTAGCATTAAAACAATTGGCTTTTCAGATCATGTATTTATTAAACGTGAACACAATGGATAGTCTAGTCTGTTGGATGATTGTTTAAAATTGTGATGACTAGCAGCCATGCAGACTAATTACTCTGAACTAGGGGAAGAAGTAAGGATTGGTAATTATAGCTCAATTTATCACTTTTTCCCTATACCAAAATTAATATTCCAATCCCCTTCAGTGCAAAAGTCATACATCAGTGTGCAAGTGAATATTGAAAACAAATTTTAATTACTACCGTAATTCATACTGTAGTGCTCATCAAAGGGACAATAAAATTTACAACATCACCAGATGGCTGTCATCCAAAAATATAGGCCTATGTATACAGTCCCTATAATAGAACAGATAAAGCGTATAGGCCTACAGAACATTAAAAACATTTAAACACCTGGCTACGATTTATATTTTATTCTGTTCTATTAGACTTATATTTCAGTTACTCGTATAAATGACGTATTGTATTGTATTGTACTCTATCAAACCACAGTATAGATAACAAAGAAGGATGTCAGCTGATGGCATCATTCTCTTTATTGTATATGAAGCTGATTGGTGTTTTCTGTAGCGCCATCCCAGGTAGGTTCAGAGTGCGGTGGCATTGTCCCCCGAGAGACAGATTGGTAATAATTTATTATTAGGTTACTATCAATATTATTTTTGCCGAATATTTAATTCGTCTATGCGAGCTCGCAAGGCTTCTCCCACAGAGGCGGTGCTATACGTAGGCCTACACCAGAGCATGGCAGGGCAAATGCTTTGGTTAAAAGACTTTTCCTAGGTCGTTGCCCTGTCAGAATTTTTGCCCTGTCCAGAATATCCAATGTTCGGGGCATAGGCCTAGGTCATACAGTTTCTTACTATTGTCAAACTGCACAATCTTTAGTAAAATGAGTCGATCTTTTCAATGTTCCTTATTAGGCTATAAGGCAAAATGCATTGAGATGTGTAAACGGTTTACTGTGAGGATGGGATGGTGGATTACTCAATCATTCTGATTTCTGACTGTAGCAGAGGCCGGGAGTGAACGACTGAACCTAGGTCCTACCTGGGACTAATATCGATATTAGTCCCAGGTCCTACTGTTTGTCAATTTATACCAACGTCCTTATATTTTTTTATAACAAGCCTTCACAATGACTCGTTTACAACTGCAAGGCCAGATGTCGCAACGCTCGCACTCTGTCGTCACGCACGATTGACCGTTCCTCTAAATATAAATTCCTTGGAAATGTTTTTATTATAATTTGCAAGAGGAAATGCGATTTGTTTATATAATATAAATATTATTGTTATTGTTACCTAAAAATGAAGTAGCTTGCGCTCTTCATCCTCGTAGATACAGACCTCGTTAAGTGCAGTTTATTCTGGAATTTTATACTTGGTTTGCGTTTGGTAAGTATAATAAATCGGAAATAATTCAGAAACGGGTTATTGACGCACATTGGAATTAAAATGTTCTAGGTACTCTGACTTAGAAGTAGCACATTAATGTTATAAGCGTACTTATTACTGGGTTTACAGCTCAGTGGCCAGTATTAAATTTCGCATTATTAGCCGTCTGGTTTCTTCATGTAGCCTACATAGTTATGGTTCCATATGTGCAGCATAAAGAAGATAATAAGAGACGCCGTGGTTGCTACCTTGAGAACATGAAGTGCCAAGGAGCATGTTTCATAAAACAGTTCAACATGACACAAGTGAACTTTTTTCAGGTGAATTAATTCTGCTTTCAGATTCTTCATTGTGACGGACGTGTGTTAGCAATGAGTAACTTGAACAACACTTTGGAACCTAGGTGCACAAGACGACAAGCAGACATCAATGGCAAAATCACAAATATGCTCGACTCATCTGAGCTGCCTCTTGTTTCTCCTCCACGTCAACGTGCCACGAGAATCTCATCGAGTCCTGGAGTTCCAGAAAAGAATACCAACCTTGTCAACAGTGCACAGTTTCCTAACACAGCACCAGCACAAAGTCGAAGGCTGTCCGATGTTCCGTTGAATCCAGGTGAGATCGCAACAAATGTAAATGCGAAGAGAAAACCAGACGATGGCGACGATGGGTTTGAGTGCGGAAATGATTCCAACAACGAAGATGATTTGGTGGAGGAATTGAGACATCTCGGAAAGCAACAGATGGCCGAAATGCTGCAGAACAAGCGCAGACTAGAAGAAAAGCTGGAAATGATGACACAGAAGAATGCAAATAAAAAGCCTGGGTAACTACTATTATAAATTGTCACATCAATGAAATATATTTAAAACAGGTTTTAATTGGACAATTAAATAGTTACATGTACAAACTGTATATTCAGTGTTTGTCAGGATACTTTTGAGTACTTAATAAGCAGGAACAACTGTTCTAGTGATGATATATTATTATTCTAGATGAAGAAGAGTTGTTCCTTCAGCTTGCTGTGAGAGAATGTCGTGAGTATGATGTATTAGCAACTTCGTTTTTCTTATCCTCTATGCGTTGTTGGAGAGATTGAGTGATCAAGAAAAATTAGCAAATGGTGGCAATGTTGAGCAATGGCAGACTCTAAGAATCATTTGAAATTATTGGACAGATTTGAGAATGAAGAATCCTAGCAACATTGATTTTTTAAATGTGGTTTTGAATGGAAATTTGGAGATTAGAAGTAGTATATATTATTCTGAGAGAAGAGCAGCTCCTGAAGAGGAAACCACGGTTATGAAGTGTTAGCAGCATCATTTTCTTGGCCCTGGCATATGAGGGCAGGTGGCCAGTCTTCTACCTTGCTGCCTGATTGTTTCCACCAACAATGTTTAGTTATGTTTTAAAAAGCTGAGTACCATTCAAGATTTCTACTCAGAAGTACTCCCGGCTACAGCGCAGACACTGAATCAGAGTTTCACGCCGAAACGCTGAGCAATCACGAGTGAAGGATTCTGAGGTCCATACACAGCGGGCCGGTGGCATTAGGTAGATTCGAACCTGCAACCCTCCGGCTGCAAGGCAACGAACATACCCACTACAGCACCGTGCCCCCTCCATGCATCAGTTAGCATCAGTTGCACTGGGTGCTAGTAAGGAGATGATTCAGCTTACAATCTTAGTTTACAAGACTTAGTTATTACATTAATTCTAAGAATAACTGGGTTTCAGATGGACTTTTCAATTGTTTCCTACAATTTCTCCTAAAGTTATCACTGGCTTAAAAGTTTAAAAGATTTAGTTGATGCTGATGAGCACCTAAAATGACATGTGAACGTGAAGAGGTTTGGATAGAATTAGGAAAAAAGTTGAGTGCATTTGCCAAGAATCAGTTTAAAAACCATAATAATTACATTGCACGATGCTGGTAACGCAATATTATTCAAATAGATGTTGGAAATTAAAAATATTGTGTTTTGTTTTGTTGTAGTAACTTGTACAATGGTTCGACAAGAAATTCTTTTGCTGGAGATTAGTTTTATTTTGAGTGATAATCGATGAAAGGAAATTGCACAGAACCAATTGTTGTTGTTCTGTTGGTTTGTGGTTGGTTTTTTCAAGTAAACACATATACATGGGGTTTGCATCAGAATTCGTACCCAAGTAAGTGCAAGAAACACCAACAGCTGCATTTGAAGCCCAATGCCAATGAACACGTTTTAACTGTATGCATTTTTCTGTGCATGATTTCATTTCTGGTTTTGAAATTTCAAATATTTCTTCAATGGATGGTGTTAGAAATGTGCATTCGCATTGTCTGGTGCATTATTACCATTCCTCAACACTGTTGGTTTTTGTTCATCCTATGAAATCAAGCAATTTTGTTACTGCATTTCTTTTCGAAAGACTGCTGGTATGTCATTCCTACCAAAGACATTATTTGTGTTCAGAGTAGACTATACTTGTGTTGGCCAATAATAGAACCATGTAAATGTGGATTGTCGTATGAAAAACATGTGGTATCTGATTGCCAGTTGTGTAGGCCAGAGATGTGGGGAGGGAGTGAGTGATTACCTGATATGTGAAATTGGTGTGCTGTTGTTGTTGCTGTCTTAATCATATAATCAATTAAATGAGTTCTTAGGTGATCTTTTCTGAAAAGACAAGAATTTAAATCGTACTAGAAGTTAACAGAAGTACAATCATTGCAGTTGTTACAGGTTTTAGAATAATAAACTCTCTAAAGATTGACGATTGATATAACTTGCAAGTTTTACAAAATTTACATGTGTTGCAAATGTTGCAATTATCTTCAGCTAATGGCTGTATCAGTGCTAGACCTATGGGACTGTCCGCATATTATGTACGCATGGAGGAGGAGGAGGAGGTGGGGTCATCAGAGCTAGGCAATTTGCTTATGAGTGTGTGCGGTGGGGGGGGGGGGGGAGGGTCTTGACAAAATGTTTGTGCGTGAAAAAAATAAATTTATAATTGTGCTTTTCACAACTGAGGGGATTTAAAATGCATTATTTTGCATATGTGATGTATGGGTGGATCCTATTCTAACTTCGCTGATTGTGTGTGTGTGGGGTGGTGTTTGTGAGAGAGAGAGAGAGAGAGAGAGAGAGTGAGAGAGAGAGAGAGAGAGAGAGAGAGAGAGAGAGAGAGAGAGAGAGAGAGAGAGAGAGAGAGAGAGATGCAGCATTTGAGAAATTCTCTGGATTTCCTAATCATACGGCCTCTCAAGAAATGTACAATTTGCAATATAGAGCATAAAGTTTTTAAAGATGTAACAGTGTAATGTAACATATTATGCAGTACTTGTTATATACTGGTACTTGTTTTGTTGTAGACAAAATACATGTTATATCATGTTTACGTTATTTTGATATTGCTACTTATGTCATTTTTTGTCTTAAAACGTAACTTTTTAAATTGCTTATTCCAACATCGACTGCCTCTCTGTTAGACTCTGTCTTGGTGGACTGATCTTCTGACAACTATTTGCTTAATTATGGCTTCGTTTTTACTGCTCCATCCATCAGTTGGTGTCTGGTGCATTAGACACCTGTGCTCTAGAATGATGTACTAATTAATAAGGACAATTGTTTAACATCTGTCTTTAAGATATATATTTGTTCAGTTAAAATGTGTAATGCTTGAGATCCTAAATTTAACATACATTCCAATTAGTGTTTGTTTGAGGAATGCTATTTGATGATGAACACCTCGATACATTCCATTTGACAATATGTCTGATATGTTCTGTACGTACATGCATGAATACTTACATACATACATACATGAATACATACATGAATAGTTGAATACTTACATACATACTCATTATTCTTGTTAAATCTATTAGGTTACCGTGTAGGAAAGTGAATTGAGAGTCTAATGGAGAGTTTTGTAATTTATGAAAATACAGACTTTGTCACAGGTGACATATTCCAACTTTCCCTAATTTACGAAGGTTGATTTAACTTTAAGATTAAAGTTGAAACTTACTTGGTAAATGTTAGTTTTTCATCTAAACTAATTAGTGCTTTCCTGTCTCATTGGTTTCGTTTAAAAATCCAATTACCCATGATGCCACAATTAACCAAAAACAAATCTGCTGATTTACTGTATGATGGTTCCATTTGCATTTTCTAGTGAATATCGGAAGGAAAGCATGTGTTATAAGTGATCAAATTTTTTTGGGAGGACACTGTAAATTGAGCTGTGAACTGATTATGTGTACATTAACTTCGTTGTTGTCACATGAGTTGTTATAATTATATTTAGACAAAGTTGTTTTGCACTTTTATGTATAGGAATGCACTGTTGCATATTTCACTTCAATCGTGTTGGATTAATTATATTAGGTTCTTAAAAATCAGTTGTTCGAATGACAAAAGAATTCTTATTACCAATTTTCGGAACAGCAGATGTTGCTAAAACTAGAAATGAGTTACAAAATAATTAATTGTTTAGTAATATTTAAAAAATATTTTATAAATGTTTTAAAAATGCAAAATATTTGATTTTCTTTGGCTATGATTTAATACTGGGCACACAACGTAGTATTGTAGCACAATATGATGATTGGTTCCAACCAACATCCCAGATGCAATAATATAGAATCAATATAAGATCTGAAGCGTTTAGGATTTCTTTGACGAAATAATTTTGTTCTTCTGAAATTGCACCAATATCAGTGAATATGTGCAATGTGATTATGTTCACCATTCACAGTATTGTTTTCTTTGTTTGAGATTACTACAGTTTTTACAATTTTTATCTCATTTTTACCAGTCTCATTATTGCACAGAAAATAGTTGTTGCTGATCAACACTTCAACAGCAAGCTGCATTGTCTTTTGATGCCTCCTCATTGTTAAAGGATTAAGTTACTCTTCCATTTCTAGAAAATTAATAATTAAGTAGTAAATATGTTAAAACGATATTGGTAAAATCTTAAGTTAATTCTCTTAAGGCATGTATGATATGCTCAGATATTTATATTATTCCATGATGAATTGATGATCTATATTGTTCAATGCTGAATTTGTTTTGTCATTAACTTCCCTTCCATTTTGAAGAAAAGAAATGTGCAGTGAATGTCAGTTACCTCCAAAATGCATTTTTTTTGAGTAAATGACTGTTTAATCAACTGATTTATTGATGTTAGAAAACTTTCCATTCAATCGGTTTATTTATTTGAAAAATTGTCATTAGAAAAACTTCATTCGAACAACTGAGTTGTTAACAGTTTGCATGTGATACTAATCACATGATTGTAAAATGTAAAGTCAATGTGACTCAGATTTATATATTTTAAGCACATTTCTTTTTATGAAAATTGTACATAAATGATGTGATATGTTGAAGCACTGATTTTTTATTCGTACAAATCTTAAGTATTTCATTTCTACTCATAAACTGTTTTTAAATTGTATTTTGAGTTTGAAGGATTTTTGCAGTATTTGAGGTCGATATTATTAGGCCCTACTTCTGTTCTTATCACAAGCAGTGCAATGAGATATTGATTTAGCACAATGTCAATTTACTTCATAAGACTGGCAAAAGAGTTACTTCTACCTGACGATTCCATTGAAATTGGGTGATCTTTGTGTAATGATGGAGCTGACAGATATTTGTTTATATAATGCAACTCTGTCCTTTCAATAGGGATTCACTAATAAATCAGAAAAGATTTTTGTCGATTCAAAACCGCCATTATGCCAGCGTGGAATAACTTGACATGAGAAGAACTGTGTAAGAGCAAATACTATGTTGTGCACATTGTTGGATGCTAGTTTTGTTGTTGTTTGTCTACAAGGGCGAAGCATTTTAGCTTTACTTACTTTGTAAATAGTCCCAACTCTCTAACACAGATGCACATAATATTATTTTCAGAGCATTTAATTGAAGTTGCAATGATTATGGCATTTCCAGCATTGAAGCAACTGCTTTCTACCTGAAATGCTGCATCTTATATAAATTGAGGTATATATAATTGGTTTTGCATATGTCCAGTTTAATTGAACTGGTTACAGTGGTTTTAAAGTGGTTTGGGTGATTCTTGAGAACACCAATGAAGAATTTGTTGAAACACTTGTTTTCCAAGGTTCCATGCATGGTGAGCAGTGGGAACGCAAGCAAAGAATTTTGAGAGCAGTGGGAATGCCGTTGCCATGTGTTTGCACCTACTTTAAACCCTGACTAGTTGCCTGTGCACAAACGCATGCGTAAGTAAGTAAGTATATTCTTTACTACTCCAATTCAATTCATAATCCACTTGCAGATGAACAATGTGACGTACAATATTGTTGTAATACATCAAAGTAATAATTGGTAATAAAAAATGAAAATTAAATCAGTAGTTGAGTGAAATGACTGAAATATTAGCGTCAAACAAGTCATCTATAATAATACTGCATTCTGGTGATAAATCTCTTACCTCCAATCAATGAATCACAGACTGTAGAAGTGTAAGATCTTAATGTTGATGCTTGTGAGCTGTGCTGCTCCTAGAGTTGTCTGTCTCTGTCTCATCCATTCCTAGGCTTTGTTCTTCTGACGCAGGGTGGTGACCTCAACCAGAACTTTGATATTGTAGCACAGAAGCCTTGCTGTGATTGGTCCAACTTTCCTACTGGTTGCCTAGCATTGTCGTATGACATGATCTCATGGTCTTTGTCTTTGATTTCTGTTTCATCTCATTCTTCGTCAAATTCTATACGAGTACACTCATTGGGCAGATGAGACAGGAAATGAGGTTGCTAAAGCTTCGTACCAAGGCCTGTGAAGGGCTAGCTTAAGAGACTGCTTTTCTGATGTAAGATAATATTTTCGTTTTTAATTTCAAACTGACACAATGCAATAGGATGTCAATTCATAATATGAATGGAGGATAACAAGTTATTACATGAGTCAAATTTTACTGTCGGCAGCCATGCAAGGCATCCACCACCAAGGGCGGATACAGAAACTTTGGACGGGAGGGGGCAAAAATTCTTGGTCTTGGGTCCAAATGAGGGGGGGCCGCAATGCATGGGCATTTCTTAATAGGGGGGGGGCCAAATTGTACAATATATACATTGTTCCACACCATGTTCAATCCAAATGGGGGCAAGGGCGAATACAGAAACTTTGGACGGGGGGGTGGGCCAAAAATTCTTGGTCTTGTTGGGTCCGGGAAAAATTTTTGGCCTTCCAGGTCTGGACAATTTTTCTTTCGTATCCGCCAAAAAAGTTGATGACCTTTTTTGTTTGTTTGTCATTGTGCCATTTCCAAATGGGGGGGGGGGGGCCGCAATGCGTGGGCATTTCTTAGTAGAGGGGCCAAATTGTACAATATATACATTGTTCCACGGCATGTTTAATCCAAATGGGGGGGGGCCCGATACATGGGAATTCTAAATGGGGGGGCATGGCCGGATAAGCCCCCCCTGGATCCGCCCTTGAATGGGGGGGCCACGATACATGGGAATTCTAAATGGGGGGCCATGGCCGGATAAGCCCCCCTGGATCCGCCCCTGTCCACCACGTCCCACTGTTTACCAATGCCATCTGCGGAATGGAAGGTTGAGTGCACCTTTGAAGGGTAGGGGTTCCGTATGCTCTTCGTTCCAGAGGGTTACCCATTACAGTAATGGATATGGCCCATATGGGCCTACGAAGTTCATATGATAATATTGCTGCATGTCCTATCAAGTAGAACCATTATTATTAATTACAGGACACACGACGTCATTATGGGTTATATCAGCATCACAGTGTATAAGGTATGGCGTTGCTGTTGATAGCTTACTTATAGGCCTATAGCCACAACTAGGCCTATTATATTATGTAGTCCTACTTACTTACTATTGTATTGTGTGGTATAGCTATCACTGCCATTAGCGATTCTTCATCCTATAGGGGCCTAGGTAAGAAGGTAAAGCAGCTGTTATCTGTTAGGCCTGTCCACCCTACGAGGGGCGTTTGATGGCCTGAAAGCCAGACGATTAATAGACTCAAGATTAGCTTTTAGACTAATCATCGTGGCCCATAATTTACGTGTAACTGCGTTTGATAAGCGGTTATAGTGGTTACTTAGCTTTAAAATAGGCGTCCAATCTACCACTGTGTTTGCAGAAGCTTGTTGATGGTTTCTGCGTTATTATTAAGACGGCAATTGAAAAGAAGACGCCTACTTAGCCCCTCTCCGTCTCTATCTACTTAGCCCCTCTCCGTCTCTATCTGTCTTTGCTCTTTCTCTTTCAAGAAAAAGATGGATCTTTCAAATTATTTAATGACAATTGTTTTTTGCTGTAACGCCATAACAAGGCGCCGATCAAACAAGAAACTCTACTCTCCTCATGCACATATTAATTTTAGGCTACTGATGCTACTGTATTAGGTAAGCTTACTCATCGTACTGGATCCCATTTTAACGCACTTTCTACATAGTTTCGTAATGAATGATATAATGAATGATAATGCAAGGCTATTCATTTCTTCGGTTGACTTCGTATGTGACGACCTCTGTTTGTCATACAATTTATTGTGTTGCCGCTGTTGCGTCATTAACTCAATGGACAAGTTGTTGCTATGTGCTATTGGTTTCGTATTATTACGTCATCTCCTTAGCATAAAACACTATTGTTACGTCATTAGCTATGCTTAGTGACGTCTGGCTTAAAAGGATAATGGCATTCCGTATTTTAATGACATCCCTTTGTTCAACAAACACAATTAATTGTTAGCCTACGTCATAAGCTTTGTTGGTGAACATGTTACTGTTAGGATGATACCTTGGCTACATGG
>OX243816.1:27513423-27612641 GCA_945859605.1 Lumbricus rubellus
TATAGGCTACCCGATGAGACAAAGTGAATAGCTTTCAATAAGATTGATTGATTGACTGATTGAGAAAAATATTAAATTACGTTGAGTCTAAAATCTTCAGATCAGATCTTCTTCCCACGACTTCTTTGTAGGCTACTCGTCCTCAACTCATTTCCTTCCTGTTCGTTTCCGTTTCTTTCTTGGGTTTCATTCAAACTCGTCGGAGTCACCCAGGATGTTGGGTTGCACATCGATCATGCACAGTGGCGATCTCGACTATGTTGAGCAGTTGAACAGTTAGAGTAGAGCTATAGATGTTTTATGGTTATGTTAGATTAGAAAATTTATAAGCTGCGCAATAAGGGCGCGCAATGCATTCTTATTTCTCATATTTTGCTATAGCGGCCCTTAATTCAAGCTCTACTCAGAGGCGCTTCCGGCTACAGCGCGGACATTGCATCAGAGTCTCATGTCCAAGTGCACTAGCAATTACGAGTGAAGGACTTGCTCGAGGTCCCTTGAGCTGAATTCGAACCTGGAACCCTCCAGCTCCAAGGCACCGAACCCACTACTACACCACCGCGCTCCACATTCTGCATTGTAGACTGCACTTGTGATTGACTCAGAATGATTTACTGTGTCTAATGGTGAGCTGCATTGACTTCTCAGTCATTCATTCAATAAAAAGTCTATATCGCCATTCAAGAAGCCACTCAGATACGTAGCCGTAATCGTTTAGGCTGAGGAGTATGTGCTGGTGCTACTGTATCTCGCTGATGATGATGGCTGATCCTGTGATCCTATAGAACTGTGTTCATCTGGAAATGAAGTGATATGGGAACCACACACGGAGGTAGGTCATTATATCTGATAGCATACCGTATATATCTACAGTTGTTTGCTACAAGGTTTTTTTAAAAAGATTCTGTCGCACATGTTCAATGATTGTTCATCATGCATTATGATAGAGGCAATCACGCGTGTACATGGATTGAACTATTTAAAAGGACTCCGTGTAGCTATCATTGTGAGATAAACAACTGCGTTGCATGGCGATTCGTGAATATCGTGACATCTGTTGAGCTCTCATCGTCCAAAGACATTGACATACGTCCGACCTTGACTCTTGATTCTTGACGTGGGTTGGTATACAGGACACCTGTCATTGGTGCAGCGAGGCTCACGATCATATCGATCATAATATATTGCGCTGTCGATAGTTTCTGCGAAGCACTGTAGTAGTTATTGGGTTGATGATTGACACGTCAAAGATGAAGATTATTGTGCTACTCGCCTGTGCCCTCTGGTATACAAGTGCAAGTTATAAACATACTATTTTCTTTCACATAATTATAGACCTACTTCTAGATTTGTATTGGTCTAAAATTTAAAATGGTCAAACACTTTCATGGAGATAATATCCAGATAGCGATACTATGTTAATAGTGTAGTACAATAAAGCCTATGTGCTGCATTTTGTTCATATAATATATTATGAACAAAATGCAGCACATAGGCCTAGGTATATGACACATTGGCATAATTATTATACCAAAACGATACGCGTGAGATCTGACACAGGCGATCATCATTGCCACTCCACGAATTGATTCGCTATTGCGGAAATATTTATTAGGCCTACTTCCTCGGATTCTGACCTTGAATCGGAATGGACAAAGCAACCTGGCCATGACGGATTTGGTTTGATATTATAAGCTTAGATCTATAATATAAGCTTAATATTATATTATAGCGTCTAGTTGTTTCATAGCTTTGCTTTTCATCTTTCCATATTGCCTCGCCCTTCACCATTCCGCATTGATTCTCCCACATTACACGAGACCTTTAGTCAGATCTCGCACCATGCATTCAACTTCGCATCGGTCTGACATCGCGATTGAATATAGGCTACATAGGCTTGTTGAAGAGACGAAGAAGAGGCTACATAGGCTACATAGGCTACATACTCGTAACTCGTAATTCCTCTTAAAAGTCATTCTGTTCTGATTGTAGCGCCTGTGCATTGCCGACGGAAAGAATCGACAGCAAAGATGTCCCTGGTAAGATAACTGCTTTCATTTTGATTTCCATCATGCGATCTAAATTTGATTATTGAAAGCATGTATTAGACCTAAGCCTACCTCTCGTCAGGAATTTTTAAGTAGGCTACTAATTTATAAAACTGTTGAGTGGTTCTGAAGATTCAATCGATGGCGTTTCGAAGCTCTGATTTGCCCGATTTGCAGTCTATCGCTGACTTAAATAAAATAAACAGTGTTGCTATTTTAGAATAGGCTGTAGACTATATAAACCTATAAGCTTATTAGAATTAAATTTACGAACATTATTGCGACAACGGTGCTTGAGTCGTCAATTAACCTGAGGTAGGTCTATGATTATGAAAACGCAGGATATGTCTTACCCGAAGTTTAACGAATGAGAGTCGAACTCAACCGCCAGAGTCCATGACCGTCCATCAGACTAGACTAGTGCTATGGCTTTTCAATCACAACTTCCAGTGAAGACTCTCCAATTAAGACTGTCCAATCAAGACCGTTCAATCAAAGCTGAATCAAAGCTATTCAGTATTCACTATTCAATCAAGAATGTCAGATTACAACTTCCAATCAAGATTGTTCAGTCAAGACCGTTCAATCAAGGCTGTCCAATCAAGGCACATCAATCAAGGCGGTTCAATCAAGACTGTACAATCGAGACCGTTCGATCAAGGCACATCAATCAAGGCACATCAATCAAGGCACATCAATCAAGGTGGTTGTTTAATCAAGACTGTTTATCGAGACCGTTCAATCAAGACACATCAATCAAAGTGGTTCAATCAAGATTGAGACCGTTCAATCAAGACACATCAATCAAAGTGGTTCAATCAAGATTGAGACCGTTCAATCAAGACACATCAATCAAAATGTATTCAATCAAGATTGAGACCGTTCAATCAAGACACATCAATCAAAATGTATTCAATCAAGATTGAGACCGTTCAATCAAGACACATCAATCAAAATGTATTCAATCAAGATTGAGACCGTTCAATCAAGACACATCAATCAAAATGTATTCAATCAAGATTGAGACCGTTCAATCAAGACACATCAATCAAAATGTATTCAATCAAGATTGAGACCGTTCAATCAAGACACATCAATCAAAATGTATTCAATCAAGATTGAGACCGTTCAATCAAGACACATCAATCAAAATGTATTCAATCAAGATTGAGACCGTTCAATCAAGACACATCAATCAAAATGTATTCAATCAAGACTATACAATCGAGACCGTGTGATCAAGACAGACAAATCAAGACTTTCTGTCTGAATTTAAGTATTCTTCAGCAATAAAATTGGTAATTTCTTATAGTTTCCTATTTTGTCTTGGTTCTTCAGTGTCTCGGATTCCAGCAGCTGACGGTCGGCTGCACATCTACGCGCTTCCGATCGGTCAGGGTGCTGCTCGTGTCATCCAATGTCCAAGTGGAACGCTCAACATCTTCGACATGGGAACCAGTGACGACACAAGCGCAGGATTCTGGGCAGCAGATGAAATCAGAAACTTTCTCAACGGAAACTTTAATCGCATCAGGAGCATCATTCTGACCCATAACCACTTCGACCATTACAGGTGATCATTCTGACCCATAACCACTTCGACCATTACAGGTGATCATTCTGACCCATAACCACTTCGACCATTACAGGTGATCATTCTGACCCATAACCACTTCGACCATTACAGGTGAGTCAGCATTAATGAGGTCAACAACACAAGAGCGTTAACTAACTGTTCAGTTACGTGTTGCCATGGGTCGCTACGTATAGGCCTACATATAGGCCTATAGGCTATATGTAGTAGGCACAAATAGGCCCATATGTATATATGCACAGTATACATATATATATATATATATATTAAGCTGTTGTTGGACTGGGAGCGCTTCTGAGTAGATTTCCTTGAAGGTGCGCTATATAAAAAGAATCAACAATAATAAGTCAATAATAATAATTATAGACCTAGTCAATAATTGTTGCAGCCTGTTGGACAATGCAATCCTCGCCTCGGACGACCTGAGTGGTCTGACCAACATCTACGTATCGTGTACGTACAACGAAATGGTGACGGACATTAAGAACTGGGTGAATGACATCGATGCACTCGACAAGGTCACTCCTTTCAACGGCGGTTCAACGTGTGGCTCGTCAGGGGGCCCGTCCTGTGGCAACATCGACCTGTGCCCCGGTGATGCTGGCATCTCTACGCAGGTCCTGTCCGTCAACGCCGGCGAACAGTGCACAGAGGGAAACAAGAACGTCGATTCGGTCGTCATCGGAATCACTTACAACTCGTTCAAGGTTCAACTGAATGGAGACTTCGAAGATTTCACAGAGTCAGACAACGAGGCAAGTCATTTATACCACGTGATTCCCCCCACCCACCCATGCACCTACCGTCATCATCACGTGACTTACACTGTACAGTCCCATCACAGTCATCGTCAGAAAATCACCTTCCCTACATTGTCAGTACCCTGTACCTATAGTAGCCTAATGCTCATTTTGTATGTCGTGTATGCACAACGGCATCTATAAATTATTCATTTAGAGTTTTAGACAACATTACTATTTAAGCATGTCTGCCAATGGAAGCAAGATTAGGCCTAGATATTTAAAATATCAATAATTAGCAGAAGGCACTGATATTCTTGCTCATCATCTGGCTCATAACTTATCGCTATTGATATATTCTTGGTACTCTGGCTATTTTCATTACAGCCTCAGTATTTGCTGCAATCTCAATCGGCAAATACTTTTATGATTCACTATCTCAATTTAGTTATTTAATTGAATATAAATAGTGTTGTCATTGGATTCGAAAATATCGACTGCGACTCGCACCATAGCGTCTGATCATGTGAAGGTCTGCATTGTGACAAGTAGAACGAAGAGCGAAGATATTTGACTAATTTGCTTCTTTGCTGTTGCTCTGCTTGTAATTATCAGGATGGTCCTCAGAAGGCGATGGCCGATTTCTACGGTCCAGAGCTTCAGGTTGATGTCTACATGATTGCTCATCACGGCGCAGAGAACCTCGCCAACAAACCAGTCATCCTCAACGGTGTCGCACCAAGAGCAGTCTTCGTCAGCGCAAATCACGAGTACAGCAATTTCAGACATCCGCGTTGTTTCATCACCGACTATTTCATCAACAACCTTCAGTCGCTGTGTAAACCGGGAGAGACAAGCACAACAAGTCCCTTCTACTGCGGAGCTCACCCGATCTCAGGCCTGCCTCTTTCAAGCAGACTGCAGAGCGTGAGTAGTATGAAACAATGCATGAATTTAACTTCAGATGCGTATTTAGTAAGCAATAATTGAAAATCAGTTTTTGAGCCATCCAACTCAAAAAGAACGTATTTTAAAGTCAAAAGACAACACGTACCCTAGCACGTTAAACCGACTAATTTATAAATTCAATTTATGAAATTCAGAACGCTGAAAACCTGTTGTTGATCAGATATAGGCCTGCCATTGTTCATAGCGTTGTATGCTCGCTTGATGCCAAGTAAGGATTTGAATCGGGAACCGACGTTGAAAAAAATTTCATCACATTTCGTCGAACGGGTTAGGACTGTCGAGCAAAAAGCTCTTAGAGTTTTTTAGTAGAAGGTATACGGAGGATGTTGCAAACCTATTTAACAGGGCAAGGGACGAAGCACACAATTTGTCTGGTATCTTTATAGTTAAGAGAAATGCGTGGAAATTTTACACTAACAAAAGAAGGCTAAGCTATCAGAGGTTTAAAACCGACGCCTAGCCTGGACTTTCAACCAAGACAGACTTGATTCATTGTGGCTATAGGCTTTCCAGCAGGAATCAGATAATTCAATTAAGCTACTATCAGCGATGTCATAAGACGTAGGCTATCTTTAAATGACATTTCCGCGGAAAAGTTGACGCTAAAAGTCTAAAAGTCTAAAGCGACTGGCAATGACAAAGCGACTGAGATGTCGGTTTAAAACCATCTCAGTCGCTTGTACTTAGTGGACTTAATGGGGGTTTTGCCGCTTGCCTTTAAATTAACTACCTAACCTCTGCACTTTGCATTGAGGCATGCAGTTAATGCAGCCTTTCCTCTTCTTCTTCTCCTTCTTCTTCTAGACGTTCACTTGTGGTCCACCCAGCGGTGGATTCCTGACAATCGACGACAACGAATTCGCGATCTTTTCAACGACTCCAGACGCCAGTTCAATGAACCTCATCGACCTCGTGTCCGATGGAAGCAGATGGGGATTCGTCAACAACATCTCACCAAAGATCGCTCGCGAAGGCGTCATGCCGCAACCTAAGCACCCTGATGCAGACCTCTGCTTCGAAGAGTAAGACACGAACCTTCGCCGGTGAAGCTCAACTATCGGAGATGAGAGACTACTTAATTCTTTCAAGCTTATTCTAATCATTCTGATTTGAACATTATTTTCGTCAGCAATTATTCTATACATGGTCTAAGCTTAATGCAATAAAAACAACACGTCTGCAGTTATTGTGTATCCACGCTGATTTGAGACCGCAGATTAAATCATTAGCCTGCACTTTCTTTCTTTACAAATGATTTTAGCGTTACCGGGTACTACCGTTCGGTCATTATGTTAAGCTTCGAGGTTGACCTCAAATCCATCTTTGACGACCTTGACCTCCTCACCCCCAGTGACCTCTAGCTTTCGAACGGCCATCACGGCATCGTGAGATCCGAATGCTCTAAGTGAGAAATTGACGATGACTAGGCTGAGCCACTTCTATATTATAGCGCCTCTGATTGGTGTGCACTGTGAGAGGCGTTTTATAAATTTGTAGATACAATACAATATTATGCGCAAAAAATCATCGTGCATGGAAAGTGACCTGCTGAAATGCAATAGGATGCGAAGTAACATACCATAAAGACCTATAGTATATATATGATATATTCCATCTCTTGCGCATTGATTGAATTGCAAATTCAGCATAGTCTAGGTTTAGGGTCATCGTAAAAGCTGTACAATTGACACTCGCCAATTTGTACAACAAGGTGGACTTCATTTTGAGCTAAATCGAAATACTGGGAAACTGAAAGCAATTTGAAAGCAGTAATTGTAACGTGAGCATTATAGACAAGCATATGCATGTATTGTATACATGCCCGCACAATGTGAGAATTGTGGAAAAATAACTGGAGGTTGGACTATGATCCACATGGAATTGGGGTGTGAAGAGCAGACTTTACTATTGGGCTTTAGGAAAGACTGGGGGTTGAAACCCCCCAACACCCCGGCAATTCTCACCCTGTGCCCGCATAAGTTAGCAGTTCTTCTATTGGTCCTTAAGTCTGAAATGATTCTTTGCTCCGAAGTACCTTTGTGATTTCATACTTCGTCCCCTCCATGTTAGTCACTTCGCTGCAGTCGTCCTCCTCGATCCTCTGATCGGTTGTCCCTCTTGCATCCCTGATTCAGGACTACCATGGCATAGTCCAGATTCACTGCCTGCATATAATAATATGTCATTTTCTAGAATGGAACGCTCTACGAGTCCGCTTCGCCATACCATTGGTAATCTTTCCTCTCTTACAATTGGGTCGCTCGCTCTTTATAAATGCATGGTAAGTACAATATAAATATAATACACTACAAATATATACAATAGGCCTACATGCACACAATATAATATACACTCACATATCCTGACATTTCCTGCGCCATATTTATAGTGCAATGTCATGTTGAGGGTTTGTTCTGGGAGGGATGTGAATGATATCCATTTCACTTAGATGTGGTAATAACATGTGGCCTTGTATTATGTAGATACCATCTGAACCATGATTTTCACTCAACTTGCATATATCCTGTATATACGGAAGTCGCTTTTAATTAAGGCAGTCCTGGTATTGCTCGACAAAATTGTAATCAAATAATAGCGCTTCACAATTAATTGGTCGTTTCGACACTTTCGTGGTTCTTTAAACATAAAATACAATGTTCTATACTCAAACGAAAGGTGAGAGATCATGATCATCTGCAATGTTTATCTGCTCGTCTGTCCTTCAACTGACCTTGACCTTCACAGAATAACGTGAGTCGTTTATGGTCGCGTTCTAGGGGGAAGAACCGAATCGTTTGAGAGGTCAGCGTCTGTGAAGGTTATGGATGGAGTGAAGGTCATTATTTTCGGATGCAGAATGCATGAAATGGACAATCAATCTTTTGTCCATTCTGTTCGCCAGTTGTCACATCTTCCGGGAAATCTAACAACAGCGTCGATCAATAACTTACAGGAGAAGCTGCACTGAATACCACTGTAACCTGATGATGATGATGATGATGACGACGATGATGATGACGATGATGATGATGATGATGTATTACGTGAAGCCCATTGGATCACATTTTATTGGACCATAAGACTCTCAGTCTCCGTTACCCATTTAGTGCGACTACTTTCCGCTGCAGTCATTCCTAAACGGATGTTGTGCTGATGCGACCTACGTGAGTGTCTGATGATGAGGACACAGCCTAGATGCTCGTGAGGTTCTGACGACGTCGAGCACAAGTGGACTCTGTGGACAGTCGCCGGTCAAAGCAGACGAAGATCTTGTGGGCGCCTCACCACTGATGAGCGACTGAGGAGGAGGGGGGCTGGAAATGAAAGTCGTCTGTGCCATGGCAGAGCGCGGCGAACCAAGGCATGGCGGGGGCGGTGGTGACGTCATCCAACGTTCGTAGAGACACTCACTTCCGGTCGTTGGATCGACGACGCACAGCGGAAATGGCGTCATGCTGATGTCATCGATGACGTCAGTGTTTGGACCGAGAACGTCATCGGACGAGTGGTGTGGGTGGTGGTGTGAGTGGTGATGGTGGCGGTGTGGTCGCTGCTGACTCTGGTGATATTGTAGGTGGTGATAGGCGCACATGGATCCGGCGCTGGACCCGGTATCTAACGTGTGGCGTTGGACGTAGATGGCGCTGCTGTGGGACGAGTCGCGGTCAGGGTCAGTGGAGGTCGGCTGCTTCTGAAGGAGAGGGTCAGTCGTCTGGCTACGAAGACGCTCCCTGCGACGTCTGCAGACAACAGAAGAGACATAGAATGAAGAAAGCAGACGGATTGAATAACACAGACACATCTGCAATACATCCAGACCAGAAATGTACACTTGCATTCGGTTACACAAACCCACTTACACACGTTTTTAATAATGATCTTCGTTTACTTTCAAACTGACACACCACAGTATGATTTATTGATTACAATTCACGGTATGAACAGATGATCACAGGTTGCTATAGGAGTCAAACCTAACTGTCTGGCAGCCATGCAAGGCGTATACCGGTATAATGCTGGTTTTACCAACGCCATCTGCTGAATGGAAGAATGAGTTGATATTTGTGATGGTATAGCGGGAAGCGATCGAGCATTCCGTGCGCTGAGTTCGTCTCACAGTTTTACAATTACAATTATTGACGTAAACACTAAACTCTTCCCATTATATTCAAGTGCAGTTATTGTAGCTTACGATCAGGCAGTTAATCCCGCTTTAAAAAGCCACATTATAAATTCTCCATTGTCTTCGCATAATCGCATAAGTTACTGCTCATACAATTGCTATCGAGCCTATAGAGTCCTATTCAAAGAATCAACATGACTAGCAGTGCTAGATGCATGGTTTTTAGATGGTTGTCATAAACAGTTCATAGAGGAGAAATACAGAGCGCACCTTCGCAGACAAAGAATGATTCCGAAGAGCATTATGACTCCAAGAACGATTCCCATAAGAATGCCAACGCCAACGACGAGCAGCATTCCTACAATTCAAAGACAATTCAAAAATAACTCATTGTTATATCGGTATAGTCTTCTATATGTAACCAATACACCTTTACAAGCGGAACAAATGAAACAAAAAGAGAGCTGCAGAACGCAGAACAGTTGGGCAAAATCTTATGCTTTGAGTAGATTTGCCATTTAGGCTACCTTTTAACGTGTAGGCCTAATTATTACATATAATAATAATAATAATAATAATAATAATAATAATAATAATAATAATAATAATAATAATAATCGACCGGTGACGACGACCGCTAACTCCAGAACAACACTGTTTTTAGTATTTATTGTTTTTAAAGCCTGAGGGATCATAAATACCTCGGGCGAAAAAATAATAATAATAGGCTAATAGGTCAATCCAAAAGAATGCATAATAAACTTTTCAAATCTTGAGAAATCTTATAATTCTGTCCTGGATAAAAACCACATCGTTGTAATTATTGCAATATCGGTTTCACATAATCTCGCTGTCTTCGAGAGCCATGGCTAGGTCTATAATATATTTTTTGGTCGGGGTGTAAAGTGCTGGAGCAACATAAATCTCTATCAGGGTTACATCAAGAATTGGGACAGTGCCTGAAATTAGCTTTAATTAGACATAGAATCGAATTTTTATCATTCATTAGGAATCTGGTCACGTAAGATTGCAGACCTAATATAATTATATACATGTATATATGAAAACACTTAGACCTAAGCAAGCATTCTAGTTTTATTATTTGATGGACACGTGACCATCGTTAGTCATGAATATGTTATATATGATTTGTATGCTGGCTGCAGTGTATATATATATATATATACATATATATACATATAATATATATATATTTATATGACATTTATATGTATATACGGTGCCGATCAATGGTATACTATCGACTGTTCTGACGCAGATAGGAAATGCTTTGTCGCACCGCTTCGCATGCTTTGTCGGTGCATTGTGTGTGTGATGTGGAAAACGAGTGGAGAAGAGGAAAACGGGTGAGAGGAGGAGTAGACTGATGATGGTTCACGTGAGGCGGTTCCTACAAAGGACGTGCTGGAACAATGCGTTTTTGACAAGCGAGTGACCTAGGATTTCTTAACGCAAAAACTGGAACAAAGGTTTTTCTGATTCGTCGAAGGAAAAGGCAGCAGAAAGATTTGTTTTGATAAAAACTGAATTATTCATTCATGGTATCAGCTAGAAAGGCTGAAGCACGTTTGAATGTTCTCGTTCAAATGCTTCAGTAGGCTTAATCATGCTTTGCAGCTTTTGTATATCTGAAACTTTTCTCATGCCATGCAGCATTGTATATGTGTGTCAGTGGAGCCATTGTCACATCCACAGCATGCAGCCTTTGAGTCTGCTGCTCACGGCGTCAATCAATGGCTGAGTTAAGCAACTGTGGTGTGGGCCAACGAAAGAAGTGGCTGCAGTCAGACAATTACAGTACGGTAGCTATGGCACTGTAGAGCAACCACATTAGTTGCACAAAAATAGTATCTGAGCAAATATTAACAGTAACTTATAGGCCTCAAAAACTGTATCATATAATAGACATTTAATAGTAAATGAAAACATCAGGATAATCATACAGGCCCTAATAGAAAATAATATCATTGTTATATCATAAAACTTCATGTAATAGGATATAATAATGTAAACAGCAACTAAAAACTACATGTATTATCATTTTGTCAAATTTTTGGGAATGTAATTTTTGGGGGCGCCCTTGGAGATACCTGGCATAAACGCTGGGCATGCAGTGTTGCTTCTGGTTGTAATAGGGGTTGATGGTTACAATGACGTGCAAATGGCTCTTCTGGTGATGACACGCATTGCACAATAGAATATATACACGTGACGCCTCTGTTGATGACGTCATCTGCTGCTGCTGCCACCTGGCGTCGGGCATTCGTCGCACAACAGCAACATCAGTGAGCGAGTAATTGTTGTGTGAGCGACCGAACGTAGACGAAGAAGATCCTTTGGTCGTCTGCTGCTGACGTCGTCAATCACGTGACAGACTGAAGGTGACATCTGAATGAGAGACCATCCGTCTTTTCATCCCTTTATTCATTTATTTTCTCCTGCTCTTTGTCTCGCCAGTCCGTTGTCACGTGTGTGTGCGTGTGTGCGTGGGTGTGCGTGCGTTCGTGCGTGTGTGTGTGCGTTTGTGTTTGTGTGTGTGTGTGCGCGTGTGTGTACGTTCGTTCGTTCGCATGTGTGTACGTGTGCGTTCGTGCGCATGTGTGGCATGTTTGAACGTGACACTGAATCCACAGCAAAGGCGACGATTGTATTTTTGTGCCGTGAAATAATTAGAAACTGAGTTTTGCATTTGCGTTCACGTGAAAACCAATTCGTTTGAGGAATAATTAATTATTATCACTGCGTGTAATATTACCGTTGATCAACGAAAATCTTAGCGTTCTGATAGGCTACTAGACTATAAGTAAATCAAGATTCGAAAGTTAATCGATTGAAATTCTAAGCGATTAATCAATTAATTACTCGTTAAAATCCGCAACCCCAGTATTTGTGATATAATTATATGCGATATATAATTTTATGTGATATATAAATTATTTTAAAACTGCAGTTAAGTGCTAGACAATATTTTTATATTGGCATATAGTCCAAGCCCAGTATGCATTGCAACGTCAGTAGACCTTAATATTAATCCCATCCTCAGCCGAAACGAACTGTCACCCTTAATGCTAACATAATTTATACTGCTTGCTGTCAATGCCTCCACAGTCTCGCTGTGTATCTCTGTGCTTTTGTCTGTACTTTTGTATAACTGCTTTCTAACAATCGATCGATGACAAAAAGCGAAGACAAACGAAAATGCACATGTGCGTTAACAATGCATGAGAAATGGAAATGCACATGTGCGTTTACAATGCATGAGAAACGAAAATGCACATGTGCGTTAACAATGCATGAGAAACGAAAATGCACATGTGCGTTAACAATGCATGAGAAACGAAAATGCACATGTGCCTTAACAATGCATGAGAAACGAAAATGCACATGTGCGTTAACAATGCATGAGAAACGAAAATGCACATGTGCCTTAACAATGCATGAGAAACGAAAATGCACATGTGCTTTAACAATGCATGAGAAACGAAAATGCACATGTGCGTTAACAATGCATGAGAAACGAAAATGCACATGTGCGTTAACAATGCATGAGAAACGAGACCTGAAGCTGTTCAGCCTCTATCACCAACCAACCAACTAAGCGGCCAACCAGGGTGAATGAAATAAATAAAATGTAGGGGAAGAGGGGGGCAAAGACGACAGCCGCGCTGGAGCTCGAAAGATCTATGCGACGCTCAAATGATCAAGCGCAAAAAGGCGCAACGAAAGTCAGTCGACGAAGGTTTACGGAAAGAATCGAATTCAAGACAAAAGGAGGTTCATGGCTGGACAGAACAATAGGTCCGTTGTGGCATTTTCTAGTCGACAATTGAAGTCGTTAAGGGACTTCCTCTTGAGATGATCGGCCGCAGTTAAGCACCCATAAACTTCATGAGAACAACGAAGCAAGGAGAGTGTATAAGACATGCGTATACCACTCAGCATGCATGCATCGATGTATCAGAACATTCATATAGCTCATTTATATCCTGCTGCCGGTGAGTATGCGCAGTAAAATGTAAGCGCCTATATTATTTATCAACGGCTGACAGAGTCCGCACGCAGTCTCCGTTGGGAGCTGATCACGTGGTCGACGAAAAAATGCCTCCTCCGAAAGAATGTGACACATAAAACTCAACTTCCGGTATCAACTTGCAACACGCCACCTACCACGTCGGCGTGACTACTGCATCGGTTAAGGTAAGATTCACGCCTGATCTACATATATGTATACATGTATACATGATTACATGTATATATAATTATATAGGCTACTTCCTGGGCACGACGTTAAACTGCATCCATCCTCTGCCACAGGGAACCAACAACGTCCCTGTGCCGGTCCTAAGCCCGGACAAAAGGAGGAAGGTTTGCCAGATGGGTGGCGATACGCTGGCAGTGAAAAACCAAGACGATTGTAATCCGCCAAAACCATGACACAAGTGACATAGCTACCCAGATGCTTCAAGGTGTCATGATGTGAAGCAGACATGCACAGGTCGGTCAGGACAGACCGATGGAGAGAGTCGGGGGAGAGAGCGTGGGACACAACGGGCATTGACCCACGTTGTCCTTCATGCCTCTTTTTCACGATTCTCTTCAATCGGACAATGTGATCTAGATGCTCCAAGATGTTAATGGTATGGAGCAGATCTGCTGACCGGACCGGTTGAAGCTGGGCAACATGGCACGAGACAGACTCAGACAGAGAGTGGCGTCGGACTCTTACGGGCATTGAGCCCAATGATATTGATGATGATGATGATAGGCTACTTCCGAGTTCCATAGTTTAGAGATATGGAATCCGGATCGAACCTAATTAGGCATGGGTTACTGACGCTCTGCTCTCGGTAGGAATTTCTTGGACGCTATGTAGCCGTTCATTAGTTAACTATTTAGCAATTAACTTTTAAAAGCTTGCTTTGTCTAAATGCATTTTTCAACAAGATAATGGCAAATGCAAAATTGGCATAATTCGTTGTCTACCTTCTAATAGTATTATTAGTATTTAGCGCTTACTTAGTAGTTATTTGTTCAAATTAGCAGCATTGTTTAAGTTTTTTAATTCAAATGTCTTCATTCAAGCAGTTATGTAAGCAAACCAGCATCTTAAGACGTATTGGTTCTAGCGACCATACGGGTTTTGCAGGCAATATAATTATTGTCTGAAAGCTACAATAATAGACTGTCACACGGATGTGGCGAACATAGCAATCAGCCTGCGATTAATGGTTAAAAATGAATTTAATTCCCAAAATGAATCAATGATTAATCGAGAAAAATCAACCGTTAACCTCTACAGCCCTAAAAGAAAATTTGTATAGCGCCTTTACGGCCAGTTCAGAGGCATTCTCTGCGTGGCTATCGACGGTCAGACTGACTCTGAATTGCAATGAATTGCATTAGAGTCAAAGCAGTAATGCATTAAGCGTAACGGAAAGTCGATTGTTTGATGCAAGGCCTGTGTCATGCATGTAGCAGCCAACTTGACAGCCGTTTCCGACTGCACTGACTACAAAACAACCATTGCTGTTACCTGGCAGCCTGCATGTATTGTAGGCCTACTTTGAGACTATATTAATTTTGACCCCTGAAGAGTATGAACTATATACTGCATTATTGTGTCTGAATGCATGCAGAATATAATATTCAGAGGTTAGGAAGCCGACTGACTGCAGCGTCCTCTGTCTCGTTGCTTCATGAACCGAAGAAAGCCGAGTGATATATTATGCCCAAGCAGACGGAAACATCCGAACGGGATCGTATGAGATGCACAAGCAGACGGAAACATCCGAACGGGATCGTATGAGATGCACAAGCAGACGGAAACATCCGAACGGGGTCGTATGAGATGCACAAGCAGACGGAAACATCCGAACGGGATCGTATGCGATGCAGAAGCAGACGGAAACACACGAACAGGATCGTATGCGATGCGAGTCTTCTTCTTCCACTGAGCCGACGGCTTTCAACAAAGAATCGTCGTATTACGTGTTGGGTCTGGAACACCTGGACGGGCGGTCGGTCGGAGGGACGGAGGGACGCAGGTTCGGAGGACGGCGGACGGAGGGGCGAAGGGACGGAGGGACGAGGGGGCTGCGGAGGGACGGAGAGATGGAGGGGTGGAGCGACAGAGGGTCGGAGGGACTGCATGGGGGAATTGATCGATGCGTGTTTGTCTTGCGTGCTGATCAATTCTCGGCCTCACCGTCGTTCGCCGGTGGGACAGGAGGAGCAGCACCGCTCTTCTCTCCTCACGGCCTTTGTCGTTGTCCGAATGCATGGCAGTCATGACATGACGAAGCAAAATAACGGACGGTGCAACGCAAGGGCAACGACTCAACTACATGTAACTGTTCTTACAAAGACAATGTCTGGCTTCGACAGACATCGATACAGCAACGCGTTTATAATTAGCATAGAATTATTATGATTATCGTGTCATGCGACACAAAGTTCATGTCACCGATTTTAGCTAACCAGCAAAAACAATGTCTGATTATTTCGTTCAAGTACGCTTCCGTTATATACGCCTGTCACGTCAACCGTACGAAATATTTGTGTTTTGAACGAGTTTAAGTAGGCTAGAACACCTGCACTGAACAACTAAAAACGAACAGACCGCATTTCAACGCGTATATCCCGCAACTGCAAGTCACCAGAACGGGACTACATGACATTTTTATACATTGTATAAAAGTTCTACAAACACAACATTCTGTTGGCGAAAATGATATAGGATTATAGGCCTATTCTTCTAGGGCACTAAACTTCGAATGTGTAGACTTTGCAGCATCGAATACCAATGTAGCCTACACGCAATTCTTCGAACAGTTTACCATCGAGCGAGCGTCAGTAGCACTCTAACAGTAGCTACTAATAGCCTTTTGGAGACTTATCCTGATCCAACGACAGTAACATTCAACATTAAAATGTCTCCTCAGTAAAATGTCATCGTTTGTGTTGCGTTAATCGAGACGACGCCAAATCGACTTCGACCATATTGACAATTCTAATTTCAAACAGGACCTACACAATTTTAGAGATTGTGCCATGAGTATGAGTCGCAAGAGTTTTTATTCAGTCAGAAGATTTATATAGCGCCCATTTGAGATGTCCAATTCATTTAGATGGGAACTAGGCAACAGCTGCTGGTGAAGCTAGACCTGAGCGCACACTCCATATTAATTAATTCACCAAGTCCGACCGTGAGGTCTTGCACTGGCTTCCTTTCCCGCAGCGCATCTAATTCAGGATTACAACCTTGGTATTGCGGTGCTTATAAGGCAATGCACCATCTCATCTGTGTGAGCTCTGCCTTCCTCTCTTTCACCTAGCACACTGCGCTCCGCTGTCCGTGGCGACTTGCTAGCACCGTTCGCCCGCTGTGCGACAATACAGAGCCGTTCCTTTTGGTGGTTGGTCCAACAATCTGGAACGGACTACTCTTGACTATGCAACACCTCCAAAACTGTTCTCAATTTCACAAACTGTTGATGACTGCTTTTTGCTTGATTTCAGACTGGAGCGCCTCTAAGTAGGTATCTTGAAGGACTCTATATAAATTCTGATTGATTGATAGATTGATTGATTGATACCGGTACCTACTCGAAGGCACTTCCATTCGATCTTCGGCGAAAGGAAAAGTTTTCAGATGCTTTAATTTTTTTATATTAGGTTGAGTTACTGGTTAACTATCATCTAATGCACTGTTATCTATACAGGCAACCTTATAATTAGACGACAAGGCGTTATAATGGATTACACTTATTGCAGTAAAGCAGAGCTTATAATTATGAGATGAATGTATTATTTAAGATTTCGGTTGGACTACAGTCTATAGTGCAAGCGTTGTCCACTGGAAACATTAATAATTAATTATCAGCTTACCGTATGGAAAGGAATTGCTTCCGGTAGCCACGTGACCAGATTCGATGGCGGAACCTACAACGATAAACTGTAATGAAAGAAAGCCAAGGGGCTTATCCACGTGGCTGATCGGAACAATGATGCTTCATTTCGAAGACAGTGGAAGAATCATTCAAAGCGAAATCTTATTTATCACGTGATTACTCTACTTCGCTTAATTACATTGCATGATAATCGTGAAACTCTTATAGCGCATTTTTAACATCGCTTCTTTAAAATCTCATCATCATTATAGGCCTACATATAAGGCGTAGACCCACTTTAAAATACGCATTATATTGCGATGTTCTAATTACGTTTATTTGTATTGAACTGTACCGTTCATAATTATGATACAGTGTCGTGTTTTTGCTTTGTTTTGTTCTATGGCTAAATTGCATTACAATTACATCGTCGCCGCCTAGATTGCTGTCAAGCAGTAGTGAAAAGTACAAAACACTTAAAAGCAGACAATTCCTCAGTGGCATATATATAAGTCCAATTCAAAGTTATTTATAGCATTCTGAAGTCAAAACAAATAACATTTACTGTGCCTGCCCTTTATGAGTTGCACATTCATGCACTCTATAGCAGGTCTTCAGCTGCATTGGGTATCTGACGGTGCATTTCCGAAAGGCTAAAATTATCTTGTTTGCCGTGTGCTCCAGTCGAAGAATTCGCCAACAGCAGGACCATCAGACTTAATATCCATAATGTCAATTCGTGTAGGTTATGTTTGAGAGCTTGTTTAACACTATACAGTTATGAGAGTGTGCTTAAAACGACGAGAGAACCACTGCAGATGGTCGTTACAGTGTTAATAGGACTATTAATAGAATAGCAGCAGTGGCCGATTCCAACTCCTCGGGCGAATTGTAAACATTGCGCTCTTCATCGGCAAATCATTCTATATTATTATAGTAGTCGGACAACATTTACGGTCTGGAAGTTCCGACCCATTCTGTGTATATATATATATATATATCTAATATATATAATAAATATATAATAAATATATATATATATATATATTTCGTATATTGATCAACGTCTAACAGAACGCGTTCTGTGTCTTTCAAATAAATTATCTGTCAATATGATCCAGTGTTTAGACAAAGAAACAGAAACTTCCATAAGAACACTAATTGCCACCGAATTCACGTTTATTTAGTCAGAGCGTCTTTCGTCTTTCGCTCGGGACATTTTTTTTGGGGGGGGGGGCCTGGCGTGTGTGGGGGGCCCGAGATCTCTTAATATCAGACGACTCACTATGAATACTCGACGCCGAAAATCGATCGGTTGCAGCAGCAGCAGCAGAGCTTCAGTGGAACGTGACGTGTGGATCGATCGCGTGGAATAACATGATCATCCATGCGTAAAGGAAAAATTGGTCAACCGTAACGATTCTTCTTTAAACAAGAGGAAAGACAATATCTGGATGAAAGACAGTGCCGCCGGCCAACTACCCATTGTTTTGAAATGCAGCGAAAGGTCTGCGCATGCAAATGAAAGATATATGGAAATAAATAAATGGACTGAATCCAAATCAAAACGTCTTAACATAATATTTCTATTTACACGATCATTCGCGAACGCACGACACCTCGAAGCGTTTTTTCTAAATTGAAAAATCGAAGGAGAATTGCGCAGTTTTGCTTCCATTGTCTCGAGTATTTCACATTGTTGATGGTCTTTGATATCACAAGTTTCATCAAGGAATTTTTTCCAAAACTGCTTCTGTCTGCTTTTTGTGCTGCAACTGCTTTGTGCGATGGATTGCAATGAAAACAATATGCAAATCGATTCTTTCCTTTTTACATTTCCATTGAAAGGTGAACTTGGAAGTGTGGCAAAAGGAAACACCATGAGGCAACTCCACTCTTCCAAAAGACAGAGTGAAATCTGCAAGATGTCCAGCTATATCGTGTGTACATGTATATAAATAGCAGGTGGCGAATTCCAGTTAGGTTCAGAAACTGTGTATGGGTCAATGCGACGGGCAAAAGCATGTCATTTGTGTCTGGCACTTCTGGCAGTGGTTTACAAAACAAATAGACAACCATGCTGTCAAATGCATAGGAAAAGCATGATTCTGATCTACGGTGTATCATCGATTTCGTTTTTCATATCCGCAGAGTATGATAGGAAGGACATAGATGTAGTCATACCCCTCACCGTCTGATCTCAACTGCAGTGTACAGTCGCCGTGCTCATTGTGCAGTTGAGTTCATTAGGAGGTGCAGTTGCAATTACGACGTAGGAGTACATAGCATCCACAGCTGGAGTCATGGTCTACATCCACTGATGAAAATAAATCTCATGATTTCATTCTGCTCCCAGCAGATAAAAAATAGATAAATCACATAATTAAACATAATTATGTCTATTAGATAATCTACTTTTAAATGTACATTGTAGATATATGTAACACAAGTTGCAATGTACTCATGTATGCATTGCATACAGGACTCAAGCATAGCACAGGTTGATGAATACGTGGAACCATTTAACCCTTGTAAACCATTAACCCTTTTACCCCTGTGAACGAGGCTTTATTTAGAGGCTCAACGTCACTGCAGTGCAGGTCAATAGATCTTGTCGGCTGAAGAAGGCGGGCGAAGGCCGCTGTGGCGAAAGCAACGGCCGCAAAAATCAGCAGAAGAAGAAGGAGGAGGAGGAGGAGGAGGTCACCATAGAAACCAAAATTCATTTGAAGTCGGCGAACAGTTTCTGGCAGCGATGTATTTTTAAGACCAACGATCAGCTGCTGAAGGGATGCAACGCATGCGCATGCGCATGCGCAGGTCAACGACTCTTTGGAACATAATAGTGGACCATCGACTGCAACAGTCCTAAGAAATATTTGATTATGAAAGGCACCTATAATTGCAGGTGCGAATGGTGATGCGTGGCAGATGATTATGGCTAAATCGTTACATCTTTTAACTTCAAAATGTGCAACAATATTCATTGTCAGAGTTTTTACTGAGTTGGTTCTTGAGAGACAGAAAACAGATTTCTATGTTTGTATACACGTTTCACATAGTGCACTGAGCATAATAAATTATTGTCTTCGCTGCTGCTGCTTCACCCACAAGTTAAAGCATTAGTTGCTTCTGTTTCAATGACGAGGGTGTACTAGAAATGAATAGACCCAACGGTTGCTGAGGAGTTAAACATTCTTATTGAGCTGGCAAAAGATGGACAATAATTATTAGTTAGTTAATAAATTCTTGCATGTGATGATGTGCCGATTTAAAACATTCCCAGCTTAACTGTAGCGAACTGCTGACGAAAGATCTATTTAGGCCTATGGCTACCAATAATATCATTATTGCCAGTGAGACATGGAAGCAGAGGTTGATGATTCAATTATAAATGAGAAGGATTAAAAGAGATGCCTTGCTATTCGGGATTAGTCTAAAATTCGGTTGCTATAGCCTACCTTGGGCCGAGTTGAGAGTGTATGCATACAAAATTAATCATTTCGTAAAGAACTTCGACATCTGGTACGATTTTAAGGTTTGAATGTGTCTTAAAATCAACAGGATTTTGTGAGTGAAGCTATATGTCTCGTCATATTGAGGAGCCTAAGTAGTATGAATCAGAATCGTCTTGATTAGACAATTAATGCATGGAACATTATGCGATGTGCGAATCACATCGTTGCCCTGCGTGGACGGACAAAATGTCCCCGGACAAAAAGTCCCGGACTAAATGTCCCGGACAAAATGTCCCTGGACAAAATGTCCCCGGACAAAAAGTCCCCGGACCAAATGTCCCCGGATGAAATGTCCCGGACTAAATGTCCCGGACAAAATGTCCCTGGACAAAATGTCCCCGGTTAAAATGTCCCCGGACAAAATGTCCCCGGACAAAATGTCCCCGGACAAAATGTCCTCGGACAAAATGTCCCGGACAAAAAGTCCCGGACAAAAAGTCCCAGGATAAAAGTAATGTCGCTACACTATCTAAACCCAGCGCATCGGCGCCTAGTAGTAGGTAGGTATAACAGAACATTCTTATCATCATCAATAACCTTGGGCTCAATGCCCGTAGGAGTCCGACGCCACTCTCTGTTCTGAGTCTGTCTCGTGCCATGTTGCCCAGCTTCAACCGGTCCGGTCAGCAGGTCTGCTCCATACCATAAACATCTTGGAGCACCTAGACCACCTTGTCTGATTGAAGAGAATCGTGAAAAAGAGGCACGAAGGACAACGTGGGTCAATGCCCGTTGTGTCCCACGCTCTCTCCCCCGACTCTCTCCATCGATCTGTCCTGACCGGCCTGTGCATATCTGCTCCACATCATGACACCTTAAAGCATCTGGGCCGCTATGTCACTTGTGTCGTGGTATTGGCGGATTACAATCGTTTTGGTTTTTCACTGCCAGCGTATCGCCACCCATCTGGCAAACCTTCCTCCTTTTGTCCGGGCTTAGGACCGGCACAGGGACGTTGTTGGTTCCCTGTGGCAGAGGATGGATGCAGTTTAACGTCGTGCCCAGGACACAAATTTGCCAAGTGGCTCAGCTATTTTTCATAGTATCTGCGTTTGTCCTTGAAGGTGTGTGTCCGGATCGCTCGCTATTTAGATAGTTTATAAATTATCCTAATTATAAGGTTTTTTGGTGAGACAATCGATCAGTCGAGAAATTATTTCTCGATCGTTAGCGCGAGGACGTAGACTATGCAGTGGCCTGACAACCTTCGGCCCTTGGACACTAAAGGCTTGGGGGCTCTTAAACATTAACTACACCACACTACAATGTTGCAAGACTGTTCTCTTTAGCCGTGGTTGGGTCGGGCGCGCTTCTCAGTAGATAGGCTACTAGTTTCATATCGCTATTGAAAAGAGGAAAAATTGACAGAAAATTTATCTGTTTCTATTTTTAAACTAAGAAATGTATAACTTTCAGGACTTGCTCGCGGACCCCCAGGCAGATCGCCGCGGTTGAGAACCGCTGACGTACAGTAATAAAAAAAGGTCCTATCCCGTTCCATGAGGAACATAGGGAGGCGCTCATCTCCTTTTCCATAGCCCTGAGCCAGCAATGGACGAATCCCAAGGTCCTGGACACGGGGCCAGTGTATCGCAGGACTTACTGTTTACTTCCCAGCTTACGCCGGTACCAAATTATACTGCTTGGTGACAGAGGCACGTGTGCGTAAACAACTTGCCCAAGGTTGTTACCGGGAGTCGAACCCGCAACCTCCCGCTCCGTGAGCGGACGCGTTACCGGTCCGCCACCAGGTCGCACAGTAATAGCCTACAATATAGACAAAGGAATTTAAAACAAAAACTCACCTTCTCGACTATACCCCCTCCTTCTCGACTATACCCCCTCCTTCATTATCCACCTTATCCTTAATTCCTCTTGTTATTTAGAACTTTAATTAAAGGTTGCGATACATAACACTAGTTTATCCACGAACTGCATAATATGGATTTTTTAATACATTAGGGCTACCTTAAAGTCTATTATTTGAGCACGACTGATCTACCCGTATACTCATACTGACTTTAGCCTATATTAATGCAATTCTCCATTAATTTACTGTTAATCCACTTCCACTTAACCATGGATACTGTTCCTATAGCAATTATATCAACGTTACTGGCCCTTTCCATACGGGACAAACCCCTCAAACCATCTGTACAATACATATGGCACGTTAAGTTCAAAAACGGATGTCTTGAAGTAGTATTCGTTAATAACTGAAATTCATATGAAACGATACATGTATACAATAAACAAAGGCCTTATGCGACGTAGTGTAGGGACATCACTTTTATCCTGCGAGTTTTTGTTCAGGGACATTTTGTCTGGGGACTTTTTGTCCGGGGACTTTTTATCCGGGGACTTTTTGTCCAGGGACATTTTATCCGGGGACTTTTTGTCCGGGGACTTTTTGTCCGGGAACATTTTGTCCGGGGACTTTTTGTCCGGGGACTTTTTGTCCTGGGACATTTTATCCGGGGACTTTTTGTCCGGGGACTTTTTGTCCGGGGACTTTTTGTCTAGGGACATTTTGTCCGAGACATTTTGTCCGGGGACATTTTGTCCTAGCACCTTGCCCTGTTATGGCGAATTTACGATTTGAATAGTCTAATGTTTACAAATGTTTTTGTAGCTCCTTTAACAATGCGCACTGCTGCTGTAAACAACGTTTCGTCGAGAAGAGCAAGCAGTCGTATATCTGACTATGCTCGGCCATAAACGGAATCTCGATCGGGTGTAACGAAACGCTGGAAAAGACAGACGCAAAAATGGCGCCAGAATACAAAGCAGCAGCAGTCGGTCGGGGTGGAGGGCCGGGAGGCGTTACGAGTTCTCGCGAGACATACTCGAGGATTACGGCTTTCTAACCAAAGATCCTAAATACGTGACTTATTCTCGGTTCTTGCTTTCTGTCCGGGCATGGCTGCACATCTGCACGAAGTCCCTGGCGGCAGAGCGAAGAAGCAGTGCGAACTATCATCGTCGACATTGGTTCGTTCATTTGCACCGCACGAAATCCACGCTATATTCGAGGCCAAGCGTATAACATGTAGACCCGAAGAGAGCTGGGAATATATTTTGACGAGAGAGGAGAAAAGAGCAGAGTTGTCCGGATGATAGATTGAAGCAAGTGAACTATCAAATCCAAATGACTAGGCGTGTACACAGAAAGCCGTGACCCCCTTTGCTTGCTTTATGCCACCGAGATATCAATCAGTCTGAGTGATTCTGGTCGGAACGAGAGATCGTGTGTCCCACCACAGACGAGATAGCAGACTGGACAGATAATTGAAGGAACCAACGTGACAACTGCTAGAAAACTGCGCTGCTACAATTTGCATGGTGCTGGTGGATCTAATAACCGAAAGCACAGACAGTGACCGATGTCACGAAAGGCAACCCACCCCACCCTTAGAACGGCAACACTCCCGCGATAGGTCGCTGCAGCACTTCCGTTGCGTTGTCATGGCAACTGGTTATAAATAGGCTTTGTTCAATGTCGGTGCCACCGCTATACATGTAAGCTTACATCATGCTTGCGAATAAGTTTTTCTTTATTGTATACAGTATACAACGGTTTTAATAGAGTGCGTAAAAGACATGGCGTGGTGCAGTGATGTCGTAATTGAATGATTCTCCGTTGTGTACTAGACCACGAAGCCAAACAATGCAACAAAAGATTTATATAGCGCACAGTTATCTGCTGCGTAGACGCTTAACATCGTTGGACTTGTATTCATTGCAGCTGCAGACAACAACTGAAGCAACGTTGCAGCATCGAGGATTTCTTTCGCTGGCGTTGGATTGCCATCGATTGATTCCTTAATTGTTACTATATACGCATTCGCTATATATATATATATATAATATATATATATTGTTACTATATGCGCATTCGCTATATATATATATATTTATATATGTGTATATATATACGGTGGAAGAGGTGGGAATGGTGGGGAAGGAAGAGGAGGGGAAGGAAGGGAGGAGGATGGGATGTTCCGAGATTAGATTAGTTGGCAGAACGTTGTTAAATAAGCCCGAAGGCGTTGCACGCGATGTCTGAACTCAGTTTTACTGTCGTCCAAATATCTTTACTACTTCTGCCAGGATCTGTCTCTGTCTCTGTCTGTCTCTGTATGTGTCTCTGTATCTGCCTCTGTCTCTGTTTGTGTCTGTGTCTCTGTATCTGTCTGTGTCTCTGTCTCTTCGTCTACTATTTCTTCAGTGACTTTCTCAACGTCTTTGCATCTCGTGAATTCTGACGCCATACCAGAATCAAAATTAATTTATCAGTTGTTACATTCTGGAATTATTTCGTCCGAGTTTCTTTCGGTTACAACTGCACTCCTTTCACAATAATTCATTGCTTATAAAAGACCGACCATAGTCCCATAGGTCTCCCTCACCCCCTCCCCCGTGAAAAGCAGCTGCAGGGCGATCGTTTGGGTCAGTTAATACAAACAAATGTCCGTGAAAACGAAGCCATCTGTTTCTTCTTCCTTCGTCCATTCGGGTCAACAATGGATTCGTGACATCGGATTAGGTCGACGGTTATTGTGCCGTATACCCCTCCTCAGCTGACGTTTCTCATATGATGGGTCATGCACATTGCAAAAATAATTGTACATTGTACAGAAACCAAGTGTTTTAACCTCCCGCATACATTTTCTTTCGCCTTTAACTTTACCTTGGAGATTGAATAGTGTTTTAGAAGACCAATCTATTTCCATCTAGTGCGAAACGGTCACAAAGAAGTCAATAAAGTATTCAGGAGTTAATGGAATAGCCAGGCAGCGTTAGAATTCTCACTATAATATAAATATTATAATATGCTCATTTCAAATTACCCAACGACTCGAAGGTGACGAAAAATGCTCAGATTCTTAGAGACCTGGTAAATTTATATAATTTTTTGAGTGATTCGCATATAATGAGGATTAGCACTTTCTTTGACATTTCCATTAATACCCGAATATTTGGGACTTCTTTTATAAATTGTCTACTTCGGAATTCGATTGGTCTTCTTACCTACTTAATTTCTCTCCCCATGATGACGATCTTTATTTTTATCGCTACTTTCAACTTTGCCTCTACTTTTACCTCTTCGGATCCTGTATCTTTGAGTCTACTTTTACCCCTTAGAATCCTGTATCTTTGAGTCTACTTTTACCCCCTTCGAATCCAGTATCTTTGAGTCTACTTTTACTTGTGTCTGCTTTTACTTCTACTCTAATTTAAGACTCTGCTTCAACATTGTTTTACATTTGCCTGTACTTTCACCATCACCTTTACTTTGGCCTTTATTTACATTCACCGTTGAATCCACTTTTCTTTAGCCTTTATTTTTTACCGTTGCCTCTACAAAGTCTACATTTACATTTGTCTCAAGTTCTACATTTTCTTCTTTTGAACTTTAACCTCTACGTTCAATAATTCCATCCTCTATATACGTTCAGCTTTGCTCTAGATATGGATGACCTTCACTTTAACCAATTTTTATGATTCGACAGCAAAACGTGACACGGATAGCATGGGACTAAAAAAGGGAATGTTAGGGGAATGCATCTTCAGTCGACATTTATTACAGTGGATCATCACATGTCGACGTATGACACTCGAGGGAAGACACGAGGAGACACGATTGAGGCAATAATAATAATAATAATCTGCTGCATGATGCGTCGTCATCGTTGGCTGATGCGCATGCGCAGCCTCGATTGCGACGGTCGAAGAAGACCTGCTGGAGATGATGTGAGAGCCAACATTGCCCCTCACTCCCCTACCTTTCGAGCAGTTGCCCAGTTGCCCCCCCCCACTTCCCTACCTTTCGAACAGTTGCCCAGTTCTCCCATCCAGCGGTCGTTGAAGCAGGTCAGAACGTCCGTCTGTCCACTGGACAAACACGTGACCATCGTCGTATCGCCATGTCTCTTCGTCACCGTGTGTGCTGAGATCGAGATGTCAGGACAACCGAAAACTAACAACAACAACAACAACAACAATAACAACAACAATAACAATAACAACAACAACAACAACAATAACAACAACAACATCAACAACATCAACAACAACAACAACAACAACAACAATGGCTTTGTAGAACGACTAAGACAAGTAAACAAATAAGATAATTATATCTATAGGCTTATACAGTATACAACTATACATGTATAGTAAGAGTAGTTTCTCTGTAGGATGCATTGCATACAGTTCCAACGAAATAATCGATTCTAATCCGACGTTGTAATATACTTCAGCAACTTTAATCTTTCATCTGATCTGGTTTACAGTCGATCTCGTCAAAACAAATCAATGGAGATCTCGGGTCAGATGAAACTTCGAGTAGACTATATAATAGAATTGACTGCCTGTCCATTGTGTCCAACCTAAATTAGCATAAATAGCCTAAATAATTATTTACTGTAGGCTGCTCTGACCAGAGCAGATTTAGGGGCTAATCCATCCAGTTATTCACCCATTAAACGACGGCGGAGGAGGTGGCAAAGGTGAAGAGGTGGAGAGAAGACAGTGAATTAAAAAGAAGATGCCAGTTATAAAGACGAAACAGACAAAGAATAAGGTGATGATGATGATTATGGTGAGAATGATGATGATGATGATGATGATGATGATGATGATGATGATGATGATGATGATGATGATTATGATGATGATTATGATGACGACGACGATGATGATGATGATGATGATGATTATGATGAGAATGATGATGACGATGATGATGATGATGATGATGATGATTATGATGATGATTATGATGACGACGACGATGATGATGACGATGATGATGATGATTATGATGAGAATGATGATGACGATGATGATGATGATGATGATGACAACGACGACGACGACGATGATGATGATGATTAACTGATGTTGATGATGATGATGATGATGATGATGATGATGATGATGATGATGGTGACGATGATGATGATGATGATGATGATGATGAGATGATGATGAATTGATAATGATAATGATACCTTGGTACTTAAGGATGATGTTCGCAGCATCCACCATGTCGATACCTTCAGAGATTTCCAGATGGACCCTGACGCTGCCGCCTCCTCCTCCTCCTCCTCCTCCTCCCTGGGTCGTATAGATGACCTTCTCCCTGGCCGCCAGACTGCATCCGGGCAGCTGGACGGTGAGGTTGCCCTCCTGAACGACGACCGTCCAGTCGCAGTCGGTTGGTCGTCGACCCATCACGACCTGAGGGTCAAGGACCGTAGCGAAGCTGTAGAGAGTGAGGTTGATCCTCTGACCCTTCTTCACCTCGATCAACCACGGACACTGGCTCAGACCGATCGACGTATCGACGGCTGTGACGCTCGACAGATGACCGGAAGTAGAAGTCGGTGAATCGAAGGAGAAGCCACCGTTCGTCGCACAGAATTGTGGACTTCCGCTCTGAACTGTGATGTCAAACAAACAGAAAATCTTAACATTAACATCTTCTTCAGATAACTCTGATGCAGTCACTGAAACGCTGATACGTTTGAATTGGTAAAGAAAAGGAATCAGGAAACAATTCCACTAATAAAATGTGTCTGGCTTAGAAAACAGTAGCTCAGTAGCTGTTCTCTTTCTAAGGCAAGTAGCTTCACAAGAATTTACATCTTCTCATGTTTGAAAGAATCTTGCAGAAAGAACCAGTGATAGAAGAAACTGATGGAATTACACGTATGACTCAGTAACACTTATTTGGAACCATGATACATGTCTTTTTCTGTGTTGATAATTATCTCCTATATCACTACTTCTAAGCTCAAAGAAATAACCCAAAGCCACTGTTTAAAAGCAATCGTATACGCAGTAAAGTGTTAACCACCACGCCAACACATGCACACTGATGTTTGAGGCTGACAGTAATTTTATCTAATAATATATATGTCCGACTGCCCGTTGTTGATCAGACGAACTGTAAGATTTACATTCTATTTTACCAAGTCAAATATATCGCCAGAAAGAGTAAATCATAATTATCAGCTAAATTCTCCGAAAGTGAGAGGCTCAGTAGACCGACCTGAACACAGGGTATTGGTTGGTCTATGCTTACGTTGTGGGAAACGGTCGCCTATGTATACATGAAACACGGCCAGAGATGTCGAGTCACACAAGTCTTAATAATTATCTTCGAGTCTTGTTTCAGACTGACACGAACGCAGGGTGATTACAGCAAGACATAATATAATAGGAGTCGAATTCGACTGTTTGGCAGTCATGCAGGGCTCGTATCACCCCCTCCAGCTCGTTTACCAACGCCATCAGGCAATGAAAGGCTGAGTCGACCTCTAGGATGGCACACATGACCTTCTGCTCTTCGTGCTTTTACCATTTCCCTGAACACCCTTCCTCACCTGGGTTTAAGTGAATTGGTAGCCTACTTCACAATTTCATACCAATTTTTTAATCTATTAACTGAGATTTCTCTGAAATTGTTACAATGTGTGCACGGCATTAAATGAGTCCTTAAATCACAGTTTCTTATATAGCGCCATCGATTTAGACTTCAAGAACAATGGCGACTAATAAAGACGTAATAACTGTAACACATAACAGTAGTGCAGCAGAGGCAGCAACAATGAAAGAATCAAGTCGCAGTTTCTGATAAAACCCAACAGCCTATTGTATACTGTGACTTACATGTATATTGTATACTGTGACTTATAAACAGCAGAGGATTTGATCTGTGAAGATATGAAATGGTTGCTGGTCAGTGGTCAAAAGCTGCTGAACAACGTCTCTGAGTGAAGTCGTTTCTGCACAAGCTACTATTATTACACGAAGTAGTAGGATTCTTAGAGTGAAGAAATTATGTGAACAGCAGCAGGTCCAGAGATGCGCTGGTTCCATGTCCAGAACCCCGTAGGACTTTTACCGGTTCAGTTCCAAAGAACGGTACATCTATGATCGGCGCTTCCACTAATTTGGATGCACATGGAGAAAAAATACGTTCGCTTTACAAAGACATATAGAGGATATAGACAGTGGTACCTTGAAGACATGAATAGGACGCTTCTAGATACGGCATCAGTTCCTTCGGACACGGATGGATGTTATGCAGCGTGACGTCAGGTATGTTAAGTTGACAGAAGTGACGACCGGAGCAGATCTGGTCGAGATGTGGAAGAACAACAGCAGCACATCCTGCGCTGCCGTGATTCTCGCGCATGCAACGACCGAACTGCATTCGACCGTATCGTGCGCTCGTCATCAGAATGACTTCATCAGATCCACAGCTGGCGTTGAACGTCTCCCACTGACAATACTCGGATAATTCACGACCTTGAAAATAACAATATAACACAAACACAACGTAAAGTTAACTAATTGAATCATCAATTGACTTTAAAATTAGGTAACAAAGAATGTGGTAGGGTCAGGTAACGTATGACATGTCAATGGGTGTTGTAGAGCAATCCCAAGCAACAAATCTCTCTCTTTCTCTCTCTCTCTCTGTGTCTCTCTGTCTGTCCCACTCTATTCATATAAATATATATAAATTATACATATACATATATACATATAATATATGTATATTTATAGCGTTACGGCCTTAGTTTATCAGGCATGCATACTGAAGAAGGCCGCGCCTTCTCCTCAACCTCTACCCTAGAAGCCAAACTGACCACAAATTTACTCATCCCATTGCCTGGTGGGACATAATTATAATGCCAACAACGGCGACATAAGAACGAAAGACGAACTGATCAATAGAAAAAAATATAAGGTGCTGCTGCGGTTTTCCTCCTCCCTCCAACTGCCCCGAGATAATTATCGATCTTGGTGGGTCTTGAGAACGAACCTATATTATTATCTCATAAGCTATGCTATCATGAAATAATCATATTATAATGCATAGCATGTCCTTCGAGGCTCCGATAACATGTCCCATCTGTTCGAGACAGCACGTATACAACCCACGACTTCATCCCCCTCCCAAGTCCCAACACAGGATGACCGTAACTTCTTCGTGTACGGGCTTCACATCAGAAAACATAGTCTGCTAACATTTTGATTAACCCATTCCATTATTCGATTATTAGATTAGCTCGGCTCAAATCATCATATTACATCACAAATGTTCAATTACAATTACAATTACAATCACTAAAATAAACGTAAAATAAACTAATGCACAATTGTAGCTGTCGATAAAAGTAGCTAAGTGTTAAACTATTATTTTCCTTCAAGCTGCGGTCAGGTCAATATTGTATATGTATATATTTATGCTTTTTTAATAGACATTAGACCTATAGTATATATAATATGATATACATGTAGGCCTATGCTATGTCAATTGTATATACATACAAGCAATACAGTATATCTGTCAATTAATAGTCCAGATACGAATATTACATTAAAATTAATTAAGCAAATCAGCCTATACGCTAATCCGAATCAATGTCACCGTTCTCAGAAAGCACGTGCACACCTGCATTTCTAAGCAGAGTTCCATTCGGAAGCACAGACCAAAAACGCAACAGCAAAGACCGAAAGGTGAACGGACGACCTCTGTCGGCCAATGCAGATTGACGAAAGCCGACAACGAGAATTCAACGAGAATTCAACCAGAATTCAACGAGAATTCAACGAGAATTCAACGAGAGCAGCAGCAGCAGCTGGGCAGTAAATTATTGACAGACATCAGACGAAAGTTGCGTTTCAATTCAGCTGCATTCTCACATTATAAGACGACTTCACTATGTATTAAGTATTAGGCTACCTATGTATTATGTGCTCGGTCAACTCCTTCATTGTCTTATCATCATCATTTATCTCATTATCATCGTCATCATCATCATCATCATCATCATCATCATCATCATCATCATCATCATCATCATCATCATCATCATCATCATCATCATCATCATCATCATCATCATCCATCTCATCCAGCAGAACATTCAACGATTTCAATTGTATCATCAATATCCATTGTGCAGCATGACAGCGCTTTGATCTGGTCTTTCTCTAGGGTTGTTGTCAATACGTTTTGTAGCTATACACATTCTAGTAATTTGCAAAAATACCAAAATACAACAATTTATGGTCGGGTGAGTTTTGAAGCTAAAGTGAGCGATAGGGTTCACTCCAAAGATTCAGCCGCAGAAGTCTAAAACCCACTCGTCACCAAGATATACGACAGACAAACATAGAAATAGTAATGGTAGGTCTATATCGCATATAATAGACCTATGTAGGCCTATGAACTAAGTCGCTTTGGTAAGTCACAAAAGTGCTGTGCTATTTAGTTGGGAACCGATTTAGTTTGGCATGACAAGCAAGAATTTAAAAATCACCGATTTCTTTCGAATCATAATTATGTTGTTGTTTCCGAGTTGAGCGGAAAGGTAGAAACAACAGGAAGCAGACCAATTCGACAAGAACGGGAAACAGATCATTTCTATACAGAGGAGCGGGAAACAGATCATTTATGAAAAGCGGATATGACTGTCAAGTTGTCATCGGTTGATTTTGACATTCCAGGATGACCGCGGTCACTCGATATATGCCACGACCAATTTACTCTGTCCACTGTGTTCAGTATGATCGACGTCACCGTTTGTCAGTCCTTATGTGAGATATGCAGTTCACTGAAAGTCGTCATTAATAATTGCAGTCAAAACATCAAAAGACAATTAAGCTTACTTGACTTATAAGCTTATAATAAGCTTCAAGAAGAAAAGTGACGCTCATTAAATTCCAGTAACATAGCCTACATGCCACAGAAGTCAGTCTTACGGTCGCCAGTGCCAGCGAAGTTCGCAATTATAATACAATTAGCCTATACAAGTATGCATTATACAAGCACGAAGAATGCAGATGTAGGCTAATTCGTTTATTGGGTTTGCGACGGGAAAGCAGAACTTCTTCTACAGCCCTAAACTAATAAGTCTGCTTAGTCGATGCCGTTCTAAACAGTTTCAGATCACTATAAACGGGAAACAGGTTTTGTGAGAAAAGGAAGCACGTAATTTTGACAAGAAAAGAAAGCAGAAAATATTTCTAGAAATAATCAGAATAACTCAACAAATACGGTAACACAAGAACGTGTTGGAATTTATAAAAGTTCTTCCCGATAATAATAAGCTTAGAGTCTAATAAAGCAGAGTCTTAGAGAACAAAAGACGCATGGTAAATCTACATCAACATCGGATCAGCATTTTTCCTTCGATCCGTTAATATAATGCTAAAAGTTATTTTGCACACGTCATAGGTCCATAAATGTAATTCTAGTTGCAATTGACCATCAAGTTGTTCTACCCCTTTAAGAAGCACGAATTTATTTTTCAAAAGCTCTAATAAAACAAGAAAAAAGCAAATTATCAAAAATGTTATAGGCCCTATAATAGCGAAATCACCTATTTATTTCCAATCATGCATAAATTGCGTATAGGTCTAATGATGTTGTTTTCAAGATGAGCGGAAAAGAGGAAGCAACAAAGGCGCGTGGTTGTGTTCTTACTTTCATGTAAGACTTCGTAAAAACTTGTCTTCATTTTTTAGTCTCATTTTACTTGGTTTAGACAATTTTGTCATCGTTTGATAACATTTAATGAAGTATTCAGCTAAAAAGAGTAGAACTATTATTGGCGTCTCAATCGGTCTAGATATAGCCTACGGGAAAGTTGAAGAAATATGAAGATATAGAGGAGTTTAAGGTGGAGTGGATAAAGTATAGCCTATGCATGTAAGTGTGGCTGGAATCAGTGAAAACTTAACTGATTGCAACCGTGAAGACGCGTTGACTAGTTCAGAATAAGCTGAAAATGAGAATGGAAATGAATTCGACTGTTAACGTTTAAATACACACAAGGGTGTACAACTGTACATTGTACTTCGACGGAATAATTGAGGAGCTAAGAGCCAATCAGAAGTCGGACTCAATGAACTTTACATCCGTCGATGCTAAATAAACTAAAATGCAAGAATTGGAATATCTATCCAGTTTCCTCTTCCCATTCTTTCGATAAAGTTGATTATCCTAACGACATATACGAGAAAGTAAATGGTCAAAGCACTTACACATCATTGTCTAATTTCTCAGACATAGCAGTTCTTTATTAAATGAAACAATAGTTCTTTATTAAATGAACAGGGATTGGCTGTCAGGTTGAAGTACATGTGCAATTGTGCATTCATGCTCATTTCCTAAACCTAAACAGACATATCGCGGGACATTGTTATTTAATCGTTTCAAAGTTCAATTAGCTTTACTTTGAGGCAGGTATTGTGTTGGGACTTGCTGTCTGGCAGCCATGCAAGGTGACCATCATGTCCTAATGCTCGTTTTACCAATGCTATCTTCCGATTGAAAGACGGCATCGACTTTTGGGGAGATTGCAGGAAGCGATCTCACATCCCTGCGCCCTTTTTGCCAGAGTGTTTCCATTATTCTAGACCTCTCTCAATACATTGTCCTTGATTTCGTCGCTGCTTGGTTCGGTTTGCCACGGTATAAAATACATTTGCAGCACCATAATATCTATTTTATAGAAGAGTTAGAGATCGCAAAACGTAGGTTCGGTAGCAGCTGTGAAAAGCAGCTCGTAACAAGAAATGCAAATGTGCCGCAATTTCACATTCACAACATTTTGTCTTCGTTGCTGGCGACACATACGACAGAAAACTGGAGCATCGAGTCACTGGAGTCTGTATAAAAACTGGTTCGCAGAATTAAGGCAGTGACAGGTGACCAGCGCAAGACCAGTCAGCTTCATCTGCCTCTGCGCTTCTCATCAGTTGCCGTTCAAATTGGATGCACTTTGTGTGTGATTGAAACAACAGGAAGGCGATCAACCAACGACTGAATGACTGAATGACGGATTATACGTACAACTGACCAATTTAATTAGTTGTCAATTTAATTAGTTCGTTTATGTATGAGTGAGGTGGCATAATGAAGATATAAATTTGTCATATTGGCAACAGCAGCAGCAGCAGCAATAGTAGTAGTAGAAGTAGTAGTAGTAGTAGTAGTAGTAGTAGTAGTAGTAGTAGTAGTAGTAGTAGTAGTAGTAGTAGTAGTAGTAGTAGGAGCAGTAGCAGCAGCAGTAGTGGCAGCAACTCATAGGGTATTCCAAGAGAAAGCTGACGAAAGGACAGTAAAAGTAACACAACGCAGTGAAACAGAACTGTTATAATTATTATTTCTACCACGCATATAATTATTATTTCATGGACAGAAATGTTGACTAATGAACGAGTTTACAAATTAGCAGGGACAAAAAGCGAGTTATTAGGTCATGTCAAAACCCGGAAATTACGTTACTTCGGTCACATTCTGCGACAGCCGGACAATATTGAAAATAGTGTCATGACGGGATTAGTGCAGGGTGTTCGCGGTCGCGGTAGACCTAGAATATGCTGGCTTGATAACATCACGCTGTGGACCGGTTTATCAAGAGCGGCGCTATTGCGGACTGTAAAGGATAGATATTGCTGGAGTACTTTGGTCCACTCATGTAGCCAACCGTCGCGCAGCGACGTCGGCGTATTGACATGACATGACATGACATATAATTATTATATGCGTGGTAGAAATAATAATTATAACAGTTCTGTTTCACTGCGTTGTGTTACTTTTACGGTCCTTTCGTCAGCTTTCTCTTGGAATACAATTATTGTGGTCACCTGCATTAAAGGTATTATACGCTTATCATGGGATAAAGGTAAAAGTACATGTGTACAGGTCGTAAATGCTTAAAATGGCTTCAAATGTGCATGGCAAAGCACAGTTTGCGTCTCATATTAAGCTGAACGTTAGTGAATTAACAACACGATTTCGACATTAACTGCGTTCCGTGATGGCCTTAACGAAGAATTGAATCTGTTAGCGCAGTGTAGAATGCTATGGTTTTCATACACTAGCTATAGCCTATAATATATATAATATGTGGTGAGTGGTGAATGATGTAGCAAGTCAGTAGTCAGTTCTTACCTCAAATGCTACAGCCAATTACAATCATTTTCATCGTACTGATGTTACTCATTCGTGTGTTTACGTTTTATGTTTACCAATTAGAGGAGGCTCGCATTAACCATTGCCATAATTATTATTAAGTCTAGGTGCATTAACCCAACGGTCGACCCCGTTTACTGACTTCTAAGAAAGACATTCAGTTTAACTGCCGTGTGTCGATCATGTCTTCTTCGAGTCATTTGTTGAAATGACTGAGATTCTCGTTAAAGAAAGACATAATCTTCTTCTTTATTAAGGCGATCGACTGGCGTCACACAAGCACAGAAATTGCAGTAAATCACGGACAGGAAGACGATGCTGTTGTTGGTCTAATTTAGGTGTAGATTTTATGACTGTATATCGTGCTTGAAATACATTTATTTGTTTTAATTTTATGACTAGGTTTATTTATAAGCGTTCGTTAGAATGGCGAGTGTTATGTTCTCTGACGACAAGGATCTCCACGAGTAGCATGAAGTCATTGGAGCACGAGGTAAGCATTCTATGTCAAATTTGTCAATAGATTTTCTCGAAAGAAAATATTGCAAAAACAGATATAAATTACGAGAAGAAACGCCTAAAAGAAACGAGAATTGATGGCCGTTCCCTACCCACCGTTCCTCAAAAATCTGGGAGTTTCGTCGATATGGGGAGGAGGCAGTCTAATGGAATCGAAGTGTATGTCCTGTGGAGGAAACAGTGAATAACTTTCGTCTTCTGTCGTGATCGACCAGTTGGACCTGGGTTCGAAGATTGACGTTCTCTGTTGACGTCCGACACTTGCAAAGTCTCTATCCGCTAACCACTCTTCTACGACTTCATTCATCGACTCTCTGTCTCTCTGTCTCTCTGTCTCTCTGTCTGTCTATCTGTCTGTCTTTGCATGTCTGTCTATCTGTCTGTCTCTGTCTGTCTGTCGATCTTCCTCCCTAACTATATAGCAAAGTCTGGCAGTTCCGTCGATATATGGGGAGGGGTCAGTCTAAGGGAATCGAAGTGTATGTCCTGTGGAGGAAACAGTGAATAACTTTCGTCTTCTGTCGTGATCGACCAGTTGGACCTGGGTTCGAAGATTGACGTTCTCTGTTGACGTCCGACACTTGCAAAGTCTCTATCCGCTAACCACTCTTCTACGACTTCATTCATCGACTCTCTGTCTCTCTGTCTGTCTGTCTGTCTCTGCATGTCTGTCTCTCTGTCTGTCACTGCCTGTCTGTCTATCTGTCTCTTTCTGCGAATCCTTCCGGCGGTCTCTTACACTATCTTGACCCCATGACCCCACCAATTCCTCGTGAGACTGGACCCTGACGGCCATCGACGACATTCGATAAATTATAAGCGGCCATTACTTAGCAACAGTACATCAAACCAAATCAGAACAGTTTATTTCCTGAATACACACAAGAACAATCAAGACAGTGAACTGTAGAATTGTACATATTTAGTGGTTATCAAGGGGATGACTAAATACAATACATGACCGATATCGTTATGGCTATACTTACACACAGTTAATCTAAGAGCAAATCATGACACTATAGGCTCTAAATATTATTATCATTATTTGCTTGCACGACAGTAGTATATACAGTTATACACAGTAAGCTTATTTAATAGTCGCACGACGGTTTTTCCAATGCCTGTCACAACATGAGATTGAGATAGACAGGGGAGACTGGACAGCGTGGACATGCAGAAGCCACAAACTGAAATACACACAGAAAGACGGCGCATTGAATGCTCTTTAAAAACTTTAAATGTTTTAAAATTTCGAAGGCCATAGATTCAATCGTCGTTGCTATCTTTCTCTGAGAAATTCTGTCTTAAATTTCTATTTATAGCAGACAAAGGAAATGATTGGGACAGAGAGAGAGACAGACAGAGAGAGAGACAGACAGACAGAGAGAGACAGACAAACAGAGACAGAGAGAGACGGAGAGCCAGAGAGCCAAAGAGACAGAGAGACAGAGAGACAGAGAGACAGAGAGCCAGACAGAGACAGAGACAGAGAGAGACAGAGAGACAGAGAGAGACAGAGAGAGACAGAGAGAAAGAGAGAGATGGCTGATTGATGGGTGGAAGTGAAAGATGGAAAAACAGGTTAAAAGCGGAGATGGTGGTTGGACCGAAGGGTATTTTGCTAAATTATAATGGCTGATTGGGTATAACATTGTGAGAGCCGAACACTTCAATGTAATGTTCGTGCGTCTTATAAGCGGATTGACTACGCGTAGAATTCTTGAATTTGTTAAAGTCTTTGCAATTGAATTCACTTATCACTGTAGAGTGTAGACCTAGAGAATATCGAAAGTAGGCTACGTTTTGTTGTCTTCAGACGATTTATTACACACACGATTCAGAGAGAGTGTAAGTCTCCGCAAATAGAGTTCAAGACACTGAACTTTGGCACTGCTCGCCACCGAGACATAATAATATATTATTATGTGACTACTTGAAGGTATCCTAGTCTCCTAGACTCTCGCTGTCAGTTTTGTGGACCACAGTCGAGCATAATAGACACATGGACAACAATCATTTTCATGACCTAAAGGTTTCGGTCAAGTGTTTCAAATGAGAGAGAAAGAGAGAGAGATGGAGACAGATAAAAAGAGATACAGAGAGAATGAAAGAAACACGGACATTCGGAGGATCAGACAGAATTAGACAGCGAAGCGATGCAGCCAAGAACTCACGGAAACAAATCTAGGTTATAATATAAACAGTAGAGAGAGAAAGCAAGCGAGAGAGACAGACATGCAAACAGAGAGACAGACACGCAGAGAGAGACAAAGAGAGAGAGAGAGAGAGAAACAGAGACACAGACACAGACAGAGACACAGACAGAGGCAGAGAGATATGCAGATACTATATTATGCGTTTCTGTGTTTGTTGCGGTCGAGATTGCGGTTCCTGGCGCCGCAAACAATAAAGTCTGGCGTTGATTTGAGCAACGTCATCGATTGAAGACAGAGGAGTGGCAGTGGCAGTGGCGGTGACGGTGGCAGTGACGGTGGCAGCTAAGCGATATACTTGGCCAAACGAAATCCTTTGATCTGCGGCGGTTAATTGTTTTTTGTCGCCGCATTGACGGCCATTTTATTCGCATCCAACTTCTATTTCGATATATATTCAAACATTTGCTGGATTCAACCGATCGACCAAATGTCTTCAACTATTGACTGTCATGGATGACGTCATGACGTCATCAGAAGTACTCAATGCTCAGTATTTGTATTTGTATTTGTATGGTCCATGCATTGCCTGTGGCATGGAAACATATCGATGAACACGCAGCGCAATGCCGTCATAAGTATATTATATATTTAGTAGGTCTACATAGCAGATAGCAGCAAAGATATACGAGAAAAACTAGCAAGAGGACTCAACACAGGGACAGCGTTGAAGACAATATGGAAAAGTCATAATATAAAAATGATTACCAAGATCAGACTTATGAAGGTGTTGGTATGGCCAGTGGCGACTTATGGGTGTGAAAGTTGGACGATCAGAAAAAGAGAAGAGGACAGAATAAATGCTTTTGAAATGAAATGCCTATCTTGAGAGTACAATGGACGGAGAAAAGAACAAATGAATGGGTACTGGAGAAAACTGGAACAGAAAGAACCTTATTGAACTCGATAAAAAGAAGGAAACTCATTTACTTCGGCCATTTGATGAGAAAACAGGGGGGCTGTATGGAGAAGGAAATAATACAGGGTACGATGTCGGGATCAAGGGCAAAGGGAAGACCGAGGATGGGATGGATCGCTTATGTCATCACATGGATGGAACTACCACTCGAGCAGATATTGAAGGAGACGGAGGACAGGAAAAAGTGGCGAAGGCATGTTCATGAAGCGACCAACCCTCGAATCGAGGAAGGTTAAAGACAAGACAAGACAAGACAAGGTCTACATATATGATATATATCTTACATATCTTGTATATCGTATGTGTAGGCCTATATATAGGCCCATATGCATCTCAAAAGACCGAGCAACAACACGCGCAGCTGTTCCTATGTGCGCTGTATAAATAGTTAAGGCCGTTTTGTCTATATTACCATAGGCCTATTTAATATATATTGAGGTTTGTTTAACTATATGTATATATATATATTATATACATAGTTAAACAAACCTCAAGGTTTGAATGGCGGCGATATAAAGGAAAGCGAGGTATAGACAGACGAACGATTGATTCAGAGCACGAACTGTGTGACTGATGAACTAAGTGAATCCGTCTAAATAATGGAGAAGTATTTTATCTTTTAAGGAATCGCAAGCTAATCGAATCGCAGCAGTGCAGCTATAATATTATATGGAGTTGCGTATTAACCCTCGGGCTACCAAAAGGGGTGGCTGCCACCCCTGCCACATACATTTTCCGTACAACAAACCTGTTTAGCATAGAATAAAATTTTGACGCTTTAGATTGCTGTACGGGGAACTACATTACACACATTTTGAGGTAAAATGTGTGATGATACCCCACACCATACAAAGAGTTATAGCATACCCTAAATGGCCAAGTTGCTATAGAAGGTAGGTGGTATCCAACCATCCCTCAGTTCATCGACTATATCGTATTCATAATTCGTTATGGCAGAGAAACAAATTACGTCATTCTTTAGAGGGAATGCAGGTCTATATTCTCATGTCTACTACTTTGCCTTTTGAAAAACGGAAATGATTGTGGCTTTAATAGAAAAATGTGAAAATTTAGGCTATTATGTTTGTATCCAACGCAAACCGATATTTATGCATACAAACGTCTGTCAGCAGCTAAAGAACTTACAATGAGCTGCAACAAATATTTAAGATGATTTTAGAAATAGTAGGGCCTAATGCTTGTGAAGATGACGTTGATGATGATGAAGACTTTGTCTGACATAGCAATGCAGTTCACACTAAACTGGATTGATCTGCGTAAGCACGCACCGCCACCTTTTAGCCGGACGGTTAATATTACTAAACTGACTGCCTTCGATCATGCATGTGCAATGTTCATAATTCTCTTTCTAATCCAAACTTAAGACTCACACAACGCTTCCAAGAAATAACGCAAATTGGTCCAACGGACAGACTTATAAGGCATACTCGTCAAGTCAAAAAGCTATAGAGTTGCAGCTGCCGAAACCCCTTACAGCTGCCATTTTGCAATGAACTACATGTAGAGCTAATCATGCACATTTTTAATCACGTGCTCATTTCTAATCACGTGCTCATTTCTAATCACGTGATCATTTCTAATCACGTGATCATTTCTAATCACGTGATCATTTCTAATCACATGTTCATTTCTAATCACGTGCTCATTTCTATGGCGTTTTCCACAGAGAACCAATCGTTGACAGGATCATGCGCAGAGGCCTCCTACGCAATTGCGCATGTCTGGAAAGACCACTGCAATTATACATAATAATTTTATGACAAACAAGGTCCTTACTTCCATTTTCTAAATTAGATCATATTGGTTGCATGTTATAACGTAATGTATACCTGCATTACATTGTGCATTGTTATAGAACAGTACAATAGCCGTGCTAGGCCTATATCGATACACAAGACGTTATAATTAGGCTATATCCGATAGGTCTATATATATATATATATATATATTATAATATATACAAGACTACATTATTTGCATACAATATTATTCAGCAAAATTCCTCAGCTATGAGGTCTTTTATTTGAAGAGATGGCAAAACGTAAAAATATCGCATCGACACAAGAAAAAATGACAAATTTCGTCTAGACCATGAGAACGAAAATAAGGATGCAGCAGACTGCCAGCAGTGTAGTGAGAAAGAATTCACTTCGAAAAAACTCCGTTCACTTGTCAATCATTACTCTTCACGATGCGATTGTTCTATGCGCGTCATCGTGGAACACATGATTGCACGGGGACTGGTAATCCTGGCTTCGGATGATCGATCATCTTCCCTTGTCTCTCTCATTCGCAATCCATCATCTCCTCCTCGCTTCTCCCTGCAGCGCTAAGCTTTCGACGACTGCTGCCATCGTATATTATACGTATTGTTATATAAACAATGCACCAATAACAATTCAATAGTTTATCGGAAGAGTTCGTCACTGGATTTAAATGATCGTAAGGCAGACGGGGCTACAACCACCCACCTCTAGCAACATCTTCTCTCCATTCTTCTCCAATTGTTTTTTTATGAAGGAGAATAGCTGCTATTCTCTGCTACTCTCTTCTTTGCAGTCTAAGCTACTTATAGACGCAAGCTGCTGCAGTGCCTCCATTTCACTGCAGATAGCAGAGAGATTCCATTAGATGGGAAATCTGAGGATTGACGTCCGAGTCAGGTTACGAAATCATTCGGAATAAATCGGAGACGTCGAAAGATGGACGAAGACTGAGAATCAGATGGACTCCGACGATAAACGAATCGTCTGATGTTTGCGACCATTTCAACTTATGACTCGGATCACTCAGAGAAAAGTCACGATCTCATTCACACGGAAGGACGCGAGGACTGACGGACACGTTTGACAGACTAATTGACTAATTGACTGAGTCTGTCTGTCTGTCTATCTATCTGTCTGTCTGTCTATCTGTCTGTCTGCACGTCTGTCAGATTTTTGTCTGTCTGTCTGATTCATAGAAATGTGCGCACATATATAGGTATCCGGAGAGATCATAGATATGTTGTCAGAAGAGAAAAACTCACAAGCAACGACAAGCAGAGACAGAGGGAAAGAGAAATACACAGACAGAAAGACAGACTGATGAAATCTGAAATATGAAGAAAAGCATCAAGCTGATAATCCAGTCAGTTTACAAAAAGGGATTTTATGTATGTTGTTGTTGATGAGCCTAATGAAAGAAGTAGGCCTAGACTATGTTTTGAGTGCAGGCGAATGACATGACATCAGCCCGCGTTCATCAAAAGACATTATTCGGAGTCTTGAGAGAGATTTTTCGCCCAAAAGCAGTAACTCAGCGAAGAGATAGCAGCGGCTTATAAACATTTCTTCAAATGTTCTTCAGCCTCTGAGCGACTTCCAATTATTTCACAAGGAGCAATATTTGCTGTTCTTTCATGCATCGCACTGCAGAAGTAATTCTCGTCTTTATGAAGCGAGTCCTGCTGCACCGAATTCCATTTCGTCGGATCAAAGAACGTTGCGTTAAATTGCGTAAAATTACAATATTTATGGCTGTCGGATGAGCAATATACTTCTGTCCTTCAAACTGAATGAAGTCTGCAGCAGCGAAATCTTATCAGCGAGACACAAACTATGCAATTGTGCATTTCTAATGCGTTCCATTTGACAGGACAGTCATATAACAAAGACAGCAAATGCCACGAAGAACGACCTCTGCGTGTGGTGGGCGACAGATTGACGAAAGTCGTCAACGAGAATTCAACGAGAATTCAACGAGAATTCAACGAGAGCAGCATGCAGTAGCTGCATGAGTATAACACAGTAAAGATTGAGAGACGTATGACGTGGCTTGCGTTCCAATTCAGCTGCAGTCTCATATTTTATGACGACCTCCACTATATATAGATCTATATACATATAAATAACTGCATCTTCGAGCACTAAACACGCTACATGACAGTCTATCAAGAGAGTGTGCTTGTTACTCTATATAAATAATTAACATTTGGCGAATTCGTACATGTTCAGTGCAATTCATGTTGCCACCATGAGTTGTTTTTGCACCATGAGTTGTTTTTGCACCATGAGTTGTTTTTGCACCATGAGTTGTTTTTGCACCATGAGTTGTTTTTGCACCATGAGTTGTTTTGCACCATGAGTTGTTTTGCATGCACATGTCCTGTCTCTGCCACGAAGGTGGAAATAGATGTAAGAGTAGATGCAAGTGGAAATGGATGTAATAGATGTAAGTGGAAATGGATGTAATATCACGCAATGCACTGATTCCGTGTCTAGAACATCGTGAGACAAACCATAAATTGCAGATCGATGCCTTCGAGCGTCAATCGACCGTCAATCATAATCCACGACAAACAAAATAATATATACACAAGCGATTGGAAATAATGTATAAACATTAAACACATGCACACATCAGAAGGCACCGTGAAATCATCCAGCGGGATCCGTTAACCTGTAAACAGTGAAGACCTGCACACGGAAACCCTCCGTCGACATGACTTAGCCTATAGGCCTACTCAGTGAGCGTTGCCGTGCAGTTTTCTTTCGAAGGCGACTTCGACTGCAATTAGCACGAGATTCGAATTTGTTGATTTGTTGCGAAAGTCAGTCAATGGAAAATGTTTTACTCTTCAGAGTAATATTTTCTTGCAATTGAATTCGCTGAACGTTCTTATACTTCTTAAAGAACTTCACCAACAGTTATAGACACGCGTGGCAACGCCTTTGAAAGGATTGTTTACATACAGGGTGGCTCAGTAAAAAATGTATCACGGGTAAAAATGCAACACATGTAGGGTCAAATTTGCAAACTACATCATGGTTACTGCTTCTCCTGACTTGTTTTACGGCAGCACGGAAAGACTGCACCTCATCCCACACAGTAAACGTAAACATTAACCTTGATATCTCTTACCAGACTCATTGAATAAACTGCACATTTTATTCTAGGCATCTGGTTTTTCCCAGCATGCAGCACGGTGCGCCTACATGCTCACACGGCAACGTTGGCACAAGACTTTATGGCCACTAAATTCATTGACAAAGATGAATGGCCAGTGGCTACCAAACTCGCCAGACCTTAACCCTCTTGATTATCACGTCTGTGGTGATAAATGCTGGAACGCTAAAAGACATTTAGGCCTAATCCCATGTCGGTGAACATTGATGAGCTGAAAGAAGTCCTGCTGTTGGTATGAAACCAGTTGCCGCAGGACTCGATCAACAAGGACATTCTTAGCTTCACAAAAAGAATTCGAGCTTGTGTGAAAGCAGCATAGTGGACACGTTCATTATACATGTACATTAGGATAAACTGCCAAACGGAATTCTTAGTTTTAGCAAAAAGCGATTTCATTTGAAATGGAAAAATACATAAGGACGCATTCCTGCATGCGATTGATATAATTATGCGGTCAACGCGATTAATATTAATTTTTAATCGAAATGCAGTCATAGTTTCTAGTGGAACAATCAAATATTAGGCAGTTAGGCAGGCTGACGGATATGATTGAAGATTATGTGACTAAGCTTATAGACACAACATAAAAAGAGTAGGAATCGTGATAGGATTGCTTGAATTTATTTTATAAACTCATTGATGAAATCAGCTGGGTTTTTTTCTTGTTTGGTTCAGTACAAGCAGCCTACCAGGGCTGATAATTATAATCGGGAGTTTGGGTTAGGAGTTCCCTTTGCCACAGAAAATCGCATACGAAGAAAATGAGAGTATGATTTGTATGAGACGAAAGTGAGAACGCACCGACTCAATGGGTCAGACCATCTCTCATTCAAGACACCTCGTCTCCTCAGAGACCAAATGTTTCTCTATCACGACTGCCAGCCACAAACCACGCCACAATGAACACATCTATTACTTGATGAGAGATGGGCAAAAGCAGGAAAGAGCTCCAATAACAATAATCGGTGCAACATAATAACATATCTTGCAATTTGCTCGAGTTATAACTTGTAAACTGCAGGCATGGGGTTAATCGTGTGGAACATCAGTCTTTGAGAATGGATAAATATTCCTGGAAGAAAGCAGAGAGACAAACACACATACTAAAACTCAGAACCAATGCCCTAATGATGCGTTCTGTTTACCAGTGATATAAGGGCTGACAAGGCAAAGAATAAGCACAGCCGCATACATTATTACATATAGACCTACCTGCATAGGCGTAGGGGACATTTCAGCGTTGGGGGGGCAAAAATTAGACTTTTGCCCGAAAATTTTTTTTCGTCCGGCCGAAATCTTAAGAAAAATTTCCGTTACGTTTGCCCGAAAATTCTGACGACGTTTTTCTAGTCATCCGGCCGAAATCTTCTGAAATTTCCCGTTACTTTTTGCCCGAAAGGTTTTTTGTTCGGGCAAGTCTGATTTTTCGGGCAAGAAGACCCGGAAAAATAAAAAAAGTAAAAAATTTGTAAAACTTTTTTTATTTTTCCGGGTCTGCTTGCCCGAAAAATCAGACTTGCCCGAAATTTGGGGGGGGGGGGCATTTGCCCCCCCCCTGGACCCCCCGCCTCCTACGCCTATGCCTACCTGGACCTCGTTGTTGGTTTACGCGACAAATAAATACACAGATAACAAACACGGCGAAACAGAGACTGAGTCAGAAAGAGGAGTAGACATGATAAGCAGAAGTAGAGTCAGAAGAGAGAGAGAGAGAAAGAGAGAGAGACAGAGACAGAGACAGAGAGAGACAGAGAGAGAGACAGAGAGAGAGACAGAGACAGAGACAGAGACAGAGACATAGAGAAAGAGAGATTCAAAATCACACTCAGAACCGCATATTCAACACCGTTGTTGTATGGATGAAATGACGTCTGAAGTGATTTTAATCTCGAACGTATATAATACTTATAATTAATAAATTATAGTTACCAATTGATGTAAATAGAGTGAAGCCGTGGTGATCTGAAGAAACCAAGTCGTACATGAACTCAATCATACAAACCCCACTGCATGTGCTGCATGTGCTGCATGTGCTGCATGTGCTGCATGTGCTGCATGTGCTGCATGTGCTGCATGTGCTGCATGTGCTGCATGTGCTGCATGTGCTGCATGTGTTGCATGTGTTGCATGTGCTACATGTGCAGAATGTGCTGCATGTGCTGCATGTGCTGCATGTACCGCATGTGCTGCATGTGCAGAATGTGCTGCATGTGCTGCATGTGCCGCATGTGCCGCATGTGCCGCATGTGCTGCATGTGCTGCATGTGCCGCATGTGCCGCATGTGCCGCATGTGCACTCTTCGTTCTCACATCATTGACTTTTAATATGTCTAAGAAGTCATTAATCGTTGATGTATCGTCAACGAGTGTTAATGTAAATCTACTCGGATTTATATAGCGACCGCATACATGTATTGTATGACCTTGACCTTGATCATTCTCAATGAATTGATCGGTTGAGATCCTTCAACACCACTGCTGACCGTTTGAATGAACGACACGTCATGTAGGTCACCGTGCATGGACCGTGCTAAAGCGAGATTGAAATCTCTCTGAAATAAGCAACATGCATCGGGAAGCGAACTGTGTTATTTACTCTCTTCAATCACATGTTTATTCCTGAGAAATGCAACTTACTTGAACGTACTGCGACATAAAGTTTCATTCTGAATCCTTACACATAATACTCGTGGAAGAGACAGACAGACGGACATAGACAGACAGACAGACAGACAGACAGACAGACAGACAAGCAGATACAAAGACAGACAATTACCATACGTGTGTGTGTGTGAGCGTGTGTGTGTGTGCGTGTGTGTGTGTGTGTGTTCATAATGGCGGTAGTCGAGTGTTTGTGTATGCATCGAGTTATCTTGAAGACAATTCAGGCAGATTATAATATACGCTGCCTATGTCATCTCCTCTGCAGCCATTGTTCCTTCTTTTCCTCCTCCTCCTTCTCCTCACGACCAACGCAGCTGTTCCACTGCAGCAACAGCAGCGCCGACATATTCATCATCATAATCATCATCATAATCATCATCATCATCATCATCATCATCATCATAATCATCATCATCATCATCATCATCATCATCATCATCATCATCATCATCATCATCATCATCATCATCATCATCATCATCATCATCATCATAATCATCATCATCGTCATCATTGGGCAGTGATTTAGACTCTCTCTCTTTCCACCCGCTTCCCCTTGTGTCCATCTCTCATCGTCTGGTCCCTTGGGTCGTTTCAAACAGCACCCGGCGAAGAAATTACTCGCAGCACCATGGTTAACATAGATAATTAGATAACGTCAAGAAACTGACATGCAACCAAAAAACGTATTCAATCCGATGCGATTTCTTGATTCACGATTTTGCCGCGTCTGATGGATGAACTCTTTTCGACCGCACAACTGCACTTAGCAGATCGTATCCCTTCGCGGCCATTGGTGGATTAATCCGCGCACTCGGTCTGTCGGTCGAATCTGGTAAGTTCATTTTGGCTAGCGGAACCGAAAGAAAGCCGAATGGAACCGAATGGAACCGAATGGAACGGAACGAGAGCGAACGGGAACGAAGAATGCTAAGTGGAACTGAATGGAACCGAGTAAAAAGGAACGGCTTTATTAAGTGAATCAGGAAAAGACATGACGAAGCACAAACTGAGCAGAAGACTAGAAGCGCAATGATCATGAAACCTGTTGGAAAGTGTAGGCCCCCTAATCTTATCGAAAGATGTGCACTTTAGATTACGACTGTTCACAAACGGGACGTTTTAACTTTTAATTTAACATAGAAAACTTCATAAGCACCAATAATTATTATATAGCAACAAACTATTATAGATGCTAACCGATGCTTCATCAAGCGTTAAGAAGAATTTGTCATCAAGTATAGGCCTATTGCATTTTTAGAAATGATCGTCAACCAATCACATGTCACCATACAACGTGGCTCCCGTGGACTTGTCTGATTATACATGTATATTGCCAAGAAAAGTTGTTTCTTCTTTTGCGTAGAAATGAAAAATTTGGGAACTCAGCGACGCATTTTATGTTACAGACATGTTGTTGTATGTTACAGACAATGTCATGTTGAGAACGAAGGTTGAAAAGTTTGTAGATGAAAGAAAGAATGTTGATATAAGCTTAAAGTGAAAGCAACTGTAATTAACAAAGACTTTAACACTGTATCTGCATGCTGGAACTGTATGCCTAGGTTATAATGCGTAAGCTTATGCGATGCGAAGAGGATTTGAAAGGCCCTGGCAATGGACTGCAGAGCCTGCGTGTGTCGTATAAGTAGCCTACCCAACGAAAATCGGTTCATTCGGAAGCAATGAGATGTCGTCCGATTCCACTCTACAGTGTTCAGTTCAGGTCAAATGAAACCGATATCGGATCGATTTGTTGTCCATCGATCTATCGATTGATCTATCGATTGATTGATTGATTGATCTATCGATCTATCGATTGATTGATCGATTAATCGTTTGCTTATTGGTTGTAACCGGCATTGAAATCTGCTTGTTTCATTGAACTGCCATCAGTCACAGGATGACACAGTATACAACATGACTGACGATAAATGATGCACGTGGGAGACGACAGACAGACAACCGACTGTGTTTCTTAACACAGGACGAGCTAAACGGTGCTCCCCCACCCACCCTGGCCACCCACGTGACTCACCCCCCCCCCCTACAGTCTATAGAGGTAACGGTATGGTTATGCTACGGCAACATATAAATTGTCATCGTTATTATTGAAGGTCACACAAACAGAAGCACACAGACAGAAGCACACAGACAGCGACACACGGACAGAGATCCGCAGACAGACACACAGACAAAGACACACTATAGAAGGCAATGATAACAGACGTAGACTTACAAGAGAATTAATATACGTATAATTATATATATATGTATTATATACACACAATGTCACACATCTTATATATATAATGTATATTATAAACATATAAATATGAGACCAATCAGTTTTTCTTATGTATCGCCTGTACACGCACAACACACGTCTAGGTCTATACAAGTATATATACAATATACAAGTATACAAGTATACAATGATACATGTACGACGTTGTACGTGTATAATAATCGCCTATGGTCGATCGTTTTGTTTTGCCGGCGAATCGGTAATGATATTAGGCGTAGCGAGTCAGTAGGGAACGGTTGGAAGTGCAAAACAAGAGCCAACTCCACGCGGTCGGTGGCGGCGGTCGGTGGTGGCGGTCGGTGGCGGCGGTGGCGGCGGTGGCGGCGGTCGGTGGTGGCGGTCGGTGGTGGCGGTCGGTGGCGGCGGTCGGTGGCGGCTGTCGGGGGCGGCGGTCGGTGGCGGCTGTCGGGGGCGGCGGTCGGTGGTGGCGGTCGGTGGCGGCGCTGGTGGTCGGTCCATGGCACGTTGCACAGATAATGGATAAACGCCGGACGCCTTAATATGGCGAAGTGCTTATAAAGTTTTAATCAGAGATGACAGCCGCCGCGCGCCCTCTGGCAGCATTTTTGTTGCTTTCTCTGGCACAGGTGCAGGTTGCTTCAGGGAGAGAACTGAGTGGGATGGGGAGTGGGTGTTGGGTGGGGGAGTGGAGTGGGGTGGGGTACGAATCCGTCTGCGGCTAAACCCATAATTATAATCGCATTTCTTCCTTCGTTACATTTTCGCAATGACTGTCGATAAAAAACAAAAGACAATTCGCACGCATCCAATGATATCTGAGTAGCTCAGCCACATGTGCACAGATTCTGGAATATAAGCAGAACATCACTTCCTTTCAGCTTTTGTATGTTGGAAGTGTCATCTTTTTCGGCGCTGTATTTCAAACGCTCGTAAACTTGGCCAACTTATCAACATTTCTAAACGACGTTAGGACAAGGTGTCAATATGGCCTACTGATGCTGTTTTGAAAATTTCAGCCAATTAGGCTTACTAAAAGTTTTGATCGACTTGTCTGCTTAATGTGGAACGATAATATTATTCGGAAAACGGAAATTGCTTAAACGCATCAATCACAATTGTTTTGTAATAATTCATCCAGTTAATACTTGTCATCGCTTTTCCCAAAACAGTGTTTCCTGTTCATAGTAAATAATATTACGGTTATTTGTAAAGTTTTATTTGGTAGTTGCACGTGAGCCATGAATCATTTCCAGTGGTTTGGGATATTCCTGTAACTCGTTTAGACTTAAGAGCTTTGCGCTGAAGTTTGTAGGGCACGTCATCGTCTATGACTATGAGTTACTCGATAGCATCCGCGACTAATTGATCGGATGCAGAGGATTGCAGCAAAGATAAAGGAAAATATGTGATGTGTTGTCGTAGGCTATATGCTTACTATGCAACTGTTCATTTGTCAACTTAATAATTATTTGTAGACTAACTATTAGATCTTTCATTGAATTATTTTAATTAACTTAAGCGTCGTCTTCTGAAGATTCAACATCATCATCATCATCATCATCATCATCGTCATCGTCATCGCCATCGTCACCGTCACCACCACCACCACCACCGCTGCCGCCACCACCACCGCCGCCACCACCACCACCATCATCATCATCATCATCATGATCATCATCAGCGTTGCCAGTAAACAATTTCGGGGAGAATCACCGTTGGGCATTGTAGCAGAGTAAAAAAAAATTTAGACTTTTCGGCGAATTATTTATTTTGGGTTGGAGTTGAACCCGTACAATTACCCACAAATACGCCCATGATCATCATCATTAAACAGATTATTATTATTATTTATTATTATTATTATTATTATTATCATTATTATCATTATTATGATAAGCAGAAGAGAAGAAAAAAAATAATGATTTACGCAGATCAAATATAAACACAGTATAACTAAATAGACTGTAAATGCGATGACAGTAAATGGGTCAAACTGGTTAGCATAGATATCAAGTTCTTTCTGAAATATCATCGTAAATTTCGCACTTCTATAATACACTGCAACTCCAAAACTTGAGCGCATTGCACCAAATCTCTTCAGATGTATGGCTGATCCTACCTTTCCTATAATAACTGGTCTTAGATCATAAAGTCACACGCAAGACTCGCATAACCAAGTTTATAAATTAAAATCAATTTCTTTATTGAGCGAAATCCGTTTAAGCGAATGATGTGATGCAATGACTTACAAGAGGTGAAGTATCAATAAAACATGACCGCGGAAATTCACATGCAGTCCTTTTGATGAGACTATCAATAGAGTCAGAGATCGGTCAATGCATGGTTAGGCAGAGAAGTTCTTCTTCCACTATGTCCCCCTCACACTCCTAGTAGTGCTCCTCCCACTGTGTCACCCATGCACCACGATGGTATTGCTATAGATGTCTAAATTAGTTTCACATCTTAAATGCGTGGGTTTGATTGCCAGGTTGAAACCTTGAGTATTCAAATAGGCCTACATCAAGAACAAAAGCAAACCCCGTGGTTTCCTGCAAATATAATATTTAGTTTAGGAAATTCATCAAAATGACAAACGATTCAGGTTGGAGAATGTAGTCTGTATAGAATAATTGCAGTTTGCTGTCTGTTATAAAGTTGAGTTTACATGTACCAGACATTTTCAGAATTAAATTGCATTGCACATTATACTAGGCTATGTTAATAGCTCTTGAAATAAAAACCATGCATAATAGCAGACAATGCTACATGTAGGCCTATCTATTGATTAAAATTAAATAATGTGAGCAGCATACACCGCCTCAAACGAATAAGATCAACATGCATGGATTGCAATTAGACAATTTCTCATTAATTTTGTAGGATTATACTGTTCACTGAAAGGAGCTTCATTCAAGATCTCACAAACAGAAAATCGAATCGAGAAATAGTAATAATCCAAAATGACTATAGCAGTGCACAAAATAATATCGGCGGCATGATAATTTCGCGGTAATAGATCCCAACGCCGGACAAACGAGGAAAGAAAGCGATGAAAAAATCGATGGAAGCGACAAATTTGTGAATGAATGGCAGTCTGCTGAATACGAGCAACGAAAACGAAGAAGATCTGTATAAGAAGAATGAAGGATTTAATTAATGGACGATTTGACGAAGGCAGATAGCGATGAGTGCTTACAATAATAATGTTCTATGCAGAATTGCACACGAAAAGAATTTTCATTTACTCAAACAAAGTAATAATTATTATACACTCGCTGAAGATTTGAACGAATCAACGTGAGTTACAGCATTCATCAAAACAGGCGCTATATGAATTAATGAATACACTTTGTTGGTCACGGTTGACCAGTGAGACAATTGATGCGTACAGAAAATATATAAATATGGAAATGCATTTCAAAGCAGAATACAATGGAAAAAAACTTGCGGATTTTAATCACATTGGACATTTAGTATGAACATTATTTCAACTGACAAATTGACTATATTCACAATTTGAATATACGTATAATGTTTACACGTATCGATTAATTAGCAATCGATTTCGACTAAAATAATGGTCCAAAATAGAAGCAGCTCTTGGCGTTATATTTACTTGTGCCGGTATAGTTTCATTTATGCGAAGCATGCTAAGATGTCGGCGTGTGGCGCGCCTTAATTGTGAACATGAACTACAGAGTGTTTTGGCTGTATACATAGCGCACACAAATACTATTTAAGACTTCAGCAGACAGATGTGTTTATTCCTGCTAGCTAACTTTGTCTGCCTTGCTTTTACAACACCTAGGACATTGAGAACACGTAAGAACAATCAGAGTCACAGACTAAATTCGAGTTACCTTGCTTTAAATGTTGCATACAGGGGCGCCGTTAGGCGTACGCACGTACGCAAGTGCGTACAGCGCGGAAAGGCCAAAAAATTTTTTTTCCAAATTGTAAATTAAAGAATTAAAGCGTGAAATATTATATTTTTAGTCCAATAAATGCGATGATTGATGCAAATTAGTTTGCGGGGGGGGGTAGTGTTTAGGAGGGGAGTTATAATTTGAAGCCTTTAGAGTTGAGACCTACACCGGTTAGGCTATATACTTTATAAATAGGTAAAATGTAACTGGCTTGCGGATGAATTTTGAAACGCTTTGTTGGTAGTTAGACCTGTTTAAACTGTAAAAAATTACCTGTATGCGTACAGTGGCGGCGCCAGGGGGGACTAAGGGGAGTCTAAGCCCCCACTAAACGTGGCTCAGCCCCCCCCCCCCCCAACAAAAAAGCTGAAAATGTCTAAAACGGCTTACTTCGTAATAAGGAAACTAGACAATGACCAACGGCAACGAAATCAACTATATTATCATAGTGTAGATGCTTATGCCATTGGCGGCACCAGATGAGGGGGTTAGGGGCTAAACCCCTAAATGTGACTCAGCCTCATCCCAAAGCAAAAAGCAATGAGTCTCCATGTATCGGCTTAAAAGTTATTATTATCTTGTTTTCGGACCTCAACTGCGGCGGACGGTCATACATCGACTCACATGTGAGACATCAATTGCGACTGGGCTCGACTCCCGGAAATTGATTCTCTCTGCGACTCAATATTAGCAATTTAGCATGCACACAGTCCTCGAGATATCTTATTTATACCCTAATGGAGCTGCAGGGGACAGATGCTTATGCTAATAGAATGCGCCGCAGACCGTGATGAGGTTATGTGCACCAAGTCCGGCCGGCCATTATTGAACTCATAAACCATTTCTTTCAGCAATAAAATAATTATGAGAAATTTGTTGAGATGACAGCTTAAAATGTTACCATTAAAGTGCTGATATCCTAAATTTAAACAATGGCCTACAAGGGGACACTTTTGAAGTCATAATCCACAACTTTCAGCATTGAAATGATGAGCTAATTAGTAAAAAGATGACAGCCCAAAATGCTATTATTGCTATGTGGAAATTCCCAAAAAATTTCATGACTTTATCGTTCATAAACAGTTAGCAAACATGAGCCTGAAACGCGCTCCTGCCGATGTCAACAGCGAAAAACGCGCTGGTTTCTGGGGCTCTGCCCCAGACCCCGCTGGGGGAGCTTACGACGCTCCCCCAGACCCCCTAGTCGGTATGACCTTCGTGCATTCGGCACTTGCAGTTTCGCGTCTCCAGCGTATGCAAAATCACCGCCCTTAAGAAAAATATTCTACTTGCGTTCCTGGGAGGAAGGGCTTGGAATTTCAGCCCCCAAACCTGAAATCCGGGCGCCCCCCCACTGGTTGTACCCGTAAAACCCCCTACAAACGACATCTTATTTAAGTTTTCATGATTTTATCGTTCATAAATAGCTGGCAAAAAAGAGCCTAAAAAGGGCTCAAGTTGAGGTCAACAGAGCTAAAAATGCTTTGGCGGCTGGGGCTCCGCCCCAGACCCCGCTGGGGGAGCTTACGGCGCTCCCCCAGACCCCCTAGTCGGTATGGGCTTCGTGCCTTCGGCATTCGCATAAAAATGTTCCAGTTGGGCTTGGGGCTTCAGCCCCCCAAACCTGAAATCCTGGCGCCGCCACTGTATGCGTATACCCAAAAGGGAACAAAAAGCTTATGCTGTGATACCTCATAATCGCCAGTAGGCATATACGGTATATACATAGGCCTACATACATATATAATCGCTGTTCGATTCATATTATTTTGTGCAAGTTGTGCGTACAGAAAAAAAATCCTGGCGGCGCCGCTGGTTGCATAGGACACTTAAACCAGTTGAAATTCCTTTAAATTTTGTCTACACCATAGATTCATCACTTATAAGCATTTGCGGCTGGAGGATAGAATGGTTTATCACTCCCCCGGATACTCTATGCCCGCTATATTTCATCCTGTGGATAGATTGATTCATCTACCGGATAGCCATAGGGGATAGTATATCCCGCAACACCGGCCTGTTTGAAACTCAGCGCCCAAGTCTAGGTCTATAAGCGGCACCGGAAATAATTTATTTTTATCACGGAGCTTGAACTCTTTGGATATGCGAGAGCAACCTAGCTGCCACATTTCCCAGCACCTACATGTATATAGGCCGTATATCTGCTGTGATCTAAGACTCCTGTACGGCAATGCTATCGCCTTTCGCATAACTTCCTTCCTGTGGGAACTTGATGAGGTTTAGCTAACCCGACCATTTTATGTTTCCGGTGCTTTTCTATTCTGAAGGATTCAATGCTCCCCACGGATATTATTTGTAGAGAAGTGATTCTAATTCTATTCGTCATAATTTCATTCGGTCGTCGTCAGGAGTTGATAGTCGTTTTACCATTCGATCATGTCTCATGCAGGATGTCGAATGAGGTCAATCTCCAACACCTCTTTTAAAATCTATAGCCATGCAGCTCTATATATAATGCCATCATTTCCATGTCATTTCGGGTTGCATTTGTTGATAAGCTTAATAATGGAAATGAGATTTTAGTTTTAAATATCAATTTACAGTCGCTATAGGGTATAACTTCATTGCTCGTGCATGAATGATTAACATGACCTTGGGTAAATAATAGTAATTTTCTGTGAACTTGTACAGCACCACTCAGTTAAAAGTTAAAACCCTTTAATACCGGAGGGTATATAGGATTTTCCATACATTTTACTAACCTCTCGGCATTAAAGGGTTAACTGCTTAAGCACATCACTATAGAATATACACGTAGATGGTCGATATTCTTGCGACCTCAGCATGGTTGGCAACTTTCGGGTTAACGCGTTTGATGGTTAACTATACAAATCCGAGGAGAAATAGACGTCGCAATTCCTTTTCCTGTAGGACTATTCTTCTATTCTCTGACCTATCCTTCCCTTCCATTTCCTTTCCTTCTCTTTCCTTCCATTGTGACTTGACCTGACCTGATAATTATATGACCGTACCTGACCTGACCTTATTTTTCATTACGGCTGCTCTATATTTTGTACACGATGCTCGCCTCTTCATGACATCTCGCACCTGCTTCATCTGACATGAAAAGTCATCTCTCACCTGTTGACGCCGGTTGCTGCTGCTGCTGCTGCTGTAGACTGAGTTTCGGATGGAGAACGCCATAAAGAATTGCGCATAGAACGGTCAATCTTCTCAGCATCTCAGACATTCTCCGATTTCCGTTGAATTAAAGATAAAAGTCGTTTAGCAATTGTGATATCGGTTGTTGAAGCTGGCTTAGCAGATGCTGGCGACGACGATGATGCTTAGAGAAGTTTCCTATGCAAGGAGAACACAATGAATACATAAAATGGTTTAGTTACTACGACTTGCAATGGACAATTAACACATAGACTACATGGTAGGAAAAAATTAATGCCTTAAGGGTTTTTGCCAATATCTTATAGCCTACATGTATTGTATAATGACAACACATACATACATGCATGCTTTCAATCACACAACATAAGCTCATGCAGATTGATACGAACTAAATATTCCTTCCAAGAAAACCATTTGATTACAAATAATTTATGTATAAGTCATAGGCCATATTGGCAGAACTATAAACACGCACAAATCGGATCTATCGTATACATGTATAATATAATTATATACATATCGTATACGTTGGATGCAATATCTGCTTTACATTATGATCGATAAACGTGGAGAGAAAAGCGATAAAGGACCGACTGAAATATGCAACATTAATATCTTATTCAATAGATCATTTACTTTTTAAATGTAAAAAGCTGCAGAATGGCAACTGCAATTAATCTCTGACTGTGAACAGATTTAGCCGACATGCACAATTGCACATAGGCTTATATGTCGTTTTGGCCAGCAACAGGACCACACTATAGATGATGGAGCGTCATCAGAAAATTGTTTAATACTGCAATTGAATGAAACCAATTCATTAAAATCGATGTATTGACAAAGGCGCAGGTGGTTGAATGAATGACTTTTGTCTGAATAAGGCCGAGGAACTACATGTTTGCTATTTCAATGCTCTGCAATATTTCAATACACAGCAGACATCAAAATAGACGCAGGTGATGCAACAATGATGTTTACCAGACATAAATAATGATAAAGGTTAAACATCGAGGCACAATCATTCATCTGCATGTATGTTCACCAACAGTTCTACTATCGTGTAACACGCATTTACGATGACATTCTGCATTTGCGCCTATGAATAACCTGGTTCTCGCGACTTGGCCTTTGTGGGCGCTGTAGAAATTTCGAGTTTACGATTTACGATTGAGGCAGCGTAGTTTGTATGGTTGAGTTCATGTACGACTCGGTTTCTTCAGATCACCACGACTCCATTACTTTCACTTTAATTAAAAAGCTTATTACTATACTAGATATATACACGATCAACTGCATGGAGTAGGTAGCCTATATACAAAGTCGATATTGACTTGTTCTTCTGGAATATTAGAATTTTCCAGAGGCACAACCTACCGTCCATATATTATATACACATACATATTATACACATTATATATATTATGTATATATATTATGTATATGTATTTATAATATATATATATACTGTATAACTGACCTGTGCGATTCGTTTAATCGTAATTGGATTGCCATCAATCATCGCCAATCACCGACCAACGCAGCAGCAGCAGCAGCAGCAACTGCCGCCAGCATCCGACTGCTAAGATGAAGCTGCAGCCTCATATACACTCCATTCCATCAACTCCATTCTGTTTCGACCGACTGCAGCTGATGCCAATGACATGAAGCATGCTAAATTAAAACGTAATAAGAATGTCGTCGTCGGCGTCTTGAATCGTCCGTGATGTGTGCAACTGTGTGCAACTGTGTGTGCAACTGTGTGCAACTGTGTGTGCAACTGTGTGTGCAACTGTGTGCAACTGTGTGTGCAACTGTGTGCAACTGTGTGTGCAACTGTGTGTGCAACTGTGTGCAACTGTGTGTGCAACTGTGTGTGTGCAACTGTGTGCAACTGTGTATGCAACTGTGTGTGCAACTGTGTGTGCAACTGTGTGCAACTGTGTGCAACTGTGTGTGCAACTGTGTGTGCAACTGTGTGCAACTGTGTGTGTGTGTGTGTGTGTGTGTGCAACTGATGCTGTTTTGCCTGTTACAACCGCGCGCACATCTGGTGTATACTGTATTCTGTATTTTGTATATAATACCGGTTGTCATTTATACAATCTATCCACCGACCGACGAAGATTATATCACGTGTATATTTCGTCAGCTTATATCCATCGCTTGAGACGTAGACTTCCTCCTACAGCTACTGTAGTAACCACAGCTACACTATACAGCTACACTACAGCGATATATGCTCTGCAGCGAGAAGCGACGTCTGCAGCAGCAGCACGAGCTCCTTCTCGAGCCTCTTATCCTCTGCAGCTGTCGTCGTCGTCCGCGTATCATCATCCACTGCAGCAGGTCCTGCTGCTGATGCTGCTGCTGCATGCCACCGTCGTTGGCAATTGGATTTTCACATTAACACTGAACGACGACGACGACGACGACGACGACGACGACGACGACGACGACGACGACGACGACGACGACGACGACGACGACGACGACGACGACGACGATGACGACGACGACGACGACGACGACGACGACGGTGCTTGCCACTGCAGGGAGGATACAAGAAGCAGTGCGTTCACGTATACACACGCTATAGCTTCAGATCGTAAAAGTTCCTCTGCCTATCCGTTCATCCGTCTCTGCGTTCGTCTGTTCGTGTCCCGTCAGTTTGGACTCTGATCGACGTGACATTATAGAGTCCCACCACCAGACACTGCAGACCGCGCAGCAATAGACGTACGGTGCAATGCATGCAGTAGGTGCGCTGCATGCACACGGCTGAAGACACGATCAACTGCAGCATATTATATATTAGTAGGTCTTCAGACTTATAGGCGAAGAACTATTTCGCTAATACACCATAATTATATTTAAGCTGTATTCCTATTACGTTAATTTTATGCATCGTTTGCTAGATGCTGCGAAGCATGGTGAGAACATAATGAGCTCTATAAATCCACACGATCTAAATTCAGTCAACTGTTAAATTTCTATCAGGTATACCCTATAATCAGATTATCCAACCTCTAGATGCATGTGGCTAAGTAATTATATGAACCGGTTGGCTTGACAGCAATTTTCCAAAAGCTCTAATTCTTCAACTTGCATTGGTCGACATATATACACGGACGTAAGATCCATATCTATGAACCTATTTTACAGATCTGTCTTTTAAACCAAACCTATTTCGCAACTGCTTGCGTGACTGCAGGCGACAAGGTTATGTATAGGGTCTCATCTTTAAGTCTATAATTTGTATGTGCACTTGTTATAGCGCCTCTTCAAACTTAATTACTACTCAGAGTCAGAGGCGCTCCCGACTACAACGCCGACACTGAATCAGAGTTTCATGATGAAGCGTTGAGCAATTGCGAGTAAAGGACTTGCATGCCAAAGGTCCCTACGTGGCGACTTGACTCACTTGAGGTGGATTCGAGTCTGCAACCCTTCGGCTGCAATGCCACTATACACCACTACACCACTGCTCTCCACAAAAAATTATGAAATATAAAAGAACTGCAAAAGAGCCCCAAGTTGGGCGTCGTATAGTTTTGTGCAGTTCTATTTATAATACTGTGCGTAAACTATAATCGAACTTCAATGTGCACACCTGAGAGGGCATTATCAAATTACAGTAACTGTTGTATTGCATTAATTATATTAATTATATTAATTGATATTGAATTTGTTCGGGGAATCTGGGCATGTGGTCAACCATATATATACATGTAGGTACCAATATAAGCAACAATCGGTTGTTTGTCTCATGCGTCCTCTGGTCATAAAATCTTCCTTGTGAATACCATTTTTCTATTGCATAACATTTTGCAAACATGCAGTTGAATACTCATCTGGTTTTGATTTGAATATTTAAGCAAGGCATGATGAATGACTAATTTGTAATAGCGATTAATAATTTCTTTCAATTCGATACATCGTTCCGCACTATGTAGGGCCTTTTGTATACATTGTATATACCTGTAGCCCAGTTGATCGATATGAGCTGCAGGCCATCTTTCTGGCAACATATCAACTTCTCAATTATTCCTACAGAAGACTTGCGTGATTTGTGACTCAGGTCATCGTATAATGGTATTATTTCTCCAATCCTCATTCTGCTCACGGATTTCAATTAAGAAAGTTGACCTGCAGCAGGATTCAGATGAGTAGGGTTTATTACTCAGCTTCTTTGAGGCATTTCTGTATATTAGATAATTATTAGGCTATACCGTTGAAGTCCTGTAGTGCCATTTCTCAGAAGTTTTACTGCCCATATAATATGGATGTAGGCTATAGTCCTTTCTCACCAAACTGCATGCAATAATTACTTATAATCTAGTAATAATGATCTAACTAGGTTTGCGCATGTAAATCCACTGAAGAATTATAATGCATCTCTGGTATACATCCAATGCATTGCAAGTGTGCTTCATACTTTTTGACCTACTATAATATTGTAGTATAGGCTAATGCCACTACACCACTACACCACGTTGTTGAACTGGGAGCGCTTCTGGGTAGTTAACCTTGAAGATGCGCTATATAAAAGGTCAATAATAATAATAATAATAATAATAATAATAATTAGCACAATTAGCACAATTAGCACAATTAGCACATTAGCACAATTAGCACAATTAGCACATTAGCACATAATTAGCATCAATTAGCACATTGTGCCTGTGTCTGTCAGGCGTTTGCACATTTGCACATTTGTTTGCACATTTTAAAACGGAAATAAATGATGGTTCATAAAATTTCAAAAAATAAAAAAATAAAAAAATAATAGTTCACCTGCGCTACGCTGTCTTGTGCGTGTGTGTGTGTCATGACCGATTGGTAAAGTTGGGCCTATTACTACTTGGTTAGGGTTCGATGCCTCACCTGGTTGATTCAGTCGCAAGAAAGTGGCCATTTTATGTTTTCGGACCTCATCTGCACCAGCCAATAATTTGTTAAACATTCTAGAGATTTTTTATTTAGGATCCACACTCAATACCAAGTAAATGAGTACTTACGTGGTGCCAAATAAATGAGTACTTATATTTATATGCACCAATTGTGCTTCAAGAAAACTTCCAAGCGCTCCTCCGTGTGTATGATGGCGCATAAAAATGAGTCCTGCTAACCCTTGGCCACATTACACTGTCCATATACACATATCTATCGCAGTAGTCTATGTCTTGCAACGAACCACATACAGTTGTGGCTAAGTCGCACGTGACGTTGAAACGAGGCAATTAATAACGAAGGCTCCTTCCTCCGACGGCTGCCAGCCATGGCTGTCACACCCCATGGCTGTCACCCACCCATACCATGGCTGAAGTACAGTTGTTTTTAGAGCGACGATTTCTAATCGTTTTATCGCAACGTCCTCTTCGCATTGATGACTACTGCACCGAGATACTTGTTGCAATCCTTCCCACCCACTGCATGGAAAACAAACAGCGCCATCACATCCCATCATCACTCAGTAGCTGCAGTTGCCCCACCCCATCCTACCCCATCCCTCCCCCGTTAGCAGCCTAATCATTCGTCGGTTATTAATTAGCGCTCGAGAGAAGAAGTGGCCACGGACGAACGATAATAAATTCGTCGGTCTTTCCACAGCATGGTCGTTGTCGTTGTCGTCGTCGTTGTCGTTGTCGTTGTCGTCGTCGTTGTCGTTGTCGTTGTCGGTAATTTAAGCGTGGACGGGTGAGAGGGACAATGGCCGTGGCGATGGCTTTCCCCACTGCTGCTGTAATTAAAGGCTCGGCGCCGCGACGTGCGCTTCGTCCAATCCACAGCACTGGAGAAGGACGCCGATATTATCCAATAACGTATTGCCCACTTCAGAAAGGTCCTTTGAACGCCTCTGGTCATAAAACATTTCCAGATCCGGGCGACCGGACTCTGTCACTAAGCCGACATCGGCTACGAGTCCACCAGCACACGAACATTTTGCACCGAAGGCAATAAGAAATTTTTATGATTACAGCTCTGTTGAGTTATACGGAGTTACATGTATGTGGTTAGGGTTAATTAGATCGGCTTAGATTCATATTTGTCTGCTTTTCATTGGCGTGATCGAGGCAAAAAATCAATATCTTTCGCTTTTTCTAACATATCACTTGGTTCCGCTACTTTCACATGCTTTAAATTAGATTTACGCAATTGTGGTCCATAGGTGGCCGAAGTTTAGAATGTGCGGTTGTTCAGGATTGTTGATTACTGGCAGGAAATGATCACCATTTAAGCCGTTCTGAGGCTGGGAGAGGGCCGAGAAGCAGTACAATGTCGTCTAGAGACTATACACAGAGGAGCGGCTGATGCGGGCGCAAGCTTCGCCAGGGCCATAGGTCAAGTAAGTCTATGGCTGAGCAAAAGACTTCAACAAGCAACTCATCTTGCAACTTCAGATTAAAATTTTTCATCTACACTGTGTCCGGAAAAAAAGGGACCCATTTTCTAAATATCAAAATAAATAGTAAATATTAATCGATTTTCACAATTCAAAGACCGTTTTTATCCCAACATATTTGTCTAACAATTGTAAAAATATAAAAGTTCCAGTCCAAATAATGACGTCATTATGACGTCATTTGCACAAAAAGTCAAATTTAAGAGATAAATGCGCAAAATCATCACAAATTGCAATATTTTTATGATGTACCGTAATTTATCAATAATAAATGTAGGTTTGATTTAATTTTTATATCTGAATTAATTTGTGGTCAAAGTGTACACCTTTGGCCTCAACATAAGCTTCAAAACGGTCGCGCTAATAGCCAACAGCAGCATCGATAACCAGCGCATCAAAATCCTCCCCAGCAGGCATTAACAATTCGCTCACGGAGTTCTTCAATGTCTCTTATCCTTGTCCTGTAGCCTACACCTTCCCCATCAATCTCCAAATCTTATTATCAGCGGGTTTTAAGCGGGCGGCTGTTTAGCAGCCAAAGAATTAAGAAGAATGAAATCCGAGTCTCTTTAGTCAACAGTTCAACATTTTGACCAACTCGGTGAGCTGAAGCACCATTTTGTTTAAATGTGTAGGCTATTGTTCCGAATATTCCAGGAAATCAGGCACGACTTTTTTATAGAGCGGACAATCCCTTTAATAAGCTGCATTTATTTTCATTCCTTATATGGATTTCTGTTTTACCAAGAGCCAATATCAACCGAAACCATGCATGAATAGCCGGATAAATGCATTTTTATGCAAATGACGTCATTATGACGTCATTGTTGTGACTGAAACTTTTATATTTTCACAAATATTAGACAAATATGTCAGGATTAAAATGGTGTTTGAATTGTAAAAATCGATGAATATTTACTATTTATTTTCATATTTACAAAATGGGTCCCTTTTTTTCCGGACACAGTGTATATAGGTCTACATAGTGGTGAGTTAAACGTTTTCTTTGGCAGACTTTCTAATGTCCGAGATTATTCAAACCAGCAACAAGCTGTGTTGTCTGTAATCTGCACATGGGATGAAACAACACCATACAGCGTATTGACTTAATGACATGGTTCTGTCAAATAAAGAAATACTGAACGAACTCCATGGAATGCAGTGAATAAATATATAATCGGGGAAAGGTTCAGTACGTCCTCGTCGTCTCTCCCGGGCAACGCCGCAACAGGAATCTATCCTGGCTAAATCTGAACCGAGGAAGAGGGAGAGACCCTGATCCGTCGCCTTACAGTCCATGTGATCATGAAACTCCAATATGAAATAAATAATATGTAATCTGCCGGTGATGACAGTTTAATCCAGAGATAAACGAATTTAGACAAAATGGCGACGAGGTTTGACAGAACCCGGAACCATGCATGCATGTAGAATAATTCTGTCTGTGGCAGTCACAACATTTAAAGCTTACTTCTACATCTGACGAATTGGACAAAGAAACAACGTGATGCGTAGCAGTCCAATGTTATAGGCTACAGCAGCTGATGCAATGACGCCTCTTAGTTAATAATGAATTATTGTTTGTGTGCAGTAGTCTATGTCAGATGTCTGGATGGAAATCGGCTGAGACACGCAGAACCTGAAAAGTCGTAGTTCTAATTTATGTTGAAGGCGACTGCTTTGAGTACAGGTCGAAGGTCAGAAATAATGAGTGAGGTTAACTTTTAGTCATGCGCAGAAACGGAATGCGTGACGTCGACGACAAATGTTGGTTGCGCTTCATTGAACGCGACGATGACAATAATTGCGTTGCGGATGACTGAAGACAGAAGATGTGCGTCGACTGATAAGAACTGCTGCTGCTGTTGCAGTCCAGGCTCTGCAGCAGGAGACGAGTCCAAATCATTGACGGCGACCATGAATGGATGGTGAAAATTTGGTGACAGGATGGAACAGCAGAGTTCTGTCTGTGCCTCTGTGGCAGCCTTGACATGTTAAGCTTTCTACTCATGAGTTCTAAATATTATAATCTAAATCCAGACTTTTCAAATGTCTCATTTCGGATTTCGTCGCATTTGGTAGGTTTTAACAAAAAATAAATGATCAAGTCTACACTGTATATTCCAATTAATTCGGGCAATCATAACACTTCGCTCACAAATCTAATCAACTAGATTAATTAAATTAGTAGAGAACGCTGTGTTATTATTTTAATAAATCAAAAGATAAACAACATCTAATAATTATAATGACTAAAATAGCCGTTGACGTCAGTTTACAGATATTAATTGCGTTTCATTTTCTTTCGTCGATTTTTCTTTCATTCGACGATTGATTTCTGTCTGAGTTGCATGTTTGACACGTTGTTTGATGTGACATTGATAAACTCAGCGTCGATATATCCTGCTCTCCTTTTCTTTTTAACCTCGATAACCATCAGATTACTGCTGCGCAAGATAATGATGCGCTGAAGCGTATTCACTGAATGACATCCTGAAATTATGGGTCGATTGTCGATTTGAAAAATTACGCTCTCTCTCTTCACGAAGAACCAAAAAAGCTGTAGCTACAATGTCATAAGAAAAAGTTCATCAGCTACCCGGAACCTTAGAATTAGCCGCTGCCATGGCGAAGGTCTTCACTTATAATTATGGCTACTCGAGTGAAGGATCTGAGATTTCTCGCTTGAGGTGAAACCCTGCAAGCCTGTGAACTAGACTTCTGGGCTTGAAATGACGCGTGGAGCGGACAATTAACCAACCGTACGTAATAATTATATATAATATGTATCATAAATATATTATATACAACACATATACTATAATATAATTATATATAATATACCTTATCTTAAGTTCCATCGTATTCGCCATCAGTGCAGGTCTTTCCCTTGCAGAGGTCACGTGACCTCATGACTCACATCGCATTCTCTACATGTATACTGATAAGAGCAACTGAGAATAATGCGATTATCTATATTAATAAAGAGAGGATTCTGTCTGTCTGTCTGTCTGTCTGTCTGTGTGTCTGTCTGTGTGTTTGACCGGAATGCATTTCGACAGTTTTTGACCTTTTCACTCCAAACCTTCACTACTCTCTCCGTCTCGGCGTCGGACACCCAGTGGAGGGGTTGGCGATTCTCTATAACCATGGGGGCCAGGGTGGGGGGCGAAACCCCCCAATTTTTTTTCAATAAAACGCAGCTATTGATTTCAAACTTTGCACCTAGACAGAGGGCCATCGGAACCACCCAGTGGAGTTGTTGGCGAATCTCCCCCACCATGGGGGCCACGGTGGGGGCGAAAACCCTAAGTTTATTAAACACCTTTTAAAACGCTTGCATGGTCATTATATAAACGCAGCTGATGTAAATGATCTTCCAATCCGCTTGGATGTAAAGTTTTACTATAATTATAGTCAACTAGCTGAACCCGGCCACGCGTTGCTGTGGCTGAAAAGAGCATTCAACCATCCCTCCCTACCTCCCACTCCCCAACCCCTCACCCACCCCTCCCCTTCCCTCTGCCAACCCTCCCCCTTCGCCTGCCCCTCCTTTCTCCTTCCCTCTCCCTCCCCTACCCTCCCCCTCCCCTCCCTCTCCAACCCCTCCCCCAACCCCTCCCAACCCCCTACCCCTCCCCCTCCCCTCCCACGTCTATCGCTCCTCTACGCTCCCTCCCCACCCTCTTCGTCCCAGAAAACCCTAATTTCACGGGTGGCGTACAGGTGGAGAGGTCAGAGTGTGGTGGGGTGTTGTCGGGTGGGTGAGTTTGGGGTGTGTTGGTGGAGGGTGTGGGGTGGGGTGGGAGCTGGCTTGGGCTGGGGGTTCGGGTGGTGGGGTGGAGGGTAGGGGTGAGTGTAGGATGGGTGGAGGTGGTAGGTGGAGGGCGGAAGGGGTGGGATGGGGCGGGTGAACGAAGTGGGGTGGACGGGGTGGGGTGGGGTTCGGGGGTGGAGGTGGGAATGTGGTGAGAGTGTGGGGTGGAGGTGGGGTGGAGGAGTGGAGGTGGGGTGAAGGTGGGGGTGTGGTCAGGGTGGGGGTGGGGTGAGGTGGAGGGGTGGAGGTGTGAAGCGGGGCGGGTGGAGGGGTGGGTGGGGTGGGGTGGGGTGGGGGCTTTGGGGTGGAGGTGGGGGTGTGGTGAGGATGGGGTGGAGGTGGCGTGGAGAAGTGAAGCGGGGGCGGATGGAAGGGGGTTGGGTGTACGGGGGTGGCGTGGAGGTGGGGTGGAGGTGTGGTGTGGGTGGGTGAAAAGGGTGGCATGGGGCGGGTGAACGGGGTGTGGTGAGGGTGGGGAGTGGGGTGAGGTGGAGGGGTGGAGGTGTGAAGCGGGGCGGGTGCAGGGTGTGGGTGAGGTGGGGTGCTTTGGGGTGGAGGTGGGGGTGTGGTGAGGATGGGGTGGAGGTGGCGTGGAGGGGTGAAGCGGGGCGGATGGAAGGGGGTGGGGTGTACGAGGTGGGGTGGAGGTGTGGTGTGGGCGGGTGAAATGAGTGGCATGGGGCGGGTGAACGGGGTGTGGTGAGGGTGGGGGTGGGTGAGGTGGAGGGGTGGAGGTGTGAAGCGGGGGCGGGTGGAGGTGTGGGTGTACGGGGTGGGGTGGGGGTTTTTGGGGTGGAGATGGGGGTGTGGTGAGGATGGGGTGGAGGGGTGAAGCGGGAACGGATGGAAGGGGTGGTGTACGGTGTTGGGTGGAGGTGGGGTGTGGTTTGGTTGTGGCCTGAGCGGGTCTAATCCTAAATTTCCCGGGCAACGCCGGGTACCCCAGCTAGTTTATAATATTTACAGTGCGCGTGTGGTAAGCTTCTCACAGCTCTTGTGACATGCATGTATGACGAACGTGCGCTAAATCAATCAGTTGTATTTCATTGCATTACGATACATTAGCGAGAAAGGTGCGATTGTCTCTTTGCATGTCTGCCTGCCTGTCTGCCTGTCTGCCTGTCTTCTTTGTCTGTCTGTCTGTCTGTCTGTCTGTCTGTCTGTCTGTCTGTCTGTCTGTCTGTCTGTCTGTCTGTCTGTCTGTTCATATTGCTCTGCATGGATGGTGCTACTCGTCGTCGTCTGTCTCTTGTCTGTCTGTCTGTCTGTCTGTCTCTCTCTTTTGTCTTTCTGTGTGTATGTCTGTCTGTCTGACTGTGTGTCTGTCTCTTGTATGGCTGTCTCTTGTGTGGCTGTTTGCCTTGCGTTCCTGCGGCTGTATTTGCACAAACTTCGGCAAATTTACAGTAGGACCGAGTATTCAAACACCGTTTCGGCAATTTATGACGTTTCAAGCAATGTACGCATTGTATACGACGGTGGAAAAGCCTTCGAGAAGAGGAAAGAGAGGGAGGGGCGGTAGGCCACTTGTGGGGTGTGACGGGTGGCCCTCTATCGGTCGCCCGTGACATTAGGTCTCGAGGGCACTTGTCGAAGGCAAACACGCGAACATTGCACTTGCGCTGCATAAACACAAGAGCAGGAAGTGACGTCATCTGCTGAGTGCTGCCCGCTACAGTAATTAGATGATGAATATGCATTGATTTCTACTCGAGATACATGTATGGCATTGAGTTGTTCGCTAACCATAAGAAAGTAGTAATCATTAAATGTGAGTCCAAAATCCTGCGCTGATTGAGTGTGTGCTCGATGCTCATCAATTAAACGAGTCCGTATACATACCATTTACTTGGCTTCCAGTTAGTACTGACTAAATGTGAGTTGTTGCAGTCTAGTGCCTCAGAGGTCGATGGGAGTATAGGACCTGTCCTGAGGGCGGCTGACCATTTCCTTCTTCGCCAGATGGACCCACTATTGTCGAATCTAATAAACGTGTTTCTGAATGCAGGACTAAGCCATAATCTATGTACAATTACTTTACATTACATTAATTTATATTCGAGCTCTCTATCGCCCATTGTCAAGCAGTCCAACCAGAGCTTTGAAGGATAAAAAACTTCCAATTCATTTGTCTGTCTCTTCATCCGACCCTTGTTCAAAAATTGTTTCCTTCTGTTCAGCTGTCTTCATGAGACAGATGTTCTTTGGTGTTTTGCTCTTTTTATTAGAACGGCCTTCCTTCATTTGTTGGTCTGTTCTGATGTCCATTTTTCAGATCTTGATGTACCCCCGCCCCCAATTCTCCGCTTTCTAATCTTCAGTCAATTCATTCATCTGTCTTTCATCCCACCCCATCTGTCCAGTGTCCAGCATCCAATAGAGTCTATCCCATTCTATGCCTTTCAAGCCCATTGTCTGTTTGTGCTTCTATCTATATCACTGCCAATACCTCATGTGACAGCTGCTTCTGTTCACCTAAGTTCTGTTCATCCATCCTTCCCTTCGCTATAATTCCATCTTTAGTTCAGTCTATGTAATAGATACTCTATAGCACTTTGCCTTTTCCCTTAACACTTCACCTGTTGACTATAAATTATATCCTACTCCTCATCTGTCTTGTCTTTCTCTGTCTGTTTGTCGATCAAAACTTTCATTTGTCCGATTTCTCGTGTCCTCCTCCGTCTCTCCGTCTCTCTTTTCGTCTCTCCTTCTCTCTTCTCGTCTCGCCTTCTCTCTTCTCGTCTCGCCTTCTCTCTTCTCGTCTCTCCTTCTCTCTTCTCGTCTCTCCTTCTCTCTTCTCGTCTCTCCTTCTCTCTTTTCGTCTCTCCTTCTCTCTTTTCGTCTCTCCTTCTCTCTTTTTGTCTCTCTCTCTTTTCGTCTCTCCTTCTCTCTTTTCGTCTCTCCTTCTCTCTTTTTGTCTCTCTCTCTTTTTGTCTCTCCTTCTCTCTTTTCGTCTCTCCTTCTCTCTTTTCGTCTCTCCTTCTCTCTTTTCGTCTCTCCTTCTCTCTTTTCGTCTCTCCTTCTCTCTTTTTGTCTTTCTCTCTTTTCGTCTCTCCTTCTGTCTTTTCGTCTCTCCTTCTCTCTTTTCGTCTCTCCTCCTCTCTTCTCGTCTCTCCTTCTCTCTTTTCGTCTCTCCTTCTCTCTTTTCGTCTCTCCTTCTCTCTTTTCGTCTCTCCTTCTCTCTTTTCGTCTATCTCTCTTTTCGTCTCTCCTTCTCTCTTTTCGTCTCTCCTTCTCTCTTTTCGTCTCTCCTTCTCTCTTCTCGTCTCGCCTTCTCTCTTCTCGTCTCTCCTTCTCTCTTTTCGTTTCTCCTTCTCTCTTTTTGTCTCTCTCTCTTTTCGTCTCTCCTTCTCTCTTTTCGTCTCTCCTTCTCTCTTTTCGTCTCTCCTTCTCTCTTTTCGTCTCTCCTCCTCTCTTCTTGTCTCTCCTTCTCTCTTTTCGTCTCTCCTTCTCTCTTTTCGTCTCTCCTTCTCTCTTTTCGTCTCTCCTTCTCTCTTTTCGTCTTTCCTTCTCCCTTTTCGTCTCTCCTTCTCTCTTTTCGTCTCTCCTTCTCTCTTTTCGTCTCTCCTTCTCTCTTTTCGTCTCTCCTTCTCTCTTTTTGTCTCTCTCTCTTTTCGTCTCTCCTTCTCTCTTTTCGTCTCTCCTTCTCTCTTTTCGTCTCTCCTCCTCTCTTCTTGTCTCTCCTTCTCTCTTTTCGTCTCTCCTTCTCTCTTTTCGTCTCTCCTTCTCTCTTTTCGTCTTTCCTTCTCTCTTTTCGTCTCTCCTTCTCTCTTTTTGTCTCTCTCTCTTTTCGTCTCTCCTTCTCTCTTTTCGTCTCTCCTTCTCTCTTTTCTTCTCTCCTCCTCTCTTCTTGTCTCTCCTTCTCTCTTTTCGTCTCTCCTTCTCTCTTTTCGTCTCTCCTTCTCTCTTTTCGTCTTTCCTTCTCCCTTTTCGTCTCTCCTTCTCTCTTTTCGTCTCTCCTTCTCTCTTTTCGTCTCTCCTTCTCTCTTTTCGTCTCTCCTTCTCTCTTTTTGTCTCTCTCTCTTTTCGTCTCTCCTTCTCTCTTTTCGTCTCTCCTTCTCTCTTTTCGTCTCTCCTTCTCTCTTCTTGTCTCTCCTTCTCTCTTTTCGTCTCTCCTTCTCTCTTTTCGTCTCTCCTTCTCTCTTTTCGTCTCTCCTTCTCTCTTTTCGTCTTTCCTTCTCCCTTTTCGTCTCTCCTTCTCTCTTTTCGTCTCTCCTTCTCTCTTTTCGTCTCTCCTTCTCTCTTTTCGTCTCTCCTTCTCTCTTTTCGTCTCTCCTTCTCTCTTTTCGTCTCTCCTTCTCTCTTTTCGTCGGGTTTTCTCTTTTAACTGTTCGTCGTCCTTTGAATTTCCTTTGACGACCTCTGAAGGTCACGAGCGCCTGATCGCAATAGCACCATTCCCTTTAAACTCTCCTCCTAATAATCTCTATTAGACATCAGACACAACTGGAGTTTTATAGGACGTCTTACAACGACTATTATTAGGCCTACACACGAAACCAAGTTTCAAGATAGAGCTATAAGAAGTTATAAACGGATACCAAATAAGGCCTACACAAATGCTCTTTTCTATTAAATTCTAAACCCTTGAGGTGTAGGCCTACTGTTATCGATTAATGCACAAATCAATGCAGTGTCGCTTGAAATTAAAAAGTACCTTTAAACCGTTGTGCATGGAAGCAGCAACAATGCAAAGTTTTGTTGGAGGCCACTGCAAGTGTCAATGTTTGCATGAGTAGACTATAAAATTATACCAGACATCAGTGGCTGGCTGCATGCTTTGAAGTCATCTGGCCACATTCTTGCAATGAACGATCGCACAGACTTCCTGATGAAAACGCAAGATGCCGTCTGCTTCCTTTGTATTCCCGCTGAACAAACCGGAAGAAGACCGAGTCACGTGGGACATAATTTATGACGTCATCATAGCCTGCAGCTGCCTCTGAAATATTTGGACGAAGATGAAAAATCAACATCTGGACGATGTTACTCATACAGACAAACGGTCGAACAAATCGATAAATAACACGCATTATTATGAATCATTTAGAAATATTATGTATAGCTATATCTATATTAATAAAGAGAGGATTCTGTCTGTCTGTCTGTCTGTCTGTCTGTGTGTCTGTCTGTGTGTTTGACCGGAATGCATTTCGACAGTTTTTGACCTTTTCACTCCAAACCTTCACTACTCTCTCCGTCTCGGCGTCGGACACCCAGTGGAGGGGTTGGCGATTCTCTATAACCATGGGGGCCAGGGTGGGGGGCGAAACCCCCCAATTTTTTTTCAATAAAACGCAGCTATTGATTTCAAACTTTGCACCTAGACAGAGGGCCATCGGAACCACCCAGTGGAGTTGTTGGCGAATCTCCCCCACCATGGGGGCCACGGTGGGGGCGAAAACCTTAAGTTTATTAAACACCTTTTAAAACGCTTGCATGGTCATTATATAAACGCAGCTGATGTAAATGATCTTCCAATCCGCTTGGATGTAAAGTTTTACTATAATTATAGTCAACTAGCTGAACCCGGCCACGCGTTGCTGTGGCTGAAAAGAGCATTCAACCATCCCTCCCTACCTCCCACTCCCCAACCCCTCACCCACCCCTCCCCTTCCCTCTGCCAACCCTCCCCCTTCGCCTGCCCCTCCTTTCTCCTTCCCTCTCCCTCCCCTACCCTCCCCCTCCCCTCCCTCTCCAACCCCTCCCCCAACCCCTCCCAACCCCCTACCCCTCCCCCTCCCCTCCCACGTCTATCGCTCCTCTACGCTCCCTCCCCACCCTCTTCGTCCCAGAAAACCCTAATTTCACGGGTGGCGTACAGGTGGAGAGGTCAGAGTGTGGTGGGGTGTTGTCGGGTGGGTGAGTTTGGGGTGTGTTGGTGGAGGGTGTGGGGTGGGGTGGGAGCTGGCTTGGGCTGGGGGTTCGGGTGGTGGGGTGGAGGGTAGGGGTGAGTGTAGGATGGGTGGAGGTGGTAGGTGGAGGGCGGAAGGGGTGGGATGGGGCGGGTGAACGAAGTGGGGTGGACGGGGTGGGGTGGGGTTCGGGGGTGGAGGTGGGAATGTGGTGAGAGTGTGGGGTGGAGGTGGGGTGGAGGAGTGGAGGTGGGGTGAAGGTGGGGGTGTGGTGAGGGCGGGGGTGGGGTGAGGTGGAGGGGTGGAGGTGTGAAGCGGGGCGGGTGGAGGGGTGGGTGGGGTGGGGTGGGGGCTTTGGGGTGGAGGTGGGGGTGTGGTGAGGATGGGGTGGAGGTGGCGTGGAGAAGTGAAGCGGGGGCGGATGGAAGGGGGTTGGGTGTACGGGGTGGGGTGGAGGTGGGGTGGAGGTGTGGTGTGGGTGGGTGAAAAGGGTGGCATGGGGCGGGTGAACGGGGTGTGGTGAGGGTGGGGAGTGGGGTGAGGTGGAGGGGTGGAGGTGTGAAGCGGGGCGGGTGCAGGGTGTGGGTGAGGTGGGGTGCTTTGGGGTGGAGGTGGGGGTGTGGTGAGGATGGGGTGGAGGTGGCGTGGAGGGGTGAAGCGGGGCGGATGGAAGGGGGTGGGGTGTACGAGGTGGGGTGGAGGTGTGGTGTGGGTGGGTGAAATGAGTGGCATGGGGCGGGTGAACGGGGTGTGGTGAGGGTGGGGGTGGGTGTGGTGGAGGGGTGGAGGTGTGAAGCGGGGGCGGGTGGAGGTGTGGGTGTACGGGGTGGGGTGGGGGTTTTTGGGGTGGAGATGGGGGTGTGGTGAGGATGGGGTGGAGGGGTGAAGCGGGAACGGATGGAAGGGGTGGTGTACGGTGTTGGGTGGAGGTGGGGTGTGGTTTGGTTGTGGCCTGAGCGGGTCTAATCCTAAATTTCCCGGGCAACGCCGGGTACCCCAGCTAGTATATTATATATGTATATATAACATACAATTCTGCTACTGCACATATTCACGTAGGCTATTTGTATATTTTGTTCATGGCACGAAAAATCAGTCACGCAAGGGAAAGTCTATAGACAGACGAGTAGATAGACTGAGAGACCAGCGACAGACAGACAGACAGACAGACAGACAGACAGACAGACAGACAGACAGACAGACAGACAGACAGACAGACAGACAGACAGACAGACAGACAGACAGACAGACAGACAGACAGACAGACAGACGGAGACAGATGTAGGGACAGAAACAGACAGATACAGATACAAAAAATATTACAGATACAGAGACAGAGACATAGAAAGACAGACAAACAGACAGAGACAGAAACAGAAACAGAGACAGACAGAGACAGATACAGAGACAGATACAGAGACAGAAAATGAGAGAGAGGCCAATTGTAGCTATGGCAACAGGATACATAGCAGACTTAGCAGTCAGGAAAATACGAAGCAACTCCTAATAAGCATAGGCGTTTTGTTAAAAGCCTCATTCTCTATAGTCTATACCATATAGGCCTACATGTCATGAGTTTCCTATATATGCGTGTGTATCGTGCTTATAATAAAGACGCCCACAATTATTATAGTTGCAAATAATCAACTTCATTTACAAACAGCCCTGCAGGGGAAGCATCGACTTTCTCACCCAAGAACCTAAAACCATTCTTTGGATGTGCCGCAGTAACTGTAACTCCAAAATTTCCTAAAATGAGGCGGACTATCCTCAATACCTACCACCTGCCTTCCTCCCTTTCACATTCAAGTCATATAGCCTAATGTTATAGTGAATAGGCCTATAGCCTAATGTATGTATTTTTGAAAGAATTAATAACCGTCATCCCACAAATTAATTTTGCATGTGGTGTTCAAATTTGCATCGATGATACCTCCAATAAATATGTTTATGAATTTCATATTCTCGTCAGAACCAAATCCAAATGCGAACTTCTCCACCAACATAGGCGTACGAGGCGGGGGTCCAGAGGGGCAAATGCCCCCCCAACTTTTGGGCAAGTCTGTTTTTCGGGCAAGCAGACCCGGGAAAATACGAAAAAATTGTATTGTTCACGACATATTTTGCCTTTTTTGTCTGGGAAAAATAGTATTTCCGACCACGAGATTTATTTTTCGGGTAGAAGTAAAATCTTTGACCCTCACTGCTGAAATCTCCCGTACGCCTATGTCCACCAATGAATCCCTTCTATGCAACATTGAACTCAAGGTTGTCAACTGATATATCTCTTTCCTTGGGATCTGCCACAATTTCCCACAAAAATATAATCACATCACCTCTAGCTACTGCTATGAGGATACCGGTATTTCACTTCTTACTTGTCCTTTCTTTCACAACTTCTTATGACGGGAGCGCCTCTGAATAGAGAGCTTGAAGAAGCGCTATAGAAATGAATAAATAAATAAAACGATGGCTAGGTGTTCGTTGCATAGGAAGTCTCCTGTTTATTCATAGGTTCTTTCGTGAGGGATGAGCAATAGAGTAACAGCTTTCGTAGAATTATATTCGTTTACCTTATTCCCCAGAGAGCGCCAGTGTGGAATGCAGTGTGCAGTGTGCACTGTGAGCCACATTCAACGTCTAATCAGAATTTTAAAAAACTGATATATTTTAAGAAATTGGAGATAACGATTACACAGCAGAGTTGAAGAAGAGTGCACGAAATAATTGGGCATTGAATAAATCCACTCGGTTTCTGACCAATCAGAGGGAAGTGATATTATAGGAAGCAATGACACCTAGATGTAGGCTTTGCAACGACGCTACACCTAGCCATTATAATAGGAGCAGTAGGCTACCAGCGCAAGTGATAATAATAATAGTAATTTTTTTAACGTAGATCAAATCCCATAGGCTATTTGAACGGATTTAGTTGGGTTTGAAAGCAGTGATTTGTAAATTATGAAACAGAATTCAGACTATGGTTTCTGTACTTGGTAAGTAATTGTAATTGTAATCAAGACAATTTATATAGCATCGTCGGTAGCAAGCTACTTTTAGGATGCTTCACACAATACTATTCTCAAAGTTCAGCATAAATGCAAACAGCTCCACTGCATGCATCTAAGGTTTAACCCATATTCTTTATTTATAACAAACACACCCGCATGTCATACATGTAGGTTCCAAAATATGCGAACAATTAACTTTAGAAGCTGATGTGATGAAGTAAGACATTGATTGCAAGCAACTTACCGATTGTGGAGAGATTGGAATAAAATTTAATAATGTACTAGGCCTAAGTCTAAGGCTAAGTTTTTCGAAGTAGGCTGGTTCTAATGGATCCAAAGTAAGAATTTACGCACTACCTTACCTACCTTCATTGTTTTAGCGTGAAATAAATATACGACTGTTTCATTTTGAAATACAACGTAGCATCCATAGTTCCGCAAAAAGAAACTCGTAAAATAACATTAGACAAAAGTAGACCAGATAGCACTAAATAGTCATGAAAATATAACAGCAGCAATAACAATACTAGTATAACAATATTAAACAACGGAAATTACAAATGAAATAGCACTTTAATTAATAATTACAAAATACTTAGATAAAGATAACAAAATAGACAACATTAGTTAAAATAGTGAGATAATTCGTAAATATGTCAGTGAAAAAATAGCAAATCAACTGCTAATTCATACAATACATGTGTTCCAGTTGTATAAAATAAAGATATTTTAGTGCTAACTGCTAAGTAAAGGTGTAGCCTACACTTATCATAGTTGCAAGAAGGTTGCATCATTTTAAAATCGCAATTAACTCATAATAATAATAATAATAACAATAATAATAATGAAGTTTTATTGTTATTTACAATCGTATATTAATTATGGTTTGTAAATTGTTAGTAAGTACGCAGCAAGATTACATGATATAGGATATAATAACCATGCATGTACTTTAAATTACATTTTCACTTGACTGATGATGACAAAGGCTATGATATGTAGGCCTACATTCTAAATTAACTTGCTTACAAACCCTATACTATAAGTTGACTGGAAAGTTGAGTGTCACTGGTTGGCAACAAAATGGCGCAATGAAGACATGTAAAAATATACAGTCCATGCCAGCTTCTACACTCTCTCGTGCTTAAAACAGTCATGTTTTAAGCCAGCAGACTGCATGGCTAATTAAGGTCACATTCAATATGTATGACTGCAATTAGCCAGTCTCGTTAAGTCGAACCTGTATAATAGTTGAATATTTAATTACTTCTAATGAAAATGCTCCGTTCGAGTTTCATACAAAGCCGTTGCAACTAATAAAACTGTCGTTACTATATACGAGTAGGCTAATTGCAGTGAAGTGCGCAATCGAAGCACGCATTTGGAGCAGATGGCTCATTAAAGTCATACTACCCTCTGACATGCAAGACTGTGTGTGAGCGATGGAGGTCAAATCATCAGATTTCTATTGAAATACTGCTCGTCTTTTACTAATGCGTCTGGGATTTGAAACTTAGTGAGATCGTTGGAAATGTTCAAATCGACGATAAATTAAGTTAATCAATTCGGAATGACCACTTGCCTTCGACATTTGCACAACAAGCAATTAATATTTACAAAGCGACCACATTTTCACGCACACTTAAAAGGTTAAATAAAAAAAAATAGCATTGCAATATGCCATTTACAATTCTTGATTTCCATTAACTTAATTGACTTTTGCCTATTTGTCTTTTGATTGGTTGATTGATCAATTTAACATCAACAAAAGTTATAACCAAATTTTAAGAAACTTCATTGAAGTTTGAAGCATCGTCGAAATAATCCTTCGATATTATTTATACAGTGACTAGTGCTGGAACAGCGAAGTTCTCTAACGGAGTTCTTGTCTGCATTTAGAATACGGTAGTTATTTAAATGCGCGCAGACCTGCGTGTTTATGTATGTATGAATATATGAATACATATAGGTTTCCTATGCTTATAATAATATACTTGTATGTGTGAAGGTATGCACTATGCATGAGTGAAGCAGGACGTTCTGGCGCCGCCGTTTTGGCCTCGGACGTTTGGCGCCGCCTTTTTTGGTGCCTAGATGGAAGTTGAATTGATCAAACTAATGCTTGGCGTAAGTGGAAGCTGGATTTATGAAAATAACTGCTACTGTGGAAGAAACTAAGTATTTGGTTCAATTGAAGCTGGATGGATAGAATTCTATTCAATTATATTAAATAGAAGTGGGGTTGACAGAGAGAAAAAATCACCTATAAATGAAAGCTTGGTTGATGAAACACTTCTTGGTTAAATAGAAGTTGGACAGATGAAAATTGTTTTACCTAAAATAGAAGTGGTATTGATAAAGATGTTCTCTTTAAATCGGATTTACATTGATCGATGATATAGGCCTATAATTACTATTCAAATAGAAGTTGGAATGACGAAAAATTGTTACTCCAATGGCAGCTGGATTTATATAGGCCTAAATGATTCCTGCTATTGCAAAAGCCGGATTACTGTGTACGGACCTTGAGCAGGAAATACGTCTGGCGCCTAAACAGCCGGCGTCAAAACGGCGGCACCAAAATGGTCGCGCCAAAACGTCACGAGCCGGGCAGTTGTGTCTTGGAGTTTTTAGTCACATAAGTGTCTGTCAGTCATTCACACATTATTCACAGACAATACTTTGAATAGTGTAGCGACAGACATGATCACGTGTCGGGCGGCATCATCATCCAATGCGAGTGCTTGACTGAGTTCCAGGCATTCTGTGAATCGTTGAGGCTGTTTACCAAGGCGAAGACGATATGACGACCAGACTGAGTGAAAGTCTGAAGAAGGCGAGAGGGATTCTCGTCGAGGTACTCTGAGAAGACGACATGTTGGATCCAACCGAGTGTTGTTCGTGGAATGATTCCAGTCAGGTACACATCATCCACCCACCAGATGGGCACCGTGTCACTGGCGCTCAGCACATCCTCGGCCACGTCCCTTGACATGATGTAGAACGTTCCCCAGCAGTACGGTGGGTAGAACGTCTCGCGGTAATCTCCAACGGATACGCACCACTTGCCACACCAGACGTTTGGACGCAGGACCCGCGATCGCCAGTGGACCTTGCAAGCGAGGAAGCGTCTGGCGTTGGCGTACTCGATCCTGAGGAGAGGATGCAGGTGGTAGACGTTGACGAAAACGTCGGCGTCAACCTTGACGATGAAGCTGGAACGAGGACAGAACAAGACGAACCATTTCAACATCAACAGTCCTTTGTAGCTGAGGTTCCGATAGTCGTCGATGAAATCCCCTTGGATCAGATCACCATGGATGACCGATTCCATCCGGACCCTCTCCTCCACGTTCGTCTGCAGTGTCCTTCCGATTGGGAAGAAGACCAAAGCGTCCATGGGACCAAGGACGTCGCGCGACCCCCATGTTTGCCGCACCAGCTGACGAACTTCGAAGTCCTCTGGACGAGTGTAGACGACAATGACGATGGTCGAGGGCTGGTCGTCACCCGACGAAGACTTCCTGTTTGAACCGGAAGCACAGACGTTTCTTGGTATGTTTGTTGTGAATTCGATGGGGATCCGCGGGAGGGCAGTGTACGCTGGGGTGGGGTGGACAATAGAGGGTGACAGTTGAACCCAATGACGTTGAATGGATTTGAATTGAAGGACGAGGCAGAGAAGGAAAGAGAAGGCGACGAGAAAGGACGACAGTTGCAATCGTCGCTGAGAGATCTTCGACCAATTCAAGCACGACATCACAACCGTGTTACACACTACAACGCACATACATGTATACAGGATAACATATACAAACATATTGTTATATGATATATGATGAATGAATGCAAGGTATTCACATACTAAGAAACTGTATGTAGTGTAAATTAAGATGATTTATGGTAGTATAACTTAATGATGAGTATATGTGCCTAGTAAAATAATTATAGCCATGGTCTTTCTCATTCGGGACTATATAGAATGCCAACCGCTTGCAGACTTGATTGAACTGTTTTGCGAGAGGAGCACAATACAGATGATCTCAATTGTTACATAAAAATTATTGTAAAATTATTGGTGAATTTGATGTGAAAATTAGTAACAACACTGAAAGGAATAAAGTTCTTTTAGCAATGTGCATTAATTTTCATAATTCTACGCATATGTTGCATTGAATCTTTCACCCGCAGTTTTCTTTCCTAATTACCTTTTATCGTTTCTCTGTCTTTATCGCATCATCATCATCATCATCTTTGCATGAACGTTGATCACGAAGAGCGATTTTCACTGTGTTACTTGTATTACTATTCAGTGAATCAACTTCCGATATAAAAACGCGTCCTTTCCTTTCATTTATTCGATAGACTATACTTATTTCTGCTTCTGATTTCATCGTTCAGTGATCGTCTCCAGGCGGTCACGTGACTTGCAAGCGGCATGACTTCAGGTCAATCTGGGTCAGGTCAGGTCGGGTCATGCCGGGTTGGGTAATACCAATGAAATTATCTTGTGTCTGCGGTTCTGTATATAATCAAGGCGTGGCTCATCAGATCGATCTACGACAGACAAATCATCGACATCTAAGTCACACCTATGCACAGGTTGCACCACTTTTCAGGGGCGGATCCAGGTGGTCAATCCAGCCACAGCCCCCATATTTAAAAATTGACTGATACTCTGTAAGCCTAAATTTTGTTATTTGCAGGAGACTCACTTGTTTAAACGACCGTTTGTGTTGGTCAGTAACTTGGACACGATTCTTAAGAAGTTTGTACGTAGTTCAAACGAAGTAAGAGCGTCAAGAATTAGACGATTGAACCCAAAATGCATCGGCTGTAGGAGGATGAGACTGCAATACAACTAAGCTATATTTAATCATGCTTTACTTCACCACATTTCATTTTATTCACCTTTGCAAATCACTTCAACAAAAAAGGTTTTTAGCTTTCGTTGCAAGCAATAACCTGTCTTTAGGACTAAATACCATCTTAGAAATATGATGACCTACCTCACATTAAGCCTTTAATTTCATCTGCTTCTTTAATGAAGATGATGAAGATGATGAAGTTGATGATGAAGTTGATGAGGATGACAGAGCGACAGCTGATCACAACGATGACTCTCGACTGCTGCCATTGTTGTTGTTGTTGTTGCTGCTGCTGCTGCTGCTGCTGCGGATGACAACAACGACGACGACGACGACGACGATGTCTTTGGTTTCATCAGATGCATCGGAATCAGCAGACCAACCGTTTCCTCATCATGAATTAAAGAATTTAAAGAGGTTGCAGGTGCTTAACATCCCTCCTCCTCGCCGTCTAATCTCATCCTCATCTATGAGATTATTCCTATATTTCTGTCTGCCACGGCCAACGATCGACTGCACAACTGAACCTGTTGTGTACAACTGCACGCGCTATATAAACGGCCCATAGTTTATGCTCAGCTGCATCCACCGCCCCAAAGCAGCCAGAACAGCGGCAGCAGCAGCAGCAGCAGCGGATGAGGAAGCGGCGGTGGCAGAGGGGCGGCAGGCTGGCTGTTGGCATTGCTTGTGCACACGAGTATATATATTATATATTATATATATAATATATATAATATATAATATATATGCGATGAGTCCGAGTCAGCCGTTGAATGTAGCAATCGCTGCCAGCAACGACCGAGCAGTTCATGTGTTTGTCGTTGTATGTTTGCCTATGTCAATCGTGGTGTTCTATCGTGTTTGGCTGTGCCATTGAGGCGGGTGCTCTGTCGTGTGCTTGGGTGTTTGTTTGTTTGTTTGGTGCCTGTCTCCTTCGTCGTCTATTTGTCTGCTTCTGCACGCACGATTGAACATCTTCAACAGTACGGTCAATATTCATTCGCATGGTGGCGATTGACACGTTAAATCACTCTCGCTGATGACTCAATATATGTACTCCTTTGCGTCCATTAGAGTGGTGGTGGTGGTGGTGGTGGTGGTGATGATGATGATGATGATGATGATGATGATGATGATGATGATGATGATGATGATGATGATGATGATGATGATGATGATGATGATGATGATGATGATGATGATGATGATGATGATGCGTTCATTTGTTTGTTGACGATGACCCAGCGCTGTCTAACATGATTTTATTTCTCTCATCCTATGCGTGTTCGCGTCTCTGTTTAATTCTGTGTATTCTATGTCAGCATATCTGGCTGTCCTCGTGGAGGGCCGAAAAAGCTCGAACGAAATAATTCCGTAATACATTTCCAATAAGAACCTACAGTAAGATCAGGGCTAGTTGTGTGTACATGTAATTGCAAAATGGGCGTCTTTGCGACGTTGTGCTAATTAAGGCACAGACCTGATGCTTATATTATGTATCCACAATTTAATGTATGCGCAGTTGTGACGAATGTAGAAGACAGAACACAGACACTGGGAATGTATATGCACAGAACATCTTAAGTACCTCACAAGGGTATTCTGCAAATGTGTCTAAAGTCGATCAGAAATTGTTTTCTGAACCACTAAAGCTGACTGTCACAGAGGAGAAGATTGTGGCTGTGTAGAAGTAGAACAGATGGAAACAGTTATAATAATAATAGCTTCATCTGGAGATTGTCACCGCGCATCTCCTACTCTTTCAGATCCCTATGTGTGCAGAGACGGCAGACGTCTTAAGAACTCTATAGATACTCACCGTGGGTTCTATAATTATTATCGCAATCATATCCGGGCCAAGATGAACACTGTCGTAGTATAGCGACTGCGCCCTCCACACTGGAGTCCTTCCTACAGATTACAACTTGGAATTGAAACCATCCAAAACCCGAGTTACCCGACTCTTTCGGTCTTGATTTAATACTAATTATATCGACGGTGTTGGGCTGATCTCCATGTCACGGTTTACGTGTGGCGCTAATAGATTTGGATCTACATTTACACAGATACATGCGCTCTAATGAAATTATATTGCTGATATTGCCATATTATAATTATTGGTCTGGCTGAACTAATTTGCTACTGCTTCAGCAGGTGATATTATTACCTGTTCACAATATTTTAATCGAAATTCTAATTGCAGCAACGCTAATTTTATTCGCCATTTTCCTGTTTACAGAAACGCTGCTCACTCTATAGATATAGAGTGATATCGATCAATTGCAAAACTGCAGTTACACGTAAGCTCATCCCCATTGAATAAGCTCCGATAGAGTTGGAAAACTATTTGAAGACTTTAAAGAAAATTCTCGATAGTTTTCCTATCGTTATTCTTGCACCAAATATCAGTTCCAGATTAATTGTATCTGGGGCTTCAATCTGTAGCATTCAACTGCAAACATTTGCAATTTACTGCTGTCATCTTCTGACTCCTGTCAGAGACGAAACTGAGTGTAAGTGTTACCGGAAGTATTACTGAGAGAATGTGTCTGTAGGTGCGTTTCGTCTTGTGATCGAAACGTCGGACCAAGCCCGCATCCGTCACAAAGAAAACACTGTGATATTCGGCGTGTGTATTGTATTTAAACATTTATAAAGCGCCTCTAGTAGGGTGAACCGTTCAGAGGCGCTCTGTGTGGCAGTAGTCCTAATAATAACATAGTCGCACTACTCGACACACCGCATGGATGACTTAGCATATCCAATAGATGTCGATAGATGCAGAAAACTGAACCGAACAGTACTGCCAAAGGTAGGTCAGGCAAGAAATATACGCTACCAGCTCGATTAAGGCGAGTTTCAAAGATTCACTTGGGCTTCGTAGGCCTTTCGATTGGAGCCGACTAAAACTTGACAACGTATTCCATTGGCTAAGTGACTTCAAATTGGAGCCTAACAGAATCGGGTCAAGATTCCAATCTACATGTATAAAAGAAGAAGTCGTAGAAGTCGGCAGCATAAACTTTGACTTTCGAGAGAATAACAGTGCTGTTCTCGCTGCGCTCCCTGTCAGTAGACCTATACTGTGCAGGCTAACCAGTGAAGCTAATGATCGAACAAGAGGACGGAATTCTACAATGTATTCCAGTCACGTGCTACCAAAACCTGCGATACCTGCAGGTCTCAACATTTTGATGGTCTCATACTTTGAGGTCATTGGAATGACCCTGAGCATCTTCAACGCACCATCAAACGTCTATATATTACATTTCAAAAGAAACAGACACAACAGATCAACGCACAACACACGTGTATGTATGTATGGAAAATGTGTCATGGTCAATGGTAGCAAGATCGTTCACAGTTCACAGATTGTCTTAGAAAGCATTTTCATCTAATTATGTGCGTGGATTTGCGATAGCAGCTATAGGCCTATCCTTAGCGCACCAAACACTGAATCATTCCCTAAAACAACTCTGAATAAAATGCGCTATATAAATATATAAATGCATCTACATTTACAGCAGAAAACGAGATAAGTGTTCAGTCAACAATTCTCGTCATTTCAGGATATTATGACTTGGGAGTCATTGGAATGACCTGAGCATCTTCAACGCACCATCAAACGTCTATTACATTTCAAAAGAAACAGACACAACAGATCAACGCACAACACACGTGTATGTATGTATGTATGTATGGAAAATGTGTCATGGCAAATAGTAACAAGATCGTTAACAGTTCACAGGTTGTCTTAGAAAGCATTTGCATAATGTAATTCTATGTGTGTATTTGCGATGGCAGCTATAGGCCTATCCTTTGCGCACCAAACACTGAATCATTCCCTAATCATTCCCTAAAACTACTCTGAAAAAATGCGCTATATAATTATAAATACATAAATGCATCTACATTTACAGCATAAAACGAGAGAAGTGTTCAGTCAGTAATTCTCGTCATTTCAGGATATTATGATGTAAAATTAATCTCGTGGTTCTGTACATCTAAGCTTATAGAATCAATATAGAGTCTATATTGTTGTTTTCGTTCCCACTACATCATCATCATCATCATCGTCATCGTCGTCGTCGTCGTCATCATCATCATCATCATCATTGTCATCGTCATCGTCGTCGTCGTCGTCATCGTCATCGTCATCGTCATCGTCATCGTCATCATCATCATCATCATCGTCATCATCATCATCGTCATCATCATCATCATCATCATCATCATCATCATCATCATAGTATCTCCTCTTCAACAATAGCGCTCAGTTTCTGTTGTGTCCCCGGTGGTGAAGAAGATGATGAGGAGGAGATGCCATGCTGCTCATCGTGGTCTGTCTCCATGGCAACGTCTCTTCCGTTCAGCAGTTGGAGGTAATTCATTTGAAGGAAACGTTGGTAGCTGAGCACTTTGCTCTTCTCATCCTCCCATCGGTTTCTCTCCTCCTCGAACTCTCTCTTCACTCTCTCCATCTCATCCCTCGTCTTCTGAAGTTCCGTCTGCAGCAGCTGAATGCATTCAGCCATCGATGATTCATCATCTTTCCTGTTTCGTCTGCTCAGCTCATCACTCGACTCAACCGTCGTCGAATGATCCACCGCCGTGTGGTTCCAGCGCGTTCCTTTTCCAATCTCTTTGTAATCGAGTGCTTTCATGTCATCCTCAGACTTCCAATGACGGATTCCTCCTCCGCAGCCATTCGGATGGTGATTGCCAGCAGACGAAGATGATGGAGACGAATACTGGAGCAGTGGAGGAGCGGAAGAGTCACGTGGTCCGTCGTCGTACTGTAGAGCTCCTGCGTACATCACTCCGACCGTTTCTCTCTTGCGCTGGTTCACTTCCCGCCTCAGGTCCTTCACCATCCTCTTCGTCCTCTCCAGCTGCCACTCCGCACGGATGCATCTCGTCGCGAACTCTTCCCTCTGTGACTTCAACGTCGTCACGCGGTCCTGCAGCTGAACGTTCTCCTGCGTCAGCATCCCGACCTGCTGACGCAGACCATCCTCATTGCGGAAGGAATTGTGCATCTGTGCACTGAGATAGTTCTCGAAGTCTTTCTTGAGAACGGACGATTCGACATCCCTCCTTCTCCTCACCTCTTCAAACGACTGGAGAATCGCTTTCTCGTTCCTCTCCATCGTTCCTCTCAAGTGAATCGTCTCGTATTCCTTCTCGCTCAACTTTCGTTCCACGGTGCTGACTTTCAGGCGCAGGTCTCCGAGTTCTTTCTGGAGGTTCTGGCAGGCGGCGCACAGTGCTGGAACTCGAGGCATAATAATGTTATGACCTGGACCGGTCAATTCAGCTGCGGAGGAGGAGAATCCGACGTGGACTGAATTCTGACGAGAATGGACTCCAGCCGGAGTCGGTCGGTCGGGGAATCTCGCTGAAGCTCCGCGGAAGAAGGACTGCGATGGAAGCGACTGAGGCGTTTGATAGCATTTACCAGATGTTGCTGAATCCTGGATGTGTTGAGGACTTGCGTTAGGCGTTCGATTGAAATTACCAACAGCAGTCAGGTCTTGATGATGATGATGATGATGGTGATGGTTCAATGGCGTCGTCGTCGTTGTTTGTTTACCTGGTGTCGAGATGATCCCATGGACTTGATCATTGGAAGACTTCTCAAAATGTCTAGATGTCGGCGCTGTGTAGATCTCCTGTTGATCTCCAGCAGGCCTTTGACAGTGTCTGGTGGTAGTCGACATCGAGCTCTGAGCATGACGTAGATCGGCGAATGTTGTCTGACCGTGTTTACCAGTGTTTGTGTCATGTACAAGAACCTGTTCTATCCGACGCTCGCAGTTCTTTCCTGCAGCAGTGGGTGATGAGAACGAGGAGCTGGGGCATTCCTGAGATCTTTTACTGGCCCTGACGTCTTGACAACTGAGGCTGACCGGACCCTGATACCTGTGCTGATCCGACAGGTGAGAGGGCGGAGGGTGTGTGGCAGCGGGGGTGACCGACATTGGTTTCCTATGGTCGGAGTTATCAGACGACTCTTTCGTCTTCGCAGCAGACTGAGGTGATGTGTGAAATTCGGCTCTCGTCACAAAACGTGATGGAGTGTCCTAACAGAAGGAATAAAGGGCGAATTCATTCAAATATCATTCAAACAGTTTTAGCATGCAAGCAACCAATACGTAGGCCTACATTAAACATAGGTTTATTGTATTGTGCTTAAAGCAGTGTTTAGGCCTAATCCACGCATCTCTGGGGAATCCGCCAGAATGACTTCCTCAGAAAAATTGAACAGCTGCTTTTACATGTAAAGAAAAGAGCTATCATCAACAGGGAGATATAAGAAATAGAGGATAAAAATTGATGATTATACTAAAAAAGTTCATGAAATCATCAGAAAGGTAATATTGTGAGTTTGGTGTGTACTAAAAGACTTAAACAGGTCATCAGAAAAAAGAGAGATGACAAGCATAAAAACCTTAAACTGGTTAATAATCAGCGCCTCAGCGGTTGGCCGTCCCCCCCCAAAATAACAACAAAAACCTGGATACCCAAAGCAGAGGAACTAGATTAAACATGTTTGAAATAAATAAAATTAAAATAGTAGTTGCACCAGTGACCATAGGCATGGTTTATAGATGTGTTTAGATACGTCATGAAGTTTTTATTTTAATTGTTGAACTAAGACAATTCAGTAGTGAACCGAATCACAACATTAGTCATATACAAGCACAACTGATTACACACCACGACAGCAGTGTTATTTTACTTCACAAAATAATTTCTATTTCAGTTTCAGTTCAGTTCGGCTGGAAGTAATTTCAGTTTCAGTTCAGTTTCAGTTCACAAATAATTTCAGTTCAAGTTCAAGTTACAGTTCTTAAATAATTTCAGTTCAAGTTACAGTTCTTAAAAAATTTCAGTTCAAGTTACAGTTCTTAACAAATTTCAGTTCACGTTACAGTTCTTAAATACTTTCAATTCAGGTTACCATTCTTAATTAATCTTACTTCGAGTTCAATCAACGTAGTTAACCACGCTTTTCCTCTTCCTTGCATTTTTCCTTCTCTTCAAATGCCGCGTGTGCCAATTTATGAAAGCGTGCTAAGTGGCTGATCAAGTTGGTCGAGTTCTTCCCTGCCAAAAATACGCCACACTCATTTCCCGTTTTCTCATCGATCACAACGCACTTCGATTTGCCAGACTCTTCACAATACTCAAAATATTCCCAAACTGGACTCTCCCTTTTCCTACCGGACAACAAATGAGCTAAACTTGACGACATTCTCGAAAAGAACCGCTGAACGACAACACTGAACGATAATACCGTTATATACCGAGAAATCTTGCGAGATTAACGACTTTCTCTTAACATAGACCAACGAAAGACTGGTTCACCGCTAATTTAAGTCAGTAAGTAAATTACTTCATTTCTATTTTTAGTCATAAATGTGTATAATTTCCGTTCGGATTTTAATTATCGTTACAGTTTTTATTCAGTTCGGCATCATTTATTTCCGTTTCCGTTCAGTTTTCGTTCTTAGAATATTTTCAGTTATCGTTATACTTACCGTTAACGGAATGGATTATTTTCAGTTCGACTTATCGTTTCCGTTAACGAATATAACACTGCACGACAGTTACTCAAACTTCTATAGCTGCATAACATGAAATCCGTAAAATTAACTTGCCTGTCAAACGTTCTAATCACTTAACCTAAACTCACACAACTTGACACAAGGGTTGACCTGCATGATATTTGATATTAACCATGCTAATCAGCACCGAAGTAGCCTACGCATTTTAACAACCATGCATTAAACATTTATTAAACATTCAGCTGAATGAGTGAATCACCGACTCATTCACTCACTCTGACTATTATATAGAATCGTTTGAAAATATTGGAAACAGAGCAACGCTGGTCAGTTATTTACCATTGTTTTGATAGTTACTTAGTGAAAGATCGATGTTGAATCCTCCCAAAAAATATATTGAACCTACTACAGAAACGCCTCTCAGTCTGTCAACCATCAAGTAGTCATCCAAATTCCTTGACTAACTCGACAATCCATCGACAGTATTTTCGCTTCGTGAAACTCTTCGATCAGTTCCAAATTGTCAAACTGCAATCAGCATTATAATCGCACTTTCCCTATGAGCATGCAGCGGAAACGTGTACCGGTACTGTATACGTGGTTTGCTGTTAGGCCTGCAGTATCTTACTTTAGATTTTCTGTTAGGCTTGCAGTATCTTACTTCAGATTTTCTGTTAGGCCTGCAATAGGCCTATCCTACTTTAGATCATACGCTATACGACCTAAGACAACGCTTGCAAATATAGCCAGCGATCGGTCAAGTGTCTCAAAGGTCGTCTCCTCTTGAGACGACGACTTTATCTAAACATAGAAGTAGCACAGTGATCGACGATGTAAGTGTAGGCGAAACCAAAGATAATGGATGGATTCAAGAGTATTTAGTCTTCTCCGTCAAGACTAATGTATTGAAATGCAACGCATGGGACATGCATGCATGATGCATAAGACCTACAATAATATAAACGCAGACGAGAAAAATGTCTGTAAATCACGGCTCAGATTTCGATGGCGTTTTGGATATCGTTTACGACTATATAAAATGCACTAAATAGGCCTATTTGCCACACAATCCTTTCTGAATATCAATAGCCATGTCTGGTTCATTTTCGAGATTGCAGAAGATAGAAGAAGAGGACATCACTTGTGGAACACGATGATGCATTGGTAGCAGCCAGTGTGAGAATTGTGGAAAAATAACTGGAGTTATCCACTTGGAATTTGGGTGTGAAAACAGACTTTACTATGAGGCTCTAAGAAAGAGTGATGGAGTTGAAACCCCTCAACCCCCGGCAATTCGCACCCTGGTAGCAGTTCACTCATGGATTGAACGCATCACGTTCAAATCTAATGTAAATCTTCTAAAGTTCTTCAGCGCCATGCACAAAAATCCACGCAGGGAGACCAGTTTAACCATCGGTGATGTATATAATCAGATCTTCCCACTACAGTATACTATAGCCAGGCTGCTCTATTCGTTCAGATGACAAGTCAAAATCCATGGAGGTCAGACCGAGGAGACAGCATAAATAATTATGTTGCTACGGTGATGTTCTGTAGGCTAACGATGGCGGTTGTCGTGTGATGGTGGCGCAGGATTAGCATCAGGATATCATTATAGCATCAGGATATCATGATAGCATCAGGATATTATGATAGCATCAGGATATCATGATAGCATCAGGATATCATGATAGTATCAGGATATCATGATAGCATCAGGATATCAGGATAGCATCAGGATATCATGATAGTATCAGGATATCATGATAGTATCAGGATATCATGATGGCATCAAGATATCATGATGGCATCAGGATATCATGATAGCATCAGAATATCATGATAGTATCAGGATATCATGATAGTATCAGGATATCATTATGGCATCAGGATATCATGATAGCATCAAGATATCATGATAGCATCAGGATATCATGATAGTATCAGGATATCATGATAGTATCAGGATATCATGATAGCATCAGGATATCATGATAGTATCAGGATATCATGATAGTATCAGGATATCATGATGGCATCAGGATATCATGATGGCATCAGGATATCATGATGGCATCAGGATATCATGATAGCATCAGGATATCATGATAGTATCAGGATATCATGATAGCATCAAGATATCATGATAGCATCAGGATATCATGATAGCATCAGGATATCATGATAGCATCAGGATATCAGGATAGCATCAGAATATCATGATAGCATCAGGATAATGAGGATATCATGATAGCATCAGGATATCATAATAGCATCAGAATATCATGATAGCATCAGGATATCATGATAGCATGAGGATATCATGATAGCATCAGGATATCAGCAGGATAGCTTGAAGAGTTTGGTAAATCGTGATTTATGTGGTGTTAGGTTTCTACACGGTGTCCCAATTGAACTGATACCCTTTTTGTTTTGGCGATATACTTGTCAATTCTAAATATAACTCTATAAAATTTTAGATAGTGTAAGAGGAATAAATTATCGATGTTTCCAGAAAATGTCATCCAATTCTACGAAGAGAGTCCGAAGTTATGCACGTTCAAATTTAGGCAACGAAAATTGTAAGTTTCCACCATGTAAAAGATAAATTAGTGCATGTTAGCGCTGTTCTTCAAAGCTGATGTTCAAAATGTCCTCCATTAGCTCGAATGCATGGTCTAAGGCGTTCGCCATTCATTGATTGCATTGTCAACAATCCCTTGATCAAAACGATTCCATTCTTCCACATTTCGCTGTTTGAAGTGATCACTGGACAACGTCACGTATGCGAGTTTCATAAGGCTGCGATGGGCCAGTTTCTGTTAGGAAATTCTTTAGAAACCCTTTGGCACCGTAATGTTTTTCTTCTATTAATTTTTTAAAAACTCTAATCATTTTTATTATTGTCCCCTAACATGGAAATTACGGAAATATGACGGAAATATTTATTAATGTAGAAAGTAAGGCGTGCAGTTGCAAGCAATAATTTCCTATCTTTTACATGTTGGAAACTTACAATTTCCTTTGTCCAAGTTTGAATGTGCATAACTTCGGAATCTGTTCCTAGAATTGGATCAAATTTTCAGGAAACATTGATAATTTATCCCTCTTACATTCTCTGAAATGTTATTGAGTTTCATTTAGAATTGACAAGTATATCGCCAAAACAAAAAGGGTATCAGTTCAATTGGGACACCGTGTATAATTATTCTACACAGTGTTTAAAAATGACATCGGTCTGTCTGCATGTCTGTCTGTCTGTCTGTCTGTATGTATGTCTGTCTGTCTGTATGTCTGGATGCCAGCAGACATCGATACTCCTTCTATCAGTGTCCCTGACACAAATCCATCCTCTTAACTTATTCACAGGACACAAGTGTGCAGCTTATACAGCGGAACCCACATTATATATAGGCCTACAGTTGTCAATGCCCACAACCTTCGCTGACTATACATGTAAGCGCTGACTTCTATGATTAATCAGTGTAGCTGAAAACATAATTGTAGTAACCTATTATATAGTTCCTGACTTATATCTGTTAGAATAGCCTATGCAAGAATAATTTCATGCAGATACAACCATTTCAATCAGTTTTAATCTGCTTATCAGTGGCTACATTTTCTAGGTCCTGGTGGCATAGTAACCAAGATCGAACATAAAAGTAAACAATATGTTGCGAATTAAATGAGTCGTATTCATCCTGACCTTAATCGAGGTCTGGTCGATTTCTTGCAATTTCGATTCGTCTTGCCCTTGACCGTTATTCGGATATCGCCTCCTTGTGTAGATACTTCCTGCCACTCCCATACTGGGTTTCGGAGAAGTGGGAGTCGCTGCCAGGTTCCCACGAGATGACGAAGACTGAGCTTCCTTCGATGATGAGGATGATCCAGTGGAATAGGAATCAAACCAAGGACCAACAACAATTGGCTCAGAGACTTTTCCTTGTAACGCGTTGTCTCTATCCACAGGAAGTGACGTGTTTAGTGACGTGTCTCTGATGGGATTCGAATCCAGCGCAGTGACTGCTGAGTGAGATTCGATGCTGATGGGTTGATCGATGGATGAGATTCCTTTCAATGTGGAATTGTTCGGAGGTGGAAGAGGAGGACGATCGACCTGGAGAGGATTTATAGAAGATGTAACAACTGGATGACTGTTGACTGCAGATTGGGTTGATGATGACCCAACCGTAGAAGACCCAACTGCAGACGGTTTGCTCATATCCTCTTCTGAAACAAAGTTTTATTAACAGATTATAAATAAATTCACGAGCATGAAGAAATAAAATATAATTTATAAAACACAATTGTAGCAATGAATAATAGAATACTAAACAGCTGAGGTCGTAATATTATGCAAATAGTTTATTCTCATCATCACATTCTCGCCTAGGTAAGTAGGTATGCACCCTGAGAATGGAATTTATAAACTTTAGTTCCTTGAACATCCTTGAACACCATGCCATTTGTCCGACAGGATGCTTGCCTCTCTTAGATTACGGTAGGCCTATACCCATATAGACGCAGACTTCAGTATAAAAATGAACCCTAAAACCCACAAAGCAAGTTAACACTTAATCTTATATTTTTATAATGGCAATAGGCGTAGTTGCAGGTCATTCCTTCAGCAAGTTTATATATATATGTATTATACATATATATAAACGATATATATGTATCGAAGAAAGTTTTAAATGAAGTCCATTATCCGGCATTTAAATGTCTAGCAATTGTCGACCTCATATCAAATAAGATTGCCTGAGTGGCTTTACAAGAAAGCCCTGTGATAGCAGTAGGCCTATGCGTGCAGCACAATAGGGCAAGAACTGCCTTTACCCTATAGACCTACTGCAGCCGCTAATTATACCCACCTAAGATAACGTACCAAGCCAGATCGAACCCTGGGGCAACAGCACACATCACCTCAACCCGAAACAACGATACATCAGGCGAATTAAACGCTTTTCTTCACTGCAGTAAGCTTATAGCTGCTGTGTACGTTTGTATGTATAGGCCTACGCTACGTTGATAAAATGAATGCACGGAACCTACAACCGGCCTATTATAAACCGCAGACGCTGATTTTTAGATTACCGTACGCTGTATACACTATAATCGGTGTGTGTGTGTGTGTGTGTGTGTGTGTTTATAATCCGATCCATACCTGAATTGACTGTTGAGATTACCTTGACTAAAGTGCTTGACAGATACTAAAGAGCTCATCTGCATAAACAATCATGAGCCTATATATATACACATGCATGTAATTACCTACAGGCCTACTACATATAAATATATACACCGTGATTAAAAAAAAGTAAGCCGAATTGTTTTTCATATATCTCTGATGTCTGATAACATATCACGCTAAAATTTTCCAAATATTTAGAGAATTGGACCAAGAATATGATTCCAAAATTTCACGAGGTAAAGTTGAACGGATAAAAAGATATGAGTATTTGAACTTCATATGCCGAAATTGCAGTTTACAAGCAATTTTCTGTTAGTTTAAATGAAATGTTTCCTTATTATCTTCAATGCCTGATCATTAATCATTCTAAAATTTTCCATATATGTAGAGAATTGAACTAAAAACATGACCACAACAGTCTGGATTGATAATTTAATTAAATAAGCTGCTCAAAATGTCCTCCTCCTGCTTGCACGCAAGCCTGGAGATGCTGCAGTGGTGCCATTGCAATGGCAACAGCATCGTCGATTATCATCTGGTCCAGGCCATCCCACACTTCCAACAAGCGTTGCTTCAGATCGTTTATGCATGGATTGTTGTCTGGTGGACTTGGTCTTGCATCATGCACGCTCCACACGTTTTAGTCGACAGGATTCAAATCTGGGCTGTTCGGAGGCCATAATGTGGGAGAAATTAAGTTTGGCGTCTTTCTTTCAGCATTTTGATGGTTCCCTTGGCTCTGTGGGCTGGCGCTGTTCTGTTGAAAAAGAAAACAACCTTCTGGGGCTCTAGATTTCTGATTACAGGTGGAAGATGTTGTGACAACAGAACGTTGCGATAACATATTCTGTTAATTTTACTCCAGGATCACTGAAGACCAAAATTTGGAACTATCAAGCATCGAAACTGCAACGAACACCATAACAGACTTTCTGAAAACTGATATTTCTGGAGATGAAGTTGAGATATTCATATCTTTCTATCCGTTCAAATTTATAACATGATATTTTGGAATCCTATTCTTGGTTCAGTTCTCTAAGTATCTGGAAACTTTTAATATGATTAATTATCAGGCATTGAAGATATAAGAAAAACAGTTCAGCTTACTTTTTTATCGAATCTGACATATGAAGTTTAAATATTCATATCTTTTTATCCGTTCAACTTTACCTCATGAAATTTTGGAATCCTATTCTTGGTCCACTTCTCTAAATATTTGGAAAGTTTTAGCGTGATATGGCATAAGGCATTAGAGATATATAAAAAACAATTTGGCTTACTTTTTTTGACTCACGGTGTATATATATAGGCTATGCGTACAGATATATGTAGGCCTATAGGAGGGAAAGCGATAGAGAGATCAAGTTTTAGTCACCAGGCATGGTTCATCTGTAAGCCTCAAACTTTCTGAGTTACCCCTCACCTTTATTTTGATCCTGTTATATATAGCAATGACTTCGAACCCAATTGCTGAGATTTTACATTTGTCTTTTTGCTTCACAGATAAACCGTTCGTTGTCCTTTATAGCAAACTACAAGAACAGGGCTAGGGCCTAAATTTAAAGTAACTTTCATTCGGCTTCATTTACGAGCTAAACTGTGTTCTGGAACTTGAAAAATCGCAGGCTAACCAGTTGAAGAATGGATCCTATAGAATATAGGCCTATTTGAAAATATTAGCCTACAGATGGGGTCTATTGTATTGTATTGTATTGTATTGTATTTAACCAAATTTATAAAGCGTTTCTAGTACAGTTGTTCTCAACCTTTTTGCCTTTACGGACACTTTTTCTAAGTGAGAGGGCACGAGGTCGACTTTTCTTAGTTGAAGGATATTAGGGGCCACGAGTTGGGACCAGTTGGAACCAGTTGGTTAAGGCCAGTTGGTTGGGACCATGCAGTTAGGATCAGTTGGTACAAGTTGGGACTTAGACAAGTGAATACTTAAATTCGTGATTGATTACAACTTAGCAGATGTTTTATCAACTGGCTTTGGATTGTCCATAATAATAATTTTAATTTATTATTATTATAATAATTACAATAATAAGCCTATATGTTGAACGGATATTCAATGACAACACAGCAAATATATATTGCATGGGTTCTGTAATAATGTTGGACTCTGCACCTGCATGTGGTGCTTGGTTTAAAAGACTAGATAAGCTATATTATCCATTCGCATAGAATACAAAGCAGAAAGTTTGTTCAATCGCATGTACCATGCTCAATTGCTCATGCTCCTGAGGAGTTACCTCGCAAAAGAGGCGTTAAAGCAAAACTTATCAGCTTTAGCTTCTGCGTGGCATCTCATCATTCTTTGACAGAGACCTGATCAATGACCAATCTGAACTGGAACTTGTGCTCCACTTAATCGCTTATAAGCTTACATGTCAGACCATCTTCGAATTGTCTCTGTATACACTTCCGTGCCCAACTAACAAAATATTTGCACACTGAGCATTATAGTAGGCCTACTCTACATGTAAGCCTATTGGGGTGCTTTTTATGTGTGTAATTCAAGACGCCGACTTATTCTATCTTCTTTTGTCGATGTCATGTTATGCGGTGAATTATATTCGTAATCAATAGAACATTTACGGTGACCTAAATTCGTAAAGAATAATAATGTTCTGGTGATGATCTTTCCAATATCGACTTTAGCGTTTTCCCATGATGACTTGTACGAGCTCTGCAACAGAAACAAGAAGAAAGAAGGTTCTCAATTATAGTCATGCTATTAAATTCATTCCAGTTTATTGACCGTAGCAGACTGTCGTTGGAAGAATGAACGGCGAGGGAGAGTACTGGTCACCCGATCAGCGCCCTCATTTGCTGAGGCTACGAAAATTTAGCAGTTGCTACCACTTTACACCAATGGATGCCTCTCAGGTTAGTTTGACGGACTGCTATTTAGCCATATGCTATGCATTAAGCTCCAATCTAAAGACATTTTCCATCAAGGTAAAATCTCTATTATGCTGTCAAAGAAAATAAGTATACCTGTCAGAGAAGATAAGTATACCTGTCAGAGAAGATAAGTATACCTGTTAGAGAAGATAAGTAGGCCTATACCTGTCAGAGAAGATAATACCTGTTAGAGAAGATAATACCTGTTAGAGAAGATAAGTATAGGCCTACCTGTTAGAGAAGATAATACCTGTTAGAGAAGATAATACCTGTTAGAGAAGATAAGTATACCTGTTAGAGAAGATAAGTATACCTGCGTAGCTGATGGCCCCATCTTCATTTTCATCGACTTCCTTAAAGAATTCGTCGAGATCTTCGTTGGTCATCTTCGTCATTCCAAGGCTGGACAGAACCTGCAGTGACACATGCATGATTTCAAAGAGATAATAACCGATGGTATGAATATATCGTAGCCTACAAGTGATTATACTTAATATGCAGTAATAATTGATCGAAAACTTATATTTCAAAAGAAATAGCACTGTTTTACATTGATGAATTATAGCCATTGTTTGTTAGCATTAGTTGCGTGGGTGTGGCAATGTAGGACATTAGGCTACTGTAGGCTACATTAATTGTGTATAATCGCATCGTGTCATAAGCTTACAGTTCAATTGTATTGCGGTTTATGTATAATTCATTATAGACAAAAGCCTTTTGTCGTTTAAGCAGCATTTCGTTGCATTAGCTTATAATTATTATAATTAAGTGATATTGCAACAATAATGTGGTGAGACTGACATTTCGTAGTTCCGCTTTGTTGAGAGTTCCGTTTTGGTTCTTGTCAAAAACCCGGAACGCCTCCATGAGATCCTTCTCTTCTTCGTCCAAATCCTTCGCTCGTCCGGATAATAGAAGACAGAATTCGTCGAACTCGATTTTCCCATCGTCATTCACTGCATAGGATATAAGAATAGATATAAGAATAGGATATAAGAATAGGATATAAGAATAGGATATAAGATATAAGAAGCACATCCATCATCCGTTAATGTTGTAATGTCGAATAGCGCAACATTGACTCCACGGAGTATCATCATAATTATTATAATGGGAAGCACTTTTGATGTAGGCCTATACCTTAGGCTTGGTAAGTTATCTTAGGTGGGTATAAGTACCGGGGTAGTGTCTCTGCGGACGGCTCATATGTTAGAAAACTTAAAGCAGAATCAACTAAATATATATGGAACAGAGAAGCCAGCTATACAATCTATTTGCAGTCGCTGAAATTTCGGTAAAATAAAACATTATAAGCAATAACATAATAATATTCGTTTATCAATTCAAACTGACAAGTATGCAGTAAGTCTTCGTTATATGGTACATAATGGTAGTGACGGAGAATATAGCAAGTTTAACAGGAGTTGAATTTCCTAACTGAATGGCAACCTGCAAGGGGTCCACATGTAGCACATTTTAATCACCCCTAGCGAGTAGAAGGCCGAGTCATTCTTATGGGGCTCTAGCCAGTTTCAAACCCGCATCCTTCTGATCTTCATGCCAGTGTGCTATCGTTCAATCGTTTAATTTCTATGTGCGGGGTTCGAATCCTGGTGCATCATGTGATAATGACAGTTCGCTGTTGAGCCGTGTAACCCTGAAGTGAAGGTCGCACAGCTGCTGATTGACTGTAACTCTGACTATGTGGCCAGTCGTATAGTGAACAAATGAAAAGGATGATGTTACGCATGAATGTTTAATTGTTTATCACCTCTTTCTGATGCCTCTTGCATAAGTTGATCAACCTCTTCGTCTGTCGGATTATAACCGAGAACTCTGAGGGCGTCGCCAAGTTCACTCGTCGAAAGAGATCCGTTGTCATCTTTATCGAAAATCTCGAAAACCTTTCGGTATTCTGGAAAATAATAATAATAGACAACGGTTGTCTTTAATTTAAAAGTGTAGGCTGTAGGCTATGCTCGACAGACAACCGAAACATCAGCGGTTGCAGTCCACTAATGAGACAACTCAGACAAGACTCTCATTGCACTGACACGAGACACCTTGCGAATGAGACACTATAGCGCGATGGAAATTAAAAATTACTAATGCAAGACATATTCATAGTTATACTGATAGAAGTGAAACAAGACATTGCTAAATCAAAATCCTAAGTTCAAATCAAAATCAACGGCAAATTCAAGACAGCATTCCTAGTCTTCATTAATAACATTAATTCGGTAACATTACCGGTAACATAATTAATCATATGCTATTGCAAGTTTATTATTGCTGTTATTTGTTTGTTACTAGGCCTATTGTTCCAAGGCTGTTTACCTTCTGTTTTTTCTTCGCTGATCTCCTAAACGGAGACAAACAACAACAGTCAGGTAAAATATTCCTGATAAGCTAAATGTTCTACTGAAAGACAAATTATATATGAGAGTAAAGTCATAGCGGGCTGAAGTAATACATCATACATGACCTGCGTATCAAGACAGAGCCACTTGTAATGGCAAATAAGAAGATGCACGTGTTTAAAGCGAATTACTTCAAATCAGCTTAAGGTAAATAGGACATTTTAAGCTACTAATAAATGCAAAAATTAATTAGATAAAATGTAGTTTTAAGCGAGAGTGGAAGGGCATCGGCTGTAGGTCTACCGCCTACATTACAAACCAATGCAAATCGAAGTCAGATATAAAAAAAGTCGGATGAAGACACTGCACCTATAGTTAGAAGAAGCCTTTAATGAAAGTGTTGTCATGTAAAAACTGAATTATGAAATTAAACCCTTTGCGTATCATGCATGCATGGTATAACCTCATTTATAAGACGCAGAGAAGAGGCGATGCAATGCGTCTACCAAACCAAATGCTGCTTTGTCCACTTCAAATAAAGAACGGATGCAGAGGTTTGGAGGGGGACATTTGAATGACCGTTTGATGTGGTTTGATGGATTTCTTTCTACATGTATAATTGTATAGGGCCTATAGGCTACGTGCACAATGCACATAAGCGTAAACTACGCAATGACAATACACTTAGCTCAATGTGC
>OX243816.1:27612841-27795341 GCA_945859605.1 Lumbricus rubellus
GCATTTAAAACACTGATTTTGTATTGCTAATATAGCATAGGCCTATTACATAGCCCATGAAAACTAAAGCAAGCTTCATATGTGAATATAGGCCTAAAAGATAGGTATATGCGTGTAAGACATCGATTGAGAATAACTGTCGGGGTATGGTCATGAATAGCCAACCAAAACATCAAGGCCTGCAGTGACCATTCACTCGATGAGGCCATACACAGTTCATATGCTATTCACAGTGTTAGGAACAGAGAAACATCGACACATTCATTCACAATAAATAAAAAGTCTTGTTCTGTTTACGCTACATGTCAATCATCTTCGATAAAACGTCTTTGTTTACGTCAGCATTCCATCCAAACTTACCATCGACAGACGTGATATGCAGCAGCTTTAGAATATTATGTTAGAAAACGACTTTTCTGTTCTGCTATCAACCGATGTCTATGATAGACTATGACTGCCTCTGATGCATTGTATCGTTTAATCGTCCAAGATCTTAGAGCCAATATCTGCTGGCAGCAGACACAGTTGTATCTAAATCGTTTGTAGCTGCGCGTAACAGCATCGCATGGCTAGTTAAAGACATTGAGGCAGTCGTTGCACTGCAGAGAACATACTGTGGCTGTCAGCCACTGATTTATTGGCAAACAATGTAAATCAGTGTTGGCCACATTATGCTCGAACCGTGCAATGGCTTTTGATGTTCAGCCTTAGTGCATGGAGAGTGACTCGATCGGTCGTTGTCATGACAACGGTTGGCATGCGGTCAAAAGCAACAACAGACGACTGGAGGGGAGGGTGCCTGCATGAACGCCAACCGCAGATCATTCATTTGCCAAACGCACATTCATCGCGAAATTGCTCCTTCGATTTGGTCTACATGTATATCGATGCTTTATACACTTAGTATTAAAGAACACGGACCTAGGAAGGCAGGCAGGCAGGCAGGCAGGAAGGCAGGAAGGCAGGCAGGCAGGCAGGAAGGCAGGCAGGAATGCAGGCAAACATACACACAGGCATAGACCATGGCAATGAAGACCGCACACAGATACACACAGACAGATAGGCACAAACAAAATAGACACACACACCTACACACATACCGGTACACACACAGTGTTACACACACTTACAGTGTTACACACAGTTACACACACCCACACACACAAACACACGCAGAGACATACAGACACAAGACGCACACAGTCGAAAGACAGGATGTAGCCCACCTGTATACCTGTCTTCGTCTATATATATATATATATATATAACAATTTGTAGACGCACACATCTTTTCATTTTTCTCTGTATATGTCTGTATCTGCATGTGTGTGTGCGTATGTGTGCGCGTTTGTGTGTGTGTTTGTGTGTGTGGCAAACATTTCTTACTGCATCATAGAGCACGCGATGTGTACAGTTGTGGTCGTGACGATCCATTGTCACAGCTCCAGCATTTCATCGATGCATCCGGGGTTCGAATTCCGGTGCACTTAGTCAGATTCACCGTCGATCCATCCATCCATCCATCCATCCATCCATCCATCCATCCATCCATCCATCCATCCATCCATCCATCCATCCATCCATCCATCCATCCATTCATCCATCCATCCATCCATTCATCCATCCATCCATCCATCCAGCTGATCATCCATTCATCCATCCATCCATTCATCCATCCATCCATCCATCCAGCTGATCATGCCACAGACAACGTTGTCTTGTTTCTCTGTTGTCTCTGTATAAACTGATGTTGTGTTTTTGCTGTGGCAAAAAATTCCATTTGTCCCATGCAGGAGCGCCGTATAGCGACTTGCAATTGAAGCAGGATCGAAACAAGCAAATGCATTTAAAGTTTAAACCTCAAACAGACGAATGCTTTCAAAATGCGATCATAAAAGAATATGGCTCATGCAAATCCATCACAATCGTTGCATCTGCTTGCTTAGCAGATGTCTACAGTTCTGTAGCAAATCCTCTTTTATGACTTGGTGTGTGTAACGAGGACTTCACTATGCATGGCGTCCTAAGAAAAACTAGGTGGTTGAATTCCCTCACCCCCCCCCCCCCCCCCCCGCTAATTCTCTCCCTGCATAATGCATATGCATCAAGTAAACACAGGCTCCACCTCAGTCACATTCTCCAACGAGAAGCAGAGCCACAAAGCATTAATAATATTATTATAATAATAGGCCTATAGTCTGCACGAGAATATTTCAACATAGAATCTATAATATGACCTGCTGATATAGGCAGCTTGTCATATGGATATAAACAGATGTACAGATAGGCAGACAGTCGGAGAGACGAACGCAGGTCCAGAGAAAGAGAGGGAAAGAGAGAGAAAGAGAGAGAAAGAGAGAGAGAGATAGAGGGAGAGAAAGAGACAGAGACAAAGACTGAGACAGAGAGACATAGAGAGAGACAGAGACAGAGGGGCAGACATACCGACAGAGACAGAGACAGAGAGAAGAGAGAGAGAGCGCGAGCGAGCAGGAGACAGGTATATACTGAGTGTGGCGTTATGACAATCGATAGCAATAATAATGAATTCGTTCAATTATTACGTATTGCATGTGCATCAATGGAGGTTCAATTGAAATCAGCGACAATCATCATCATGATGATGAGATCAATCGATGATCGTCAACTCATCAATATTCCAGCTCCTTATAATTATTATAGGACGTTTAGACCGACGGACGGACAAACGGACGGACGGATGGACAGATAGACAGATGGACAGACAGATGGACAGATAGACAGATGGACAGACAGATGGACAGACAGATGGACAGAGAGATGGACAGACAGATGGACAGAGAGATGGACAGATAGACAGATGGACAGACAGATGGACAGACAGATGGACCGACAGATAGACAGACAGATGGACAGACAGATGGACAGACAGATGGACAGAGAGATGAACAGACAGATGGACAGACAGATGGACAGACAGATGGACCGACAGATAGACAGACAGATGGACAGACAGATGGACAGACAGATGGACAGAGAGATGAACAGACAGATGGACAGAGAGATGGACAGATAGACAGATGGACAGACAGATGGACAGACAGATGGACCGACAGATAGACAGACAGATGGACAGACAGATGGACAGACAGATGGACAGAGAGATGGACAGACAGATGGACAGAGAGATGGACATATGGACGAACAGTTGACAGCGACAGTCAGACTTATAGACATGCAGAAAAAACAAAGTCAGACTGCAACAGGAAAGAGTGGTGGGAACATAAGAAGACGTTGTTTACTGATATTTCTCATTGACACACAAAACAAAAGCCAGTGCCATGGAGACCAGTGTATTGACCGGCGCAATGTCAGATATAAGCAATGTCAGATATAAGCAGTGTCAGATATACATGTAAGCAATGTCAGATATAAGCAATGGCAGAGGAAAGTCGATTATACAGCGAAGGACATTTTTGTGCGTCTTACGGTCTTACTCAACTCTACTCTGTCCATGAAAAATATTAATAAATGCAAATTCATATATGATCTTTTGGACATCACACCATTCATTTTATCCTGTTCGTCTCAAAATACCTCTGACTATTATAACATCTATGATTTCCTGCAATGCATCTCCTATCTTCTATAGCATGCACTTCCTCTCAAAATCACTCATGCTGTTCTTGTTTAGGCCTATCGTTGCAGGTCCAACTATACCTAAAAAAGACAATACGAAAAGAATACTGCTTGAACATATATAGTTATATACATCACCACGGATGATCGGCTTGTGTTCAAGTGTCAAATTGGTCCATTATCTAAACTTATAAAAGATAAAGATTACGAAACAGGAATGAAACTTCACTATTATACCGGTATAATGCAATACTGTTCGTAGTCTAGGCCTACTCCGTGCACAGGCCTGTAAAATTATGTCTAAAGCTGTCTAAGATTATGTGTATATGCCTAATAATTATGTATATTGTTGTTGAAGATAGGTATAGTAACTAGAAGGAGAGAGCACGTGCATTTAACTGTATGTACGCATACGTACCTCTATCGCCCAGCAGTAGGCCTGCAATTTGGTACCGGCGTAGCCTACGCTGTGAAGTAAACCGCAAGTATAGGCCTAATGTGATACACTGGTCCCGTATCCATGACTTTGGGATTCGTCCATTGCCGGCTCAAGGGTGAAGAAAAGGAGATGAGAGCCTCATGATTCAACGGCCCTTCGGCCCAAGGACGACTTTACTTACTTACTTATTCAACTGTAGGCCTGTGCGTGACTTAATTTCTCGACCTATCAACTACAGTCTACAGATTAAAAAGATCCTTTGCCGCGTCGTTTTAGCACATTATAAGTATAGGCCTATAGGCCTATAACGATCTTTGATGAGTCCGTAACCTCAGTTGTTCCCTAGATGACGCAACTGAAGTTAAACGGCCTGAATTATTGTTTGTTCCGTTTTAGAAAGCCCATAGACCTATAATTCGCGTATATAGATTATAGGCCTATGCATTTTGTTTGTTTGTTTACTTGTTTGTATGTGCACTTGCTATAGCGCCCCTTCAAGCTCTCCCTACTCAGAGGCGCTCCCGAATGCGGAGCGGACACTGCATCGGTGTTTTACACCGAAGCGCTGAGCAATTGTGAGTGAAGGACTTGCCCAGGGTCCTTACGCGGTGAGGTGGATTCGAACCTAGAACCTTCCGGCTCCAACAGCTATTTCTCGTCGTTTCGGAAAATTTTACCCAAAAATTGTCACAAATTATGTTGGCGACGAAAAAAATCTGATGATCTTTTTTTTAGACATTTCCAGAAATTTCCACAAGTTTCCTCAGAAAAGAAAATGTCCCAAGTCGCCGCCCGCATGAAAAACTGATGACCTTTTTAGTGGTCCACTTAAAAATTGCTTTTTTTACGCCTTCCTTCCGCATTATTTGTCACTGCACAGGTCCTTCGTTCTTCCGTGGTCAACCGACTGCAATTATAGGGCCTACCTAGGCTACCTTTTTCTAATGATTTTCACTACACATATTAATTTAGGATATACAACTGCACATTTTGTGTAGAACTGCACATGGGCGTCCGCAGCGGGGCGCAAGGGGGCGCAAGTGCACCCCTGGATTTTTCGCATAGTTGCACATAAATTTAGATTAGGTCTAGGCCTATTTGGTTGTGAATATTGTTACAACGCGATTTTCATGGTGATTATCGATTCGTTCTACAAGTTGAACTTAGGCTATTATATCTTTCTTTGGGCGCATAATGTAGCCTATATGTAGGCTATAGGATACTCTCGTGGTAATATGGAAATTCAAACTGTCACCCTTTAAATTTAGACCATGTGACAATTTTTTAAACGTTTGCGACCCCCTAGAATAATTCCTGCGGACGCCCATGGAACTGCACGTTAAATAATGCCCTGAACTTCGATGCAGTGTCCGCGCTGTAGTCGGAAGCGCTTCTGAATAGAGAGCTTGAAAGGGCGCTATATAGCAATCTCGAGAAATAAATTATTTAAATTAGGGTCTACTCAGTAGGTCTACCCATGCCTAAAAATGGAACCAGATCTAGCATCAAACATGAAACATTAATACTAGCTAGGCTTACTATAGCATTAACAAAAATTATATCGAACTGTAGACCTAGGCCTACATGTATAGTAAACAAACGATGAAAGATTTCTTATGCAACAGACTATTAAGCTTAATGTGATTTAAAGATTTATATAGGCCTATAATAGGGCCTAATATTGCACTCCTCTTTCTCTTTAAGTTACATTTATGTAGGTGCTTTGCGGGCAGTAGCCTGTAGTGTAGGGGATATAGGCCAAAGCCTACTGGTGATGCATGGGGTGACTGCAGATGCTCTTATAGCAAGGATCAATTCGATTCAACCTTCTCACATAATAAATCATATCTATCCTCAACGTTAAACGATCACCACTCAAGAGATTAATGCTATTTAGGCCTATAAGTTCAGCTCTGCGTAAAAACGAATTGATATGATAGGCTATAACAGCCCGACTTTCTTGATCATCCCACATTACTTGATTCACGTTTGATTCCACTTCACTGGCTCCCCGATCTCATTCAGTGCTGTTTTAAACGAATTTGTAGAACTGCACAACTCCTTCTTTCCTTTCCCATCGTCCATGGTAAATTAGGCCTAGTTCCAATCGGAGGACAATGAGCATTTTTGCTAGTTTTAACTGTACCGTAGGCAGTGCTTAAAGTGTGAAAAAATAAGTGCCTGGACGCCCCTTACGTGCGTACCTTTCCAGTCTGTGCTGGCCAATAAGTGGCAGGACGGCGATCAGATTTTAAAATAAGTGCATGGACGCCGTCCATGACCGTCCAGGCACACTTTAAGCCCTGACCGTAGGCCTACGGAAGTGCTTCTAGGCTACAACTGCATAAATTCATTTAGAACTGCACATTTTGTGTAGCCTACAACAGTAGGCCTACTGCATGTTGCTCGAATTCAGATCGAGAGGTTCTTACTTTAATTTACCGGTCTTACTCTGGTATAATAGCGCCCATGTAGGCCTATAGGTCTATCATCGTAATCTCGTGCACCCGCCTGCCGACTTCAGCAATCAGCATCCTCCGTTTGTCCACTAGACCATACTCACGTGACAGCCGTAGGCCTACACGATCTCCTAGCATGGGCGTCCGCAGCGGGGCGCAAGGGGGCGCAAGTGCGCCCCCTGGATTTTTCGCATAGTTGCATATAAATTTAGATTATTTGGTTGTGGTTGTTACCATAGAGATGTACGCTATATATATAAAATATATAGGCTAAAGAGAGTATGGCCTATCTCCGCTGCATAAAAAAGTGAAGTCATCAACGACCTTATAATTATAATAACGGAAATCACGCCAGTGACGTCACAAGCCATGTTCGTTTTAAAACTATTTGCTTTTCCCAGCTGATCGAAGGTGTAAGACTGTGATTGGACGATTAAACGTGATTTGATTGGTCGGCACCGTGCCGACCAATCAAATCACGTTTGGACAGCGACACCAATATGGCGGCGTGATATTCCCTCTAGCGTTATATTTATTATAATACATCTCTATGGTTGTTACAACGCGATTTTCAATGTGATTATCGATTCGTTCTAAAAGTTGAACCTAGCCTATATATCTTTCTTTGGGCGCATAACTATAGGTAGGCTATAGGATTCTCTCGTGGTAAAACGAATATTCAAACTGTTATCCATTAAATTTAGACCATGTGACAATTATTTAAAAGTTTGCGCCCCCCTAGAAAAATTCCTGCGGACGCCCATGTCTCCTAGTCCGGATTGCTTTGGCCAAAACTCCGACATTTTGCTTCATTGGCCCTGCACTTTGCATGAAATCATGCTCTCTCGTTCCCCATTAGCCTATTAATTTGCAGGACTAGGCTAGGCCTACCCCAAATTAGGCTCATCCTTTCGCTGTCCCAAAACAACTTTCTTTTTCTGGGACTTTCGCACTCGAGTGCCTCTGATTGGTGTGCACTGTGAGACTCGCTTGCTAAATTCATAGATAGGCTACAATATTATAGGCCAACAATATGCCTACGATAGGCCTAGAGGGGGCGCTAAATGTAAGCTTAGCCTAAGCTTTGCCTGGCGAGTCATAGGGTCTATGATCAGGGATAGCCTAGTCTTGTAAGTTCTCTCTCGATTCTCTTTTCGTCAGACCACAACGAAACTCTGTGCGTCAATAATAGCTCTTCTTCAGGCTAGGCTAAGCAAGGCAGCGGCCCCGACCTTCACTCTGTGCTAATGTCCGCCCGTTTCCTCAGCGTTGTCTTTTTTTAAGTCCGTCGCTGCCGGTAGCTGCTCTCCCTCGCGTATTTAGTCGAAACTATGATCTGCATAGCATCTACCACACGCTAGATCAATAAAAGAAGGTCAGGGTTGTCGAGGGGCAGATTTACTTTCTAAGCCCGAAACGTCGCTAAGCGTGCGATTATCCTCTCTTTCGTTTGTGTTTTTCTTTTCTCTAATCAGAGCTCAATACTCAGTAGTCGTACCAACTTGTTATCTAATCGTTTTATTTTGAGAATATTTTTTATAGTTGGTTTCGAGGACAAGTATTGTTTTGGTAAACACCGTCCAACATTGGAGCGCGTGCAGAATAATCACGTGGTCTGGGCTTGTTTTACAAGCAATTTATGCCAAGGACGCGCTTGTTTGAGCTATAACGATCGAGGAGCGCATATATTACCATAAAATCGAAATTCTGGCCAATCAACGGACAGCTTGTCAGAGTTTAACCAATCATCGATGGCTCTGTGCTATGCGTCATTTGCTACAAGACCTGCGCTAGTTTCGATGGCGTTGACCTATTTTCTAATCTGCTGTCCAATAAAAGAAAAGTAGTTATAAACTGTATCCAATTATATTACCATAATTTGGGTCACACAGCTCCTGCCATTTATTTCGTACCAATGAGAGTTATGTTTAGTAGGTCGCGTGATTGACGCCACGCCTCTTGTACAGCTGTGGTGCACGCATGCCCAAGTGCTATCACATAGTAACAACAAGATCGGAGAACACGAAGAACGAAGCAGTTCGAAACGAAAATTCATTTAAAAATCGCTTTAATATGAACATAGCAACCCTGCTAAAGGCTGCCGACTACCTGGAAAGGAAAGACAGAGGTTAGGCGGATTTGAATGCGTTTGTTGATCGCGATGAAAGCCATGGCATGCCTACGTGGTGAGATAGCCTAGGGGTGCTTTTGCTACTGCAGCTCGATTGATATATGGATACTTTTGCTTTCGACGTTAATCGTAACTTTCTTTTAATTTTACAGAGGCTGAGCATGGGTACGCGACAAGTCTACCGATGCCTATCGTACAATCGTCTCGCAGAAAATCGAAAAACCGAAAAATTCAGGGATCCAGGTACGGTGATGAAAATACGAGCTGACGGAGAGCGAGGCGGCCGAGGGGTCGTGGGGGGGGAGGGGGCCGGGGGGAGGTCTGGGGAGAGGGGGGAGCTAGTTTCCGAAAATGTTGGATCTCGTGGTAGTTTACGAATAGGACAATTGCACCAAGTTTAGTACGGGTTAAGACAAGCATGGATGGTTTAGTTTCTTTGTGTGGTTAAAGGTTTTGATGGGTCATTAGTTTCAGAGCTACTGTTGTGTAACTTATGTTACTTGCTGCAAGTGTTTGTTGGCATTTTTATGAATGAGGGTGGTGTGGGTTGAGTTGGGGGTTTTGTAAATCAAGTGTTTTGGTTGTTACAGTGGTTTCCTTCTAACAGGCAGCAGTGGTTCGGACACTACAGAACCACTTAAGTCTCTTGTTATGTTATATTGTATGCATTGTATTCCATATGGTGCATTAGTGCTTACAGAGTTAGTCCTTGGGGAATTTTCAGCATTGTTGTGTGATGTGGCGTTATGCAGCCAGCAGGCAGACTGGTTGAATAGGCTTTTGGGTCACCCTAAATTGATTCCAGGCTGTGAACAGAACAGAATAGAACTGTGTAGATTGCTACCCATTCAGAAGTTATTCAAATGTAGGTTGACCATAAATTTTAACATGATGTAGCCAGGGAGCTCGTCTGATGTTTGTCCTAAGCCGATCATGTGGGGCACGACGGGGCGGGGTGTTACGCGAAGGAAGTGGACTTTGGCAAGTTTTTATGCGGATAAAGGCTGTAAATTAAGGACCCTCGGTTCATTTTGGTTCAGCCTGCTTTTTATCAGGCAATGCAATATATCTAGTTTTAAACTGGCTTGACAAGTTTATAGGGTTCTTGCTACTTAGGCCGCAATGAGCAGCCTCGTTATGGAACTGTTTTGTAAAGAGACCTGTGCACAATAGCCTAGTGGTTAGCATGCTCTACTGCTGACTGAGAGATCAAGGTTTCAACTCCTTGCCAGGACTATGATGATCACACATACTGTAAGCTGTCCGTATAAAGATTAGGTAGCAAGAAAAAGGACTGACCCTTGTATGCAGAGGCTAAGAAGAATGAAGCATATCATACCCATGACTGCCTTTTGGGGGCAGCTTAAAATGCTTGCTCTTAGAAGAACTTCCTTTCTTGTATATAGAAATGAATGAAGAGGAAATTTAATTGTAAGATATTTGCGACTGACGACAGGTAACAGAACGACTGAGAGATGTTGACGTGTTGAGTAAATATCCTATCTTTGCCACTCGTTCATGTCTTCTTTCTGACGGGAGGGGGGCAAACGGTGACATGGTTACCGATGGGTAGCTTCCTTCACAACATTACTGAATATATGCATTCTTTTTATGAGGTGAGCAAGAGAAGGAATTTAAGCATCATAGAAACATCGGCTTTAGATTTCATTCTTTAAGAGAGCTGCCATGTATTGTATTGTATTGTATTGTATTGTATTTTTAAATCTAATTCAGTCGGTTTGACCATCAGTTGTTGGTCAGTTTGTTTACAGTTATGCATAGATCTAGCACATGACCTTTATTTATTTCTCGCATTTGCGGTAGTGCCCCTTCAAACTCCTACTCAGAGGCGCTTCTGACTACAACGAGGACACTGCATCAGAGTTTCACGCTAAAGCACACGAGCAATTGCAAGTGAAGGACTTGCTGAAGGACTCTACGTGGCGGCTTGAGGTGGATTCGAACCTGGAACCCTCCGACTCCGAGGCAATGAACCCACCACTACACCGCCGTAACCTTGGCCTATCCTCAATCAACATGCCATAAACCATTAGACAAGTGGTTTAGTTAGAGAATTATTTTATTGACTCCTTTGCATTTGATCAGGTTAGATTTAAAAATAGGTGATGTGAATTAGGTGACATGAATAAGTGCCCTCTTTGCAAAGTAAACTGTTCCTTCTTTCTCATGAAGAGTGGGTGGACCTAGCAGGCAAATCAGTATTTCTTGAAGAGCTTCCAGTTTGCCCAAGAAATTGTATTTTATTTTGCCCTCTTTAACCCAGACATTGGAAGTTGTCGTCACGGCTTGGAAGTGTACAAAAGAACATTCATGGTGCAGAGCATAACTTGTGAATGAAGGACTTCTCCAACAGTTTCTCTATGTACACTGTGATTGTCATGAGCGAGGTTCGAACCCATAATAATCTCTGCATTATTGGTTGACACTCTAACCAACTCTACTTATTTAGTCGCTTGTCTGCATTGATCAGTCAGATTACAACACAGCATAGGTCACAGGAACCACATTAAGTTAAGGCTGGAACACATACCGGTACCTCTAGGTATTCAATTTATTCATATTACTAGTTGAGTGTTGTAGCCCTTTGGCTTCTGTGACCTTGTACAGACAATACATTATGTGTTTTGATACATGTGTGCACAACTGTACATACATGATTAAACATGGTCATGGCAGCCATCTTTTTCAGACAGTTAATTTAATCTGTTATGCATTTTGTCAGTCAGTCTGTTGTGCGACTATAGTTCATGTATAACCCGTCCTCAGTCAACTAGAAATTAGCAATAATCACTTAGCTTAGTTATTTGAATAATTAAACAATCAATCATTTACTGATCCAGAGGAATTGATATTGTATACAAAGATGCCTACAGCTTCTTGAGATACAAATGGATACCTGAAAGGATATATTTAGAGCTTGATAAAATTATTCTGTGTTAATGAGAAATTAGAACACTTCTCATGTGGACGTTTATGGAACAGCTGTCTACAGATTTCTGAATGACATACTAAGGCAAGTTGAGATCTGAAGAACTAAGCGTTGATTCCAAGGATACGTCTGAGACCAGATGTTAGGATACCGTCACGACTCACAAGTCCAAAGGCAACGATTGATAGCATGCAGATTGGTGCTGAGCGTCTTTTTCGCTTCAACGTCTGAGTCACTGGCTTGAGTTTTTAACTTTCCAGCGAACTGTTTAGAGTTTGTCTGCTTGCTGACATTTTGAGGAATGTGTTTGGGGTGGAAGTTCAGAATACGATGATAGAAGGAGGTTGTGGTGTGCATTTAACTTACTAGTATGAAAAAGTTGTGTGGTGAACTGGTGATTGTAATTTCCTCTTAGCGCAATTAATTTAAGATTTTTTGGGTGAATCTAGTCTTGTGCTGGTGCGTATTTGGTTTAGGCATAGAAGTAGCATTGTTCATAGCTCTGTAAATTTTTAAGGGTTATGTAAAATTGTAGATTGAGTTTTATGTGGATCAATTGATAAGAAAATGTATTTTATCCATGTGGTTCTGAGCGCAATGTTTGTTTTTTTAAGTGAAGAAGGCGATAAAATTATATGACGTTTTGATCTCATTGCAAGGTGATGTATGTAGATATACATCAGAATGTAGATATACAGTTTATGATTGATCGCGGATGATCTCTTGGCATGCTTTAATATCCAATGCCAGACACCAATTAACATCAATTTTGAAACTCTGACATAAATTTGCCACAAATTCCAGGGTGATTTAAATGTTTCTTGTTTAATTATAGTCTAAGGCAGTAAATTAAGAAGGTCAAACTTGTAGTAATAACATAGACTGCTGAATACTCAACTTTTGTAAACAAAGAAGGATGAAAGCGATATAGAAAAGGGAAATTAATCTAAAGATAACAAAGAAAAGTTCTGCTGCGTTGCCAGCCGCTCGCAATTCATTGGACGTGCAGCATAATTCAGTTTGTTTCTGTCGAGTGATGCGCTTCAGACGATTGTAAATGGCAACGAGACAATGCAAACAGAGACAAGTGCAGGGATATACAGAAATGCAAAGACATGCGCATCGCATACAAATGCAGACGGACAAACACAAACATTGAAGGACGTCTGCACATACGTTGGTCATCTCCACGTTTCTGATATTTTACCAGAAATAATGTAAAGCAAATGAGAAATTCGCAAATCCTTGACATCATCTCACCGCCTGAAGGGCACTCGTAGGCTGACGTGTGGCTATTCTGTTGCTGAATATTTGACGAAATTCAGTGCGGAGAGAAGAATAGCGTGATATACATTTGGGGTGAGTCATCGAGAGGGCGTGGCTTTGGGATCAATGTCCGGAAGACCCTTTTCTAGGACACAGAGTACACTGGCTATTTGCCATGCAACCTGCCCGACAACAAGTTCAACGAGTACAGTCGAACGGAGGGATGTTGATGAAAGTGCTGCAATCTCAGTGATAGCAGATGAATCGAACTAAATATTTGCTTTGGGGATTGCTACTCGTCATGGCTGCTGTCTGTATAGAGCAGAACTTGCATAGAATGCTAAAATTCTAGTGTAATGCGGTTCCATTTGTGTGGCAATATATCGTGTTTTCTCTGTTCTTGTGTTGTCATCAACGATCGTTAATATTATTTTTTGTAGTTTTATTTACTTCTCGTGATTCGTAGATCTGTCATCATGTAATGTGGTTGATTTAATCTATTTTTGGTGTATTATTGTACCCACAATGACTCTGTGGGAATTCACTAGATTCAATTTCTATATATATACAACATTTGGTCTGTTTGGAGATATGTTACTGTAACAAAACCATAGATATTCATGAGATTTTGGTGATTTAAATCCATGAATTTGCATGCAACTGGCTTTTGGTATGGGCAGAAATGTTTGGCTGTGTAGTGCAGCACCTTAATATGCCCAGAGATACTAGCTTAGCGGTTGAAGTATGAACTATATTTGCTTAAGTGAATATTTTACTTGGAAGAAGTACTGAGAGTATTGTTAATTTCATTGGCAATAACTGACAGTTTTTGGTTGTTGCTGAGGTTGATGCTGACAATTGTGCCAACTTATAATCGGTGTATATGCTTTGTTTCATATAGATCTGTGCGTTTGTGTGCTTGTTTTGACTTTTGCTTAATTAATGGATGTTGATGCTCCAGCCGGTTGTTAATGGCCTTTGTTCTTGCAGTTTCCTGCTATTATAGATCGGTAACCGAACCTTGGCTAATTTTCCTTATTCATTTGTGCTTGATGTCTTCAGCTCTTCAACCAATGATTATAATTCGTCATCAGCTCACCTGTTTTGTGTTTGTAGCGATGCATTAAGATATTTGAACTGACTCTGGGTTGAGTGGATGTAATACATTGTAACATTACAGAGCTGTTCCTTCTCTGTGGTTGGTCCAACAACCAACCTGGAATGGGCTTCCTTTGACTAAACGACACGTCTGAAACTGTTGAAGGCTACTTTTTTCACTTGATCTTGGCTGGGTGTGCCTCTGAGTAGATATATTGAAAGGGCGCTAGATATAAATTCTGATTGATTGATAATTATAGCATTGCCGAGCTTGTGTTGTTGTCAGGAAAATGCTGCCTGGCTCCATCTTTTTTTGGATGTATCCGTCTGTGTGTAGCACAATATTTTCTGAATCATTCATCGCATGTTTGCCTGTCATCAGTTCTAATCTAATTTTCAGTGATTTTTATGATCTGTTTTGATCAAAATCCACTTTTTTCTTACGTCTGTGATGGGTGTTTTCGTTTCCGTGGGTCTCGTGTGTTTGTTGAGTGTTTGCCTGAAATATGAATCATCAGAAATCTGAAGGTTGTCGGCTCTAAAATGTCAAGGCCCTTACTCTGTGTTTCTGTTATGTTGCTTTCCATGTGTTTTAGTCCTGTGCTGTTCAAAGTCCAGATCATAGAACCTAGGAAATTGGCACTCGGATCTGTAGTACAGTGCAGCCATTCCCAGTCCTCTCACCTTTTTTTAGTTTGAACACCATCATCACACTCTCACTGTGTCCTTCTCACCCTTCTACGGCCTTCTCCCTATCCTGCCATTAATCACAGGATGAGAAATTTCATTTCAAACTGCCTCTATGTCTTGAAAGAAATGATGAAGAACAATTTGTAGTATTATTATCATTCAAAGTTTAGTTTTAAATTTTATGTCGATGCCTAGCATTGATCAAAGAGATGTACTTTTTTGTATATTTTGAACTGAGATTTCTAACTGTTGGTCTTATAACTGTTGAGGTAAGGTTAGCTTCACATTAAAAACATTTATCCGGTAAAATTTAATAACAGAATGAATTGTAGGATTACTTGCTTGTTACTTGCATTGCACAAAATGTTATCTTGCAGCAGTGAATAACTTTTCATTCCCATTTACGTTAAGAGAGCATTTCTTCTTCTTTCGCTTCAGGCTCGGATTAATCTATCTATGACGAGGGATCAGACACTGGGATCCTTCTCTTCCACTTGTCTCTGTCTGTGTGTTTGTGCACATGTGTGAGTTTAAATTTGCAATAGTTAAAGGATGGCATAACTTTGAAGAGAAGAAGATGATGTCATGATTTGTAAACATGTTGTGTCCAATGTTCTAAGTTATGTCATGAAGGTTATTTGACATCATCCTATTAACCATGGTGGGTGGGTGGAGGGGTCTTGAGTGGAGGAGGGGTGGTCGGTGACTGCTAAGAGTTTGTTTGCCTTTCAGTTTTCAACTCCGGCTTCAAGTGTTGTGAAGTTGGCCTTGTAACTAGTTAAGTAGGTTGTCCTGTTGTTCAATTTTGAAATGCCCTTGTAAAGTTTGTGCCTGGGCTGAAAGATTCTTCATCCAACCAACCTTCCAAACCCCTCCCTCCAATTGGTTGTGCCTTTAGGACTGTTGTTTATAAAGCTAAAGGTATCAATTGCCCATAATCGCTTTTTGAGTGTCTTGCCTGGTTCCTGATCCACAATGTCAGGTCATCAGCGTCATCAGCCCTTCTAGGTGACTGACATTGCTATAAATCGGTGGTGGGTGGCCAGGACCTGCTTAGTGATACTGTTACTCATTTTTATGCTGCCCTCTTTGGAGTCGACCTTGCGGGGCCAGCGGGGTTTGAACCTGCTTCCTTTTTGCTTTTCATGCCAATTGATATATTACTATTCGACCATCATCCCATCCATGAACATGCTATATTTAGTGGCATACATGTAGTAAGTGTGGCTGTACCTTTATCCCATCCATGAACATGCTATATTTAGTGGCATACATGTAGTAAGTGTGGCTGTACCTTTATCCCATCCATGAACATGCTATATTTAGTGGCATACATGTAGTAAGTGTGGCTGTACCTTTATCCCATCCATGAACATGCTATATTTAGTGGCATGCATGTAGTAAGTGTGGCTGTACATTTATCCCATCCATGAACATGCTATATTTAGTGGCATACATGTAGTAAGTGTGGCTGTACATTTATCCCATCCATGAACATGCTATATTTAGTGGCATACATGTAGTAAGTGTGGCTGTACCTTTATCCCATCCATGAACATGCTAATAGTGGCATACATGTAGTAAGTGTGTCTGTACCTTTATCCCATCCATGAACATGCTAATAGTGGCATACATGTAGTAAGTGTGGCTGTACATTTATCCCATCCATGAACATGCTATATTTAGTGGCATACATGTAGTAAGTGTGGCTGTACCTTCCATTACCTAACTAACTGTATGGATCACTCTGCAATGTGTGTGTGCATGTTTTGTTTGGCTCTTGACAATGCATTGCCCACTTCTTTGGTGCCTCAGTTCATTGTTTGGCTTCGTACCACCATGTATCTGAGCACTGGAAACCAAGGGAGAACAGATGTCAAACCTAATGTGTTGCATCTCCATAAGTGGGTGTCATTCCGTGACTCGGTAACCAGATCAATTGTAGTCCAGTGCCACCGGACCTTGAACCATTGTTTCAGTAGTGCTGCTGTAAGACATTGTGAATTTGAGTGTGGGGATATTTTAGCTAAAATTGTGGCATAACAGTTGGTCCCATCTTTCAAGTGTCCATGCTAAATATCACATATGCACCAACATTTTAACAGCAGAGGCTATTATTGTGTTAATTCAACATCTGAATTATATGAATTTCCTGTGTGTTTAGTGTACACATGATGATGTATAATTAATATATGGAAGTTTGTATAGTCAGTGGTGCTATAGTTGTGGTGCTATGCTAAGCCATAATGTGCTGATTTGTGGAAATGTGTATACATCTGTACAGTTGAAATGCACACTTTTGTCAGTTATGTCTTCAAAGCCTGAGGTTCTTTTTTCTGCCATATTTTCATATTTCCTCATTTTGGAATGGCAGGATTTGCCAGTCACGGATTTCATACAGTAATAAAGAAGGTTTTACTGACAAATGCCTGGGAGTTGTGGCCTGATGGGGTGGGGTATGTGGTATGGGGCGTTGGTGGCCCAAAGAAGAATGGTCTCCTCAAATGTGTGTTCAATTCATCTGTTTGCACAAGTCTCATAATGTCTCTTACTCTAGGTGTCTGTAGATTTTAGGATTTTGAAATATATGATGCTTTGTATAAATGTCTCTTGCTCTAGGTGTGTGTAGATTTTAGGATTTTCAAATATATTATGCTTTGTATAAATGTCTCTCACTCTAGGTGTGTGTAGATTTTAGGATTTTGAAATATACGAAGTTTTATACGAAGCGTAATTAATGAGTTTTTATTCATATGTAGTTATTTATTTATATTTTGTTTCCATATATTTGGTATTTCTGTGTTGCAGAACTTCACACAATGAACTGGAAAAGAATCGGTGAGTTTCATAGATTGATAATATTTAAATATAATATTTAATATAATAAATCCTACCATTCCAAAATAATATTTAAACAATGCAGGTAATCTTTTATGTGAGCATACTGTGTTGAATGTCAAACAGCTATGGTATGTATTGAAAGCAAACTCAGAGGGTAATTTTGCATTCAACAATATCATCAACGATATTAATATGAGAGAAATTGAGTGCTGTAAAAATATAATTGAGAGCTTAGTAGCTGGTAAAATACTTCACTATGTTCAATGCAATTTTTCGGTGACATACATGAAGGAAATATTATTTGTTAAAGAATATTATATTAGTTAAGAAGATGTTCTTGCGATGAAAATGTTCCTGCTATGAAATGTTCTCGCTATGAAATGTTCTTGCTATGAAATGTTCTTGCTATGAAATGTTCTGCACCATAGACACAACTATGAATGCATGAAATAAAAAATGAGAATGTGTGCTGTATTGTTTGACGAGTTTGCATATTTTCTCTGCAAGTTCTCTAACATTTTAAAATTGAAAAGCCTCTCTATTCATCCGACATTTCATGAGTTTCCTGCTGCATGGGCTGCATGCAGTGCTCGTTTTCTGCCATAACTTGAGATGATCATGTTGTTGATATTTAGCCAGTAAAGTTAAAAGCATTTGCATATACATTGGACCCAGTATAGTTGCATTTATGATTGTATAATAATGAGTAAGATTGTTGATGTTTCTTGCTTTTCCTAAACCTGTGTTTGTATACATGTGAGTTGATGTTTAGGTGAAAGCTTGGTGGCTTTTTTGGTTTCGTTTTTCGTACATTTCCATGAAAACTAGAACTGTGAAGGAGCATAATGAATGAGCTTTTACTCGTACAGACTAGACTGGCTTAGAGCTCTGCTAAGTTAAGTTCAGTTAATAGTTAAATCCTTGGAACAGTTGATGCCCATGTGCCGTTGATATCTCATGAGTAAGAAGAGGAGGAGGGAGGAGGAGGGAGGGGAGAGAGAGGGCAACGGCCGTGCAAGATAAGGGAGGATGCAGTGCAAAGAGGACAGAGACAAATAGAGACAGACAAAAATGAGAAAGGCAGTGGAGAGATATACACTGCACACAAGCAGAGATGGAGGGGGGAGAGAGAAAGAGACAGACAGGCAGAGAAAGAGAGAAAGCAAGCAATCGAGAGCAATAGAGGAACAGAGAGAGAGACAGACACAGACAGACAGTGTGAGATAGAGATAGCATAGACAGAGACAGGCAGATATAGAGCCTCGCTAAGAGGAGTAGCAGTAGCACGGTAGAAAGAGATGTGAAGAGAGAAGGACAGATACGGCCAGAGACAAGTTTATTCTCTATGTCCCACTTGTGATTAAGTGCTCACATAAAACCACATGATAAATAATAATTATCTGCACTGCTCATATACATCAGCACACTCATGTACTTTGGTATATTTGACCAGGTATATTTGCAAACATAGGCATCTATTGGCATACAATTCATGGATGGATGAATGGGTTACCCATTGTGTAGCCTATACTTGATATATATGTAACTTTATATGTATCAATATATGCATGTATGTGTATATTCTATATGTATATAATGTGTATAGTATATATAATTATATATAATATGTATCTATCAACAACAACAATAATGATTATATGATGTTGTATATATTTATGTACTGTATATGCAATGCATACATACTTATATATATGTATATATAATATATATACATGTACACACACACATATATATATATATATATATATATATATATATATATAAAAATCTATATACTGACAGAAAAATGCTGCGCCTAGTCCTGCCTTGCCTGGTAGGCATTCACTGGCCTGATCTGTGAGGCAAATAATAGCATAAACATCCCTCCAGTCCTCCTGTTTGGTGTATATCTAGGGCTGTTTTTCTGAATATGCTGACTCTTGTGCCTTGTGCGTATACACTTGCACTCACACGCACAAACACACACACACCCATGCACACACACACATGCATATAAATATATAAATTATATATATAATATTGGCAACATATTAAATGAAGCGTATTCAGAATGATGGTCGGGCACACATGCATGTGCATTCTTAGTATGTTTACTTGGCTCTTATTCCTTCCTGTGCACGTCGTCGTCTACACATCACGCAAGTGAGGCAAGGCAGCCTCTCAACTCATTTCGGATATCTGGTTCATTGACCTCATCCGATGATATCACATGATATGTAGCTGTGTGTGTGCACGTGCGTGCTTGTGTGCGTGTGCGCGCGTGCATGCGTGTGCGTCACAGTGCGTGTGTGCGTGTGTGTGTGTGTGTGATGGTGTGTGTGTGATGGTCCTGGCCATTGTTATGCTATTAGCATCAACAGCATCATCATTATTATTATTAGTGTGGTCTGCTCTTGAGAAGCAATCAACTTCATTCCTAAGTTGTTGTACATAGTAAGGCTTAAAAGGAAAAGGACATTTTTCTATGAAGACAGTCTTCAAGACTTTGCCTTAGATGCCATTGGTTCTGGTATGTCATACTGCACTCACTATTTGCAAGCAAAGTGTGTTTGATACATGGATTGATTTCGATGTCTTTCTTTTATATCAAGTATTCAGAATCCTCTCAAAATTATTGTATCAACCCTATGGACTGGTTTTGTTTGTGCCACCTGGACAGATGGAAAAACCACTACATGTATACCATGAAAACCTGAGATGGTTATGATGGTCAATGATGTAGGCACGTTAGATGGTTTTTCTTCATTGAACCTTCTTCTTCCTGGATCAGCGTATCATTATCGAGAAATGAGTGCTGCAGAATGGAGTTGGAAGAGCAGTCACCCCACCCCATCACTAGAATACATTGCATGCAATTCTGTCAACATGACAGCTAAAAATGCTGCCATTGAAATTTGGCAAATAAAAAATTTTCTTTTGGGAGGGGTGGGGCACAATGCACATTAATATCCTCCCTGCTTGACGCTACATGCCTATGCAGTCGTCCCCCAGAAACCTTCATTCCACCCAAGAGAAGGGGACTGGATTGCATATTGCTGGTAGGGGAAGGCTTGGGAGGAAGGGGGTTGAGTCTGGTTGCTTGGAGGTGGGGGAATAGAATCCCTGAGTATATATCAGCATGTGTACTGTACTTAATCACAAATGGTTATTGGATTTATGTTTGTTACCGCAATGACTTAAATTAACTGCTCTGCCGCATTACAAATATCCTCATAAAATTATTAGGTAATTGGGGAGTAGCATAAGCAGAGGCTAAATATTTAGATAATGGGATTGCTGGTGAGTCAGATGCGCTGAACTGGATGCAGGACTGGCACTTTCGTTGCTGCAGCAGCAGCAGCAGCAGCTGCACCTGTAAAGGATGCTCAGATGCTTTGTCCTGTCTCTCGTTTGGTCAACACAGTTACCGGAAAAGCAACGGTGGATGGAGGGTCATGTGCGTGTGTGTGTGCATGCACGCGTGCGTGTGTGTCATTCGATAGTAAGCACGACCATATCAACAGCGAGACGCACTTGTGCGAAAATCAATTGTGCGAGTAAATTTGCTGGAAGAGACGAATGAAGTGCAGACATGGGAAATCAGACGGACGAGGAGGAGGAGGGACAGAACAAAGCCACAAAATAAGAATGGACGTTACTCTGATATCATCAGTTCCATTGACCCGACAGACGTAATGTAATGTCGTTCTCTTCAGAAACTTGTGGCATGGATATAAATGTGATGTAGCTTTGTGTCCAGTGAGATGATGTGACCTATATTGTAGCTTTATAATTCAATCAGTGCATTCACTGTATGAGGTCTGCATTGCTATAGCATAATTATGTGCTTATGTCTTGCGTTTGGTTTGAATCTGAAATGACCAGTGTGATATTTTCGTAAAGAAATGGTTGCTCACAAATTAACTTAAAAGACTCGTACAAGTTACATGTTGTATTGTCGGTACTTATGTAGAGATGCAAGTTTGAATCAGGCATTTGACTATACATCTCACTAAGCATTGTACTTTTACTAGCTTACGTGGTGTCAACGTTAAGGAAGAATAAGTTCATCTGTAGTCAAACCATGGTCAGTTAATTAAGGACAACCACGATGTCATAACCAAACAATTCCCATTTAGAGCTTGTGGTTTGAGTTGTGTTGATGTAACAATGCACACTAACCACTGGATAATAATTATCCAGTGGTTAGTGTGCATTGTTACATCAACACAACTTAACTTAAGACAAATTATTTGTCTTATTTAGGCATATAATTAATTATGTACTGTTGTATGTAATGTCACATTAGAAATTCTGAGATGTAGATAGTAGAAAAGTAGCACAATTACTAGAATTAATTAATTAACTAACCAGCTTCTACAGCTGGGTGACAAAAATAGGATTTACACATTGGGAATATGCATGTATGGATATTCTGTATTGTATGAGGAAATGTAGTGTAATGTACTGCTGGGGATATCATGGAGGGAGAGGAGAACAAATGAATCTGTGATCCAGGAGATGATATGTCATCTAAGCGGGAGATGACATTGCTGCAGAGGACTGTCAAACAGAAGCTGATGTATTTCAGTCATGTGATGCGATCGGATGAGCTTGAGAAGGCAATGATGCTGGCGTGTGGAGAGGAGACGAGGACAGGATGACGTCCGAGGACCAGATGGATGGAGGATGTACACAGAAGGACAATGATGAATCTTGAACAACTCATGAGCCCTGGACAAGATGCAGAACAGAATGGAGTGAAGACGGCTGGTCTTGACGGTCGCTAGAGTTCCTCGAACTGATGGCACAAGGTGATAAGGTGATGACTGATGAGGCAATGTGCTGAATAGCGATTGGACAAGTTAAAAAAATCCTAATGGTTGGAGAGAAATGTCATGCGGTCAGACATTTCAACTACAAGTAAGATGCGTGTGCAATATGCAAAAAAAGATTCTCCAGCTGTTGGACGATATCAAAATAATGGAGCTGACTGAGCTGTTGCAGTGCGAACAGTTTCTGACAAATTGGCACTTCCTATAGCAGTCGAGTCAGGGATTATTCTACATGCAAAGGGGTTAAGCATTTAAAATCGCAACTGGTTCGGATGATATGTGACCAGCTGGCGTCAAAAATTGCATTGAATCCAGGGACAGACCTGGCTGCCTGCCAACGCTGGGAATAGACCTGCAAGACCTTGCTGATGATGGGAAGCGCTTGAGTAGTGGAGCGTGACTGCAGAACACAACAGAGAACTGTGTTTCTATTTCAAGCCAGCAGTGTTGACATTCAATGACCTGCAAGTGCATTTTTGGTCTCACACTTCTGTACAAAGATGTGCGCATGTAGTTTATTATGCAGTGTCCACTGTCCATCCAACTGAATCAGTATGCAATACAAAATATATACAGAGATGACACGAGAGATATCTTCTGGCTATTTAAGTACACCTCTTTCAAATTATTGAATTGCCATGTTTACTGTTGTTATTTTTTACTTGGAGCTGCTTGACAAGTTGCAAGATACACAGAGGACCGATAGTTTATGCATGTACGTTTATAATCTGATGAAAACTGTTGATTGTGGTTGTGTGTCAGTTACGTCATTGGCACTCATTGCACATTTATATAGCGCTTTCTTTGAGAGAACTAGACACACCCACAAATGAAATGGTCTTAAGTCACTAGTGAAATAGAAGCTGAGAAAAGGCAGGCAGCTCATGCCGTGGCAGTGTCATGGCAGTCTGTTTGAGAGTGGAAGGAGGTCGTCAATCTGTGGATCTGTTTATAAATGTATGAATGGGGTGTGGTGCAAAGTCACTGTGCAAACAGAGACGATGCATGCAGATCAGTTCTGGAACTGGTTCACGGTAGGTATTCGTGTTTGTCACGCACGACGGCCGAGGACCCATTCTGAGACACAAACCATGAATGGTGTATGTTTATACTTGTACGCCTCGACGGTATTTTTAGGAATTTCTCCAACACGCTGAACATTGTTTGTAGATAATAATGGGTTTTGGCTATTGTTCAGTCTGCATGTCATCGTATCTGTTCTTCTTGTAGACGCGCTCATCTCCGACATTGCCTGGAGTCGCTAAAAAAGGTCGTTCCGTTGAGTTCAGAGAACACGAGACACACGACACTCGGCCTTCTCATTGACGCACAGATGCTGATCAAGGCAAGCGTCACACTATCACACTGCCACTGACAAGTTGATAAGTTGATAAGCTGTTGCTCCTCCTGTTTCACAGCAGTGCTGAACAAATGCAGACTTTGGATGTGACAAAACATACGTGTGCATACTCAAACACGCGACACACACAAGTAAACACACACGAGGTAGCGTAATGTAACGTAGTTGGAGTTCAGTTGTTTCTGACATTGTCTTTTGTTTATGTTGACCGTCTTACTAGGCATTGTTGGTTACCTGAGGTTAAGTGGTACTTGGGAGAGGCAGTAATGTGTATCAGGAAGGCATTGATGTGTTATTGAAAGCTGCCTAGATGTTTATTTAGCAGCAATTCCAGGAACTGCTCTACTTCAATCTGATTTGACAGAACTTGGATAAAGACAGGCAGCACTGCTGCACTCAGACACAATTGTCTGCTGTTGTACATGGCCTGTGTGTGTGTGCACCCAGCCAACATTTGGGTCCCAGTAAGACAGAAATCGGTGTTTAAAAGTTTTCATGTAATTGCGTGGACTGTGCTGTGTTTATGAGGTGTCGTTAGCTTTTGCTAAGTACCTCTTAAGTCAAATTCTTTATTGAAATGTGTAACATACATGTGATTTTTTTCAAATTTTTATACATGTATTGTGTCTGTGTGGGCTGATTCTACAGGTGAATGTAATTATATTATTAGTGCTGTGACACCATCAATTTGGCTTTTTTTACAACTTTCAAATTTTTTATCTTGTGTGGCAGCATTTCTTATTGTTTCCTATTTGAACATTTTCTCTGTTGCTTCAATGGCTGTTACATCTATGGCCTACCTTCACTACCATACACTATGCTAGACTTGCCTTGTCATAATTATGATACCTACCTATCACTTTACATTTGCTCGGCCATACTTACCTGTACGTTGTTGTGTTTTGCTGCAGAATCTGGAGCTGCATGAGAAGGAGCAGAGGGGGATGAGGGAGCAGTTGAAACAGGAGCAGAAGTATTTGCGTTGGCGCCTGGAGCAACGGTCCAGCGGGGAGTACCGCTGTCGGCCGGTCCATTCGTTGAGCGAATGCAGCACCACTTCCTCTTCGTCCTCCAATTCAACTTCGTCGGAACCAGGTGAGCAGCCACTCGCATCTATACTTGGTAATGAGCATCGAGCATTGGAGATATATGAAAAACAGTTTGGCTTACTTTTTATTGAATCTGTCAGAAAATTCCTTGTAAACTGAAATTTTGGCATATGAAGTTTAAATATTCATATCTTTTTATGCGTTCAACTTTATCTCATGAAATTTTGGAATCATGAATATTCTTGGTCCAATTCTCTAAATATTTGGAAAATTTTAGCATGATGTCAGCCATTAGAGATATATGAAAAACAATTTGGCTTACTTTTTTAAAATCACGGTGTAGGGTATTCAGTGTATCTGTAGGCTATACAGGGTAAAAATTGGAAAAATCTCCCTTTTTTAACCGGCATTATTCAGCGATTTGTTTGGTAAATTTTTTTCCAATCTTTTGAATTTGATTGCCATAGATGTCAAAACTATTTTTAGGTGTTAGACCTATAATTGGCGGAGTCTGGGTTTATATAAGTGTCGATAATAAGCAAATTGTATATCGTTGTCATTAAATATTTTTATCTGCTTCAGAAGGTTTCGTTGAACGTATATACTCTGCTTGTGATGACTTGACTACAAGTGTCAGTCCGAAGCCTGGATGAAGGCGGAGGGTGCTGTTTTAAAACTAAGATTTATTAGTTTTATTAACTAAAACTAAAACTTGCAAAATGACTAAAACTAAAACTTGAGGCACAATTAAATCAACACTGCTATCAACAGTTTGTGGTCGTGTTATCTGATCGAGTGATAATTTTGTGGTGTATTATCTTATCTATGATCTTGATCATCTTCGTCATCTTTGTTTTATCTTTGTTTGCAGATGAGGTTGACGTCATCAGCTATGGCAGCAGTAGTCTCAGCGATACAGAAGACCAGAGTAGTTGCTCTGCAGACATAATAAGTGGTGCCCTTGTTACTACCATATCTCCGCCATTTAACCGGATGGTGCTATAGTCTTGGCGTGACGGGATCGCCGCTGGAGGTAATGATCCGCCTGACGCTTCTGGAGCTATATAAATTGTCGTTTGGAGGGCTGGTCATTTGCCTGCAAAGTATTTTAGTACTTGATTTGAAAATAACCGACATTGTTCGATCGACGACGGCTGCAAATTATTTCGGTGAACGCTACAGTTTTCGACAGTAGCGATTTAGGCAACGACTTCTCGGCTAGGTAGGACTTGCGATAATTGTAGTTTTTTCCATTTATTTCATTGAAATTAGTGGTTCCTTTTTAAAGTTGTTGACAGTTTAGTGATTGATTAAAGTCCAGGTAAACAGTAGTGACACCGATTGTAGTTGAAAATCGGTGAATTGTGTTTAACGCTTTGTTGAATTTACTTGCATGTTTCCTTGTTCTGTTACGTTGCTGTCTTGCGTCGTCGGTGTTAACATTTCTAATAATGTCCGTGTGATGCACAGCATTATATACTGGCATCAACCTTGTGTTAGTGGACTTTTGTGATTACAAAGCTATTTATGTGGCTTTTTGATGTTTTCTTGTAATTTGGTCATCAATCTTTAGTACATCAAGTTTGTGTCGTTATTATGCCAGGTTATGTCGTGTGTATTGCATCTTTGCTGCGTCGTTATTAGTTTGAATGTCATGCAACTGATTTAGCATAATTTCCTAAATTGTGTTATTGCAGCACTTGCTGTATGGCAATGTTGCATGGAGGATGATGCTGCTTTGTGAATATGCTGCCATCTTTTGATCAGTTTATCCCAGAGTTGTTTTGCGGAAACTGATTAATTAGCTACATTCGTGGCATTATGTCCTTGTGTGACAGGGACGTCTTTCCAAGATGATTATTTTACTTTTCGTGTGTGAATCTTGTAAACTTGCTCTTTTTATCATCCACTGTTAAATCGCTGTTAAAGGACTTCTTTTAAACCGGTGAATTCCTGCTTTTGTACATGTATATAACCAAAGCTTGTTTTGTAACTAGTTAGTATTATTTTGTCACATATTAGCTGTTGTTATATTTGATGTTTCTTTGCAAGAATATTTGGGTTGTCAATTCAATCTGTGCATGCTGAAACTACTTCACCTTTGGCCACCTACAATTGCTGGAATTAGAATTTCAGCTGTTTAAATTATAGATTGACTTGTTGCTTGGATAGTTTTCATCTGGGAAATCCAGACCAGATGGCCAAAGTCCTTGACCAGATAGAGTTCACATTTAAGATTGGATTTGCAAAGTTTAGACTGAGTCTAATCTCAGCTGTGAAGTGCACAGCCAATTGTAGTCGGCTTTCGGATGTATCATACGAAGCTTAGTGGAGTCTGTCTTCGGCATTGAGATTCAGAGTCAATTGGAGTCTGTTTTCAGCTGTGAAATACAGAGACGAATGGAGTTGTGGTTTAAGCTGTAGTTGTTTGAACGTCTGGTTTAAGCAAAGCCGAATAGATTCTTGTTTTCAACTGTGAACTTCTGAGTGATGTGCGTCTGAAATCGAGATGCAGGACGAGTTTACTTACAGCTCCACAGCCTAGTTATGATGCCAGGTTGTGTCGCCACGGATTAGGTGACCTGTGGAATTCAATGTTCGCTTGCAATATTGTTAAAGCATTTGTTGGCTGATGTAGTGTTTTGTTTTTTAATTACATTGCCAATGGGTTTTTTTAAATTTGCTGCTTGTGTAGCCCATGCAATTGCAGGTGGTCATCTGGCAAGTTCTGAGAATCAGCTCGCAAGAGTTTTGTGGTGTGCTCTAACAGGTGTTGGATTGTTGGTTGGCTGTTTAGCACATGTCAGATTTTATTTTAGATGCTCGTACCACAAAGGTTTTTCATAGCTAGGCTAGGATTTCACTTGATGCAACCAGAATTTGAACCTAGGCTGCAGAAGTGAGAGACCAAAGAATGTGCCACTGTGACATTTTAATAAGGATTGCTTGGTAAGAATGGGTGGTCATTTGATATATGAGTATGGTGTCATATTACATGTACATTGAAACTGTTGAACGCTCTCCTTTACACAAATCTGATATTTTGCTGAAATTAATATGTTAAATTGTAAATTTTATGATGATTGGTCTGGTGGATTTCTTGATATTAAACAATTTTGTTGCTTTTCAATTCAGAAAGTTCTAATTAGGCATATCTTTGATAAGCTAAGCAGGCCTACGGGTACACTGTACAGTTTAAAGTTAATGAAAATTCAATCAAAGTAGAAACTCTGATTATTTTCCTACTAAATTGAGTTGTGGTTGTAAGAATTGCAGAAAGGCTTTGAGTGTAGCGCCTGGGCAGAATGCATGCCCTCCCCTCTGTCTGAGGGATGGAGGATGGCACCAGTGGGACATAGCTTAAATTTATTTTTCTGTTTTACTTTGTTAATTGATTAAATCTTTGATTAGTTGAAGTGAATCGAATGCACAGAGTGTTTTGTCTCGATTATGTTGATTTTAATATTTACTTTTGTGAGTCAGACTGATTTCACTTCACCTTCTAATGTTCATTTCAAATGTTAGATCATTGTGGAGCAGGAGGTCTTACGTTGCACGTTTTCTTGTACATTGTGGCAGATGAGTGCATTCGAAAAGATTCGTTATCGTGAACTCGACCGTTTTCCATTGGTGCTCACAGAGCAGAGCAGCTGAATATCGTCATATATAGTTTTCCATAGACTGTGGCAGCCACTTGTATCCTGCAGTATACATATATATTATATAAATAAATGGCAATATTTCAAGGCATTTGTGTACAAGTTGTAGATAAGAAATGTATTTTGAATATCAACTTCTGATGAATTTTGAAATTTCATTTTAGGTAAGGAAATTAAGATTTGGAGTGTAGAGACTGCATTAATGTGAGATTTTATTGGCTATAGGAATATATTGCAGATTAGGAATATATAAATTGTTTTAGCTTTTTAGCCTAGTATCGTTCCTCGATTGTAATTTTATATTTCGGCTAATATAGCGGATAGATCACTTATAAGTAATTTTTGAGTTTGATGTATTATTATTGTTTAATATTTAGCCTGTTAAGATTCTAGTACTGATTAATTATAAATCCCTGTGAATGTTTCAGTCTAAACCGATCAAATTGCAAGCTTTGTGTTTGTTAAAGTTCTGCAGAAAATCTGCTTTAATAGCTCAATTAAAATTACTTCTGTTGATATCTCTCATGTTCTTTTGATCAGCATTTTGCATGCTCTTAATCACCACTTTCCATTAATGTTTCACAAATATTCAGAGATCTTTTGTTTTGTTGTGTATTTAAAACGTTCACAACTGATGAATGCATCAAATCTTCCCTGCATCATCCATAATATTGACTTTGTTCACTTGCACTACACTTCAGTCGCAAGATTAAAAAACGACAAAGCGATAAAGAAATGGTGAATTAAATTAGTTGACCTCAAATAAAGTTATTAAGCATGGTAGGTGGTGGCTAATGGCTCTACAGTAGCTACGCAACTTCCGTTATGCATGCGCTTCTAGAACCCACGAATGGATCTTTAGGACCAGTCTTTGTAGGCAAGGCTGCATAGTGAACTTTCCAATGAACTTTATGTACTGAGGCCGAGAAATTGAAGTGGTTAATTTTTGAAACCCTGTGCTAGTTCTTGTGGAATTGGAAGTTATCTTTATGAGCTGGTTTAAAATAAAAAAAATTGTTCATTGCAGCCCATTTCTTGACATTAGTACTTCACCCACCCAGGGCTTGAAGTGTGGCAGGACGGTCATGGATGGCGTCCTGGCACTTATTTTCAAATCTCTATTCCGTCCTGCCACTTATTTGGCCAGCACACATGAAAATGTAAGGAGCGTCCTGGCATTTCTTTTGGAAAGGTAAGGAGCGTCCAGGCACTTATTTTTTTACACTTTTAGCACCACCCACCAATGGGGGCTATGCTGCTGCTACTGCTGATGGAGCATTTGAGCATCATGTTGTTGTGCTATGGCAACCATTTGAGATGTTTTGCTGTTGATGGATTGCTGGTCGGCCTCGTCATTCGACCATGAGAATAATTTGAGAGTATGTGGCCATGATGAATATCAAGGATGGATGCTGATGAAAAGACTGCTGTTTATGATGATGTTTTTCTTATGGTGGTGGTGGCGGTGGCAGTGGTCTATGCATTGAGCCGGATAAATATAGGCCTACATTCACAAAGACCACTTGAAATACAAGTGAAAAGCATAAATAATTTATAAAGGCATCTACATCAATATGAAATACAAATAAACGTAAACCAACAAGATCTATTTGCCAGTAAGACTTTATGCATAGGCTTACCGATAAATTTCTAGGCATCGTTCCCAACTTGTCCAGCCAGGACTAAAAAATTACGCTCTTTGTATGAGGCTATAATATATATTTGATCTTTAGGCCTATGTCTGGAAAGTGTAGCCCAGGTGTTGTATCTAAAATTCTATAGAACACATCTTGCAGCATAAACTGTTCATAGGTACTTTCAGCACAGAGGTTCCCATAAAAAGAAATGCTCTGAGAGAGCGAGAGCAAGAGGCTGTGGGAAAGAGACCTGACATGATCGAGGTACTATAGTTCTCTGAACGATTCTTATTTCTTCCACTTGTTCTTCCAGTTGTTCTATGTCCTATATAATATTATTGTCGGTATTGATCAAGATCACAATGCAAGCCAAATTCCGGGGGGTTCCGAGAAAAAAGTCGAGAAAACATGAAAACGAGTGATACAATAAGTTCAGAAAACGATGAGTCTTCATAAAGATGAGAAATCAACGAATTTGGACGAAGCGCTCGTCTTAATCGTCTACTCAGCTCTACTGCAAAGGATTCTACGGTTAGTGGCGCCTCTAGCGAATGTAACAATAAAAACTGCATAGGGAAAATTCCATTTGTATTACTCTTTAAATATAGATACTCATTTTGACTGTTGATAATATAAAACGGGTTTTTTGTGACGTCACTTTGATTATTATCTATCAAATAAGTGTACTGAGAAAAGGTAATTAGGCCTATTGTGACGTCACTTCGATCACCATACAGATCTATTAGCCTATCATATAATTTCGTTTTGAGAATACAAAGCTATGACCATTGTAACGTTACTCTGATTATGATACAATTCCACTATTAGCCTATAGCCTATAAGTTCACTTCGAGAATAAAAAATTAGACCTATTGTGACGTCACTTCGATTATGATACAAATCTAATATTATGGAAGTACATTTTGAGAATAGGCCCTGTAGGCTAAACAAGGCCATTGTGGCGTCACTTCGATAATTTCGATTATTATACAAATCCGCTATTTTAGATGTTTATTTTGAGAATATAAAACGGGGCTTTTGTGACGTCACTTCGATTATAATACAATTCTACTATTTAAAAAGAAAATAAATACCTAAATGGTGACGTAGTCGTTAGGCCTATGTAAAGTGCGGAAGAGGGTTGCTGCTCATGTTCATGGAAGGGGTCTGGTTTTTACACGAGAGGGAGAGGAATGGGGAAGAGGAATGGGAAGGGGAAGGGTGGGGTGTGGCGAGAGGCGCTTGACCATCACCTGCAGGCAGTTAGAGACCCACTGAACCAAAGCAGCAGCAGACGGAAGGAAGGAAGGAGGTCCCGGATGCCTTCGGGGACTCATCTCCGTTACGCGGCTCAGGTCATGCAGACGACCAACGAACGAATCCATTGCAGCCTGCAAGTCAATTACAGACCTTTAACGCTCCCACCGACAGCCATTACTCTTCCACGCCTGTCCGCCCTCCGGCGCCCAAGGGAGATCCCTATAGCCGACCCTCCTTCTCCTCCTTCATTGAGAGGGGTATCGGTAGAACTGCAAGGATACAGACCCTAAGCTTGTTGCACTGCAGGCCCACGACCGGATGACCATGCAACCGTATCCGTGTTTTCCCCTGCGTGTGTCGCAGCAGCAGATCTTGACTGGAGCCACGGAATGGAATGGGTGGCTAATAAGGAAGACGCGGTTCCATCATCCACGGAGGAAGGTTTGTTTAGACAGATTTCGGTGGATTCGATGCACGGATGCATCATGCATCGATGTGTCTCCAATGACATCTCCATGCATGGCGTAGTATTTAAACGACGACGACGACGACGTAATGGTTGCGAGTCGATACACTTGAATGACCGACGGTCTATTGCTAAATAATTACAGACAACTAGTTGGAATCTGCAGGCTAATCACGTGGCAATTGGCTGTATACACATACTGCGAAGGCATTAAGATAATTACAATGTAGGCCAAAAAGATGCATTGCTTTAGAACTTGAAGTAGGCTATGATTCACTCATTCCAACTCAAATCGAACATTTGCATTGCACCTCTTTAGAACAAACTACTCGGAGGTGCTCCTTGCAACTCCAGCACAACAAAACGACCAGTCTTAAGGTTGGAAGGAACATAGGCTTATGCATACGAGAGAAGGTTCTGGTTATACAGAGATGAAGCTCCAGAGAAAGCTCTTGACCTCGAATGACTATAGTAGGTTGTATACGGGCAAAATGGACAGAGATGAGGCCCTGTTCATTATAACATCTATTTTCAACTCCCATCTTATTGGACTGCGATAATTATACTTTGGGAAAAAAATTTTGAGTTGATAGGAACATGCAGGTCGATTTCAATTGCCTTAATACATTGGTGAGTATACTGTAGCATTTTACAATGAACGTGAGCTCAAAGTGGCGTGGAAGCCAATACATGCAGCTCATCGTTAAAGTGTTAAATTACAAAAGCTGTTCAACTACCGCGGTCATTCTTCACTGCATTCGATGCACTCCTGCTGCGCACTAGTAATTTGCTCCTGTATAATATGCCCTATCAATTATTGGTATATTGAATTAATATCGAGTTTTCTCCGCATTGACCGCATACAGTAGCCTATATATATATATATATATATATATATATATATATATAATTTTTATATATGTCTTGCCATTGTTGACCAACTGTCGTCTATTTTGTTAAAATGATTAATAGATGCAACGTCGAGATATATACAATACATGTATGATATTATTTACAGCAATAATTCTAAGCGTATCAGATGTCATTTGAAATTGTTGGATTATTTAACGACGCCTTCGGGGTTCGTTACAGGCCATGGATATATCATATAGTAGCAACAACTGAAAACGTATACACAGAATTCATGTCATTACCACTGTCCATATTATAACAGAGGGTTGAGGGGTGGAGGGGTGGAGGGGTGGAGAGGTGGAGGGGTGGAGAGGTGGAGGGGTAGATGGGTGGAGGGGTGGAGGGATGGGGTGGTCATCATGCAGAGGGAGGCAGCGGTCTCTTCCCGTGCAGCAGCTGCGTGCCTCGCTTGGTCGGCTGCAGCAACATCTGCTACCTAATATTGGCTCATCCGGACTGAAAGGCAGACTAAGTACTCACCCGGTCCCTTTGTGCCCCTACTCAGTGCTCACCCGGTCCCTTTGTGCCCCTACTCGTCTGTCTGTCTTCGGGGTCTTCGGGTTAATTATTTGGGTGGAATCGGCATTCAGGGTAATGAACGGTTTCATGAGTTGCCCGTGTGGGCTGACAAGATAACGAGATTCAAAACCACCTAAACACCACCCAGGTTTTGACTGCGGACGAAGTCACCCCCCATAATGCATAGCCTACCCACCTCTTCTGCAGTAGGCCTACATGCCCCCGGAAGACAGACTACGGCGCGTGCACTGTGCAGTCATATAGAGGAGGGTGGGATAATAACAGGAGTCCTGCAGATCAGACAAAGTCGGTCGACGCACAGAGTTGTTTTCTCACCCGCGGGAGCAATAACTCAGGTGAACAGTGTCGGCGCCTCCTTCGCAAGATCAACAAAATCAACGGTGCATGGAAGGATATGAGGAGGAGGAGGAGGAAGAGGAGGAGGAAGAGGAGGAGGAGAAGAAGAAGAAGGAGGAGGAAGATGGAGAGAGGGAGGATGGGGAAATTGGTGGAGGAAGAGGTGTGGGGGTGGCGAATGAGGAGCGATCAGATCAAAGCAAAAGTCTCGTTAATTTTTTAATTGATTGTTCTCAGCGCTCCTCCTCTGTTGCATGGTTCTTCGTCTGTTGCATGGCTCTTCGTCTGTTGCATGGCCGTCATGAGTCACGTGACCTGTTTCTTGTTGACGACCGCAGATTCGTCGAAATCATTCGATTGGATTAATTTCTACAGCGATGCTCGATTAATTAGAACGGGTTGACCCGGTTGACCTTTCGGGCGTGACATCTGTAAGCCTTCGTCATCGTCGTCGTTCATCTATGCATCTATGCATCTATGCATCTATGCATCTATGCATCTATACATCTATGCATCTATGCATCTATGCATCTATACATCTATACATCTATATGCATCTATGCTTCTATGCAGATGTGCTCTTTGTCATCTTTCTATCTGCGTCATTTCATTTCATCGTTTGTCATGCTGATCTGCTGCGAAATGAGCCTTGAAATGGTTACATACATGCATGTAAAGGCTATATCTAGGCTATCAGAAGTGTTTTTCCGGATGCCATCTGCATGAGTTCGTATAGACCTACTCGTCAGTGCCTTAATGACTTTCATCGTGACTGACACCATTCATCATTGCCATCACAATCATCATCACAATCATAATCATTGTCATCATCGCTCTGATTGTCTTCATCAACAAAAATCAACCTCAGCATCCGTCTCATCATCCTCGATGTCATTGCCAATGACATCCAGGATTACAAGAATTTGGATATAGCGTCCCTTCAAGAATCCCACTCAGAGGCTCAGAGGCTTGTTTATCAGTTTCATCGTGTATAACATTAGATCGCTCCATCGTCCAAGCATGCGAGGGCATTAACAGGTTGATTAAGCTGAGAAGCTGTGGTCCATGGAAAAAAATAAGCTTCAAACATACATTATGTGGATCCTCAAAAAATAGCGTCGAAGTAGTCAAGGCTCACGACAAAAGCAAAGAATAGCAAATACACATCATCTATATATAGGTATTATCTTTCATATACAGCATGTGATCTAATATTATACGTTGATATTAGTCCTACTTAGATCTGTGTGTCATTTGCACCCGCGTATATATGTTATACCCAGAAGTCCATTTTAAACCGTTGTACAGTTCTTCTCTGTATAGGCCTACCCGAGAGTTTCGGTCATTCCATCATGGACATGAACAGCAGCAGCTGCATGCAGTATTATCCGTATACATCCTATAGCCATGCACCATCCATGGCCGGAGGCTCTTAACCCCTAAATTATTAACGTAAACACTCGTCCTATAGAACCGTCGAGGTCTACAATCAACCACAGTTGACCTCAGGTCATTAGAATGTCATGACTGTCGGCGCTGCTAGACTGATCTTGCGGCGCACACCTCCTCAGTTGGCATTGCTTGCGGCATCTACATGGCCGCCATCATTTATTAAGACTGTATACACACGCATCATTAGTTTAAAGGTAAACGAGGCACTAATTACACGCTGCATTCAAACGCAATTATCTGCCTCATTCATATAATGTTTATCGCAGGAGCACATCTAGCGGCTGTACATTTTCATGGACATGCAGCTGTAGCATGCATGTGTATAGGCTAAGTATCCAAATGCACAATTGCACATGTATCCAGTCACTGCAAAGTTCATGATTTGTGCACTCGATAGAATTACTGATGAAAAGACAAAAATTAATACTGATAATTGAGACCAGCAACTACAGTTTGTGTCTCTACCTGTTTGTTTCATTGGTTGCCTGCATGGGCGTATATACTTTAGTGTTTCCAACAACGTATACAGCGGAGAGTCACAGACAGTCAGAGTGAGAGAGACAAAGACAAGGACAGAGACAGATAGAGATATACAGAGATAGAAGCAGGAAAGAGACAGACATACAGACAGACATACAGACATACAGACAGACAGACAAGCAGACAGACAGACAGACAGACAAGCAGACAGACAGGCAGAGACATAGACAGAGACAGACAGAGGCAGGAGAGAGAGAGCATGCAGAGAAGGTTAGTAGTATAATATGTCAATGAAGATATCATTACGACCAATTAGGCCGCGCTGTGGCAGTGGCCAGGTGCTGCAGCTGGGTGGGGGTAGGGGGGGGGGGGGGTGGGGTATGGCAGAGGAACGTCTACTAACGGAATGTCAGCCATTGCCATCTAATTGGTCGATGTCTCCATGCATGGCTTCTCCTGATTTCATTCATTGCAATGATTTTTATAGCGCCTCTTCAAGGGTACTTCCCAATCCTGAGTGGCCAAATGAAGCTGTATATAACGATGAGAGAGTAATGCCTGAGAAGGAGTGATGACACTGAACTATTTTGGCTTAATAATAATTATTGGCCTATTTGCCCTATTATATTGCAATGGCTGTCGTCGCAGTTACCACTTCTGCATGTGTTAGATTATTAAGAGAAAAGATTTTCTACCCCATCAAACAATCGTTTTTTTAAAATCATCATTGTTATGCATCAAACATGCTATTGCATGCATTCATGAAGTTATATGAAATGGAAAGTTGCCTATATATATATTTTGCTGCAGTAAACGAAACCCAGCATATTTATTTATTAGTTCTATTAATATCAATAATATGTGTGATGAACTATCGCACATCATTGATACTTGTTGTTGTAACGCTAATATCAACGCTGCTTTTTTGATTGTGATCATCATCGTCGTCGTCGTTGTTTCGATGATGATGATGATGATGTTGAGTGTCGTTGCTGTACGTGTAACAGTTCGAACCCGTGACCTCAGTGCTGCCTTCTGCTGACTCGCCCACTTCCACATACTCATCATCATCATCGTCGCTGCAGGCGTCATCATCGTGGTCGTCATCATTATCCGATGATAATGCCTGCAGTCCTGAGTTGTCGTTATCGGCGCCAGTTTGACCATCGTCCCTGAATTCTGGCTGCACTCTCTTGTGCTTCGTTCGTCGATTTTGAAACCAGACTTTGACCTTCAAAGAACATCAGTAAAAATCAGAGAAAATAATGTAGCATATACATTTATGAAATCATTCGTCAAACCAGATTATAATATGTAGGCCTATAGGCTATATACCATGGCTGCATGGAGAACTCGATGTCGTCCGGTAAATTTCGGTTCCCCACCTCAGTGTATACCCACTCTTCACATCGCCCCGCCCCTCCCACCCAATCTCCACCGCTATGCATGAAAAGGAGAAGGAGGAGGGTATATACCAGCATTGCTGCGTATATATGTGTACTATGGACGATGCAACTCAGACGTCTCAGCTGCATGGGCGGAGACTTAGGGGGACAGAGGGACGCCCCTCCCCGATGTGGTGGGGGACCGTCCATGTTCATATATCCCTCAATATTAAAAAAATATCCATAAATAGCAGCGCACATAAATACAGTCTTAGAGGATTTAAGATATTTTGTTGCGTCATCAGCTATTTTGACAAAGAAAACGCGCATGCTAAGTTTCATGAGCTTTCGATATTCTATTGAATGACTAAAAAAGGTCGTCAGAAAATTTGGTCGATGAAAATGGAAAATGTCGTCCGCGACTCAGCCGTCCGCCCGAAATGTCGCGCTTCGGTGATCGTCCTTACGTCGCTCGTTCGCCCCCACCCCCCATCTCCAACTTATGGACCAAGTCTCCGCTTATATAGATATATATATATATATGTGTGTGTGTATAACTGTATATACATACATTACATATATATATATATATATGTATATATGTATATGCTCAGCTGAATGCATGCATGCAGGGTGCCATGGATACCTGTGTTTCGGTGAGGTTGAGAGCAGCAGCGAGGTCCTTTCGTTCTTGTCCAACGACGTAATGGTTACGGTTGAATGCGTCTTCAAGTTGGATGAGTTGAGACGGAGAGAAAGCCGTTCGTATCCGCTTCGGCTTTCGAAATGGAAAGAACAGACCAGCAGCTTCGGCAGCAGCGACATCTACATGTATATACAGACATACATAGAAATTAATATAATATATAATTGTTATGTTAAGTATATGTTTTCAATGCATCAATCCGATTTAACCAATGCATCATGTGGATATATATATATATATATATATATATATGGTATATGGGGTGCTCGATAGTACAGCGGTTAGCGCGCTGGACTGTCGACCGAAAGGTCGGGGGTTCAAATCCCCGCCGGGGCAGAAATTTGCAACGAGATTTCTGTTCCACAAGCACCCCTAGCCGACTCAGCTATGATGAGTACACTGACCTCACGGTCAGTGGATGATGAGACGGCGAGGGAGAGGATTGGCCACCGCCCTCATATGCCGAGGCCCTGAAAATGAAGGCGCTAACACTTCATCCCCATTGGCTAGCCCTCCAGGCTAGCTAGACGGGATATCATCATCATCATCATATATATATAATATGTACAATTTGTGCATACATGCAGGGTGGGCAAAACTAAGGTTTTTAAGATTATCTTAATTGGCCAGTAGAAAGAATTTTTTAAGTTTCACAGGCTTCAAGTCAATTCGTACTTACGAATGTAACCAAATTTTCCTCTTCCCTCTTTCTCCCCTCCTCTATATACCATACGTCTCTTTCTCCCTATACACCTTTTCGCTCTCCTCGTCCTCGTTCTCGTCGTCGCCCTCGTCGTTCTCTTCCTCTTCCTCTTCCTCTTCCTCTTCCTCTTCCTCTTCCTCGTCCTCGTCCTCGTCCTCGTCCTCATCCTCGTCCTCTTCGTCTTCGTCTTCGTCTTTGTCTTCGTCTTCGTCTTCGTCTTCCTCTTCCTCTTCCTCTTCCTCTTCCTCTTCTCTTATAATATAATTCTATGTATAGCCTATATATATGTATGAGTTATATTATCGTAAATGGTCGGCATGCGTATGCCATATATATATATATATATAATTCTATGTATAGCCTATATATATGTATGAGTTATATTATCGTAAATGGTCGGCATGCGTATGCCATATATATATATATATATATATATATATATATATATATATATACGGCGTTACACGCACATTGCCAAATATACATGTATATATTCCTATTACTAATTCCTGTTATAGATAGATGCTCATCTATATCAGTCGAAAGACGTCTTCGTTACAATAGTACACATCATGAGGATGAAAGACGGTTTAGCGAAATCGGATCGGATCCAATGAAAGGTCAGACAATCATGCATGTCATGCAGATTCATTTCAGTGAAAAATACACGAACGCATAAAAGACTCATTTGCTTGCATTTGTTTATGTCTATATATATATATCATATATATTTTTTATATGGCGTTTAAATAAGAACATTACAAATTACAGGCCGTATATAAATTAACCGACCGACGGCAGTCATGAGGAATAAGACACCGATAAAAATAATTTTAAGGCCACTGTTTAGCCCTTGCATGCATGAATGACATGCAGATTGCAAAAAACCTGTATAGGCCTATACTATATAGCAGCTTTATCATGCAGGGTGAGAATTGCCGGGGGGTTGGGGGTTCAACCCCCCCAGTCTTTCTTAGAGCCCCATGTAAAGTATGTTTTTCATACCCCAATTTCAAGTTTATCATAGGCCAACCCCCCAGTTATTTTTCCACAATTCTCATACTGTTATCATGAGTGCAGGACATACTTTTATTATACGCGGTATATACACCACATAAGGCGTATACAACCCATGGTATATATACCTATAGATGTCTATACATGTATATACAGGGTGGGCAAAAAAGACCCACTAGTTTTTTGCCAATAATTATCTTGGTCAGAAGTAAGAATTTTGAAATGAAATTTTACAGGCTTAAAGCCTTAAAGACAATTCATATATTTACACATGCATGGTGGCCAGATTTCATCAAAATGTATATTGGGATATATCTATTTATCCTGGGAGTCTTTGTATATAGATCTATTGGAACTTTTAAATGGACTTTCAGTCTGGGAATTATATGTAGGATATATACGAGACATTTTGTCAGAGAAGGTTTACTTTAATGAGGTCGTGCATGCCTTATATATAATACCTGCAGCGCGCATACTCCTTTACTTCATTTAATTATTATTAATTAGTGAAAACTCAGGCTACAAAAAAGCCTGCATGCATGGGCGAAGCCGGATATAAAACCCACGTTTTATGTATAGTGTATACATGCATTAAGTCAGTGGCCATGCAGTGCAGTGTGCATTACGCTTCATAATGTGAAGTGTATATACATGTATTATAGTGATATATGGATACAGATGATATATGGATAGAGATGATCATCATGTGTGAGTGAGTGTGTGGGCGTCGATGTGTATACATATATACGTCAGGAGTCTATTAAAATAATTTATTAAGCGAATCGTGATTAAGGGCCTAAATATCATGTTATACTCACAGAATATATAATTATGTAGGCCTACTGATGGCGACACGCTGAGGCATTTTCTGCTTTGTTATTAGGACTTTGCCTAAATAAATATATATATATACTTTTATAAATGTATATATATATATATATATACTTTTATAAAAGTAAATTAAAAGCCAGGACTGAATAGAACACATGCTGAGACCCTTAATGCATAACGCATAACTCACCCTCCTCAAACTTATATAGGCCTATATATATATATGCCGTATACAAGAATGGCTATAGGCTATACAATACTATATAATTTTATATGTGTATATATATTATATATGAAATATACATATATAATTATGTCGATATATTCGTCGTCTGCATATAATATGTACTCCTTTGTTATTAAAACAATTCTAAATTATTTGCAACTATTGCTTTAGATACTATAAAATTATCATCGACATACATATAAACATGTGCTTGCAAATGCACACACACACACATTCGTATATACTTGCACTTATAGTCTTATATAAGTAACACAATAAACACATATATGTACAGTTGCACAATTGCACATCATGCAGTACATAATATCGCTCTAACGCTCTTTATATATTATTCCATCCTATTTTCTTTTGCTCTTCCCTTCTTCCTCTGTTCCTCTCCTCCTTTTTTCTTCCATGTGCTAGCTGTTTCCCTCTTTTCCATTTTCTTTGACACTGTGGTTCAATAAAAAAGTAAGCCAAACTTTAACTACCGATTTTTAATTTTTATAAACAAATAGTAAAACTTAAACTATAATAGGCCTATTTCATTAGTGATATTTTCTGAATAAAAAATATGTACTTATTTTTTTTTCAATGACTTTCAGTTTTTATTTCCTGCATGCTCAAAACAGCAGACCATAATGTGATAGAAAAACATTAAAAAAATCGTCGATGGTATATATATATAGTGCATGCATGGGAGACGAAGGTAATTACGCACTGAAGAGAACGTTGCTCTTGTCGGAGATCTTATTCTGAGTCAATCGGATGCTTCTGACAACTCGTCAAATATTCAGAGAAATCGGAATTCATCGGTCCATTCAGTGTTGCTAGAATGATGCATAAAGACCTTCAATTCAAGTGCCATGCATGCATGTAGTCAGCGGTTGTATATAAGAACCTTATACTCTCAAAGTGTCTGAATACACATTTTGTCTGTCCTTGACATCTTGGCCATTTTTATTTCTAGAATATCGATGCTTGTGGATACGCATGTATACATATGTATATGTTGCATATTGCATAGATCTATGTACAGGGTGGGCCATAAAAAGTAACTCCTACGGTTTTCAGCCCAAATCTTGACCAAACATAAGAAGTTTTAACTGAAACTTTACAGTCTTAAAGGCGATTCATATTTACGTAAAATGATCAAATTTCAACCAAATATTTCAAACACAACAAAAGTTATATACCACTTTCAGTGAGGCCACTCCCCCCCCGTTTTTTTTGACGATTCAAAGACGCGACGCAACAAAAAGTTTAAAAAATCCAATTAAATTATTCTGGCCAAAATCTTGGTCAAAAGTAAGAATATTGAAATGCAATTTTACATGTAGGCTTAAAGACTACACATAGTGGCCGGATTGCATCAAAATATTTCAAACAGAATGAAAGTTATGCCACTTTTAGTGAGGCCACCCGCCGTTTTTTGACGATTCAAAACGTAACACAGCAAAAAGTAGCAAAACACGATATTTATTATGTCTCATCTCAAATAATTGTTATCAAATAGCCTTGATATTGCCAGATGATCATTATTATTACTATTTAAAAAAGAAACAGGGTACCAGCGTAGCCGCAAGTCACTAAGAAATCACTTAGCAAGATGACAATCAAATTGGTAAATAAAAAATCTGTCAGATTAATCAACAGGTCCATCAAGAACTCTGCAAAGAGACTCAAAAGAAGTTTTGGCACTGGTGGTGGGCACATTGAACAAAAGTTGTGAAGCACTATCAAGTTCATTTGACAACAGTTATTTGAGATGAGACTTGATAAAATCGTGGTTTTTTTGCTTTGTGTTGCGTTTCGCTTTTTAATCGTCAAAAATCGGGGGTGGTCTCACTAAAAGTGGTATAACATGTGTTGTGTGCTTGAAATATTTTTATGAAAGCTGGCCTTCATGTGTAAATATGAATTGTCTTTAAGCATGTAAAATTTCATTTTGAAATTCTTACTTCTGGCCATGATATGGGCAAAAAACCTAAAAGAAATTGCGTTTGTTTATGAATCGTCAAATAACTAAAAGTGTTATAACTTTTGTTGTGCTTTAAATATTTTGATGGAATCTGACCATCATGTGTATATATGAATTGCCTTTAAGACTGTAAAATTTCAATTCGAAATTCTTACTTCTTGTCAAGATATTGGCAAAAAACCGTAGTGGTTACTTTTTTTTATGGCCGTGCACCCTGTATATATATGTATGCAAGTGCATGTTATTTCGATGGTTACCTGCGGGGAATCGTTGATTGAAGTAAGGTCTTGAGAGGAGCCACGAGTAGAGCGGAAAAGAAGCAGCAGCAGCAGCAGCCGCACCATCACGGGAACTCGTTTCGTATAACACGGATGATTGAGATGTGTTTGGATTGCAGACGGAAGAAGACAGCTGCAGTCGATTGCATGCTGAAGAGGATTGGAGTCGAGGGTGATGTGATGAGATGTCTGGATGAGTTGCAATTGGAAAGAACACTGCAGACGTCGATCTATTGTGTCCTCCTCCTATTGTTCCAACGGATGCATGTTGATCAGCCATTGGATGTTGAATTGTTGTTGGCGCTGAAAACATCCGATGTGTTGTTGCAGAAATGGATTTCGAATGATCTGCAGACGATGATGTGTCGTAGTAACGGGTCTCAAGTGATGAAGGATGCAGTTCCCGACCATAACATGCACTCCCTGCACATGTTATTCCATCGGTAACCGACTGCAGAGGTCGTGTCCGTTGACCTCTGTGCATGTTCGGTGGAGATACCGTCCGACAAAAAGAAACGGTATTCGGCGAACATTGACCGCGGGTCAGTGATGTTTGATGACCTGCAGTTGCATCCTGATGACCGATGATCTCGCTCGGTGCAGTCCTTAGTCTCAGCTGACCATTGCTGCTGCTGGTCATCGCTGCAGGAAGACTGATCCCCGGTTGATCCTCTTTGGCCATCAAAGAGTCGATGCTGAAAGAACTCGCACGCTTGGCGTTTACCGCTTGGCTCATCGTAGGATATACAATGTGAAATGGCGATACTGCGGATTCATTAACAAAACGATCGTGTCGTAATCGAGCAGCTTTTGTTTTCCGAAATGTTCCTTTCCAACTCTAGTTAATATGTTATCCGACTATTCCACTGAATATAACGTAGGCTATAAGTTTAGATTTTTTCAATCTTCATTTAAAGCAACAGGTTTTTTACGGCACAGGTCGTTCACAATCGATTCAATACGCATTGTATACGTTCTTTGTCGACCTTTTGTGTAAACAGTTCGTCTTCACTTATTAGATTAGAACATAATTATATTCTGACGTGAGAAATCAGAACGATCGTCTCATCCTATTTGCAATTTCAATAATAATAATCCTCATGTCTTTTCCAGTCGGCCATATTGGCTGCCAAGAGCGATTTCCGGAAGTGGTTACGGAACAAAGACGATCGACAAGAATGCAACAAAGCAGGTGACGCGTCGGTGGTTAAGGACCGATATTTGCCTTTGAAATTAGCCAAAGAATGGGTCGCTTGACACCTAGAACACCCACCCCAACACTTACCCACCAGTGCTAACGATAATTGAGGGGCCGGTCTACAGGATGCCAATCAAATCGATACCAGTCGTGATTGGATGAATGCGCAATTTAATGAGACACGCCCATGCAACGGATGCTGGACAGACAAGCGATGATCTCCATGGGGTGAGATGGGGTGAGATGGGGGAGATGGGGGAGAGGCGGACCCGCTGCGAAGCCATCAATCTCCGGGTAATTACCCCATCACAGTCCGACCCGTACACAAAGCAAGCCACAGACGAATGGGTACGATGTGCCGACCCCTAAAACGAATCACCTTGGTGCCCCCCCCGTCTGGGCGATAATGGCGGACGTTTAGCGCCGATACCCGACCTACTTGATTTAGTCTGATTTATTGAGACGTCGCGATCAAAATGGCGACATTTCCGGTGGGTGGTGAAGCCGTCTGGCCGGTCCAGCCCCGATCATTAGCCGATCATTGGCAAATGAATTGATCTGATTTTCCTAATTCTTTGACCCGTATGCATGTCGTCGAAATGTCGTCGCCAAGTCGTCTGGAAAAAACTGTCAAAATAGTCTTGCGCTGAATGCTGATGCAAGTCGCCAACGCATAATCTCCTCACAGTGACCGACTTTCTACTTTCTCACTAGTGTTGCTTTTCTCAGCAAGAAATAATTACTTCGGTCTTCCTTGTTATGTGCTGCATGTGCATGCACAATTGCACATACAAATGCTGATATCAGTAGCCTATATAATGCACGGTGCACACACACGCACGCACAAACGCACAAGTCAAGTCAAATAGGCCTAAAGTAATTTTATTGCAACCAAATTAACACAAAACATCATAGCAGACTGATAAGACATTGGTTATGAAGGGAAGGCCACCCACAGAACAAAATATTATAAAATAAATCGAAAGATGGAACATAATGATGCACGGTGTAAAACAAAACAGTTACAGTAAAAAATTACACAAGCAGATCAAGTTTGCAAAAAACAGAATTTGACTATGGAAGCATTAGACTACATTATCATATTAATTTAAAAAACTTCAATTACTATCTTAACAGACTTAATAAGAACTTAACTAAAATTTAATGCGGAATGCACTTAGAAAAAGTGATGCTGAAACTGTGGGCAAAAATTATGGAATTTTTGACGAATGCATGTTTGGCCTATATACCGAGTAAAAGGGAAGGATGCCTTTTTTAAATATGTGGAGATTTGTTGAAATGTTTATTTTATTTATTTAAATCTGAGCGCACGCACACACACGCACAGACACACACATGCACACAATCACCCACGTACAATCACACACGCACACGCACATGCGCGCACCAAGTTTGGTGAAGTTATAGTAATCTCACTCTTGTGCATATCGTGATAGACTAAAATTAAATAGTTGTTGCCTTTATAATGTGAAATTAACAAGATTTGGTCAAGACTCTTAATAAACGCATAATCATATTATTATATCCAAAGTTAAAGTCCGATACTTAGCCTACCTTAAGGCTCAAACCGTCACTTTATGTACATAAAATGAATGTACATTCTGCATAGACATTTGCGAACGCCATCTGCCGAATAGAAGGCTGAGTCGACATATGGAGGGTTGCTGGAAGCGATCACGTTTCATGCATGTATATTGTATAGATCTACTTTTTGCGGCTGCAGTGTGTTGCCTCAAAGGCAGTAACCGTCCAAAAGATCGACTCGGCTTTCTATTCGGCAGATGGCGATGGTATAATTATTATTATGTCTATGCACGATGCACGTTCATGTTGTACATAGTTTACCATTACTTAGTCTTCCTATGCAGGTCTGTACATTTTACCATTACCATGTGTGTATATAGGCCTATACGTATACTATAGCCTATAAATCTATGTGTGTGTATTTGAGCTTGCATGCAGTGTCTAAAGTGTAAAAAAGAAGTGCCTGAACGCCCTTTAGCTTTTCAATGTGTCTTCTTCTTTCCCTTCAGGATAGAAATATACCTATTCCCTCTGGCGAGGGGTCAGCATTTCAATGTGTGCTAACCAAATAAATGGTAGGACGGCATTCAAACTTGAAAATAAGTGCATGGACGCCGTCCATGACCTTCCTGTCATACTTTAAGTCCTGCTTGCATGTAAATGTGTGCATGTGCAGGGTTGGTCAAAGCAAATAACCAACAACACTTATTTTCCAATAATTTGGTCAAAAGAATGAATTTTTAAATAAATCTTACAGGATATATAATGGCATTTCATATCTAGGTAGCCTATAAATAGCCAAATTTCACAAAAATATCTCAATCAGAACAAAAGTTAAAAAGAGTGCAGCGAATCCACCCACCGTTTTTTGACGAGCCGAAAATATATGACGCCAAAATAACAAAAATCGATTTAACTAAGTTAGGGCCTATACGTATACATCACAAATCAGGGGTTATTTTAACGTGCAGCTGGACACAAAGTGTGTAGTTGGAAAACGAATTTGTGCAGTTGAAAATCAGGTTTTGTGCAGTTACTTTTTTACACACAATCGCATAAACAAATGCAAGTAGCAAATATATTGCAATTAAACTAATTGTAACAAACAAGATTATAAGACATTTTTGTCGTGAATTTAACTTTAAATTTCTATTAACAACTCCATTGGCATAAAATACAAGAAAACAAGCTGTCTGATGCAAGCCAAAAACTGCTTAGCTTAGTTGCTGTCTACATCATCGTACTACGTGAACTGTTATAATATACTGTAATACTATTAATTATTATAATAAATTTTTATGGTTAATGGTTATAATGTTATTACTTACTATCGTAATATATGACACAATCCTGCTAAAACGAGAATAACCTACTGCTAATATTAATTTTGTACAAATATACTTCTCACCAGTGGTAGGCCCTATCCTTCAAATTTTAAACTTTAAAATTTCAAAATTTTTGGTCCTATTATTTGAACACATAAAATTATAGTAAAACCTAAAAACAACATCATTACTACATATGGCTACCTGAATTTGGTACTGGTAGTTTACTAGTTCTTGGTTGGTTTGTGTACCATTAAATATGATTTCAGAAAGTACGTCTTGGTCAGCAATTCAGGACCATCTTGCGAAATAGGGTTAAACTGATATAGTGCTGAAAAGTCTGCTTATATAGGCTACTATTATATTCATGTCTGCATTTATTCATTAGAATAACTCAGCAACTGGAGAACTGAGCTGCTGAACTCGATACATAAAGATATTTTTATTGTAATTATAATAATATTTATATTGAATCCTATAACACTTTTTTTAAATCAGTACTGAATAGTCTAATGGAGTTATTTTGCTAAAATGGCACCTTAAAATGGTACCATTATAGTGTGGAAATAACCCCACCCCAAAATATTCGTTACGTGTACATGTAGCTTATATTTATTGAAGTCTTAGCCCACTCTTATAAGCACTGAAAATTACAGGTATTTTGTTAAGATGACACCTTAAAATCTGCCATTGCAATGTGGAAATGTAAAAAGTTTCTGACAAGGCTCTGAAAAATTACAGGTATTTTATTAAAATGACACGTTAAAGTGCTACCATTGCAATGTGGAAATTGAAAAAGTTTCTGATGAGGCTCTGAAAAAATTGCAGGTATTTTATTAAATTGACACCTTAAAATGCTACCATTGCAATGTGGAAATTCAAAAAGTTTCTGATGAGGCTCTGAAGAAGTAGAGGTATTTTGTTAAGATGACACCTTAAAATGCTACCATTGCAATGTGGAAATTCAAAAAGTTTCTGACGAGGCTCTGAAAAGTAGAGGTTTTTTTTAAGATGACACCTTCAAATGCTACCATTGCAATGTGGAAATTCAAAATTTTTCTGATGAGGTTCTGAAAAAGTACAGGTATTTTGTTAAGATGACACCTTAAAATGCTACCATTGCAATGTGGAAATTCAAAAATTTCTGATGGGGCTCTGAAAAAATTGCAGGTATTTTTATTAAAACGACACCTTAAAATGGTACCATTGCAATGTGGAAATTCAAAAAGTTTCTGATGGGGCTCTGAACAAAGACAGGTATTTTGCTAAGATGACACCCTAAAATGCTGCCATTGCAATGTGGAAATTCAAAAAGTTTCTGATGAGGCTCTGAAAAATTACAGGTATTTTATTAAAATGACACCTTAAAATGGTACCATTGCAATGTAGAAATTCAAAAAATTTCTGATGAGGCTCTGAAAAATTACAGGTATTTTATTAAAATGACACCTTAAAATGGTACCATTGCAATGTGGAAATTCAAAAAGTTTCTGATGAGGCTCTGAAAAATTACAGGTAATTGATTAAAATGACACCTTAAAATGGTACCATTGCAATGTGGAAATTCAAAAAATTTCTACTCCTCCCTTACCCGTCTCGGCGCTACGCACCTCACGAGAGTCCTTCGGACACTCGATTGTATCCAGTGGTGTAGTCCTAAAAAATTAAGTGGGGGAACGCCTGGAAATTGAAGTAGCAGCTGTAGCAAAAAGTGCAATCTTGCAAGAATTTTGCATAGTGTGAGCGCTGCTATTTTTGAAACTGTTGAATGTAAAAAAATAACAAAAAAATAAATGTAATTATGTAAATCTATACATAAGAATTTGATATTTGTAACATATTGTATTCAAGTATTCATTTATTTCAGCAGAAATGCTGCAAAATAGTGAGGGATCGCGTTCCCTTCCTGGAAAAAAGTGCAGGAACGGCGTTCCCCCGCGTTCCCGCCCCACTACACCACTGATTGTATCCCCCCAGAAACGTGATTTCCCCCCAGCGGAGGGGAACTAACACTGCTCTTTGGAGAAGTAGGTTTATAAACTTAGTCAGTTACATTATCATGATAATGATAACAATATTAATAATAATAAAATAATAATAATAAATTGCTACTAATAATAATAGGGGCCTAATAATAAATAATAAGAAAAGAATTAGGCCTTAGTCTCAATAATGACCAATCTACCCGATGTAGGATGCTATTCTGATAATTATGTGCAGTTGAGAAATTTCCTTAAAATAACCCCTGTCACAAATGAGTCTCATCATGCAAGGTTCATACTGCTTGAACATGATCGAACAGTGTTTAATCTAGTCTCTCTGGTTTGGTGGGTGAATTCGGGTTTCGGGGGAGGGGGAGGGTCCATTTCGGTGGAAGACAACCGCCTGCTGAACCACCGACACCTTGTGATCGGCCATTTTTTCACGACCTCTATTTTGCTTTTCTATATAGTCTTTCGGACAAAATTTCAGGAAACGTAGGCCTATGCCGTTTTCGCTACCTGGTACTTTAAAAACTGATGACCGTTTTTATTTTTAGTCATTCTCTCTGTCGATTTTTCTAGAAAGGAATTGTTCAACGTGTCGTTTTTCTGGGGAAGTGGTATTTCCATGTATATAAGCTACAACAACTCGTGAATTGTTTATGGGCAAATGGCATTGCTGGGATTGAACTCCCCAAGAGGGCCAAGACGTCTAGACACTGACAGTGTGAGAATTGTGGGAAAAATTACGGGGGGGGGGTTGGCCTATGATAAACTTGGAATTGGGGTATGAAAAACATACTTTAACATGGGGCTCTAAGAAAGACTGGGGGTTGAAACCCCCCACCCCGGCAATTCTCACCCTGGACACTGATGATTGAAGATGTGTTCCATGTGGTCACCATGGTGCGCCAGCAACCACACAATGTCATGTTCCTAGTCTCTGTAAAGTCCTTGCATGGTGCCACGTTGGTGGTCTTGTTGACGGGTTCCAGAGGTAAACCTTCCCATACGATCTTAAATTCTCTTATCGCTATTTTCTCTGTTATAGCAAGATGTGGGGTTTTGTGGGTTTACACTTATACTATAAATTATATATATATATAAAGAAAGACATCTTGTCATGACTTGTTTCTTCAAGATATGACTGCCTCAGCTAAAAAATCCACTGAGATCGACTTTTGTTGTATGTGAGTATGTGACTGCAGACATATTGTTTTGCTGTGATGTATAGCCTACGCCTATAATCAATTACATTGCCCTACAACAGCGCTACATGAGTTTCGTATAGGCTTAGCGATTTAACTGAAAAGCCAAGTGCAAGTGTAGATTGACTTCAAATAGAGAGAGGAAAAGACTCATGTGAGTGCAATGTATGGTGCTCTGCATTGCTTTATTTGCACTGTGTTGCAAATCAATGTTTTCAGTCGTGCCTCAATTATAATTATTATTATGGCGCTCCATGATGTCTTGTGAATTGTGATTCATAGGCTTGTTTAGTTGGGCGCAACCTGTTGCAGTGAATGATAATTATAGAAAGAGAAGAATGCTGTTCCACTGGCGCCACCCAGCGAACTCGACCATAAATAACTGATCATCGTACATGTACAGCTGTATCTATAGATACATCGTACATTGTACTGTATTTATAGATGTAGTGCATGGAAGCAAAGCGACAAAGCAGAGAGGTGGTTAAAGTCCGTAAGTGTTCTCTATATTCACTATTCACTCTTTTTTAAATTTACTTGTCTCTCTCTTCATCTTCCACTCTTTCGCTCTAGTGGACTGTCTGCATATCTCTCACTCTTTGGCTGTCTGTCTCTTTATCTGTGTGTCTGTGTGCAGTATGAGAATTGTGGAAAAATAACTGGGGGGTTGGCCTATGATAAACTTGAAATTGGGGTATGAAAAACATACTTTAACATGGGGCTCTAAGAAAGACTGGGGGGTTGAACCCCCAACCCCCCGGCAATTCTCACCCTGTCTGTGTGTGTGTCTCTCTCTCCGTGTGTGTCTGTGTGTGTGTCTGTCTGTCTGTCTGTCTCTCTCTCTCTCTCTCCGTATCTTAAAGATCAGTACAATGTATTGATCGAAGAATTCTCGGTTAACTAGTTTACTTCTCATCTATAGCCTTCTGGTCTAATATATTTATACTATCTGTATTAAACACGACTGCAAAGTGAGTAGGCCTATAGGCTCGTCACTTTCCAAGCAAGATGTAGGCAATAGGCTATCAAAGTCTTCAAACCAAGTTGCTGTACTCTTGGAAAATCAGCAATAAAAACTTGAGAAAAAGGCAGCACTGCGCATTTTCAATTCTTAATTTCTTGAATGATTATTTTGACAAGCATGCATGAGGCAAATACCGATATCAGTAAGCAGAAATCACTAATCAGTAAGTAGTCCGCACAAAACATGATCATTTTATTTTTATTATCTTTTTTTATTATTTTCAACAAACAAACATCGGATTCAGGAAGTACAATAAACAAGGGAAGCGGCAGCCATGGCCCATTGTTATAATTGATAGAAAGTGTCAATAATTATCTCCTCTGGGGCTGGCGCAAGAGAAATTATAAGATCAGGTTGTGTGCCTTTGAAGAGAGTAAGTAAGGAAACTGGATATAAAGAAAACACGTCGTAATATCTTGATATTCTGTTCCTTAAAGAGTGCATCGTTAATTATTAGTCCACGAGTTGCATGATCATCATCATCGAGCAGACTGTCTACTTAATAAAAAATGTCTTAGAAAGGTTTCAGCTGGTAAGGTATACGATGCTGCTTCCTTAAAAACTTGAACTGTCTCATCATACGGGCGAGGTCACAGTTACTGCAATAGGGCAGGATATGCTCAATAGAAGCTGCAATAAATAATGCATAGCTATTAGCCATGATGTTGCGATAGACTTTTTATCGTCTAAGATATCGTAAAAATGCTGAGCGGTGTAATTAAACGCTATCAAAGAACACTGACAATCTCGTAAACGCATTGTAACTACAGACACTTTGGAGCTAAGTCGCTTATTGAAAAGAAGAAACAAAAGCCTTAGTCTATCGGGCGACAATAATTCTTCCGTCAGGACAGAAGTCTGTATAATAGGCTATCGATGTCTGAGCACTGTGAGCAGCTATAGGCCTACTGTAACAGGAGACGTGCAGCTGTAGTTCGTTTTCACCTGAGTCATCTGCAGTCTCACAATAATAATTATAAATGATCACTTCACAGAATGTTTTCCACCAATTAGTCGCCGCATCTTCTGCGTCGTTCCGTCTCATAAGAGACCCACTCAAAACATCGGACGATTGGCCGCCGCCGCCGCCGCTGCTGGGCTCGGCCGCCCCTGCAGCTCCTGCCACCCCTGCCGCCCCTGCCGCCATCGCCGCCATCGCCGCCTCTGCCACCGCCGGTGTTTACGGGTGAGTGACGGGATTCATTAGCGCCGATGTCTCAGGTGTTAGGCAGGTCGTAATAGGGATTTTAATTCTCCGTTTGGCCGGTCGACGAAGCCTCGACGATGCGGGGAGTGAACGAAGGCCTCATCCTCCTCCTTCTCCGACTCTTCACCGATGCAGTGCAGGCCCCATGCACGGCCCCGATTGTCTCACGTCAGCGTGTTTGCAGTGCTCTGAGAATATCAGTTCTTCGAGGACAATTTATGGGCGAAATCGAACGCAGTGGCTGAAGACGAACTGTTAGTGAAATTACTTCTCAGGTAAGTCCTGTAGCGGTGATTCTGTGGAATTTTCTTATTTACAAATTTACTTCCTGTTCCATCCAGTGGCTATTTCAAACTGAAATTCTTTGGGAAGAAAAGAGCAAAACCTAAAATTGGTCTTATATGTTTGATATATAGGCTAATGATGGAAAGTATTGCAAAGTTGAATGACATTGAGACTGTCTTGTTAGTGAACGTAGATGGATGATGACCTGTTAATTATGTAATAGGGTCAACTACTATGTATAGACGGTAAACCATCCATTCGGGATCGTCTCATGAATAGCGGAATACGGTACTATGTTTAAGGTAACGGTGAGCTACAGTGTTATATTAGGTCTATACTACATAAAATACTCCGACTGAAGGAACGAATGAACGAACGAGTGAATGAAGGAATGAATGGATGAATACCGTTGTCATGCTTCCGCTTTCTACCACCAAAAGTCCTCAGAATATCTGAACCAATTTCCAAAGAGAATTTGTGGAATAAAGTGTGTTAGCTATTATTTTCTTTTTCTTTATCACTCAATGGCGCATGTGATCCGCTTGGAAAATCTAAACGAGTCAAATCTCTGTCCTCAAATGGATCCTGTACTTTTCCTTCTTATCCTGCGGGCAGTTTTGTGTTATAGCTCTCAACCACTGTACTTCATATGGAACTACGTGTACGTATAATTATGGCTGTTGGTTGCGCGCATCTATTACTTCTTCTTATCCCACATCTAGTCCAGCGACCATACAACCTTCAGCCTCGCGTTCGTGAATTTGGACTTCCATTAAAAGATAATAATTATGAATTTCATATCAAGAAATATAAACGAGTTTCTCTTTCATCACAAGCCATGGTCACTTTTAATTAATTTTCAGAACAATCTTTCTTGCATGCTGTCATTATAGCATTGTGTGTGTTTAGGTGCGGTGTATATCATCCATGCAAGCGTTTGATCCATAATTAAATGCATTTATATATATTGTATGTATATACAAATATGCACAATATAGTCTATTAATTGAGTCTATGATGCATTATACACCGTGGTTCAAAAAAAGTAAGCCAAATTGTTTTGCATATAGCTCTAACATCTGATGACATATCAAGCTAAACTTTTCCAAATATTTAGATAAGTGGACCAAGAATATGATTCCAAAATTTCATGAAATAAAGTTGAACGGATAAAAAGATATGAATATTTAAACTTCATATGCCGAAATTGCAGTTTACAAGCAATTTTCTGTCAGATTCGATCAAATGTTTCCTTATTATCTCCAATGCCTGGTGATTAATCATTCTAACATTTTCCAGATATGTAGAGAATTGAAGTAACAATATGACCCCAACAGTATGGTTTGATAATTTAATTAAATAAGATGCTCAAAATGTCCTCCTCCTGCTTGCACGCAAGCCTAAAGGCGCTGGCGCCATTGCAATGGCAACAGCAGCGTCGATTATCCTCTGGTCCAGGCGATTCCACACTTCCAACAAGCGTTGCTTCAGAGCGTTTATATCATGGATGATGGATTGTTTTCTGGTAGGCTCGGTCTTGCGTCATGCACGCTCTACACTACTCTATAGTCGACAGGATTCAAATCTGGGCTGTTCGGAGGTCATAATGTGGGAGAAATGAAGCCTAGCGTCTCTCTTGTCAAGCATTTCGATGGTTTCCTTGGCTCTGTGGGTTGGCGCTGTTCTGTAGAAAAACAAAACTGCCTTCTGGGACTATATTTCTGATTACAGATAGAAGATATTGTGGCAGCAGAACATCGCGATAATAGGCTCCTTTAATTTTTACTCCTGGATCAATGAAGACTAAAATGGGAACGGCCAAGCGTCGAAGCCGCAACGGACACAATAGCAGACTTGCTGAAAACTGAAATTTCGGGTGATGAAGTTGAAATATCCATATCTTTCTATCTCTTCAAATTTATGGCATGATATTTTGGAATTCTATTCTTGGTTCAATTCCCTAAATATTGGGAAAACTTTTTTATGATTACTCATCAGACATCAGAGATGTAAGAAAAACAGTTTGGCTTACTTTTTATTGAATCTAACAGAAAATTTCTTGTAAACTGCAATTTCGGTATATGAAGTTTAAATATTCATATATTTTTATCCGTTCAACTTTATTTCATGAAATTTTGGAATGATATTCTTCGTCCACTTCTCTAAATATTTGGAAAATTTTAGTTTGATATGTCATCAGGTATTAGAGATAATTATATGCAAAACAATTTGGCTTACTTTTTTTTGAACCACGGTGTATATACACTGTGTCCGGATGAAAAGTAGTACACAACTAAAAGTGTCATAACCCGGTCAAAACTTTAAGGATTTGTCTGACAATTTTAATACAGCAACAGTGACCATATGTACACGAGATCCTAAAGCCGATTAGAAATATTCGTGAGTTTGTCAAATTTATGAGCGTTTGCATTGGAGCACCGAAAAATTGAACTTTCCAACATGGAAAACCTGAAAAGAAGTGAAATTCAGCTATAGGGCCTACTTGAAAATGTTCTCCTTGTTCACGAACACACTACCGTAGACGTAGTGGACTAATAGCCGTCCATGGAGACACTCGGCTTCATATCCCGCAGTTGTGGTCATCCAGCAGTCCAGACTTTGATCCGGAGTACATGTACTGAGGAGCGCGTTTTTCGTTCACGCGTATTCATGACATCGATAACCGTAGGGCGTAGGGCGCGTCTGTTTGAAGATTAGCAGTTGTTTAACCACGTGATCATCGACCGGGCCATCAAACAGTGGCGTCCACGTCTGCGGTCGTGTGTCCGTCAACGAGGAGGACATTTTGAACACCAGCTGTAGCCGAACTTCACTCTCTTATGTGAGGGCCCATGTTGGAAACTTTAATTTTTCAGTGCTCCATCGCAAACGCTCATAAATTTGGCAAACTCGCGAATATTTTCAAACGACTTTGGAATCTCGTGTACATATGGTCACTGTTGCTGTATTAAAACTTTCAGACAAATACTAAAAGTTTTGACCGGGTTATGACACTTTTAGTTGTGTACTACTTTTCATCCGGACACAGTGTAGATATACAATATTATTGTGCATTATTTTGTAGAACAATGCCGACCAGTTCAGTTCAGATCGATGTTGAGGCTGCAACAAATGAAAATGACCCTCAGCAGTCGCAGAAACAGAAGGAGCCACAGCAGGAGCAGGAGGAGACACAGGAGCCACAAGAGCCACAAGAGCCACCAGAGCCATCAATGGATGTCGATCGTGGTTTGTTTGGTTCGGAAGAGGCTCATAAGGATGACTGGCACAGACTGTTCACCATCGCTACCGCGGGTGCAGCTGAGGACAACAAGGATCTGGAGGGCATCGCTCATAAGACGAACCTATCCATCCTGCAGGTGAAGCTCATCTTCGTCGTCGCCCTTCCCATCCTCGGCCTCATCGGCATCGCGTCCTATGCCATCGACACCGCGGCTTCGCAGTACCACATCGCCCGTCGAGGATCAGAGACGCTGGACGTCGTCATCCGACTCAATCAGGTCATCAGAAGTCTACAGCTGGAACGAGGATTGTCCGCAACATTCCTCATCTCCAACGGAACGGAAATAGAGGCAAGGACACTCTTGCCTGACTACCGGAAGCTCGTCGATGACTCGTTGGATGAACTGACTCCGTGGCCTTCACAGATGGTCGTAGACAACGAGGATTTCTCGACGGCTGACTCACTCAGAGGTTACTTGAGCAGGCTGAGGTCAGAGGTGAGCGACCTGAGGATCAGCTTCAACGAAGGGATCGATCGTTATTCAAACCTGACGAATGGACTGATGACACTGTCGCAGTCGTCGCTCGTTGTGCCTGACCAGGGAGGCATCTGGCCGATGGTGATCGCCTTCCACAGTCTTCTGCGCTGCATCGATGTGATCGGGGTGGAGAGGGCCATCGGGGTCATGTGTCTCATCAACTGCAATGTCAGCTTAGACACCTTCTTCTACTTTAGACGCATCGAGGGTAAGGCCGACTCCCTCCTGACCCTCGCATTCGTCTACCAACCCAACTACGAAAGTCAATACATGGATCAGTTCCAAAGAACGGGACTGGAGGCAGCGATCGACGGCCACAAAAACTATTTCATGTCTCCAGCATTTACTGAGACCTGTTTGAATTTCAGCGCTGGTGAGAGGGCGAATGAGACAGCGCAGTGGAGATATGACATGCGACTACATGAGACTCTGCTGGAACATTACGAAAAGACGCTGGAGAATGATACAGTCGCTACAATCTCACAGGTAACTCTGCTGCTATAATATTATTGTCTCATCTATTTACATGTACTCCATGTATATCATGATTCGTGCATAAGCTATAGTGCCATGCGCACTTTAGAAGATTCAAGCTTATACGACTACGACTACCGTATGATTTCGTTTGCTATATACGAGAAGCTCACCCGATTTTAGTTTGGGTTTTTTGGAGAAGGGGGGCAAGAACTCGCGGAGAAAATTTTTCATTTTCAGTCGCCAAAATTTCTGATGACCTTTTTTTAGTCATCCGGCTCATGTTTGCATGGGGGGGGGGGGTGGGCTAAGCATGGAAATATTTGATTTATACATGGGGGAAAATGGATTGGCTTTGGGGGGCTTGGCCCCCCTAACCCCCCTAGCGCCGCTACTGAATCTGACAAGACCGCAGAATGATTGCAGGGTACAGGTTATACGAAATACGGCCCACCATAGCACGACACGCAGGTCGGCTTTACAGCAGAGGGTTACTGCACATGCTCATTCAGTGGGGCTAAACAACTGTTGGAGTTCTTGATTCGTATAGAATCTGTTAAATGCACCGAAGTGGATGCTGAGATAATTATGATGACCTTAGCTATATCGCCATGCTTTGACTCATGATTGTTAATTAATCTGCGTTGGTTGTACACAATGTACACTGTTGTACACAATGTACACTGTTGTACACAATGTACACTGTTGTACACAATGTACACTGTTGTACACAATGTACACTGTTGTACACAATGTACACTGTTGTACACAATGTACACAATGTACACTGTTGTACACAATGTACACTGTTGTACAGGTCATCTCCACAACGGACGGTCAGCTGACGGCCTACATCGTCGTCATGGTAACTGTGACGTGCATCTGCCTCGTTCTGGACGTGTGGTACGCGAGACGCATGCATCGAATGGTGCTGAAGATGACGAAGTTCTCCGCAAAGATCCATCTCAAGTCGGTGGAGCTGGCAGCGGAGAAGAAGCGAGCGGATGCGTTGCTGTACGAGATGATGCCGAGAGAGGTTGCTGATCAGCTGAAGATGAACAAAGAGGTGAAGGCCGAACACTACGAACACTGCACAGTCTACTTCAGTGACATCGTTGGATTCACTACGATCTCAGCACGAAGCAGCCCACTAGAGGTCGTCAGCATGCTCAACTCTCTCTACAGGTAATTCAAGGCTGTTTTAAGGAATTTTTAGAACTGCACAACTCCTTCTTTCCTTTTCCATTCTCCATGGTAAATTACTCTCAATCGGAGGAAAATGACCTTTTTCAACTAGTTTTAACTGCACAGAAGTGCTTCTACAACTGCACAAATCCATTTAGAACTGCACATTTTGTGTACAACTGCACGTTAAAAAGGCCCTGACAGGGGCTAAAAATAATCAAGCGACGACTAACATCCCGTCATAGACTGCAAGTATAGTGTAAGAGTTGTGTAAAAATAACTGGTGGGTTGAACTATGATCCACTTGGAAATGGGGTGTGAAAACATACCTTACTATGGGGCTCTTATAAGAAAGTCTAGGGATTTAAAGCCCCCATGCAAACGGGGCAATTCTCACCGTGACTGTAAGTCTCCTGTTGTTATGATGCACAGCTTCCTTCATGATGCACTGCATCATGTGCATGCCAAGATGCGATGACTTTCCTATCGAGTCCATGTGATGCTTTCGCATGAACTTTTTGCACTTTCGTATGAAACACCATTTTGGACTCATTAATTTTAGGCATCGCCTTTGTGAGTTATACATGTAGATCTACTTAAACGGTGTTCTGGCATAAAGACATTTATTTACCTGTTTACCCCACGTGTCTCTTTTCAACTAATAGGCAACTCAACAATACGAGGCACCATTAAAATTACGCTATAGCCCATGTAAAGAACACTGCTGCTTTTTAATTAAAGGACGTGATAGTTTGCTTCCAGTTTCTACATCTAAGGCGAAATTGCGCCAAAGTGTCTAAAGCTGCATCCACGCGTGTTTGGATTGCTTTAACGTTTCGCAATTCGGATCAGACACTTTTAAGTCTACGTTTCACGAGACTTTATTAGAAACGGTTTCTTAGTCTCAAGTCTACTCCAATGTCCATCTGCAAATACGACCCGTCAATGCCCTTAAGCAGAGATGGTCATTTGTCATTGATGGTCATAATTCAATTGTAATTGCAGTTGTAAATTTATACATCGCCACTTCAAGAGAAGCTCCTCAGAGGCGCTCCCGAGTCCCGACCTGGCATTAGGCCTAAACCACAATCAAAGAGAAATGCTTGCGGAAAGGAGGCAAAGATATACAAAGAAGTTCATTACAGAGACTACTATAATAGGTAATTTATTCCATACAAATGAACGGCCATAGCAAAGCTTTTATGCAGCAATGTGGAAGTTCGAGTCATAGAGACGACCAGCGCACCTTGCGTAACACAGCGAAGGTATCTGTGGCCTGGAACGGATAGCACTGGCACACAACGCTCCATAAGATAAAATAATCGGAGCTGACTTGAATAGACTATTATTATAGTCGTGCGAATCGATTCGTGGGCGCTGGGTTAATCAAGTCTCATTCATGCACCAGGGGCAGAATTAACTGTTCAATGATGAAGCAGATCAAATAATTATTAGTTCACAGAAGGTAAATGCAAGATGATGATCACAGACAGTGTTATCAACAGCAATAAAGTCATGGGAAGCAATCAATTGATTTTTTTATATGCCACATTATTATCCTGAAGGAATTTATCGAGTGAAGGCAACGAGTGTTTGAGTCAATATTATTCTATTAATGTAGCAATGCAGCTTCAAAGTAGAGTTGATATAGACGCAAACACGAGATTCTAATGAACGCTGCTAATTCTAATCTACTCTAAAGACTTCTATTGCGCCGGAATAAGAATCGGTGGTGGAGTAAAACCAAATCGCAATTTAAAGTCATAAGTCCATAGGATAAAAGAAATGGAAATCTATGGATCAGGAAAATCAGAAGTCAGGCAGCGGGGTGGGGGGAAGTTATCCTGCTTCTAGTTTAATCATGAATCCAATCAAGAAAATCAGGTTATCAACCCGTTTTGGACCAAGCTATTAAGCAAGCATGAATCAGACTACAATCAATTATTATTAAGGCTATCCACAATCATTAACTCTAGGCTGCCAAACAACCAACCATTAAGTCTAGGTTTCCCACCAATGAAGCAACAACAAATTTACAGGCAACAGTTATTTTAAACTCATGAGATTTTTATGATTATTGTGACATACCAAAGCATTCCGGCCAATGGACAACCTATTAGAAAAATTCGATCATCGGACCCAAAGCCTTGCTACCTGATGAGGACGGTAATGCATCTGACAGCGTTTCATGTGGCTTATATCATGTTTAGCCTGTTCGATGGATGGATCGATCGATTCAAAGTCTACAAAGTGGAGACGATTGGCGATTGCTACATGGTCGCCAGCGGAGTCCCGTATGCCATTGCGGATCACGCCGGAGAAATGGCGAAACTGGCGCTGGAATTGCGCAACTCAGTGGAAGACTTCAAGATCCCTCATCTCCAGGAGGCGCTCCACCTCAGAGTTGGCCTACACTCAGGTGACTCACGTCCTTCCATTAGATTCATCGCTGGATATATAATTTAATTGCACATTTATTCTTCCCTTTTCTTTGGTGTTATTCGTTGTTCAATGAGATGATTAACTGTCGTGGTTTACTTTTATTTATTAATTAAAGGAAATCTATGTAGAGCTACTATTTATGAATCTAAGTACGGTCGTAGTAGTGTTTTTAAATCTGTGACTGTTTTAACTGCCAGATACCTTTTACCTTATTCTTAGTGTTTGGCAATATTCAGATGCGCAGTGTGTCCGTTTAGTGCTAAATCATTGCCCACACAGACACTGCTTGCCGCAGCCACCCTGCAGAGTGCAGACGTCCTGATATATTATGTTTGAGAAGACTAGGCTACTGCCGGTCTAAAAAAACAAACAACCCTAGCAATCTCCCGTTTTCCAATCTAATTCCCGATTACCTGAGTTCATCTTAGCACGCGAGTGATTACTTGTCGTTGCCCCTTTCCGTTGGAGCTGGTCCGTTGAAAGGAGAGAATTCATTCCCTGCCATATAGGAAAACAAAAACTGTACCCAATCGGTTGTCATGGAAACAGGAAAAGCCAGTTGCTTCGGTCGGATTAATTTGCAAGCCTAATCTGGAGACTGTTCATTACATTCGACGACGCGGATAGGCGTTAAATTTCGTTTCACCAACACCAGATTTACACCGAATTTACACCAGATTTACACCGGATTTACACCGGATTTACACGGGAGTGTGAAGGCAGCGGTCGTAAACGTCTGGCCAATTAGGCAGAATTCACTCCTGTCAATACTTAGACAAGACACGGTTGATAATGAATCGCCTCATGCTGTAGATCCATGCAGGGTCACAGCACTGGTCTCTTGAAGTACTTTTTGTGTGGATTGCTGTGACGATTCCAGCTATTGATATACTCTCTTCAAACTTGTAGCATAATTATACCTAATGCCGACCGCAGTGCCCTCATAGACGATATACTTTTCTGGATTTCAATTGCAGTTATTTATTTTGCCGTCCATCAAGGCCTTGTATGGTATAAGAGGCATAATAATTTTAACTGCAAACAGATAACATAACGTATCAGTCCATTTCAGTCCAGCTTACACGAGAATGCAACCGCATAAGACATTTTTAAAGCTCCGGTTCGATTGAATATCAATAGGCTACCGTATACTTTAGCAAACTATTGACGACAATTAAATTATATTGCTCGGCTAATGAGTAACACATCCCAAATTAGACCCCAAGTTATAATACTGCTAGCGGATGTTTTATGATTTTTTTGTGGTATGACCTACTGTAACGTGCAATGTATACAATGTAAGCTATGTAGTCATTGTGGTCATTGTCTGTAATGTTCGTTTGATGGCTGTTATACTTTGCGGTGTAGGTCCAGTCGTCGCTGGAGTCGTTGGACTTAAGATGCCGAGGTATTGTCTGTTTGGAGACACGGTCAACACAGCCAACCGAATGGAATCGAACAGCGAAGGTGAGGAGAGGAAGAGGAAGAGGAGAAGGAAGAGGAAAAAGAGGAGGGAGAGGAAGAGAAGGAGAACAACAGTTAGTGATGATTGATTTTGAGTTCGGTTAGATATTGATGTGCAAGATCGTTGTTGCCACACGAACATCAGACTGGACGTTTGGAAATGCGATCTGCATGTTCGAATTTCCTCCCGATGATAAACCAGTTCGGAAACTTGAGAAGCAAGACTGAAAACAAAATTAGAAAGGAGACTATGAAATCGAGTTATGGAGGTTTTCTAATAACTTGATCGAGCACATCAGCTAAACTTCCTTTGCGCCATTCTCTATATAAGCACACTTCTAGCGCTGTATCTGCCACAATGTCCACTAGGCCACTGACTGTATCATCATTGTATCGTTATTCGTAGAGCGCCGATGTGTGAGAATCCTGTAAAGGAGCTAGCCTATATATAGACGCTGATTTATTGATCAAATCATGCTAAACTAATATGGCCTGAACATCTGAAAAAAGGCAAAATAATAAACACCTGTTAAGAATGATGACATTTACCTCACTGTATCGTATCTACATGTATACTATTCAATGTGCTACTCGTCATTTGCAGCTGGGAGGATACACATCAGCCATTCGACTAAGTTGGCTCTCGATGAAAACAACGAATTCGATGTTGAGGATCGCGGAATCATTAATGTCAAGGTCAGTCAAATTTATGAGAGAAAAAAACGCGTGCCATTTCTTTCTCTTCTGTTCTCCCTCTCGTCGAATTATTTTCTCTTCATGACCGTTGATATTGAATTGATATTGAGTAGACTACATGAATATTAGAGGCAAAAGGTCTAAGTTAAGAAATGCGTCTAATATCGCTATGTTCGCGATAACTTTCACTGGCTACCTATTCAACAGCGGGTACAGTTCAAACTCTTTTCCTCACGCGTTATGGTACTGCCTTGTTGGGGTGGCCCATCATCCCTGAGATCCTGTTGCACCATGGTCACCTCCACTGGCTCACTATTCAACAACGGGTTCAGTTCAAAACTTTTTTCCTCAAGAGTGACTGCATGCCTTGTTGCAGTGACCATTCTTATTAAGTGAGGCTATTTTGCTCTTTGGCGATTTTAACGAGACTAGTTTGGTCTCGGCGGTTTAATTTAAGTGTTCGATCGCAATTACAATTGCACTTTTAAAGGTTTCGATCATATCCTGGAATATAGATTCTGAACAATTTTTTAATAATTTGGTTGGTAGGTTTATAGTCTATATAGAAGAACTATAGCTCGTTGTATAATTTTGTGTTTCAGGGCAAGGGTGAGATGAGGACCTATTGGTTGATTGGTCCAAAGGCTGACAATGGCGACACAGAGGCAGCCGTGAAGAAGACAATCACTTTTCTCAGATGAGGAAATCAATCTTATTCACAATTCTCCACATTACCATCCACTAAGACATTATAGGCCCGACATAATTTAATAAGACTTAGACTTTTCTATAGACACACTTGAGCTGTCATTGCGCATGCGCGATGAACCACGAAACCTGCAGCAGATAATTTCCGGTACCACGACTCAGCGATAATTGAAACGTCATTACTCATTCGTTCATTCATTAATTCTTTCGTTCATTCATTCATTCATTCATTTATGCATTCATTCATCCATTCATTAAATGACTTTGTACAACGCATCTCCATGGGACTACTCAGAGGCGCTCCAAACCTCAGCGCGTGCAAGAAAAGCTGTCTTAAGATGGGAGAGGAACAGGAATGGCTGAAAAGGAGTTCTATAAAGGAACGAAGCGTCAAGAGATGACTACCATTCCAGGTCAATGCATGACTCAAGGTTATGTCAACAGATGTTAAAAACGACAGATTTAATTTTTTATCGGATAAAACGCCGTTTTAAAAGGATATATGAACATTATTGGACTATCTTGCATCTTGCAGACCTACTAGACCTATAGCGACATACAACAACAAAAAACGAAAAAACGAGACGGAAAATATAAAAAAAGAAAAAAAGAAGGTTTTCTGAGAAGCTTAAAAGCTTTTCATAGCCTATATACATGTAATTATAGGCTCGTGGTCATCACATCACATTGCATTACAAAGCATTGTGTTGTGAAGCCATACATGGCATACTACAATAATATTAAATTTAGCCTACCACACTCGACAGCAGTCACAAGATAAGTCACAAGATAAGTCACAACAGTCAATATATAGTGCACAAGACTGCACACTAAGCTTATGTTATCAGCAACTTCAGCATGCTTCCATTGCTTGCACTAAACGCCATGCGTTACAGACACTACTGTATTACAGCGCACCAGACAACACTGCACTGTTATAGTCAGATTATTGCTGTATTATTTGTAGACTAATAAGACGGTTGATCATCATTAGATCAACCTTTTCTACCGACAACGAACTCTTCAGTTCTGACAATAATATTCTATTGTTTGCTATTGTCTTCTTGTGTCATCGGCTGCAAGCGGTGCCAGTAGTAGACCCTAGTTGTGTATATTAGACTAACTTAGATTTCAACCATTTTCTTTAAATAAAGATCGTCACTACAGTCCAAATTCATGCCATTGTCCAACTTAAAAGGCTAGTGTAGTCTGACGCTGTTTTCTAGCATTAAAATCTGCATCCAGGTGCTATAATAGCAAGAAAGAATAATTATTGTTCAGTGTCAAAGTCGAAATTGCCTGTAATTGTCAATAGTTAATCGTCTTTTCTGCCACCAGATGACATTGAATGTAGGCTACAATGTGATATAATATTATGACAGAACCATTGTGCAGTAGACATTGCCAAACTACGTCATTGTCTGTGAACAAATTATTCATGTAGCGCAATTTTCGTCAGGCTAATTTGCAGGCTACAGACAGCTTATCATAAATCGACCTACGCCAGCCACTGTGTGGAAACTGGGAACGCAGAAAATACCCGAAGAACACCAATCTCGACTAAATTGGTCGAAAGTGGCAACGTTAATTAAGCACCCGAAACCAAACGACGTGTCAGGTTTATGTTGCATACCTAACTGAGCTGATCCAACAACAGCGACATCTACATCGTGCTTAGTCTTTTATATATAGAAATGTATGCAGTCATGTGTAATGATTTTGTGTAGTTTCGGCGCCTTTGATGTCAAATCAATGAATAATAATTGGTAATTAGTCTGATCTAGTTCGTAATGTACTTGCACTTGTTCTATTAATGTGTCGTTGTTTTTAATTATTGTTCATTGTTTAGAAAACTTGAAGCGAAGAGACTCTGTTGACAGTTGATGCATCTAATATTCTAATTGCAAGGAAACGTGTTTCATAAAATAGTAATTCCGTTCAATTTGTTTTGTCTCAATTTGTTTCATATATAATGCCTGTCCGAAAAAATACGGTGTTACTTTGTTGTCTCTATATGAAGTTTACAAAATGGAATACTTAGTTAAATGGTAGTCGGCCTACTCTTATGCGAGGAACAATGCAATCTTGAAAGACGCGCATCGCTATCAGTAACCCCTCAACGTCAACTTAGACTTCCACTCCTATGGGAACAGTTGTGAAAGGAAGTGGGCGACTAACAGTGCGTTCAGTAAGCTAATAAAATTTACTTCATCAAGTTTTCAGTCTTTTAATGTAAACTTGCCGCGGTTTGTTATCATTGTGTTTTTTTTCGATTAATCGTCCGATTAATCATCCGATTAATCATTTGATTAATCGTCCGATTAGTCATCGGAATAATCATCCATGCGTGAGGTTAATAAAGTAAAGTAATTGAACCAATTAGCAGAAGGTGTGTCTTGTCACACCTTGTCACTCCATTCGTCCATACGCTGGTTCTCGGCCTCCTTCAGAGCAAGGCACCCTTCTTAATATTCTTAAAAGTTATCCACTCTGCAGCATCTGCAACCTTTAGTTCTATTATTTTTTTCTTCAAGCCAGCACTGTTTAAAGACGAGCATTGTTAATTTTATTTCACTGATTTGCTGCGACTATTCTTTCATTAGGCGCTATTAAAAATAGTAGGAATTTTAAGCAAAATAATGAAAAAGATGCACGGTTCTGCCGTTCTGCAATCCAGCTGCGACAGTAAGCATGGAAAACAATTATTGTCTATTTTAATGTCGCGGATCCATAGCGTTGCATTCAACTGAGGATATGTTTCAACGGTTACCATAGTTATGTTAACTCTTTAAATATGAGCCGCATTCGTCTTTCATAGGCCTATTATAATATAAGCTTGATATAAGTACATCCTCGCTGACAATGCAATGGGTTAATAGAAGATGCCCATGATCCGTGAGAAATTCCTTTTTTGCTTGTGTTGAACTACATGTATATTTGGATGTTAACGTAACCAGTCCAGTACATGGTTGAAATGTTCCTAAAAATGTTCTGTTGACATTTGACTCATCATAATAAATCCTCGCTTGGACGACAGTTTCAGTTTCGATGGCCTTACATCCGATGTAATTTGAAAATTAAACTTGAAAATAAATTCATAAGTATTTATAGAGTGACATCAACTACTTTTGACTACAAATCGCATCAAATGAACAATCAATGGCTTGTTATAACCAGACACAAATGTGTTGCTGAGAAATAAATTGATCAGTTGGAAATCAGATATTGTGCAGTTACTTTTTGTAACATAATTGTTTGAGCCAACGAAAGTCGTCTTCCACTTTTCCGCTTTTTTATTTTGATATATTTATTTCTCGCAGCTGCTATAGTGCTCTTTAAGCTGTCTACTCAGAGGCGCTTCCGACTATACAGCGCGGACACTACATCGGAGTTTTGCGCCGAAGCGCACGAGTAGTTGCGAGTGACTTGCCCAAGGTCACTACGCGGCGGCTTGAGGTGGATTCCAACCTGCAAGGTACCGAACTCACCACTGCACAACTGCGCCCTACAAACTATAACCAACATCAAATGGATTGAATCGTCCATCAGAAAAGATAGGCATACATAAAACTAATTAACTATTTGAGTTTCTTCGTAGAGCTGAATACAGTTGTAGGACACAATGCTTCTAACTTGATTTTATTTGGTCAATGACAACTCACCAACATCACTTGTGAAGAAGACACTGAAAAAAATATTTCACAAGAGGAACGACCTGTATGTTATGTATGTTAACATATATTTTTAAATATATAAATATGTATGTCATGTATGTTAACATAATATATTCCTAAATATATAAAGACAGCGAAGCAACGAAAGAAAGAAAGCACAAGAGAGAGTATATAATAAGAGAGTCACGACGGGTCATGAATATTGATATATATATATATATAGCGCTACTGAAACGACGGCTCAATAGTATCCTGCATCATGGATTATACGGTGCAGAGAGCTTTTCATTAAGCCTCAGCAATGAGTCAGCATATCTCAGTCTCAAGATGTTTTGCAAGAAAGAAATTCAAGAGCAATCGGACGACTTCCAATATTCGTTTTCAACACGGTTGGTAATTAATCGGATCTAACAAATTGAAGCGAGTACCCGCCAGAGAAAGTTCGACTCTTTCCGTGCGAATACATCTGCTCCACCAACACTTAACAGAAGCAATTGTAATTTCTCTGTTGAAAACGTCGGTCTTCGTCTCATAACTTATCTGACCAAAATGTTTCTCAGTTCAGACTTCTTGTTAACGGTTCACTGTGTTTTAATCTGACCATGTCTGGTGACAACAAACATCTGTTTGCAGCATACCATTCTATTCACATAGCGTCTAGCTTAGCTGATTTTCAGTACAGCCTCTGGCATGCTTCCTAAGGAACCCGATTTGCATAAGCTTAAAAGCACATTCAGCATAGTTAGCGGCTTAGAGGTCGCAACTTTTGGGCTTCAACTTATAGTGGCGTCAGCTTAGAGACCCACACTGGGTCAGTCGTTTTGCCTGGCTTCCATCACTCCATTGGGCTGACGAAGGAGAAGGAGGGGGAGGAGGAGGAGGAGGAGGAGGAGGACTCAGGCGTCTGATGGGACCAAGCGATGCCATCGAGAGATTCCTGGTTTTCCGTTAAGGAAATCGTTCCAGTGAGCGCGGTCGTCACTGGTGCTCCGTGCACCAAGCACCACCTTTCCAATTGTATCGTCTGTGCCCAGAAGGTTCTCGCTGAGCACAAGGAACTCCAGCTGAACGCCACCCAACAGGTCCTTCGCCACTCCGAACACAAGAGCCTCGTTCCACTCAGGACAGACACTGCCGCGCTTCGTCGTCGTCTTCTTCTTCTTCACTTTCTTTCCTTCGGTGAAGACTACGACCTTGACGAAAGGATCTGAAAATAAAGGACAATGTCATTGTTATTGTTTCATGCATGGTTGAAAACAGAATAGCTGCTAACTCAGAATCACTAGACATTGTCTTTCTGTCGTTATCAGTCTTATATTCAAAGTAACAAGTACAGGGTGGGCCAAAAAAGACCCCCCTAGGTTTTTTGCCAATATTTTGGCCAGAAGTTAGAATTTTGAAATGAAATATTGCAGTCTTAAAGGCAATTCATATTTACACATGATGGCCAGAATCTTACGGGGGGTCTTTTTCATCGAAATATATCAAACGGAACAAAAGTTATATCAGTTTTAGTGAGGCCACCCCTCGTTTTTTGACGATTCAAAAATGAAACGCAAAAAATTAGGTTTGTTTGCCAATATCTTCACCAAAAGTAAGAATTTCGAAATGAAATTTTACAGGCTTAAAGGCAATTCATATTTACACATTAAGGCCAAATTTCATCAAAATATTTCAAACACAACACAAGTTATACCACTTTTAGCGGGACCACCCACCGTTTTTGACGATTCAAAAACGAAACACAACAAAAAGTCGCAGAAACCCGATTTTATTAAGCCTCCTCTCAAATAACTGTTGTCAAATGAACTTGGTAGTGCTTCACAACTTGTGTTCAATGTGCCCAATACCAGTGTCAAAACTTCTTTTGAGTCTCTTTGCAAAGTTCTTGATGGACCCCTGATTAATCTGACAGATTCCTTATTTACCAATTAGAGCGTCCTCTTGCTAAGTGACTTCTCAGTGACGTGCAGCTACGCTGGTACTCTATTTCTTATTTAAAATAGTAATAATAATGATCATCTGGCAATATCAAGGGTATTTGATAACAATTATTTGAGATGAGACTTAATAAAATCGACTTTTTGATGCGTTACGTCTTTGAATCGTCAAAAAATGGAGGTGGCCTCACTAAAAGTGCCATAACTTTTGTTGTGTTTGAAATATTTTGATGAAATCCGGCCATCGTGTGTCGATATGAATTGTCTTTACGACTGTAAAATTTAAGTTCGATATTCCTACTTCAGGCCAAGATATTGGCCAGAATAATTGAATTGACTTTTTAAAACTTGTTGTTGCGTCGCGTTTTTGAATCGTCAAAAAACGGTGGGTGGCTTCACTAAAGGTGGTATAACTTTTGTTCTGTTTTAAATATTTTAATGAAATTCGGCCATCTGGTGTAAATATGAATTGTCTTTAAGACTGTAAAATTTCATTTCAAAATTCTTACTTTTGGTCAAGATATTGGCAAAAATCTTACGGGGGTCTTTTTTTGGCCCACCCTGTAGATTCCAAAGAAGATAATTCTAAGAGAATACAGCCTTGTCATTTATTTAGCACATCTATAATAATGTGCCAGGTATCATTTAAGTTGCTCTTGCATGGCGCCCGCAGAAGATACCAGCGTGTAAAATTAAACATCAACAGAAATGAAAAACAAGTTGCTGTAAGTCTGTATGTCTGTAAGTAACCTGATGCTGTGAATCGTAGCTGGACATTTATAGAGCGCCAATGATTTAAAAGAGTTTAGTAGCAGTCGTGTGATAGGCTACTTGCTCTTTTTCTTTAGGTAAGCTGCCTCTCGGCAGGTCCAGATGCCCAACGACGCCACTCTTCTCGATGTTGTGCTTTTTCTTTGAGTTTTCCATATCCATCCTCCATCATCCAGTCCAAGAACTTTTCCCTAGGTCTTCCTCTTCCCCTCTTCCCTCCATTTTACCCTCCACTATGTCTCTTTGCAAGGAGTTGCCTCTCAGTACATGTCCTATCCAGTTCCTCTGCCTTGTTCTAATTGTATTCATCAAGGATCTTTCCTCTTCCACCTTCTTCAGTACTTCTTCGTTTGATTTATGTTCTGTCCAGCTGACCCTTTCCATCCTTCTCCGTATCCACATCTCGAACGCTTCTATTCGTTTGACATCCTCCCTTCTCATCGTCCAGGTCTCTGCTCCGTATAGTGTGACGCTCCAGATCAGTGCCTTGACCATTCTTTTCTTGATGTCTCGACTCATTCCTCCTTTCAGTAGCTCTTTCCTTTTCGTGAACGCTTCTTTCCCCATTGCTATCCTTTTCTTGATTTCTTTGTGGCACTTCGCATCTTCTGATATCAGCTACTTGCTGTGGCTGACAAATAATTATCAAAATTAATAGAATCCTGTGACTAGTAATGTATTATCGTCAGCGTTTTTATAGCCCACTCTTCAATGGCTACAGATCACACCCTCCACTTGGATTGTCTACATGTAGTCATTTTATCGTCAATCGATGTCAAAAATTAATGAAAACATCGGAAGTAGACATGATGTGTGTTTTATTGATCAGTTTGATTTGTAACATACCAATAAGGTGATCTACATGTAAGCATAACCATAACCACAGTTTTTAATTGCTCAGAGTGACAGTTAACAAGACATCTATTTTACACATAGTGGAAATAGAGGCTAACAAAAATGCAAAAGGAGAGAACCCTTATGGGACTATACTGTCCCACTGTCAGGGTTTCCTATATACAAGTGAGAAGAAACAGCAACCGGTTATGCAAACAATAGAGTAAGCTTATAAACGATAAATTTCTATAGTTTGTTTATAATACAGCAGTGCATAATAGAGACTCTAATGTTAAATTGGTGCTTAATGAGCTGCTGACGATATCCGTGACAGATATTACAAAATGCGCAGATGTTTCTGGGAATCCATAATTACAGACAGGGCCGTGTTTAAGGTTCTTTGAGTGTCGGTGCAAAATGCTACCGCAGGGGCGTAGTGTCGTTCGAGCGGCCGTTGGTTTGCCAAAATCTACGGTCATGTGTAAATAAATACATTTAGGCCTATATAGCCTATAATATTGTCATAAAAAAAATTATATTGTCCTATATGGCTTTTATGGTAGCTTCACTTTTACTCTCTGTATGACCTCTTCGCTGAGTAAAGACGTTTTTCTTCATATTCCACGTACATTGATCATAGGCGTAGGGGACATTCCAGCAGTGAAGGGGGTGGCAAAAATGGAACTTTTGCCCGAAATTTTTTTGTCATCCTGCTGAAATCTGAAGAAAAATTCCCGTTACGTTTGCCCGAAAATTTTGACGACCTTTTTTTAGTCATCCGGTACGTTTTTGGGAAAAAAGTTTTAATTTGTTTTCCGGGTCTGCTTGCCCGATAAATCAGACGCTCGAAATTTGGGTGTATTTGCCCTCTGGACCCCCGTCTCCTACGCCTATGCTTATAATTTATCCCTGGTCATACCCAAATAGGCCCCCTACTTAATACAGAGTAGTAGGCTACTAGAAGGCCCAAAGTAACTGGCCTGACTGTTTGAGATTTAAGAGTAGGCATAATAGGCTTCATAGAGCCCGTTAACACTTTATATTCTGAAACAAACCTGATCTTAAAAAATTAGTCATTTTACAAAAACCCGCTGTTCGATAGGCTAGCCTACGTGGTTTGTCGGCTGTGGCGGGTCAGTAAGCAAGCACGCAACGTCAGTGAACTTAGTAAAATTAATTGGTTTCTTACACTTACTGATTTCACAAAAGGTTTAGGTAACACTAAGACTCGCAAGAAGACATTTGGCCAATAGCAATAAAACTTTCGGCTCAGGGGCATTCGGTGCACCGCACCGAATGGACCTATGTTAAACACGGCCCTGATTACAGAGTCGACCATTCACTTACTGACTGGACGATTCACTTACTGATTGGAGGTGTTCGTGATGTACAGAGGTCGGCTTGCTTGAGGTGACGAGCTTTCGCTATGACGACCGTCATCCGTTCAGCACTCGGCAGATAAGATAACGAGAACATTATGTCGCCTAGATATGACTCCGGCTGCGAAACAAACCACAGACCATTTATTTATGCATTAAAAATTCACATCATAACGCACTCTAAGTTATAGAATTATGTTATAATTGAGCGCCATTGTGGTTCAGCAAAATAATGTGCTTAAGGCCTAAAACGATAAAATGTATACAATGTACATAGTACATAGTTACACAGCGTGCTGTGCGTATCGTCGTTCCCGTTCTGTATTACCGATGTTAGAGAAACGACTCAACTGTCACAAAACATCATGGTCAGTAATACCTAATGTAGTAATCTGTGATCTCAAGAAAAGTATTGGGTTGCACTCACGGAAGTGGTCAGTCGCCTGACCCTTAATAAGCAATTGGCTGTTCTTGGAAGCTTAATTTGCATAATAATGCCAACACATGTAATGTATTTATAACGATTACGCCCCATTCACTTAAGAAACGGTTAAATGTCTCCAAATCACATGTTTGCAACACGGCAAACCAACGATAAGCATTAGATACGAAAGATTGAAGAGGGAACCATCAAAGCGTAAGAAGTTAAGAGGATCGAAACAGCAGAGGTTGCAGAAACTCGTTCACTGCAGATAAAAATAAGTCTGATCCAATCGCAGTCAATCAATCCAGTGAGGTGCAATGAGCCGCAGTTATATTATACATGACTTCAGTCGACTTTGTCTGCTGTTTTGTCGAAGTCTGCACTGAAAACTGACAAGTAAAAAGAAGAATAGAGAAGAGAGAGAGACCGACAGACAGACAGACAGAGACAGAGGATGAAGAAGGATTCGGATGATTGATGAAGTGGCAGTGCACATGTATATACCTCTGGTTTTCTTTCGTAAGCCGATATTCCCTTAAGAAAAGTCGTTGGTTCCGTGAAGTCGACCTGGTCGAGCGGCAGAAGCACGTGTCCGAAGCATCCCTCGTCCTCCTCCGCAGCCGACCCTGCCGCCGCAGCCGCCGCAAGGGATGCGGCGACACTCCTGACCGAGCATCCTCCTCCTCCACCACCGTGCTCATCATTCATCAGCATCAGCTCAAGCGTTCTATTCGGCAGATCCGTCGGAGTCGACTCGAACACAAACTCTTCCTCGAACTGTGGACAGAGCGTTCTCGGATGAATGCGACTCTGCAGCACGTTCCTCTCGTCGGGCAGCAGACGCAGTCGAGCGAAGGGGTTTAGCGACCGAGGGGGACCCCCGCCGCCGCCGTCCCCTGCACCACCGACCACACCAGCTGAACCCCCTGCGGCGGCGGATGTCGGCGCCGGGGATGGTGGCGGCGCTGGCGACGGTATCGAGAGATCCATGGCCTGCATGAGACGGACCGTCAGGACGGACAGGTCAGCGTCGTAGGTCAGAGAGAAGTGGACGCTGCCGAGATTCTCCTCCTGAACGCTGCCAAACAACTTCTGACTGCAGCTCAACGGAGGCTAAGATGCACAACCATAGAGAGCAGAGCATCAACAGTGTATTCATCATGTCTGATTTCTGTAATTATTGTGCGACCAAGTAAGGCACAGTCAAAGAAATGACACAACTTTTTTCTAAATGCTATCTTAGATCGATAACTAATGGTGAATAACTATTTTAAATCATATATAATAATAATATTATTAGAAAATTATTGATAGATTGAATTTGAAAGCATATAGGAGTCTAAAATCTAAATGAATGGACAAGGAGATGAATGAACCAATGCTCACACATATCTATTAATACCTATTAATATTTATTAATACCTATTAATGCCAAACCGACAAACCAGTTGAGTAGCACTATTGACTTCGAAAAAACGTGACAAATAAATTAGTATGTAGCAGATAAGTATAAATAAGAGATCCTGAGAAGTGAGAAAAACAATTGAACGAAGCAGCGTGAATCCAATAATTTTAATTTTTTATGTGGGCCCCATTGTGTTGTGCATGATTATATTAGAATAATAATTATTATACAACGCGCTTCTCTCATCCAAGGCTTTCAGATGCTCTATAGTCTTATAGATTGACCTCGAGAGAAACGACAGGATTTGAGACGAGAGAGAGAAGGATGAAGAAAGACGCCAGAGCGAATTGATGGTGGAAGTTCATTCCACAGAGAGGTACCGGTAGGCCTACATGTACATGTACCTATGCTGGCAAAGCTTCTGGATTGAGTTATGGTAGTCCTATAGGAAGCAGACGCATAGGCGTATACTTCCCTTCTCGCTCATGGTATACCGTATAGGCATAGGTAACGAAGATAAGATATAAAAGTAACATAGGATCCACAGACTGAAAGCGTCTTCTGTTAGAAATGATGGACAGAAAAATTCTTTTCACTAATGAACTAAACTCATTTTCCTCTGAGTTGTTTACACTTTCAGAGTCACGTGCGCAACTATGCGCATTCGCCTAAAAGGTTTGCTATTGTCACTAATTAATCGTCGGCAATTAACTAATAGTAGCCTACTAGGTTATTACAATTCATTTCTATTAACAATATTAGAATAGTTGCACACGCTGAACTATATCGCTGCACTGGAGAACAATCAGTGCCGGCGCTAGGGTACCGGAGGCCCCCCCAAAATAAAACTTGAGGCCCCCATACCTTGAACTGTCATTTCAGCAAAATTTCTCATAGCCTAATATAAGTGCTGATAGACATAGTGTAAGACTTCAATAAATGTCCCCTCCCAATTGTTAAATTTTTTTGGAATTTCCACGCTGTAATTGTAGAATTTTAAGCTGTCATCTTTACAAAATTGCTCTTTTTTAATGCTGTTAGTCGTGGTTTAGGACTTCAGAGTGTCCCCTCTCCATTGTTTAAATTTGTCCGATTTGCCAACTTTAATGGTAACATTTATAGGCTGTCATCTTTAAAAAATTGATTATTATTGATGAACAGTGGATGATACTTATGAAATATTTCTGAAATATTGGGGATACAAGGACTCCGTCCCAGCCACAATTTGTGGGGAAATGCCCCTGTCCACACCCCCAAGTCTCTCCTTTGGTTGCGTAATATTATTTTGTATGATTTGCGTTAAAACATAACTTGGTGCGTTGTTTCAGGAATGAACCGTCATGAAAGTATATAATTACCAGCTACATTTGAGGCCCCTTGCAAACTTGAGATCAGACACGTACCATGGACATTTGGAACCCTATGGTTAGTTGATGCATGCACCAGACCGGATCTGGAGCCTCAAATAAATGCGCTGGTTTAAGAAATATAAGCTTACAGTCACAAATAGGCATGATGACCAGCTAAATTTGGGGGCCCCTGGGGCCCCTTCAAACTCGGGGCCCCCCAAATGGGGGCGTGGGAGGTGCTAGCGCCGGCACTGAGAACAATGACGAGCAGATAACAATAGATTGCAGAATACAATTGACTATATATATATAACCGAGTGCAAACCCTAGCGAGTAGAAGAACGCAATTTTATTTACGACCGACAAACTCCTCAGCGACAAAAGAATGAAAAGATCGAATAGTATTATTTTATGTCATGCTGTGCGTTGTAAAGCGTCGCATAAAAAGTCCCGTCTGTATACACTCAACAGTCCACACTCTACAGTCTACAGGGTGGGCCAAAAAAAAGACCCCCTAAGATTTTTGCCAATATCTTGACCAAAAGTATTAATTTTGAGATGAAATTTTACTGTCTTAAAGACAATTCATATTTACACATGATGGCCAGATTTCATAAAAATATTTCAAAGAGAACAAAAGTTACGCCACTTTTAGTGAGGCCACCCACCGTTTTTTGACAATTCAAAAACGCGACGCATCAAAAAGTAATAAAAATTCAATCTAATTATTCTGGCCAATATCTTGGCCAAAAGTAAGAATATCAAAATGAAATTTTACAGGCTTAAAGACAATTCATATTGGCATATGATGGTCAGATTTTATCAAAATATTTCTAAGACAACAAAAGTTACAGCACTTTTAATGAGGTAAGCCCCCAATTTTTGACAATTCAAAGACGTAACGCAGCAAAAACACGATTTTATTAAGTCTCATCTCAAATAATTATTATCAAATAGCCTTGATATTGACAGATGATCATTATTACTACTATTTAAAAACGAAGCAGGGTACCAGCGTAGCTGCACGTCACTGAGAAGTCACTTAGCAAGACGACAATCAAATTGGTAAATAACGAATCTGTCAGATTAATCAGAGGTCCATCAAGAACTTTGCAAAGAGATTCAAAAGAAGTTTTGGCACTGGTGATGGGCACATTGAACACAAGTCGTGAAGCACTACCAAGTTCATTTTTACAACAGTAATTTGAGAAGAGACTTAATAAAATAGTGTTTTTGCTACTTTCTGTTGCGTTTCGTTTTTGAATCGTCAAAAACGGTGGGTGGTCTCGCTAAAAGTGGTATAACTTGTGTTGTGTTTGAAATATTTTGATGAAATCCGGCCATAATATGTAAATATGAATTCCCTTTACGCGTGTGAAATTTCATTTCAAAATTCGTACTTTTGGTCAAGATATGGACGAAAAACCTAACTTTTTTTGCGTTTCGTTTTTGAATCGTCAAAAAACGGGGGGTGGCCTCACTAAAACTGCTATAACTTTTTTCTGTTTTATATATTTAGATGAAGTCTGGCCATCATGTGTAAATATGAATTGTCTTTAGGACTGCAAAATTTCATTTCAAAATTCTTACTTCTGGCCAAAATATTGGCAAAAAACCTAGGGGGGGTCTTTTTTTTGGCCCACCCTGTACAGTCCACACAGTATAGCGTATTAAAATACGCTGCAATTAATACGACGTTCCTTTGGTTGCTGCGCGATGAATATCCGACCGACAAACAACATCAGGAAGTGCGCATGCGCGGCGCATGCGCGTAGCTCATCGTCGGCGGTGGTCCACTTCCGGTCATTTCAGGTTGCAAGTTGTCACGAACCGAGTCATGGACGGACGGCTGAAAGGATTAGTCGACGGCCATTGACAACCATAACAAGCAAGCGGACAGACAGGGGCACATACAGGGACAGAATGCACACGGACGGACGCAGTGATGGACAGACATGCAAGCGGACGAACGCAGTAGCGAATGACCAATCTGCAGACATATTAAGACAGTCGAAGGACAACACATGGAGGTGTTCTGGACCGGATATATCCGTCTCAAGTTGAGAGTCTCAACATCCAACACATCTGGAATCTAATCCCGTTCTTAATGGATCCGTAGCTGCTATCCGTTCGATGTCCAACAATTACTCTCTTCCGCTCATTCGAGGACATTCTCACATTTCTCACACTACATGACACATGTGCATATAATTCTCTGCCGTCCGCTGATCAAAGCCCTATCTGCATTCTTTCCACGCTCGCGTCCTTTTCTTTGCTTTATCTTCGAGTTTTTCTCTGCTATATATATCTGCACTTCTTTCTGTTTTTCCCATTTTTACAATTGTTTGCTTTCCAGTCAATTCTACTTTTGTCCTACTTGTTTTCCTGTCTCTCCCCTTCTTTCTACGTGCCGTATAAAGAACTTCTACCTTCACAACAAATTATATTTATTCTTCATCTCTGTTTGTCATTATTTGCCAAAGTCGTTCTGTCCTCCCTTCTGAATGTTTTCCTTCTATTTCCTCATCTTCTCTATCACTCATTTCCTCATTTTCTTTGTCTCTCTGCCTCTGCCTACCTTTTTACTCCGTATTCATTCCTGCACTTCTTCCACTCTGCCTGGTCTTACTTACTTAGACTTAGTTCCTCCAGTTCCGATCGGAACATTGGTCGACAAGTCCTCGCCACTCCGCACGGTCGCCAGCCACCACCTCCGCCTCGTCCCAGCCCAGTCCCATCCGCTCCAGGTCCTTCCTGAAAGCGTGTCTCCAGGTGTTTCTTGGTCTACCTCTTTTTCGTTTTCCACCCTCCGGCACCCATTTCAATGCCGTCCTCGCAATCCTCTCCTTTGGTAGTCTAAGGATGTGCCCAGCCAACCTTCCCCTTCTCCCCATGATGATGTACTCAAGATCCTTCGTCCCCACCATTGTTAGCACCTCCTCGTTTCTGATGTGGTCCTTCCATGAGATGCCAAGGATAGATCGTAGGCATCTCCGGTGGAAGACATTTAGTTGTTTTGTTGTCTTTGCTGTTGTCTTCCAGGCCTCACTTGCATAAAGCACCACAGGCAACACCAAAGACGAGTACAGTCGAAGCTTCGTGTCTCTGCTCAACGTTCCTGATCTCCACACAGTTCTCATTCTTTGGAAGACCGCCGCTGCCTTGCCAATTCTTGTCTTGACATCCATCTCTATGCTCCAATCCTTTTCCATATAACTTCCCAGATATGCAAAATTGTCGACATATTCTATGGTTTCCTGTCCAATCTTGATGCTCGGATGATCTATGTCTCCAATCTTCATGGCTTTCGTTTTCGCACTGTTGATGTGTAATCCCACTCCTTTCCCTAACTCCTGCAGTCTCGTGGTCATCCTTTGCATGTCCATGTGTGTTTCGCTTAGCAGTGCTATGTCGTCAGCAAAATCCAAATCCTTTAGCCTTCCTTGGTTCCAAGCTATGCCAAACGTAGAATTGTCCATCGCTCCTTTCATGATGAAGTCAATGACAAGAGCAAATAAGAATGGGGACAACACGCACCCCTGTCGTACTCCTGCCTGGTCACTCATCTTTTATTAATTTACACCTCTTCGTCATTGTCATCATTTTCTTTATCTTCCTCTTAATGCTTTTCCCAGTTACAAACTGTCACTTATTCCGTATCAAATTCTGCTTCACTTCCATATCCGGCAATTGATGCAAATTAACCGTTGCACACTTTACATCTATGCTTCCCCTGCAACCTATATTGCAACCTTCTAAACACGATTCGCTGTCAATACTGGTTCATTCGAATTCATTGCACATCTCCTGTTTTTGCATCCACTGTTAATATATATGTGGGCCGTGTAACTTAGCAACAAGTTCAGTCGCCAAATTAATTATGCAAAAGAAATCGCGGCCGTTGCAACAGACGGACTCTCATGACTTCTCTTCTGTTTCGTCAATTCACTCCACTATCAACAATTCACTTCACTATCAACAATTCACTTCACTATCAACAATTCACTTCGCTATCAACAATTCACTTCACTATCAACAATTCACTTCACTATCAACAATTCACTTCACTATCAACAATTCACTTCACTATCAACAATTCACTTCACTATCAACAATTCACTTCACTATCAACAATTCACTTCACTATCAACAATTCACTTCACTGTCAACAATTCACTTTGCTATCAACAATTCATTTCACTATCAACAATTCACTTCACTATCAACAATTCACTTCACTATCAACAATTCACTTCACTATCAACAATTCACTTCACTATCAACAATTCACTTCACTATCAACAATTCACTTCACTATCAACAATTCACTTCACTATCAACAATTCACTTCACTATCAACAATTCACTTCACTATCAACAATTCACTTCACTATCAACAATTCACTTCACTATCAACAATTCACTTCACTATCAACAATTCATTTCACTATCAACAATTCACTTCACTATCAACAATTCACTTCACTATCAACAATTCACTTCACTATCAACAATTCACTTCACTATCAACAATTCACTTCACTATCAACAATTCACTTCACTATCAACAATTCACTTCACTATCAACAATTCACTTCACTATCAACAATTCATTTCACTATCAACAATTCACTTCACTATCAACAATTCACTTCACTATCAACAATTCACTTCACTATCAACAATTCACTTCGCTATCAACATTTCACTTCACTATCAACAATTCCTTTCACTATCAACCCACAGCCTTAGAGTTCAACTCAAGAATCCAATCTTTATAATTATTACCACACGTTATTTCCATAGTTATCTCAACACATCATCTGGTCATTTAGCTTGCATGCATACTGTTTATTATCTTACATCGCACAAATAATTGTCTAGTACAATGAAGCTCTTAGTGAGCCATTTCAATAGTCATCTTATAACACGACCATAGGTCTATATCATATGCAATGACGATATTTTCTACAGCTGAGTTGTTCCAATCTCGATCGCGATATTTCAAAATTCGTGTAATAGCAAAGTTTGTTCTAACGAGGCTGCAGTGTCATATGTATGTATACCACGTATACGTTAGCACATGCCATCGCGTATTCATTAACGTCTATACCCATTGCCTACGATATATATCGATTAACGTAGAGAGGAGGCACATACGTTTGCAGTCAGATCTAATTATCTTACTCGTTTAGCAGTGTTTCCTTTCAAGATCAACCGACGAAGTCGTTTGGCTGGACTAATAAAAAGGCAATTTGAATGGCACGTTGTCAAGAGACTCTTTTGTCGTGAGCAACTCAAATAATGAGCATCAAGTCACGAACCGAAAATAATTGAATGCATAGAATCCAATTAGTCTAACTCTCGAGCTCAACAACGATGTTGTGTTTCGCTTTCACCCACAGAATCCATTTGATTCGCATGTCATGAATTCATTTTCTTAGTCCAGTCGCTGTTGTTGTTCTGCCTCAGCCTCTATAGCTATCAGTCTCATCATCATTCTCTAAATTTTGTGGGGTCTATTAGATGGCTCGCAGCACGTAGGCTACTTCGAAGGTTTTGCCGAGAACTCTGAGAATCTCAATAGACATTGGGTTCTATAGACCTCGCCCTGCTGCCCTTCCAAATAAATACCTAGGGGCTTCATTCCACATAGGCCTACATGTATATGCTCCATCATAACAACAACATTTACATGGAAGGAAAAAGAACAGACTCATTACGACTTATCAATTGAATTCAACAGTCAACAGTTGATAAAATTAATTATACTAATTTTGATTTCACACGCACAACACACACGCACACACACTCAGAGCAGAATTTGTAACAAAATTCAATATGACAAATACCTAACCAGAAACCATGCATAGTTTGCATACGGTCTATTTCTATTTGTTCTTTAAATTTAATGCTAAATCTATTTCTTCTTTAAATTTACTGCTAACCAACGAAGACTAATAAGTCTGCTGTGAAATTTCACTAGTTTTCTAGTAATTTCTTTGCGAAAACACCGACAAGCGCCACAGAAACCCCGTTTTATCTGCAGTCCTATCAGTAGTGAGACTTATGCGACTGCTTCCTTCCCACAAGTGCTGCCATGAAATGCTGACAGGGTTATGACCATCTCGAAGCGACCATCCGCTGTAATATGCTTTCATGAGTCTTTCACATCGAGAGCCAACGACGTGAAGGAAATCGTCTCCGCTGCTGCAGCACGGCTCGACGTGTCTTTAAGCCGCACTCATGAGCCATATACTGCAGGCGGAAAGGATTTCTAAGGCTCTTCTTTACTAGATTCATTATTTTGTCGTTTCTCTCAACCATATTCATCTATTTATCTGTACAATTACCTGCTTTATTGCCAATATCGTAAGAATTATTTCAGTCATTTGCAGAACGATTGCTTCAGCGCAAAGCATTGTGCCATGACACGAGTATATTATTCATTCATTCATTCATTCCGAAAACTTATATAGCGCCTCTTCAAGAAGTCTACTCAGAGGCGCTCCCAGCCCAGCCACGGCTAAAAAAATAGGTCTTAAGTAACTTGTAGAAGGCAGGCAAATTATTCCGAGGTAGCGAGCGTAGCGCAAGCGGGAGCCCATTCCATGTGGACGGGCCAACAACCGAGAAGGCTCTACGCTGCCTGGTAGCACAGCGGGTTCGAGGGACCAGCAGCTCCCCATTGGCCGAAGAGCGTAAAGCTCGACGGGAGGCTATGTCGGAGACAGGGCGAGTGATTATGAGTGATTTAGACGCCGTATGAACACATTGAACAGTCTTGATGCATACATGTACATACATAAGGGCATGCATAAATATAAACATGAATACATAGATACATGCATAAATACTCAAACATACACATAATTATGTACATACTCATTCACTAGCATATTACACACATAGTAATAAATACATACATACAATGTCATACATTGCAAGCATACATACATAGTATTACATACATACATACATACATACATACATACATACATACATACATACATTCGTGCGTACATACATACTGTAAGTGCACACACACGCCCCCCCCACACACGCAAACACATATCCTCGTGCCTAATCCGTGAAAAATCGCTATCAACCGCTGTTCAATTATTGAAGAAAGAGAGGCTTTCCAAAATGAGGCCGCAGGTGTATGTGCATATGTGCGTGTGTGTGTGTGCATGTGTGCGTGCATATGTGTGCGTGCGTGCCTGTGTTTCCTGTTACGTATCTTTAATCGTTCGTCTGTTGAACTCAGCGGATGTTGTTCTCCACTTTCGGTTCTCATCAAACACATGTCCTTCACATGTCCTTCACATGTCCTTCACATGTCCTTCACATGTCCTTCACATGACCTTCACATGTCATTCACATGTCCTTCAAGTCCCGATCATCGATTTCCTTTTCACGGATCACTTAACGACGTCTGTTCAAAGTAATTGATTGTTGTCATGAAGCGAGAGATCGGCCACGCATCGTTGACATCGTTCCGATTGGTTGCTCTATGTTCGACGCATGCGCCATGACCCCCGACTGGAGGTCGTTCCGGTGAAGAGACAAGTGGAGCGATAGGTTTATATTTTATTGAAGAATTTATTGATGCATGACGGGAGAGGAAGTCCTTTGTTTCCGGTCTGGGTCTGTTCTTCATATTGCTGTCGATGTTAACAGTTGCCAATGGCTCACAACGATTTCAATACCAACCGGTCTTCACCTGTTGTCGGGTGGAGACTAGGTGGGGGAAGGATGAAGGGAGGGGTAAGGATGGGGGTGAGGGTAGTATAGCGTATGCAAGCTTAACCCCGTCGGAATTCCGCTCCAGAAGTCAACATCGATTTCTTTTACACATCGTTTCAACGTTGTTTACACCAGCGCCGTTGCCATAACAACAGCAGTAGACAACATCAGCAACTACTCCACTCTCTCCTCCATTCATTGCCACCCTTTGTTTGAGCACAATACACAGTGCATCATGAACCGAACCACTCTGTCTCTGCCTCTCTGCCTCTCTATCGCTCGCCGCCTCTGTACTTATCCTTTGCATTATGTGCTTGTATGTGCTGTCTCTTTCCTTGCCTTTGTCTCTGACTCTGTCAGTCTGTCTGTCTGTCTGCCTGTGTGACTATATCTCTCTCTACCTCCCTCCCCCTCTCTCCCTCCCCTTGGAACTTAACATGCGTGTAACACCACCAACCTTTATTCCTGCTTCCTGTGAGCTGCATTCTTTATGCTTTCCTGACGCTATATCTGCATCTCTGTCTTTCTATCTCTGTCTCTGGCTCTACCTCTGTTTCTGTCTCTGTCTCTCTGACTGTATGTCTCTCTATCTCTATCTTATATTCTCTCTGTCTGCCTCTATCTCTGCCTCTGCCACTGTCTCTTTCTGTTGCTAGCTCTCAGTTTTTCTGCCTCTGTCTCCCGGCCTGTGTGTTTTTATCTATATATATTTCTCTCTCTCTGTCTGTCTGTTTGTCTGTTTATCTGCATGTCTGTCTCTCTCTTTTTTCTCTCTCTTTGTCTCTGTCTCTGTGTCTCTGTCTGTCTCTGACTCTGTCTGTCTGTCTGTCTGTCTCTGTCTGTCTCTCTCTCTTTCATATGCTACATCCAGTCCGAAAAGGTTGCCAGCAAAATGCCATGGGATAACGTGTCGTCTACGCGCATGCGTGCCAATGTCATTTCCTGAATTATCGGCTATTATTACTTACAGGCTGGCCGACGGTGGCACCCACTCGCTGCCACACTGACGTCATTCTACCTGTCGACGATTGTCATCTTTGCGATACGTTATTCGCACGAACCGACATCACAGAGTCACGTGACAGCCAGCGGAAGAGCGGGGAATTATGGGTAAACTGATACGATTAAGAGCCACGAGGTTTAACAGCAAATGATTTATCACCACATAATTATTTTTACAGTCGTTTTTAACTTGAAAGCGGACGCTTTGTTGGTTCATGAGTGCATGTGCTTACGTGGCTGTGTGTGAGGTCCTTTCATGAAGAATCATCATCGTCGTCGTCGTCATCATCGTCATCGTCATTGTCGTCATTTTCATCATCATCATAATCATCATAATCATCATCAACAACAACAACAACCGTGGGCTTAGTGCCCGTATATATATATATATATATATATATATATATATATATATATGTCCGATGCCTTCTCCACTCTAGTTTGTTTAGGACCGCAAAGTCTCTGTAGCTTGTATATACTCTTCAATGTCATCCATCCACTTTCGATTGCAGCCTTCCTCTTTTGTCCATTATTCCAAACATCAGAGTCTTAATCTTTCTTTCATCTATCACTCTGCAGATAATGTCCGAAAAGTATCAGTTTTCGTTGGATAGCCATCTCCAAGAGCCCCTCAGTCAAATCCACCTTCTGCATAGCCTGCCTATTTTTTGTTAACTTTCTGTGTCCATCATATATCCTCAGGATAGAATTTTCCTATGCCATTTTCTTTCAGCAAGAAAAATACATGTACGTTGATTGGTTTTGATGAAATCAGCAAAACATTTCGTCTGTTGCATGTACTGTCAGGCTGAACCCAACCAAGTTCAGTTTCGCGCGTCTACCATCTTCGTCAGATTCCCTCGGTATGTCGGTTAAAGCAAATCCAGGATTCCGTACATATACATAATTATAGCAGTGGTTCCCAACCTTTTTTGACTGTAGGGCCACTTTTTATAAGTTGGAGGGCCCGAAGGCCACTTTTTTCGTAGTTAATGGACATTAGGGCATTTAGGGGGCCACAATGCCAAAATTTAATTAACTAAAAAGCATATAAAAATTGTTATAATTAATTCAAAGTAGAAAGTTTGATGTTTATAGACTTCAAAATAAAATAATTTGTAACAAAAAATGATTATAATGTTCTATCCTGTCCAAATTGTCAAATTTTTCATATATTTTTGTTAATTCTTTGAGAGATGAGCGCCATTGTTGAGGCCTGGCGGGCCATTTTGAGAGGCCTCGCGGGCCACTTTTGGCCCGCGGGCCACGGGCTGGGAACCGCTGACATATAGGTATGACGATCGATAAAATTGCCTCGTCGTACTCTGTTTCTTTATGTTGCTTTCAAATTTGAACGGCTCTTATGATGCATTGCGAAAGTGTCCAAAGTTGTACGACCGCAATCAAAGGTCAACCTCTTAGTATGTGTTTATGCCTCCTAGATTGTAAAAGAGATGTTGCAGAGCACCCTACGTAAGAATACGGATGTTCTCGTACCACACTGTTTTAAAAGAGCCAAATATATCAGCCAGCTACGTTACAGAGCAACATGCCATGGATTGTAAAAGAGATGTAATTCAGCTGGTAGTGGAAGTAAATTGGACAGAGTATAGTCGATTATTGCCTTTCCACAATCCTAACGAATACATAATAATATTATAAGCTACTATAGCAATGAAATATGTTACGACCGACGATCAGTAGCTCTCCATAATATTGGCTTTGCGTACACCGATGACTGATCCCCACAGACCGCTGGCAACGTATTAATAATATAATCGCTATCGCTAGAGGTTTCACGTGAGTTCACATGAGTGCTGGAGTCCTCTGCATAATAGATACTCACTGATATATTATCGTTAATTTCACTTCGACTGCCATGCGATCTGTCTAATAATTATATGATGCATATCAATGCATTACAATGCATTAAGTAATTTTTCATACATATGTCGTTTCACTATCTGTAGATTGACGACAAGAGTACATTTATATATATATATTTATTTATTATTAATGTATACACATATATACATTTATATATCGCCGTCTCATTTATTAGTCTTCATGTGAAGCAGTCAGTCACTTAAGACAATTAAGCATACAACTATAATCGCATTTGCTTGGAGATTAAATGCGTCAACTCTCCACGCAATCCATTCCACACTCCACAGGCAAAGATGAAGTCTTCCCTTTCCGCCACTGCATCCATCATCACCTCATCATCACTTCCAACCTTCATTGACCTTCAAACTGAACGCTGCAGGTGCACATGGCAGCAGCAGACTGCATGGATGGACGAAGTTGTTCTCTCCTTCAACGAAGACCAAAGTATCGTTAAACGAGGCAAGAGACTCGTTGATAGTCCTGAGATAAGGAACGTCCTCATCTGTCACAGAAGCACTGACTGTGTTACTCGGATTAATATCATGTATTAGGCCTATATGCATACATGCGGTACACACTTAAGCTTATACGACGAGTAATCTCTACTTGCAGCAGACAGACTTAGGTGACAGACTGCTCAGCTCTATGCCCTCCTCCTCCTCTTCCTCTTTTGTATACCCTCCTCCTGCTCTTCGTCTTCTTCTTTCTTCTTTTCCTCCTCCTCCTCTTCTTCTTCCTCCTCCTCCTCCTCCTCCCCTGGCAATTTCACGCTGTTACGTCAAATGTCGCCATTCTCATCTGTCATCATCAACAACCTTCTAGAGTTTTAGATTGAGATATTGTCAAATCTATTCTCCATCTATTCGGATTTTCTAACATCGAGTCTATATAGTCCGCTGTCTTTCGAGCATTAAGAAAGCTAAGTCTATTTGCAGCCATTTTACTATTTAGTCTACCTATTTACCATAATATACCAAGGACTTGTTTTGTCTGGAGATTAGATCTAATTTTCATGTCGCATGCAAAGATGTGTCTATTGCATAATTGGACTTATAAGTAACTTTAAGAACCTCGTAAAAGCGCCGTCTAAATTATAAATGATCATTTTGAACAGAAAGCATCATCACCATTCACCAGTGTTGAAGTGCAGCTGGTCTCATGCACACTCCCGTGCAGTCGTGCATCTCGTAACCAAGCAACGGATTCTTAGCAAGAGTTGATGGGCAAACACCGATGCGCATGTCTGCTGACATAGGCCTTAATTCTTTGTCTAATGTACCATAATTTAATAAATGACGCCCTTTACCTCGTGAAACCGAAGAGCTATAACAGTCTAGAGAGATTAGATTAGATTGATCTGATCTAATCTAATCTCGTCTCCTATGTTATGTTGTCGTGTAAATGTGATGGGTATAAATAAGTGAGGTCGAAATCCGAGAGGACCGAATTTCCAGAAGGAAAGCGATGTGAAATAAGTATATGTCACCTGCGGTCAATGTCATTATTCACTCATGAAATTATTCTTGTATTTCGATCCACCAGAGTCAGCATTGATGGTCATTGGTCCATGACACCTACCCTACAGTACTGTAACGTCACCTACAGTACTGTAACGTCACCTACAGTACTGTAACGTCATCTACAGTACTGTAACGTCACCTACAGTACTGTAACGTCACGAAAGTCTGGGTCAGAAATCTTTTCATCCATCGGACGTTTGAGTCTATAGAGATTTGAATTTGGTGTGCTGGGACAATGCTGTAGATCTAAAAGCAAAGTTTCTGATATCAACTGTCATGTTATGCACTGGTTATAACTTTTCAATCTGCAAACTGTCATTTAGTTTTCTATCTTGTGTTTTTGACAGATCGTCTCTTCATAACGAAAACGGACAGAGTTGAATCTCGGTAGCACTCAATGTGTAACACTAACACCCTTCTGTCTTGCGGAGACATTGTACATTCGCATCCAATTATTATACGAGAATTACTGAGATATTCTTGCAGATAGGCCTACTTTAGAACAGATTCAGTCGCTGTCTATTTTCGAACTTTTCGTTTCCGAAATTTCGTTTTATCTTTCCATTATCACTCCGAATTCGTATCACGTGGGACCATAGCCTACCCGCTGCTAGCAACTTATTCAAAAAGGTTCGACCAACATGCAACATCAAAAGTATACTACGCTGCACCGCGGACATTCAGAACAGCAACCAAGTCATCCTGTCTATAAAGCAGACAGTATATAAAGAATGAACGGGTGAAAATTGACTATAATTATAATAGACGAAGGCAGGCAAATACAGACGAGAATCTAATGCTGCAGAGCCTCATTGATTAATCAATAGCATCAAGATCAAAATTACAGATAGATCTACTCAAACTATTTGGCGCAACTGCATCCAGAACAATTCTTCCCACAAAAATCTTTATATTATGTATGCATGTATTTAGTTATTTCTCGCGTTTATCATAGCACCCCTTTCAACCCCACTACTCATAAGCACTCCCGACTACAGCGCGCACACTGCATCGGAGTTTCACGCCGAAGAGCACGAGCAATTTGCGAGTGAAGGACTTGCTCACAGCAATTTGCGAGTGAAGGACTTGCTCAAGATCCCTACGCGTCGGCATCAAGTGAATTCGAACCTGGAACCATCCGGCTGCAAGACACGCAACCGGACCACTACACCACCGCGACCCAGGAATAATAGGCCTATGTAGAACATTGTAGACATGTAGGCAGACAAAGAGACTTGTAGGGTGACGACCAGTCTGGTTGATGGACATTGGACAAAATGATGACAGACGTAGACTACAGGTAGACTCAGGTTGAATGCTTAATTCTGCGACCAATGCTCCGAATCCTTGTGACACAGCAACAGGTGATTGTCATCGACATGCCGCCTGCAGCGCTGAGTAGAGTTCTTAGAAGAAAATGATTAAATGTTGCAATCGGCCAATATCAAAGAAAGCCAACGCCATTGATGCCTGGCGTGCAGACCATTAGAGATTAGTAGAGATTACATGAGCGTCTCTATAGTTATGTATCAGTCAAATATCCAACATATATGCCTAGCACGCAATCGAAATTTATTCTATATATATTATATATAATATATAGATATATATATATATTATATATATATACAATACATAGATTTGTGTCATACACACTGCGTCCGGAAAATTGGGGAAAAGAAACAACTTTTTAAATATGAGAATAGTAAATAGCCTATTAATCGATTTTTAACATTCAAACATCGTTTTGATTCTGACCTACTTAGCATCAAATTTATCATTTTTGAAAGGTCCTCAATTAAAAACTTGCTTCGTGATTACGTTGTTGCAATAATATTTTTTTGTAAATGCAAAATATAAAGTCGCTATGACATTTCTATACGAAAAACAAACATAAGGCTACAGCGCAAAGATGTTTATTTGGATAGTTCCGGACAAGGGTTGTGCATTAGGCGGACTAAAGAAGTTTATAAAACATTTCAGATGTACATGTAACTGGATCGTCTGAGCATCGTGTGGAAAGCGGTAGACTGAGAACTTCACGAAAAAACGAAAATTTGATTTTGGATGCAAATGACTTCTTAATGATGTCATTACTGTATGACTGTAGCTTTTATATTTTCAACAATATTAGATCAATTAATTATATGTCAGGAATAAAACGGTGTTTGGATTTTAAAAATTGATGATTATTTTTTTATTATTAACTATTTATTTTCATATTTATAAAAAAGGTTTCTTTTTTTCCCGACCACAGTGTAGGCCTGTAATTATGCCATATATATATATATATACATTATTGCCATTACAGGTCTATTAGGTCTATTAGGCGCATTGACGTGGATCCTACAGGTGAAGATGACTGCTTTGAAGTCGATAGAGTCTAAAAAATTCCCGACATAATCGTTCTGATATTATCATGTGCCCTTGATGTGGCTACATATAGAAAATTATAGATCTACTTCAATAATTATGGTATAATATATGTTCATAATGGTCCTGTGCAATGGAGGCGCGATGGTGTATAGGCGTGTATACATACACACATAGTCTATCAGTCATGTCTTTCTGAAGACAACTATCCTTTGACACTGTTGAATAGGTTCGTACTCTTCTGAAGCACTAACCCACTGGCACTAGCCTCGTCGACAGAGGTATCCAGACGAACAAGGACAGAGAGAGATAGATAGATAGATAGATAGATAGATAAATAGATAGATAGATAGATAGATAGAAAGATAGAAAGATAGAAAGATAGATAGATAGATAGATAGATAGATAGATAGATAGATAGATAGATAGATAGATAGATAGATAGATAGATAGATAGATAGATAGATAGATAGGTAGATAGGTAGGTAGGTAGGTAGGTAGGTAGGTAGGTAGGTAGATAGATAGATAGATAGATAGGTAGGTAGGTAGATAGATAGGTAGGTAGGTAGGTAGGTAGATAGATAGATAGATAGATAGATAGATAGATAGATAGATAGATAGATAGATAGATAGATAGATAGATAGACAGGTAGGTAGGTAGGTAGGTAGGTAGGTAGGTAGGTAGGTAGGTAGGTAGGTAGGTAGGTAGGTAGGTAGGCAGGCAGGCAGGCAGGCAGGCAGGCAGACAGACAGACAGACAGACAGACAGACAGACAGACAGACAGACAGACAGACAGACAGACAGACAGACAGATAGATAGATAGATAGATATATAGATAGATAGATAGATAGATAGATGTTGTTGTGCGATGTCGTCTTCTTATTTCAAACGTCTTATATAATAAACTTATCAACAACGTCGTTTACTCAAATAGTACTGACGGTTTGTCGTCGAGCTGCATGTCCATCGGTGACATCGAGAATGATCATCACAACCGCCATGGTCGTAGTGAATGCCGACCACGTCATGTAGAAACGGCTCTACATAAATGGACCCAAAACACTCCCACCACTACACATGCATAGTTGCATACGCACATACAGGCATAGACACAAAGATCCAGGCATGAAATTCAGACCTATATGCGTTAGTGGTAAGAGGTTTAAGACTATTCCATGTATGGTTCCATAATTATAGGCCGAATTACGGAAAGGTTAAAGGAGTCCTTTGATTGGTGATGTCTTTCCTCTGCTGTGACGCTCTGCTAGGCTGACACCAGCTGCCAACTGCAAAGACCATCTGTAGTGGGAAGAAAGTCTCGTCTTCTACCATCTGCAGAGACATACATGTTAGTGCATAAGCACCGACGAAGAGCAAATTTACACCTGAGCAAATCAAGCATATACAGTAGAAAATGGAATGCCATTTACGTGAACAATTGCAGACAATTGCTAAGTGTGCGACTTAGGAGCATGCCATTATTCTTATTGTGTACCGCGATTGGATCTGTTTTCAATGCTAATCCTCCATTCTCCTCCTCCTCGATCTACATTAGACCTACTGCAAGTTAGAGTGGAACCAACGTGACTAATGAATGCAGTGAAGAGCATCTCTGAAACCATGGCAACACTGTTGCAGAACCTGATGAATGGACGAAGACTGCTGCTGGGTTGACATTAGTTGAGAATCACATCGCAGAGTGGATCTGCTGTGTTTTATTAATGACATATAATTATGTTGGCTGCCATTGCCATACATGTATACATTGTACAATGTACATGTATAGCCTCACTGCATGATCGTTGCTTTTACATTTGCAACACATCACTTCGCGAGTTTTATACGACGATCAGGTCCAAAGTACACACAGAATACGACAAAAACATATTAAGAATGTATGACCAATGCTTACAAAAACACTTAAGCAGCGCTATTATACATTTGACGAACAATAGCTAATTGTTACTCTTTTGACGGTTTTTGGTAGAAATAAAATCCATTTCCGTGGGAGAGAGAGGTGTGATCGAAAACCTTTCAGGCTGAATCGCAAACGCAACTTGAGATCAATTCCAAATTCTAATCTAAGCTGGACACTTTTATAGCGCTGTGTTCGCAAAAGATGACAATTTGTCGTCGCTAGGGAGATGAAAATGTGCTGGATGGAACAGATGATATCCACGAGACCGTAGAAACAAGGAGGAAGACAGGATAGCTTTGCCAAATCATGACCTTGCATTTGAACCTGGTAATTGGAAGGATTGGGGAGGTTTGAGTGGTACAGCTATCGTCGTATTCCATGAACGGTTCACCATTCATATTCAAACCTCTCTTGATCAGCACCTGGAAACCGAACACGGATCTCCTTTTGGTTATCCCTTTGGAAAACTCACTAGACTTGATGCGGCGCTCGTGAATAAGCTGGTGCCCTGCGTTTGGTTTTCAAGTGGTTAGAGATATGTGGTTTTGTACCTCACAATGATGATGATGACTGTGATCAGACATAGGCAACACATGTTCCTGTAATAGAATAGTCTACCATCAAATATCGCGCAATCACAAAGCGGACGATCAGTTGCTATCATATGGCAATATTATTATGGAATGCCCTCTGCAGTGTCATTCGGGTAAAATATTATTGTTATCGACTCTGTAGTAGAGGGAATTGCTTTGTTAAACTAACACAGAGTGCAGTATATTGTTGAATTTTTTCAACAGCCAGTCACATGGATCTATGCAAGGCTGACATTCCCGTGTCCCGTTATGGGATACGCTATAAATTATTCTTCAGACGCAGCTGGTATACAATGATAGAATCCCAGAGTCGTGATTGCACCGAACAACCTCGTATCGTTATTTAACATTTTAACTCAATGCATCAAAACTGAAGGCAATAAAAAAGACTCGTTTCTAAGCTTAATCAAATCATTTTATGTTGAGAGGAAACATTGCACACATACATGTACATGCATAGTCCATGCTCAGTTCCCACGTTCACTGTGTTCTATGCACATATACTACAACAACAACAAGTTTATCACAGAAACGCTAAAGTGGCTTAATAGGCGAAAGCAGGAAAAATACTTTTGTATCGATTCACTGTCTGGTCTTTTTGCTCGTCCAGGTTCTTCTATTGCCTCGTTTGTTAAGGTACGCTCTCAAACGTTGATGTGATCGACGAAAGCAAACAGACTAGGTTCCCAGTCAAGATAACTGAGCAGGTGCCACGAAATAGAGTATACCCCTAATAATCGTATCCCACCAGATGAAAAGAAGTTGAAAAAGTCATTTTTTCCATTTGCTTTGCTTTGAGCATTTCCACTAGCAGTTATGTTTGTTCCTATACTTATACTATAATAGCTGACTTCATTTGCTTTGGTTTTAGAGCACTTAAATCATTTAGAACACTTAAAAGCACTTAAGAATACTTAGAGTCACTAACGAATAGCCTTGCTCTGAACATTGCTTAGGACACTCAAAGCAATTAGAGTCACTTTAAATTTGATTGCAGCATAAATGTATCAACTATCAATTACACAATTTAAAAAATAATTATACGTTGTGGGACAGAATGGTTTATCCCTCCGAATACTCTATCTCCAGCATTAATTCATTCCCCCGGATAGCTTTATAGGGGATAGAATATCTTGCGTCACCGGCAATTCAGTCTAACTATGCGAACCCATTTCGGATCGAATTGGCTGGCACTGGGAAATGATGGCGATTATGAGAATAATGTAATAATGTGTGATCCGCAATTGCATGTATAACATTGTATATAATGTATAGCCTAAGCTTATGTCTCTATGATTAGTCGTCAGCTTTTTGCGATGTCTGGTCCGAAATTACGGTAGCAGCTTTGAACTTCCGCAATTCAAGCGTGCTGTTTATTATAAGCTGGTTATCATATCATCATCAGAGGCGTTTTCACTATTTGAATTCGTAATATATCATTAGGGCGAGACATTATTGGGTTCCAACTGCAACGATATAATGAGCAACAGAATAGAACAATCATATTAGTCTGCTGAGTATTCAAGGAGCAGGCTGAATGCACGAACACTTTCCTGAATATAGACAGAGCTATCATTATTATTATCGTCATCGTCGTCGCCGTCATCATCATCATTATAATTATCATCATCATCATCATCATCATCATCATCATCATCATCATCATCATCATCATCATCATCATCACCATCATCATCATCATCATCATCATGATATCATCATCAACATCATCATCTTCACTGTCTGACCGACTTGCATGCACACGGTTAATAATCAACCGGTTGAATTTATTAGTCGTATTATAATTGTATACTGTACAGTCTGCCGTTGCTTCGCTCGTGCCCTGACTGACCTTAATTTATTGAGGCGTTTTAAATACACAGTTAATTTGAGTTGTAGAGATAAACATATCGAGCAGCAATGACAGATCAACATCGCAGCTTAGACACGTGACATATATCGCTTCCGAAGTGACTGTCAACTTGTCAATTATAGTGAACAGTATAATTAAATAAATATTATATATAATTATATATATTTATATATGATTATATATAATTAATAATTTTATATATAATCATATATAACATCTAATTATATATATATATATAATTTATATATTATATATATAGCCTACATATTGGTAAGGAGGAAAAAGGCCATTTTGCAAGGTATATTGAAATAAAACTGACGACGGTGTTGACTACCTTATATACTGTATAACAGTGTATATAAATATTAGCAGTGCATATAAATATATATATAAATATAAATATATGAGAGAGAGAGTCGTATATATATTATATATATATATATATTATATACTGTATATATATATATATATATATAATTATATATAAGCCACTGACCGGTCGTTCGTATAGACTGGCATCGATCTTGGTGAAGTCGAGTGCATCCTGCATCGATGCTCTGCGTCTTCTCTGCTGCTGCTGCTGCAGCTGCTGTTGGTGATGGGGATGCGGATGTTGCTGCTGCTGCTGCTGTTGTCCGTTCGTCCATTCACCCGATGATGGCCACATCTCGCTCAGTCGGTCAGTTGATGAACAGGTCAGCGACGACATGTCACGACCAGCTGCACTGTTCGACTGACCAGGTCCACCCCGGGTGCCATCACCCCCTCCTCCTCCGCCCCCTCCGCTTCTGCCCACCGACTCTGATCGTCTCGGCGCTGTACCTGAACAACAACAACAACAACAACAACAATTGAAGCTCATTAGTCTGCTCTTCAGACCTTGCAGGAAATCTTCGAGAAACGCCATTGACCACACAGTCGTGGATCCTACATACAATCACTAATATTACTAAGAACTACTTACTTCCCTATTCTACCTTCTCTACAGCCATCTAATGCCAAGTATGTAAGCATTTGCTTTATCGAACCGTCTGCAAACACACTAACGGAAAATCAGATGAGAAAAAGTGTAACTGAAGATTTTATAGCGTCTTCTGACTATAGCTGCGATGGAACGACATTCCGTGCAATTAACCATAATGATAAGAATACAATTCAGTTCATCTACATGTATTAGCAGGTAAGGATCGAATAGCTAGAAATGTCACAACTACTACTACTACACTAATCGGTGCCATCGTGGTGGTCGTCGTCATCATCATCATCATCATCAGCGACAGCAGACTGACAACCGCCATCATCATAATGATAATTATTATTATTATTATCACCATTTTTCATCTTTGTTCCTCTGTTTCCTTTTCCTCTCTTCTGTCTTGTCGCACTGTCGCTCAACTGTCATCAACTTAAATCTTGTTCAATGAATGAAATACCCTTAGCATCATTTTAGACAAATAATACACACGTAAACAATAGATAAATTGTTCCTTTTTCCACGAGTAAACTTTAATCATCATACTCTCTAACAATCTTTTCTCTTCTGTCTCTCATCTTAACAGTATTCTGTTCTATCTTTCAGAATCTTTCATACACACAAAGTGTCTTTCTGAGGGACTCTTGCCGAGAGAAGCGCCTAATAAAATGATAAAATCGAATACATTACAGTATAAATAATATGCTGACCAGTGAACACTGTGGACGAATATGCATTGATAAATAATATTAATGAACAATAAAGCATTTTGTTTTGTCTTTCTGGCTTTGACGGAAGCCGCTTCCACTAAAACCATAGAAATCATCAATCAATCAAATTGCTCGCCATCCATCAAACATACAACCGAACGGTGGACAATAACAGCCGCAGTCAGCCACAACCCGGTCTCAGTCGACCGTAAAATTACACACGGGAGGGAATCGAAGAGGAATGAGGAGGACGAGGAGGAGGAGGAGGAGGAATGAGACGAAGGAGGAGGAGGAGAGGGAAGAGGAGGAAAAGAATGAGGAGGAGAAGTGGGTGGAGAAGGAGGAAGAGGAGTAGGAGAAGTAGAACGAGAAGGAGAAGGAGAAGAAAGAGAAGGAAGAGGAGGGAGAGGTGGAGGAGGAAGAAGAGTATGAGGTGGATGAGGAGCAGTAGGAGGAGAAGGAGTAGAAGGAGGAAGAGGAGGGCAAAGAGGAGGAGGAGGCTTTGTTGTTGCCGTTGCTATGAGTCGACCGACCGACTGAAGTCAAATATCTGCGTCTGCTCACGGAAGTGGCATTGCAGACAATAGGATCTGTTGCATAATTATTCAGATGGATGGATATTCAATACAAATTGTTCAGATCGCAGAACCTGTTGAGAACCTGTGGAGTGTGGAGTAACCAATACGTCCTCTCTATATACATCTCTTCCTCATGCACACGTGTCTCGTCAATTAATGTCTGATAATAATTAATGACTCATGCTTTTTAACATTCTCCATAATTATTTCCGGAAGTTGTCCATCGCCTTTTCACAACACATTTGTCATAAATTCAGAGTCAAGTTTTAATTTTGTTTATTGTGATTTTTCATTCAAAATTGCATCGATAGCTGCACGTGACAAAGTCCGAGGGTCGCATGAGTCACCTTTGACCCTTAAGGTCAACAGATGGCGACAGTGGGGTCAAATCTGTCTGACGTCATCTGGAAAACAATGACTATTGTCTCCGTTTCAGCGAATTATCTGTGGGGGTAAGGAACGAACGGACGGAGACGACGGACTGAACGGATTAAGTAACACATCGATGGATCGATGGATGGATCGATGGATGGATCGATGGATCGATGGATCGATGACTGAGATGAAACAATTGATCTAATGGACTGGCTGATTGATTGATAAATTGATTGACTAGTTGAGTAAAGGGTAATATAATTATGTAGGTTGGTATTTATGTAAATATTGAAGAGTTGGTGGATTGATAGATGGATTTATTTATGAATGAGTGAACGGATGATGGATTGATGGACAGATGGGTAAAATTAGACTTGTAAGAGGTGTGTCATAATTATTGTCATAGGTCCAAAACAAATTAATGCTTCTGTTCCAACCATCGATCACAATCATGCACCTTGTTTCACGCATTTAATTCTTATCTTATAATTGCAAATAGCAAATATGTCATCCATACAATCCCATACTTCATAGATTCGTCAGTAAAATGTTTAAGAATTTAGAGATGCTGCACGTCTTAGGTGAGCAAGCTGACGTATAGGCTACGATCCAATTAAAGTGGTTCAGAGTTATGTGGCCTAGATACGTTAAAACTACAAAATGCACTTACCTCTGCTCGGTACCACCAGCTTCACAACTGCCTCAGAATTAAAGTAAAAATCCATCCGCATTTCATGTAAATATTAATGTTGCTATGTCTTGGTTTTCTTCTAAGTTAAGACTAAGTCGTCTGACATTGTAAAAATGAAACGAATGTAGACAGACGTTGGCGCCATATTACGGATACTTTTGTCATAACTACAAAGTGGATGTTGTTTAGAATATTCATGAGATCAAGGCACTATGAACGGATGCAAAAATTAATGACTCCGTCATGATCAGATTGAAAAAATGAGTACAGAACAAAGTGACTGAGAAAGCATTCTGTCGATTCTACAATTATTTCCCGCATGGAAGCTGAAGAAACTCCTTAGCAGAACGGAGATAGAAAAATTATGCACGCGCTGGTTGATGGTTCACTATCATACGTATAGGCTACAATGTAGCCTGGCTACATGCATGTACAATTGTACATGTTCACAGTTTACATATTAGCTTAAATGTAGTAAAATATGATGAAATGTAATGTAATGTAAGATATATTATGTTACCGTTATGATGAGAGCCGTGACTGGTGTCGACATCTGATGTGATGGTGAGCGACGGTGGTGCCAGACTGTTGGCTCTCTTCTTCAGAAGAACGGTCGGTGGCACCCAGAAGCTGTCCTCCTTACCAACGGATGGAGCGCTGCTGCTCGGTCCCAGTGTCCATAGAAACGGGATGCTGGTGCGCTCCCTTGGTGACATCGAGCCACGTCGGGATGCGGCGGCGGCGTCCGTTGCTCCTCCATCTCCCGCTCCGAATCCTCCGACGACTGATGAATAGGAACTGCGTCTGCTCTCCGCAGTTGCTGCTGCTGAGGCGGCGTCAGCGGAAGATGGAGAGATGGAATCGACGATGAATCGATTGTTTAGATCCGATGAAGAAGAAGGATCATCGTCGCCTGAGTTGAAGACGACCGTATCGACGACTATCCGACATGGTGACGATGGAGGAGGGAGATTGGAAGCGTTGGGGTTCGAACCCCGGCTCGCAAGAGCACCCATCACCTTCGATCTACGTGAGGTGGCGGCAGTGGCGGGGTATCCTGGCTGACTTCCGGTTACCCCGGAGCATCGGTTGCGGATGCGAGAATTCGGATCATTGGGAGGACGAGAGGCGTCGGCGACCTCTGGACTCGTGGGATTCGATTCTGGTGATTCGACACTTTTGTTGCTCAGTAGAACGTAGCTGACCTTCGTCGGAACCGGAAATCCGATTCCAGAAGAAACAGGACACGTGGTCGATGTGGATGTGGGAATCGTTCCGTATGATCCACTTCCGGTCGCGCTCTGATTGGTCGAACGTGCGCTGCTAAACAGAAACTTAGGAATCAGACGACTTCCGGTCTGTTCACCGCTCTTCTTCTTCTTCTCGATAGGTGTCGCGTCGGGGGCGGAAGTGGACGCCTGGTCACTTCCGGTCGTCAGACGTCGCAGTCGATCAGTGTCAGCGTCATCGATCGTTGAGTTGTGAGAGAAGCAGTTGAGACGATGGCGATGACGTTTGTAGAGACAGAGAAGAGACAGAGAAGCACCGAAGAGAAGAAGAAGAAGGAGAAGAGCGACGACAATGCAGACGATCAACAGATTCGGATCTTCATCTTCTCCATCCTTCAGATTCAGATCCTTCTCATCTGAATTCGATCTGTCTCTGTCTTCGCTGCTTGCACCGCCGCCGCCGCCTTCAACGTTGCCTGTAGCATCCATGTCCACTGGATGAGATGGAGCAACACCGGATGATGATGATCACCGACAGATGGAACTCCGTGCAGACCACGTGACGAACGGAGTAGGAGACCCGACCAAAGATTGAGGCCAGAGCAGCGACCGCCACCGATGCCCCTGCCACCGTCAATGCCCCTGCCACCGATGCCTCTGCCACCGTCAATGCTCCTGCCACCGATGCCTCTACCACCACCTATGCAGCCGCCGATGCTGGTGATTAGGTCGCTGCTGCTGCTGTAGCCAACATCTCGGTGGGTGGCAGTCGCTCGGTGGGTGGATGCATCATTTGTCAATGCTATTATGCAGCAGCAGCAGCAGCAGCAGCAGCAGGACATAGGTATCACCGGAGACACCTTTGCACGTTGCTCATCATCGACGAAGCGAAATTTTTTGTCCTTCTCTCCTTAATCCTCTTTCTTCTTCTTTTTTACAAATGATCGTTGTCAAATGTTATGCAGCAGACTTCTGGCTACATGGAATAGAAACAATAGCATATTAGGTACAATAGGTACAATAGGTACAGAAGGTACAATAGGTACAATAGGTACAATAGGTGCAATAGGTACAATAGGTACAATAGGTACAATAGGTACAATAGGTAGCGCCAGAGACACCTTCGCACGCTCCTCATCGACTCACCGAAAAAAATCCTTCTCTCCATCCTTTTTTCTCCTGCTTCCTTTTTTACACATGATCGGCGTCAAAAAATGATGCATGAGAATTCTAGCTATACATGTAGAATAGAAATAATAAGATAATCGATACAATAGGATATGAATTATTAAGTCAGAGCAAGGTATAAGGTATAGCTGGAACTTCAAAGTAAATGTGGTTAGCGTTATCCGAAGGAAGAACAGGTGAGATTAATTAGATAGAGAGAAAGTCGATATGAGACGGTAAGATAATTTGATAACAATGACAATAAATTTTAAAGACAATCATCTAGTACTAGGCCCTATTAATAATTATAATAATATAACTGCTATGACTGGATTGGACACATATATAAAAGAGGAGACTCCTTCCTGAGATAGAAATCATAGAAGGGAGATTGAAGGAAAAGAGAGGAAGACGGAGACAGATGATGTTGGGATGGATGATGACTGATGGATACAATAAACTGAAGAGGAAGGCACAGCGGTGAGAAGAATGGCGTCATTGGAATTTGAAACCTGCTGAGGGGCAGAGAAATTAAAGAAGAATAAAGAACAGGCAAAAGTGTTTAGTTAATGATAGTAGAGCGAACATCAACAAAAAGTTATATGTAGAAAACTATGATTAGGCCTATAGGGTTGGTGAGGATTTCATCCAGTCCAAAAATTTGGACAAAATTTTGTCAAAGTTCTAAACAGTTTTAAAAGTAATTTGTCATCTGTTTATTTTTGTTTTTCAATTGGCAAAATGTATAATATGAGGCCTACTGAATTTTTTTCAATGATTAACATCAAATCAAGGAGAGAAAACTACTGTAGGCCTAAGTCTAGGCACTCTAAAGACAAATATTTTACGAAACCCGATGACGTCACCTAGCCACAAATTAAACAAATCTGTTTTTAGCTAGAATTATTTATTCTATTGAAGCATTTATTCAACTGAGTTCTTTCTAGGTATTATTCCGTAAACAATTTTACTATTTCAAGGCTCATTCTGTATGTTTTTTATGTAGGCCTATTATTCTGTAAAAAACTTAGATCGAATTACCAAGAGCGTTCATGTTTATTTTGATGTGATGATATAATATCTTGTGTGCTTCTTGGCTCAATAAAAAAAATTGATTGATTGATTGATCATAATTCTGCAGCTGTGACCGCGATGTTTAGGATCTTTCAAAATTTAATACGCATTAGTAGATAGACCTAAACAGAGGAACCGTCGACCAATCAGAGTGGCATATAGTTTATGATAGTTAAAGCAAGCCGGAACATTGCTTTCAGTACAATAAGAAAATGATGACAATGGCAAGAATCCACGTAGACATCAGTTTAGCTAACAACCAGTCATTGACAACAATTTCATCATTATAGTTTTTCGTTGAAGAAAATTCTCCAAATCGTGGAAGAAAATGCTTGCCCGTCAAACTCAAGTTGCGTGACATCAAACAATCGTGACAATTGTAAACTGTTCCTTAATAGACAGCAGAAAGTGATTGTATCATCCAGATATCTCTGAGCCTTCTTGATAAAATACTGGTGTCCTGACTCTTCGTATTTTCATTTAATCCAGTCATTGTAGTGAAATCCTGCTAGTATAAGCACATGAAACCCATATTAGCATATGGAACTCGTATGCAGTACGCTTGGAATCCATTTGATGAGTATGTACTTCCTGGTAGTGATGATCAGACTTGGCATGATGGTCAATTGTTGTTGGTTTTTAAATCCCGAGCCTTCCATTCTGGGTACGCCGGTGCACCTTAAGCTCCTTAGCAAGGGTCAACGCTGATCGACGTATAGGTCTAAACACCTATATTCTTCTGTTTGAAAACAATCGTCACCATAATTATAGACTCTATATTATAGAGTCTATACTCTGCTGTGTTAGTACAATCGTCATCACCATAATCTACGTGTAGGCCTATTTTTCAGTTTTAAAAACAATCGTTACGATCATTATCTAGACATATAAAATTCTTCTGCTTGAAAACAATCGTCATCATATCAACGTAGGCTATACTCATCTGTTTTAAAACAATCATCACCATGTATACGTATATTCTTCTGTTTTAAAACAATCGTTACCATATCTACGTATAGTCTTCCGGTTTAAAACAATCGTCACCATATCTACGTATATTCTTCTGCTTGAAAACAATCGTCATCATATCAACGTAGGCTATACTCATCTGTTTTAAAACAACCATCACCATATCTACGTATATTCTTCTGTTTTAAAACAATCGTTACTATATCTACGTATATTCGTCTGTTTTAAAACAATCGTTACCATATCTACGTATATTCTTCTGTTTTAAAACAATCGTTACCATATCTACGTATATTCTTCTGTTTTAAAACAATCGTTACCATATCTACGTATAGTCTTCCGGTTTAAAACAATCGTCACCATATCTACGTATATTCTTCTGTTTTAAAACAATCGTTACCATATCTACGTATAGTCTTCCGTTTTAAAACAATCGTTACCATATCTACGTATAATTATTCTTCTGTTTTAAAACAATCATCACCATATCTACGTATAGTCTTCTGTTTTAAAACAATCGCCATCATAAATAAATTATACGCGTATATTCTTCTGTTTGAAAACAATCGTTACCATATCAACGCATGATAGAGCTTACAGGCTTGCTCTTCTGTTTGAAAACTATTATAAGATCACGATGTCATTAGTTTTCAATTATAATAAGCTTATATGATACTTTCATAATAGAATGAGTATAACTTACTGAATAAATACTATTTTTGGCTAACTAAAACAACAGAGATGACATCCCCCAGAAAGATATAACAAAATGGTAATAGTTTTTAGTTGCTGTTTGCATAGTCGTATTACTTGAATTGTTATAATATATCGTGAAATTAATTACTATTAGATCTATATTACCATAATATCATTATTTTCCATTATAATATATGATATATAATGATACTGTCATATTGTAGGCCCCATGGGCGGAGACATAGGGAGGGACAGGGGGGGACAGTCCCCCCCAAAGAATGTGGTGGGGGGGACGGTCCATGTATTTGTCCCCCCCAATCGTTAAGTGTCAGGACATGGACACTTGATGAACACACTGCAGGCGACTGACGACGTTACAATGTTAGAAGAAGAGATTATCGAACAAATTAATAAAAAAAACATGTTCAACGCATAAGAGCGATTCCATAACAGAACCGGTATTAATGCATCGTCCCTTTTTGCAACACCTTGCTTGGACACCCTTAAATTCTTTCTTTATGAAACTATGCTTAGTAAACTTACAGAAATCAAATAATTTGATTTTACCCTTCAACATAGAACAAATCTTCGAATAAACCTCTCGATCTAATCATGAATTGTGTTTAATTTCAACTTAACCAGTGTAACTTCGACAAGATAAGGTCGGTTTAATTAAGATCTATAATTCAATCACAACGAAAATTAATATTATATTCATTAAAAACCATCTAATTTTCGATTCGCTCACCAACTTCCATCAAATCCTTCCCATCTTGTTCGTCCCCCACAAGGCCGTATCCAGGATTTGATTTGGATGAAGGGGGGGTTTATTCCGCGTAGAATTTCTGACGACCATTTTGTAGTCGTCAAAGTTTCTGAAAACACCTTTTTTTGTTGTCTCTTTTACTGGAGACACAATTTCACCTTTTTGTCGTCAAAATTTCGAAAGAGACCTTTTTAGTCGTAATAATTTCTAGAAACCTCTTTTTAGTCGTAAAACTTTTGAAGGCACTTTTTAACTGAGGAAAATTTGGACAACAGTGAACTGAAATACATTGATACCGTAACTTTAAAAACGTCAACGGCCTTTGTTGCTATAAGATGTCGTTAAACTGTTGAATAATAATAAATAACATTCTGAAGACACATTTTTATAGTCGTCTAAATTTTTGAAGACACTTTTTTAGTCATCAAAATTTCTGAAGAAACCTTTGTGTTGTCAAAATTTCAGAAGACACCTTTTTTAGCTGTCAACATATATGGACACGTTTTTTAGTTGACAAATTTCTGTAGACACTCTTTTTTAGTGGTCAAAATTTCCGTAGACACCTTTTTTTAGTTGTCAAAATTTCTATAAACATTTTCTACTCGCAAAGTTTCTGAAAACACCTTCTTTTTAGCTGTCAACATTTCTAAAGACGTAGTCGTGTAAATTTCTGAAAACACATTATTAGTCATGAATATTTCTGAAGACACCTTTTTTAGTTGTCAACATTTTTGAAAACGCTCTTTTAGCTGTCAACATATCTGAATAAACACCTTTTTTAAGTCGTCAAATTTTCTGAAGACGGCCTTTGTTGCTATAAGATGTCGTTAGTCGTCAAAGTTTCTGAAGACACCTTTTTTAGATGTCTAAATTTCTTATTTATTTTTATTAGTCGTCAAAATTTCTGGACACCTTTTTTAGTCGTAAAAAATTCTAAAGACATATTTTTAAAATGTCAAAATTTCTGAAGACTCTTTTATTATTGTATTGTATAAATTGCATTGTATAGAAACATTTATAAAGCGCCTCCACTTAGTTGTCAACATTTCTGGACACCTTTTTTAGTCGTCAAAAATTCTTAACACACATTTTTAGACTTCGCGCATAATTAAGCGATCGTCCTTCGGCCACTCGTCCGTCCCCCCCAAAGTTCGGACCAGGTCTCCGCCTATGGTAGGCCCTATTGAGTATAACTTACTGGATATTATATTTGTGTAAATAGCCTGCTAATTTTTCCAACTAAAATAGTAAAGATATTACTGGTCACCCAGTCTAATCTAATATCAAGTCAAATAATTCAACCTGATTCATTTTTGAAACTTAATTTCTTGAGCAGGTTTCCATGTGTTACTCGTTCACTGCATCATGAATTATCAGTCAATACATTAGTTTATTAGGCGAACATATTGCTTTTCGAATTGGTTGAAGGATGTTCAGTTGAGACTGATGGTCAGTGGACAGTGGTCAGTGGTCAATGGTCATGGACAACACCTCATCTCACAAGACGCCGTTCCATCCACAAGAGAATATCTAAGGAAGCGACGGCGCCGCCAGTAATTGCTCGGCTGATTATGGTTGGTGGTGGTGGCGGCGACGGCGGGTGGCGGTGGCGGCGGTGGCGGCGGTGGCGGCGGTGGCGGTGGTGGTGGCGGCGATGGCGGTGGCGGTGGTGGCGGCGGTGGCGGTGGCGGATGTTCTCCCACAGCCGCAGCTGCCGTCTTTCTACTTCGACCATGCGGACCTGACCTTAATGAACCGGTGGATGCAGAATGAAGTGCTATTCCATTACTGCGAAAGAGGCAATTACCGCAAGAGGAGTGCTAAATTCAAGAGCATGCTGTATACCAACTTAGTTCAACTGAGTGCTTCATTCGTCGGTGCTTATTTTAAAGCCACTGCAGTGCATATAATAGACAATGCCTCTGTGACCCATGCGTTCTCTGCATTTCATTGCTCAATTATTACTATGCTCTGTCAAAATTAATACTCTCTTAAAATTCCAACGTATCCGCTCTTTAGGGTTCTGAGTCTCTTCCGACAGTTTACTTTAGCACTATATATATAATATAATTATATATTATATATATATAATATATTATATAATCATAATATATATTATATAGTAGACTCTATAGACAATAAGCTTACAACTTGAGGAGGAGTATAGCAGCCCTCAGCTAACCCTGAGACAGCCACTGCATGGTATGAAGAGTAAGCGACTTCATTTTCTCAGTCTCGGCGTGTCAGCTATATTCATGTATCTTACTCGACACCCTAATTATAATATAGTTATTGAAAGTTGTCTTCTTTGTTATTATTTCATTTCCATATTCTTTCCTTGTGATACGGGTCGTGAAAGTAGTTTTCAGAAATGGTACTGTGCGGAATTTATTAACCTTACCTAATTATACCTGCATATGCTCTCTATCTATTCTCTGTGCCACCGCTAACACTATGGTGCTAGACTATGATAGGCAGCGAACGTTGTCCTTTCTATCGCTGTCGTTTGACCAAAGATTTTCTGCTGCTCTGTCCCTTTGGTGTGCTGCATCTCTGACGTCTTTCCTCTCTTGTTCACGAGATACTCAAGGGAACAAGGAAATGTCTCCATGCAGTTTATGGCTTTCTGCCAGTTCTTGTGTTGATAGACACATGCATACCAGATTAAACAGGATTCCTGATGCCTTTCTTTCAATGCGAAACGGAAGTTGTGCAAAGACGATTTAAAATGAATTCGTGCATTGATCCGATGCAAACTAATAATTACAGACAATATAATTGCTGCAGCTTCTTTGTTCCAACAATGCATGTGTCTTTTTAATGTCATCATGTTCGCTCCTCCAGAGGTTGCATTCCCTAATGTCATTATCCACTCCTCTCTTTATTTCTTCCCCTTTCCCTCTTCTCCTCTTCTCCTCTTTCCTATCACATTTCTCATTTCTTAAATCAAACATTTATGGCCTCTGTTTTGTTGTCTAACCGTATTATTTACAGTCTCTTTGCCCGGTGCGTTACTCTTGCTTCGATGCATAAAGTGAATCACCTGCTTGACCATGCATGCAGACTCTCTCGCGTTGCATCAGTTCCATGCAATATGATGCAGCTGACACTTATAAGCATTCCTTGTCAGGGATACATTGGCGAAGAATTTCATAATTATACACTACACGCTCACACTTCAAATGGCAATAATTGTTGCAGCATATTCAACACGTGTCTCATAGTCTTAGACGCCTAAGTAATAACAGAATAGACACGAAGAGGTGCATAGATACAAATGTATAGGCGGCCACGTTCACAGGTATCCACCACATCCGTCTATATAGACCTGTCCACGAATACGTCGGTTTATCCGCTCGTCTGTCCATATGTCCTATAGATCTACATGTAGCTGTCATCTGACCTGTGCATCTGTTCTGAATGTACATGTAGGCCTATATCCAACCGTCAATGTCTGTGTGCGTAGCTGTTCAATCTTGTTAATGAGTGCGTGTTATGTTCATGCGGTCGTATACGGTGAAGTGGATCTCTGCATAATAATACACTCAGCAAAGACTGACTGAGAAATGAATATTGGTGATTCCCTCGTTTTATGGCCGCATTCATCCAGACTCGTTGTCTTTGTGAAGAGGAAAACGCAAATGCTGGAGAGGCGAGAAAGAAGAAGGACGTGTTCCGTCTCTCGTCACTCTGTCTTTATAGGCCTACGGTGGGGGTGGGGCATCACAGATCTGCGACGCATTGCGTATAATAAGAACAACAACATCAAAGGCAGAAATAGCGGCAATCTCAACAACGGCAATTAATGGCATGCAGGCGATAAAAAAAGCAACGGCATTAGCAACAGCAGCAACAAAATCAAACGAATGTTAATGGATTTAGCATAATATGTTTTATATTAAGAATGCAGCAAAGGAAGTTTGCACGACCAGAAATGGTGCCATAGATCTATATATTACCTGGAAGTCTACATAAACATAGAATAGTAGCAGACGTATGTAGGACCGACCCTTGATATATCTGACAATATTTTCTTTAAGTTTTGTCTCTATAATTCAACAAACTGGGATTAAAGCGAATCCAGTGAAACTGGAGAAGTTCCGTGATGGATGTTGGCTTTCCTATTCTCGTCCCTCGTATAATTATACAAAGGTCAGCTCTCGATCTTCAGTTGCGTATATCTCCATAAAATTAACGCTCCAAAGTAATTTCCCAGTTGTCATCATTGCCTTCATTTCAGAAGCTCCAGAGTGACATTATTGTCGCCTGTTGTAATAATATACTGCTTCTCTGTAATCATATGCAGGAACTTCTGTCTTACTGCATGCCAACTGATGCTTGGATTTTCGCTGCAGATGTATAATTCTCTAGCATCCCTCTAGAGCTATTCTTTTCTCTCTAGGCATTCATCTGTATCCATTCTCTAGGGCTAGAGCCGCTAGACATTCATATGAATCTATTCTGTATACTTCTGCATGCTCCTAAGAAGCCCAATCAGTGACCATAATATATAATCCATATTCCTCTACGGAACCGTATAGAACCCAAATCCATCAAGCGATCATGTAAATGCATGGATGAAATTTTACTAGGAGGCCAACCCTGAGCAAAGAAGAATTTTCTGCAATGTCGCAGTCACTTCGTGACCTCTGGACCTGTGAGTCGGTGACGCTGGATGACTGCCGTAATCTTGCTCACTCTTCATCAGATGATTCGTTGTGTGTGTGTGTGTGTGTGTATACCATTTTACCATTTCCATAGACAGCGTACATGGTTAGATTCGGTAGAAGATACTAGAGAAGAAGAAGTAAAACTTGTGAGTTGGAGCAGTCTCTGTGTCCTATACAGAAGAACTCCTGTCGAGCGCTCAGTATAGTACAGGCTATAGCAAATGAGCTGAAAGGTCAGCTCATGGCAATTCGGTTCACCGCACTATAGTTGTGACAATTATTGTTAAAGAAAGAGTATCGATTTAATTTATGGTTTCTCAGTATTCTCTGTCTCTAGAAAGTTCTGAGTTGTTTAGACGACACTAGACGGTTGCTGATTTGATATCAGAACCAGGCTTCGAAATCCTGCACGACAGATGGATATGCCTGTGTGCAGCTGGAATGAGTTTCCAGTTGTGGATAGATAGTGTTGGTCGATAGTTTATTGGTTATCTTACTGGACTGTTAATGAAGACGTGGAGGGAGGAAGTAAAATTTCCACCCGGGCAGAATTTTCTTAAGATTTCTGCTTCACGTGCGACCCCTAGCAAAATCGGTCATAATGAGTACACCGACCGTACACTATCGGTGAGAGAAGATGGCAGAACGAGGGAGAGAACGGGGTCACCCTTCCTCATAATGGTGAGGTGAAGAAAACGAAGTGACTAACTCTTCAGAACCAGGGCTAACTTAACCGACCTCTCCTCCACTTCTACCATAGGAGTTTATGAACGTCTTTTTGTGCGGCTCTTTTCCTACTGAAACGGATCCGAGTTGTTAATAATAGAGGCGCTACATAAATGATATGTTACATTGCATTGCATTATTGCATCACGTGTCGTTTTACTGCCATACATTTAGCCACTATGTCGTTCGTTTCCAATAGAAGGTTGCAAAGATGGAAATAGATTTAGATGAAGAGAAAGGGGAGAGGGAGGGAGGGAGGGGCGTCTGATCTTCCTCCGATTATCAGCGCATCATCGTCTGTTGGCATTGAATTTCAGGTCGTGCATGGCCTACGGTCTTCCACTCAATACGTCCTCCTCCTCTCTTCTCCTTCTCATTCTCCCCCTCTCTCCTTCTCCTTCTCCTCTCTCCTTCTTCTTCTCATCCATCTCCTCCCTCTATTCGTCCTCCTCTTTCTCCTCCCCTTCCTTTCTCCCCTCCTCCTCTTCCTCCTCCTCCTTCTTCTCCTCTCTCCTCTTCCTATTCCTCTCTTCTCTCTCCTCCTCCTCCCTCTATTCCTCCTCCTCCTCCTCCTCCTCCTTCACCTGCTGCTCTTAAGCCTATAGGTAACATCCGCATCATCGATGGCTCCAGCAGCATCGGTGAAAGCCTTCGCTGTTGACATAAAACCCAGGAAACGAGAGACGCAATAGAGCGAGCGAGGGATGGAGGGGTGGAGGAGAGGATGAAGAGAGGGATAGAGGGAGGAATGGAGGGAGAGATGAATGAATAGATGGAGGGATGGAGGAAAGAATTGGGGAATGAAGGGATGGATGGAGGGAGATGGAGGGAGATGGAAGGAGGATGAGAGCAAGAAAGGAGGGAAGGCGGATGAAACAGAAGGGCACGTCGAAAATTTTACAAGGTTCTGGTCTTTCTTACTGATTCGTCATCTGTCATATTCGCAACTGATGCTCGCGACGCTACCAGCAGATAATAAGAAAAACATTCAAGTGCATATCCATCTACACTACCTTGTACCACCATCACCACCACCACCACCACCACCACCACCATCTTCAAACTCAACTCGTCTATCTCTTAAACTTCTATTCCTGGCTTCTATTCATCCGGCTCCTTCTGCTACCTTCGCTCTCTCTCGTTCTCTTTCACTTTCCCTCTGTCTCTCTGTCTGTCTCTCTGTCTCTCTGCCTCTCTCTGTCTCTCTCACGACCCTATATATATATAAATTATATATATATAATATATATAGCTGAGTTGTTTGGTTACCAGATGACTGTCTATACATCAGTGTTTCTTATTGAAATCACAGCCATCCATCTATAACCATCCATCTGCATGTATACCTGTCGTTTATTATAATAGCCCCCTCATTTCGCATCTTGCTTTTGCATTAGCCAGCATTGATCCGTATAGGAAATTCAGTTGTATCATTGTCTCGTATACAAGACGATGATACAACGTCTTGTATACTCCATTTCGTCTTGAATTTTTTTAATAAATCTCTGTCTTAATCTAGTAGTAGGCCTATAATAGGATTAAAATAATAATAGTCGTCTTATAGTAATATTGGCAAAGGATGCCTATTATAATAGGCCTAATGCTGGAGCAGTATTATGGTATAGAACAGAAACCAGCTAGAACGCTATAATATGCTGGAGCCATGCGGAGAAAAATAAAAATAAAAATAACGTTGTGTGATTTTGAGTTCGTCCATTTATTTTATCAAGGCCTTCCATAAAAAGGATCTTACTTACTTTTGTATTTTTTTCATTTTCCATATTTTGCTCTTCTGCTTCTCTTACTTTTGCATTGGTACTGCTGCTACTGCTGCTGCTACTGCTGCTACTGCTGCTGCTACTGCTGCTACTGCTGCTACTGCTGCTACTACTGCTGCTACTGCTATTGCTGCTGCTGCTGCTACTGCAGCAAACAGTAAACCCAATGTTTTTGTAACTTCACCTCATTAGACGCTTCTTCGTAGCAAGTAAGTAAGTAAGCAAGAGTAGGCATATCCTTTATTGAACCTGTTAGAGAAGATTTGCACAAAAATCAAGCGATGAAAAATACGGAATCAGTACGAATACGTACGAATACGACAGGCGACAGCTTAATATCAACGTGAATACAGCAGTTTAGCACTTAAAAAGCAATGTCTACGGTGCTGCGATGTATTATACTGCTTGACCTGCAGATGCCTCGGATGTTTTGTTGAATCGGGATTCACTGGCGATTGTCCAAGATTGATGTTATACCGCGGTTCACATTGTTATCATCGCTTGCGTTGTTAGTTGGGACAACTTGGTGCAACTGCCAACATTTTTTCAGTCGTCGTCACTCAGTGTTATTATTATCTAGGTATTTTTAACAGTATATGGCTGGAGCACGAAATGCTCCTTTATACGTCACCATTAAAGTTGTCATCAAAAGAAAAAGAAGTTGTTTCAATTTTTTTTTGAACCACCTGTGCGCATTTGATCTCAGGCCTGATTGGTCACGTGATGGTCATCATTCCTCATTGTTTTTCTGAGGTTGTCGGCGGTTTCAAAGTGCAGTGCACCTGTCATAAAAAAGGAAGTTATTTTCGACGCCGGTGGTGAACCTTAACGAATCGTTTTATGTTCGCACAAACTTCATCTCAGCAATAATTATTATAGGAAAAGATCTTTTCTGTCATTGCACAAGCTGCACTGAAGGAAATTCTAATTTAACTTATCTATTTTTATAAACATCTAGATTGTTCTTATTGGAGTGCAAAAGATAATAATAATAATAATAATAATAATAATAATAATAATAATAATAATAATAATAATAATAATAATAATAATAATAATAATAATAATAATAGCCAATGAGTCTTTCATCAGCCTGACGTCTTCCTTTTCAGTTGCATAGGCTATTATGTTGTTGCGCTGATCTGGAGATAGAGAGGCTGCTTATTTTAGAGTCTCGGGTTTAGATAAAAGAATATTTATAACCGTGTAACACATAAATATTTTGTTTAAAAGGGGCGACTGGATATCCTCCAGCGTTAACATCTATCATAAGGCTCCAAATTAATCAGTATATTGACTGTATAGGCTTAAACAAAACTTCTACAACACAGGGTTTTAAACCATAATATACAGAACGGAACCAAAGACACAGGACCGTATACTATAGCAACCCCGACAAACTGGCGCAACTAATAGGATCCCATATAGATCTAGACTGGACTCTATGTGCGATATATAGCTGTAATACACGGTCATATTAATATAGTAAGCTTATGAGTTGTGATGTCACAACCATTAGGGGTGACCCATCCATCCTAGACCGAGGTGCCATGTTCTCATCACTATTCGCGTGCAACCGCATTTCTAGTGGAACGAATGCAACTTCTGTGTTAAACTGCATCGCATGGATTAAGCAAGTAGCATGTACTTGTACTGCTATGGGTAGAAGTTTATGATAACTTATTATATATAGGGTGACACAAAAGTTCGTTCACCGTTTTCAAAATGCGTTATCTCAGTAACCGCTGCATATTTCTTTATAATATTTTTTCAGTGTATGCAGCAGCCAAATGAAAGATATTGGTACAAATTTGATTATGATCCGGTCCGTTTCCGCCATTTTTCATGAGAAAATGTAAAGACGACCAGTTTTTGCGGAAAAAACCGCGTTCGTAAAATTTACACAGTAAAGAAAATGTGTATACGCCTAGCCTCGTATACAAGCGTGACAAGACACTGTTGTTACCTACATAGGACATACACAGACGTAGGCTATTAGCGCACAGTGTCTCCTTTCTGCTTAATGACAGCACTGACTCTATCCGGCATAGGAAGAGTACGTTTCGCCTGCTCCAAAGATGAAGTTTAGTCCTTCTGTGATGGTTTGGGGTGGGATGACGGCCAGGGTCTCACTAGACTTCAATTTGTACCAAATGGTACCAGACTGAACTCGCAGTACTACGTACATTACCAACATTCTCGAGCAGATTGTGAAGCGAGCGTTCGAGAGAGAAAATGACAACGGCAGTGTCATGCAACGAAAGTTGTTGGTTGAGCAGGATGGCGCACGCTGTCATACATAAGCTGCATGTGACCATAAAGTGACTAGACGACAACCATCCGTCACACATAAAGCCGAAGTATTGGCCACCCAACTCTCAGGAACTCCCTCCTATTGAGAACTTGTGCAGGATTTTATCTCTCAGCGTTTATAAAGATCCTGAGCCAAAGAACGTTGATCAGCTCAAACGTCGCCTCCAACGAGCGTGGAGATCGATAGCTGTTGGGACACTTCCAATCATGCCGGATAGAGTCAGTGCTGTCATTAAGCAGAAAGGAGACACTGTGCGCTAATAGCCTACGTCTGTGTATGTCCTATGTAGGTCACACCAGTGTCTTGTCACGCTTGTATACGAGGCTAGGCGTATACACATTTTCTTTACTGTGTAAATTTGACGAACGCAGTTTTTTCCGCAAAAACTGGTCGTCTTTACATTTTCTTATAAAAAATGGCGGAAACGGGCCGGATCATAATCAAATTTGTACCAATATCTTTCATTTGGCTGCTGCATACACTGACAAAATATTATAAAGAAATATGCAGCGGTTACTGAGATAACGCATTTTGAAAACGGTGAACGAACTTTTGTGTCACCCTATATGAGCTCTAAGCATTACGCACAACGGAAAATAATTGCGAATGGAAATTCAATCAGAATGCAATTTATGTATTGATTCATTTGCGTTTCAGTCGTAATCTTATGACGAGTGCGATTGCCACTTTGCGTTTGTTTCAGACAATCAGAAAGCTTCGGCAGAAGAGAAGAGTTTGGAAGGAGGAATTGTCTATTTTCTTTCGCGTAATTCAATAACTGCCAAGACATTATATAAATGATTATGCATTTGATGAGATTGTCTGATGAAAGAAACATTTCCCCATCTATTCAACCCGATTCAACAACGAAATCTAGAGGCTTATAATGATTGCTAAACACGCATACATGTACTATGCAGCCTACATTAATAACCACTTCTGATAGAGTGTGAGTGAAAATAAAGCGATACTCTAAAACTGTATTTTTTTATGTGACACCAAAATATTCGTAAATGCAAAATATTCGTAAATGCAAAATAAATAGAAAACCCGCGCTAAGCATTCCCTGTATATGTGACATGATGACATCTGTAAGCAAGCACTATATAATCGTAGGCTATACTTACTATAGGTCTACTATTATAGCTCTGAAGCGATGGAATGAGTTTACACCAACAACTTTTCTGCTCATGACCCACCTGTAACTCGAGATACTTTTTCCATCTCCTTGTCTCTATATAAAGCCTGCCATAATTTGATAAACTGCAGGTATATCTTAAAAACCCATAGAAGCATTGACCTGCAAGTAAGGTCAACATGGGTTTGTTTGAATGTGCACTTGTTATAGCGCCCCCTCAAGCTCTCTCTACTCAGAGACGCTCTCGAATGCAGAGCGGACACTGCATCGGAGTTTCACGCTGAAGCGCTGAGCAATTGCGAGTGAAGGACTTGCCCAAGGTCCTTACGCGGCGAGGTGGATTCGAACCTCGAAACTTCCGGCTTCAAGGCAGCGACGCCACCACTAGACCATCGCGCCCCACAAAGAAAAAAGGGTTGTTGGACATACGAACGAACATTGCGGAATAACCGATTCAGCCAAGCATGTTTAACCCTATAGGCTAAACCGCTAAACTATACACTTAGCCTTAATGCAGTCCTCACCATAGTTATTTATTACGCTTTCTAAGGATCTTGATATGTACGAGATCTCTGATGTATCTGTGTGCAAGAACAGCGGTGTACTTAGACCTGATGTTCTATCTGTAATTGCTGAGTTTCGTCACCGAAAATAAACAGATTTTTGATTCATTCGAATTGTTCTCTTAATTTCCGATTGTCTCTTTCCGTTTCCACGTTAGCCATTGTTCTATCGTATACGTCTACTCCGTTAGTATTCTTAAACAAAAGGCATGGCTTCTTCGTCGTGTGGTTCTATCCTCGTCTTAATTTCCCCGTCGTCCAATTCGTCTGTTTGTAGGTAATTATTAGTCGACTGTCGTCTGCTTAGCGGGAATTTCCACCGACAATTTCCAATCAGAACTGCAGTAATGTAAGTTTATACACACCACCACAACCGTAGAAACAGGTAGTTCATGCATGGCAAAAGGTGTCCAAATTTGTCTCGTTAAATAGCATCAGTCCAATCAAGACAAATCGATAGAGATGTTATATTATCGATCTCTATCGATTTCGCTTAATTAAGCGCCTTTATGAAAAAGCTGGTTCTGCGACTTCGCTTTTGTGGGCGCTGTAGAAATGTCTCTAGATGAAGATTACGGCTACAATAAAATTGCATGCAGATCTATGTCTGATGACCATCCAATGCTATACTAACTGCCAACATATGCCACCAGGCAAATAAACAGAATGGTGGCGTACAAAAGCAAGGATAAGATAGGCTATGTAAAAACAATTGGCATATATCGTAGACAATTTAGAGGGAAAGAAGCGCATTGTGGATGTAAAGTGGCCAATCAAATAAATGTGAATATGAATTCATGAAAATAAAATTTTAATTTTTGCCCGCTTATGGCTACCACTTTGTGACATCTGGCGCATTCCAACTTTCGAAACCCAATGCCGTATGCTGTATTATGCTGTATTATGATTACTCATGATTTCTATATTCAAGAGCACAAAGACTGGATACGTGTTTGTGTATGTGCGTGTGGGCGTGTGGGCGTGCGTGTGTGTATGTATGTGCGTGTGTGTGTGCGCGTGTGTGTGTGTGTAGGAGTGGATGTGTGTTTACGTGCAGGTGTAGGCTACATGTGCATGTGTACATTGTGTAGGTGTAAGCTCCCAATAGTGATATATCGCTAATAACATGACCACCACCTGCTACGGTAAATAGGAACGGTCAACATGGAAGGATTACATCGTATCCTCGTTACCGTCTTGCAAACACGAGTCGGACAACAACAGTGATGCATGCAATATCTTCTTATCCAGTCTTATTCAGTTATCTGCATGTGTGCGCGGCACTCCTAGCGACGAAAACTGTAATTATAGGTTCTTAGCACGTGTGGTAGGATAGATGCTTCTTCCGCTTTCAGATAATATTATGATTGGCCACTAATCCCATTTACGATCGCTTAAAGCAGTCTGAGAGTGAGAGGCGCCTCGGGTGGCAGGCAGGCAGGCAGGCAGGCAGGCAGACAGGCAGGCAGGCAGGTTGGCAGGCAGGCAGGCAGGCAGGCAGGCAGGTAGGCAGGCAGGCAGGCAGGCAGGCAGGCAGGCAAGACGCGTTCGTTTTGGTTCGTTTTGGAGCTATTGCAAGGTTGGCTGAGAAGAGGAGTTTTATGTGCGTTGTTTTGTTGAAGTAAAGGTGGCAAGCGATGATGATTGATGAAGGCAGTTGCCGCAAACCGACTAATAATTATGTGGATGAGGTTCCTGTCTGTTCAACTAATCAGCGTTCCTCTTGTATTAATTAATTATTAGTCGTTGTTGTCACACGTTATTTTTTGCCAGCAGCGAAAGTCTGTTTAAGAGCTGCGTTAATGCACGCGGCATGCGACTGAAGTACGTCACCCATCACATGTAAATCATTTCATACGTGATTAGTGACAGAACGATTAATTGAAAATGACACCTGGCTTTTTAAATATGTAGTCTGGGAAGTGGCGTAACAATAAGGTAGACTGGGTAAGACAAAGTCTAAGGGCCCCTCGAGAGAGTAGAGGCCCCAGAGGGGCCCCCGAGTTTGCAAGACTTCGAAAAAATATGTTAAATAAATATTGTAGTAGACTAAGCAGACGATACTGTGTCAGACTCTGAGTACGGTTACCCGAGAACCCGTCAAGTTCCGTCAACCCGACACGACGCGACGAGTCGGAGACGCCCAGCTCCAGCAGGGCACAGCACTAATGTTTAATTAGTGATAACTTTCCGGTCCCGGAAATGACGTCATTGCATTTGCATGGTTTTGACATGATTTTAGAGAAACTTATTTCCGTGAAATAAATTGCGCATGAGCATCTCAATTGTTTGAGAGATGTATCCAAACTATCCATCTTATAAGCGGCCTCGTACTTGCGCCTCTAGCAGCTGGTGCTAACAAAAGACGCGACAAGAAGCAGAAGTTGGAAAATGCCGTTGCCAGCACTGTAAAGATGGATAACTAGTCTTGTTAGGAACTTACAGTTTACTGTAATTTGTACTTGTATATTGTTCATATAGGCCTACATCAGCATTTCAGTAAATTAATAAGTAATAATACCAGGGCCGTAAATCCCGGGGAGGGCAAGAAGGGAATTCCCCCTCCACTTTTTAAGGTGGGGAGGGAACGTTAAGGAATTCCCCTCCCACAATTTTTCTTCACACCTGCGTTACATATGTTAGAGTCAGTAGCCGAAGCTGTGAGCGACTGCACATTGCTCGAAACGTGGATATAAGATTTTGGTCTGTCGAATCAAAGCCGCACAGTTAAAAGAGGTGTAGACTAAATGTATCCATTGACAGATTAGAATCTCTTCTTTATTAATACAAAGAGAGAAAGGAATTTATGACTTGACGCGCCCAATATAGGCTATCATCCTGAAAGACTGCAGGGAGGAAGACAGCTAAACATACACACACGTGTGTCTTCTCTTCTGGTTCTCTGCCCCTAGGCAGGTTCGGCTGTCCAATGTCGCCACTCTTCCCTCCGCTAGGCCTTCTCCTTTAGTGTATATATATATATATAACATACATACATTTGCACCCAAAATGGACAAGCTCCTAAACACCTTTGTGACTTGGTGCACAAACCCTCTCCGCAGTACCCCCCCCCCGCTCCGGTTTGCTGATCGGTCTGCTTATCACCTTGATTTCCTAGTCCCTCGGGGCAAGGACTTCCATGGCCCAACACCAAGCTGTTGCCATTGTAGACCCTTCTATGTGGAATAACCTAACCGGGCAACCCACTTTCTCTATCCCTGTTATGATCTACATGTAATTAGAGGGTGACACGTTCAGCCATTCATTGCTTCAAGTCTTTCTTCTTTCCTCGCGGCTTTCACACTGAGAGTGAATCTAAATAGATAGTACTGTAAGAGACGCTTTGTAAATTGTCATATAAGTTTACAACACATACGTGCACTCATGGTTCATGCATACATAACATGTGTAGCCTACATATTAAGTACATAGGCTAATCATAATTATTGGAAGCGAGGGCTCTGAGTTTTGAAAGGAAGAATAGTGATAGGTCTATCAGTTCATCTCGAGACCACGTTATTCCGCATATTCGACTGAAGACCTACAGCGGATTACAAATAAATTTGAGCAAATAAAATTCGTGAATAGATTTAAGAAGTCTCATCTCCTTCGTTTTACCAAATGACTTCATGCAGGACCGGTGTGCTGGTAACTGGTAAGTGCTACGAAAATAGTGCAAATGCGCACTGACTTCTCTAGCAAGAACAGCTTTTCACATGCATAAACAATTAGCCATTGCTTAAAAATCTGTGCACCAGAAAAGTGACTAACAGCATCGTATAACAGCGTTATATCATCATGTTCAGATTTCTTTCATTTTATATCTTCTAAGTTCGAAATCTGTTCTGGTTGCAGCTTATATTTGTAATCGCAATGACAATCTCCAGAGTACTTCAGCACCCACAGAACCTATAAATATGAATGTATAGGCTATGCCAGCTAAACCATACAGACGGAGAAGTTAAAATGAAGAGAAATATAAGCCACTAAATAGGCCTAATACTTTCAACTCTTTCGGTTTGGCAAGAGAACCTCTATAGTGACTGGTCGTGTTGTTCCATGTAGTTCGAACATATTTTAGGCCATGTGCAGTAGGCTTAGGCCTATATAGTGCGAGGTTAGAACCAACAATTTTTAACACTAACTTTAGGTGTGGGTTTTTTTAGGGGGTAGACCTATAGGCTTACTATATATGCACACAATCCAGAAGAGAAATTTTCCCTCCCCACATTTAGTAACAGATTTACGGCCCTGAATAATACATTTCAATAAGTACCGTAGGGAGAGGGCGCCACCTTCATATTTTGTCTAGGGGCATGACTTAAGTCTATCCTGAAAATCATGCTTCAAATTTGTTTTTCCGTTACCTTGTTATCTCTAACTTAAAGTTTAGATTAAAAAACCAATGGTTTTTTAAAGTCTTCTATGCCAAACGCCTGTGTGGAAAGTAGGCTATTGTTGCAGAACATCCATGCAATGTCCTCTAAAACTTCCTTTTATCGGAGTTCATGTTATCGCAACATGTGCGGTTTAACCTTTGCCTCCAATGCACGTCAGTCTTGACGGGCGGAAGATTTCGCGTGACACCGTAGCTTAAGTAGTCATGGCAACCGTTAGATCTTTTCCGTGTTCTTGTCATCGATCATAAACGTGCAGAGCGTTTTCTGAAACTCCATGAAATATAGTATGACGTTTCTCATCTCAAGATCACCGATCACAAGAACCGCCGACGCCACCGCCGCATCCGCCATCGCCGCATCCGCCACCGCCGCTGCCGCCACCACTACCGCCGCCACCACCGCCGCCGTCACCGCCGCCGCCATCGCCGACGCCGCCATCATTTGCGCCAAAGAGGCGAGAAAACGTCATCAGCGTTGCCACTCTGAAAAATCAAAAAAACCCAAGTTGGTCGGTCGAAAAAACCCAAGAAAACCCAAGTTGCCCAAATCTTCCGAAATTAAAAAAAAAAATTCGTCCGAAAAATTTCTGACGACCTTTTTTTTTTTTTAGTCATCCGCCAAAATCTGACGACTTTTTTTTTTTTTTAGTCATTTCGCTCAAATTTTTAGGAACTGTCGAAAAAATTTCGGTTCACAAGCAAAAAACCCAAGATTTGCCCGAAAAACCCAAGTTTTTCACGGAAAAAACCCCATTTCCCAAGTTCGGAAAAAAACCCAGAATTTTTTGCGCCGAAAAAAAAACCAAGAAAAAACCCCAAGTTCCTCGCAAAAAAACCCCATTTCCCAAGTTCGGATCAAAAAACCCAAGATCTTGTGAAAAAACCCAAGGAGTGGCAACGCTGATGTTACGTCATCGATGTCATAGACTGTCATATATAGAGACATAGAGACGCGACGATTGGTCTCTTCCAATGAGATATAATTTATAATATAGCGCTATAATAATTAATTATAGGCCTATACCTCAATGGTCTCTTAATCCGACAGCCACACACAGCATGCACGGCGCTGGATAGGATACAGCAGTTAGGCCTAAATGAAATTGATTAACTTGCGTTGATCGGATGGTAGGCGTACAGCGCACACGCAGGCTGTCGTCAGACGGGAGAAAGTCTCAGAGGAGAAACAAAGAATAAGAGTTTGCATTCGAAAACACATTTTTAAAGACACGATTTAAAGACTTAATTGCTAGCTTGTGTGACTAAGTTCCCATCCCCTTAATTGCAGGAGTTCGTTCATACTTAAACTTGACACGAAATACTTTCTCATTTGTCACCTTCATCATTGTAGGCATTGGTTTGTGGGCTTCAGCTCAAGGCTTTATATCTGCATGTGACAACAACCAGCCAGTCCGTATTTTCAACAATGTGTTGTTGCTGGTCAATTGATGCTATCCGTCTGCGCTCGTGCAGACTGTCTACTAACATAAATATTATGGTCGAAGCAGCTGAAACCTGCAGCATGCGTATCATACATGTACCTCAGGTTAATTATTGGTTGCTCATGCTCGCAACTGCAGAGCGATCGTCAACGACATCCGTATCTCAATCCAACATGATGTGTGTGTGGTCGCACGAACCAACAACAACAACAACAACAACAACAACAACAACAACAAAAGGATTCTTCCTTACTAAGTCATGAGCTCCCTGTATACATCAGTCCATCACGAGACCCACAGTCGCTCGACTCTGTATAATTAGGTTTTTATTCACCAGCAGCTGTTGACTGATAATTGGGCTTATTTGAACTTCAGCTGACCTATTCTCTTCTCAAGGACAAAGTCACGAGTGATGTAGAAATCTATTGATTGACAGTTGCAGCAATCAATCAATCAATCAATCAATCAATCAATCACACGTTTGACAAATTCTGAGTTCTTGTAAGAATTAGTCGGTCTAATTAAGAGCATTAGTAGTCGGCATACATGTATGTTCATTCATTCATTTCGAAAATGTATATAGCGCCTCTTCAAGAAACCTACTCAGAGGCGCTTCCAGTCCAGCCACAGCTAAAATAATAGGTTTTGAGCGACTTATAAAAAGCAGGTGAATTTAGTCTAGGCATAAGTCGGAAGTTTAGTGCACGGGAGGCCATTCCAGATAGCGGGACCCACAGTAGAAAAGGCTCGGCGCTGTCTTGTAGAAGTGCGAGCTCGAGGAACCGTATATAGGCAGAGTGGTGTATGAGAAGTAGATCGAGAGACAGCGTCAGAGTTCACACGGAAAGGCAAAGCGAAAAAAAATCAGAAAGAAATAAATAAATGAAGACAGAGCAGGTGAAGAGTTAAAGACACTGATAAACTGACAGACGACTGCAGACTGCCAAACCCATCGACGCAGACACACACACACATAGGCTACACAAACAAAAACACACACACACACATATGTACACACAGAGGACGACTAAGAGGGGCAAAGAGACGCAGACCGACAATGACAAACATAGTGAGAAGCAACAGTTAGGCACACACATGGCTATTAATATTCGTGCGGTCTCTAGAGATCCAGATGAGGTCATCGTCGTCGTATAGGTTCGTGAAGGATCGTGAAGGAACTGCATAAAGCAATCTGCGATGTTCGGCTGCAGTGCATAGGACATACATGTACAAACATGTAGTCGTCGTCTGGTGGTTGAGCCGCCGATGCTCTTAGCCGGTCTGAAGCAGAGCCGTCGAAAGCGAGTCCCATGAGGCTGCTGGATGTCTCGTCTGCCCCTTCACTTTCCTAGTCACATGGGATAAAGTCTTATTTGTGTCGGAATAGCAGCTATTAGTTGTTGCTGCGAGGAGCAGGGGTGATGGACCGAAGGACCGGTGGCAGTCACCTGCCGACTTAACGAATGAGGAGGGAAACAAAGTGGAAAGAATTACGAGAGAAAGGATGGAGAGTCGGGAAGGAAAAAAGCGCAGAAAAGACGAAAAGAATTGCAGACGGACTGAATGATTGATGAGAATTGGCTGAGAATTGAAGAACAAAAGAGTGAAGGAAGGACGAAATGACGACGAGAGGAAGAAACACAAAGGAAGAAGAAAACAAGGCAGGGAAAAAGAAAGACGTAATGGCTGAAAAAACATATAATATGGGGCGGAAGGATATAGACGGTCAGATACACAGACATACATGTACACTGTCAGTCAGACAGACAGACAGAACGGATTGGTTGATTGGCTGACTATAAATGACTGACTGAATGACTGATTGACTAATTGTCTGGTTGAATGACTGCTTATAATTTATTTATTTCTCAATGGACTAATAGACGGACAAATCGATAAGTGATGGAGGTGTGCATGGCTACTTATGCTCAAACAGACCAAGGCTATTATAACTGCCATGGCTCTTTCCATTGAAACAGTTTTTAAGGATAGATGAGAAATTAACTTATGAAAATGACACGAAATGTCGGCGTCATAGTTTAACATCGTGACATGATTTATTTGACAAAGTTTAATGCCGTATCATGATATATTTTCATTTGGCAAAGTTTAATGCCGCATCATGATATATTTTCATTTGGCAAAGTTTAATGCCGTATCATGATATATTTTCATTTGGCATAGTTTCAAATTATGAATATCCGTTTTCTTTCTCTATTCCTTCTTTCCTTTCTTGTCTCCTTACTGCTCTCCGTCATTCATCCCTTCCTTCCTTCCTCATTTATTCCTGCCATTATATATTCATTCATTCATTCATTCATTCATTCATTCATTCATTCATTCATTCATTCATGTGCATGATCCTCTGTCTTTCATCGTGGCATCGGAGAAGATGTGCAAAGAACAAAATGCTTTTCTCAATTTATATAGCACACTTAACTAACGTGCGACAGATTGCATCCATCAAATGGAATCTCTCTCTCTCTCTCTCTCTCTCTCTCTCTCTCTCTCTCTCTCTCTCTCTCTCTCTCTCTTCTTCTCTCTGTCTACCTTCAGCAGTAGCAGCAGAGCAGCAGCAGCAACAACAACAACACTCCCCTTAGCTTTTCCTTCGACCGTCCATTCCTTTGTTCATCAACTCGCCTATTTATATGGCGCCATGGCGACACGTGACATATGGCGGCGTCGATGCAACGTCTCCTTATAACGGTGCAGCGCAACAAAAAGCAAAGAGCACCTTACATAGATTTCAGCTGCAGGAGCAAGAAGAAATAGCTAACAAAGAAAGACATAAAACTCTGTGGTTAGAAAAAGAAGAAAGCGAAAGAGTCAATTAAAAATGAATGAGACGAGGACATGAAGGATGGAAGAAAGGAAGGAAGGAAGGAAGGAAGGAAGGAAGGAAGAAAGAAAGAAAGAAAGAAAGAAAGAAAGGAAGGTAGGTAGGAAGGAAGGCTGGAAAAAAAGAAGGAAGGAAGGAAGGAAGAATGGAAGGAAGGAAGGAAGAAAGGAAGGAAGGAAGGTAGGAAGGTAGGAAGGAAGGAAGGAATGTAGGAAGGTAGGAAGGAAGGAAGGATGAAAGGATAGATGTAAGGAAGGAAGGAAGAAAGAAAGGAAGAAGGGAAGGAAGAAAGGAAGAAAGGAAGGAAGATAAGAACGAAGAAAGATAGGAAGGAAGGAAGGAAGGAAGGAAGGAAAAGAGGAAGGAGGGATGGAGGGAAGAAATGAAGGATGTAAGCAAGGAAGGCAGTCGATTTCCACAATATGGGCATATTACATGTGTATATACATTCATGAATGTATGAATGCATGTAAAAAACCTATGTATGCATAATTCTGTGTGTGCCTGTATGTATTTAAATATGTTTGTATCTGTGTATTTAAATATGTATGTATGCATGCATGGTTTATGTATGCATTGATCATGCATAGTCTATAGGCATATAATGCACTATGCGTGGGTTGGTGTCATACTGGATAGTTTCTATCGAGTTTTTAAGACGTTTTTATCGTCTCACCTTTGCACACATGACTCGATGTTGACCTCCGACATATTTTGTCTGTTTGCACGCACGACAGAGTGAGTGATCTAAGTATCTCTCTCGTGCGTCGTTCATATCGACTCGTCGTCTGATTCAGTTAATTTCGAGGAGATGTCTTCTTCCTAGACACAGCTTCGTCTACATTTTGCTGGAGGCAAGCAAAGAACGCAGGCACGAACAGCAAACGAATCGACCGAGGATGATGGCAGATATGACTCCTCGGCCAACACCCCCTCCCCCAACCACCCCCCCTCCTTCTTCGCAAATTCGCCCCCCCGTTGAGTTCCGTCGTCAACAGGCGTCAGTCTTCACACATTGGCAGCGTTGGTTGAATCGACGTTCATAATGCCGAGGGCATCATCGTCATCATCATCGGTCTTCGATATCAATCAGTTGCCAATCCCCTCCCCATCGCCCCATCCACTCCCCATCGCCCCTCCCCATCGCTCCTCCTCAGTACCTCAGCCCCACAAGCGGAAAATACAGACCGAAGGGTCAAACGGTCAGTGTTCGAAATCAGACAGACATAACTCGTGACAGAGACGAAACATGCATAGAGAGACAGACAGACAGGCACACAGACAGGCAGACAAACAGACAAACAGACTGAGAAAGAATAAAGGAATAAAGAGAAAAGCAGAAAAGACAGAAAGAAATAGGTGGCTTGCAGAAGTAAAAACGCAAACTGGAGGAGATAATAATAATATATGGATCTTAATCACAGATTCACAGTGTCATAAAAAATTCACTACTCTGCAGAATGAGACAGAACAAGAAACAAAAACACAGAGACAGATGGAGGGATGATTTGAGGGAGGAAGGCAGGGATTTAGCGGAGTAGACGACTATAAAGATGTGCGTGCATGTGTTGTATGCACGAGAACATAAGATAAAATCAGACAGAAGTAAGGCAGAATGAAGGAAAGACTGTCAAGAGGAGACACGGAGAAAGGTCTTGCATGAAAATGAATGTATAGAAAGGGGGAATTGGGGTCAGAGGTCGATGAAAAGACTGGAATTATAATGATGGAAGGAAACAGAAAATGTTGAGCAAAAGTGGTAGGAACGCTGTTTTGTAATTATTTGTGTGTACAATTAATTTAATTAATGAGGATAGCACATGATGGTAGAATGGATGGAAAGAAACCATCAGGAAGACCAAGAAAAATGATGATTAACTAGTTGATGGACAGAGGAAAGGGACGAGGATATAACGAAATCAAGGAAAAGCACAGAATAGACAAGAATGGTGTCGCACGAATCTTGGACCTGCTTAATAGCAGAACACTAAAGAAGAAGAAGAAGAAGAAGAAGAAGAAGAAGAAGAAGAAGAGGAAGAAGAAGAAGAATTAATGTAATCATGGTAAGACCAATGTAGTGGCAATTAGATATACAAGCTGTGGTAAAGTGCACAGAATTCATCTATGATCACTCGATTATCATAATTACTATTCAGAATGTTTAAATCAAAACGATTAATTATCATGGGGAAGTGCACACATCCGCGTTCCCAAACCTCTTCCGTGGTCGGCTCTCCGTGCCTCGACGATCGTCCTTCGACCTCTCGTCCACTCCCCCCTCCCCAAGTCTGGACCAAGTCTCCGCCTATTTATCGGAACACGTATAATATCGCCTGTCATGAACAAACAATAGCTGCAAAACATGGTGAAATGCCGAAGTGTTTTGCACCTTATATCCGAGGTTTACCTTTCGAACATTAAATTTTTAGTTAATAAGGAAAGAATGTAACGAACACATTCGTCACATGAATGAATCGAGAATGTCAAGAATAATCGCGTATGAAATTATACGAATGCAGCGACAGATTCCATGGATATCTTTGAATGGAATGCAAGTGAATGGTCAGAATGGAGGGAGGGCTGAGGGGGTTGGAGTTTGGTTTGAGATCTGTTGCAGAGTGGAAAGGAGCATACATAATGTGGAGCAATAATCAGAGGAATTAAGGGCACCGCAAACGAGAGGAGACTGACTGGATTAGGAGATTATCGAAGACATAGTTCCAGGATCAAAAGCTCAAGGAAGACCAATTATAGTGGCATGGACTGGAGACATAAAGCTGTGGATTGACTTACCCTTCGACTTGGGAGACGAGTGAACGAAGCAGATGAAATGTATACCATTCATTACTTCATGAAGCGGACAGATAATTATCAAACTTAGAGTTGCATTTTGCTGTAAAATCGTTTATGGTCCAACTGAAGAAAACAGAACACTGCTGTATACTTTTAATAGTGTACACCTCTACTTTTACTTTTACACTTTTACTTTTAATAGTTTACACTGTATAGCTCTTCAGAAATGTAAAAGGTAAGCAACGATGAACAGAAGTAAAACGTTTTAGACGAGATCACTCAAATAATATTAAACCTTATCGTATAATCATCATCATAATTATAATCATAAAAAACATCGTCATATAATCATAATCATCATCGCATAATCATAATCATCATAATTATAATTATAATCATAATCATCATATAATCATGTATCATCATATAATCATCATCATCATCATATAATCATAATCATCATTATAGACAACCAAGCATAAATATATTGAATGACCGTCAATCTGACTGGAAGCAACTGCAGTTAGCATTCAACAAGAAATTCATTCGATGATGATGACAGCAGGAGTCCTACCTCCCTCTTCCCTCCAAGTCCTTCACAGCAACTGCATCGTTGTCTGGGTAAAGACGTCTCACCATCAACACCATCACCACCTACAGCATCACATTCAGTTGCAGCAACAGCAGCATCAACAGCATCAACAGCAGGACAGCATATTCTGACTGCCTGCAGCAGTCTGCAGACTGAGACTTCAACTGACCACAGTGCATCAGCAAACAGTGATTGTGTTTGTCATCTACAGCAGCAACAGCAATGTCCTTCTAAGTCTTCTCTCTCCGTCTGTTCCTCCTCCTCCTCCTCTCTCTTCTCTTCTCTTTTCTCTTTTGTTCATATCCTTCGCATCCTTCTCCACCTCTGCTCCTCCTCCTCCTCCTGCTCCTCCTGCTCCTGCTCCTCCTCCTCCATCTCCTCCTCCTGCTCCTCCTCCTGCTCCTCCTGCTCCTCCTCCTTCTCCTCCTCCTCCTCGTCCACCTCCTCCTCCTCCTCTTCCTCCTCCTCGTCCTTCTCCTCCTCCTCCTTCTTCTCCTCGTCCTTCTCTTCCTCCTCTTCCTCGTCCTTCTCCTCCTCGTCTTTCTCCTCCTCCACCTGCTCCTCCTCGTCCTCCTCGTCCTCCTCCTCCTCTCAGACTCCTATGGCAACCTGCTGCTGCTGCTGCAGACAACACAACTGCAGTGGGTCTTATTCACGACCAATCAACGCATACAGTCTCCTTCTTCTCTTTAGCAGAAACACACGACCAGCGATAATATAACCTCCAGCATCAAAATTAATATACATATAAATGTTGTATATACATATACATATACATATACATACATACATACATACATACATACATACATAGGTCTACATACATACATACATACATACATACATACATACATACATACATACATGCATACATGCATACATACATACATACATACATGTACATAGTTACATACATGCATACATACATACATACATACATACATGCATACATGCATACATACATACATACATACATGTACATAGTTACATACATGCATACATACATAGGCTACATACATACATACATACATACAATGTCATACATACATATATACATACATACATACTTGCATACATGCATACATGCATACATACATACATACTTACATACATACATGCATACACACATACATTGATACACATGAAATTATGCATGCATATTATATGTTACGTGTACGCACAAACGTACATACAATCACACATGCATTCATTGATTTGTATGCACGAATGTACAGTTGTACAGTATAGCGTGATCATGCTGCATGAAATAAATATACATGTATGAACACATTTAACTTTTTATAATATCGATTAATATGGAATATTCATTTGTCGTCTTGAGGCAATCAGCCGACAGAGACAGACAGACAGACAGGTACACAGACAGACAGGTACACAGACCGACAGACAGACAGGCAGACACACAGGAAGACACAGATAGACACAGGCAGACACACAGACAGACACAAACAGACAGACACAGACAGACTCAGGCCCTGCAGCCATTGGCCGCAATCACTATAGCTGTTATACCTGCCATGGGTATACATGACATTTTTGCATGAGCAACCTGTAAACTGGAATCCATGTTGCATAAACATTGTATATAATATGAACACATAATCATTACATTAGACAGACTGCAGCCGTCGTCGTATACGTTCGTCCATAATATTATCCGCGTTATATCGTTAACATCTCCAGTGGAAATGTTTTCTTAGTCGCTGGAACCCGTCATCGTCATCGTCATCGTCATCGTCATGATATCCACAGCGAATAAAACGAAGTCTCATCATTCAACACTCGTCTCTATATCTTGCATGGAAGTCTGAAAGTGGTTTGATAAAGAAGTCGGGTCTGAGTCTGCAGGGCCAACGGTAGCAACCGCGTGGCCGCCGCCACCCCTGCCACACAATTTTTTTGCGACATTTCATGTTTTCTGATGACCTTTTCTAAAGTTTATGTTCTTTGAAAACTGATGAATTTTTCGTTGTATTCGTTTATTTTCCACACTGTAATTGTACTATTTTAAGCGGTCGTGTGACAAAATTGCTGTATTTGCGAAATGTTGATTGTTATCGGGTTTATCAAATAACACACGTAAATGTGATGAATGCATATAGGCCTAAATCTTAAACACGCGACACAGCTATAAACCCGGCAAATGCATGGTTGCGATAATCAATGCTGAGTAGCAGATCCGGACGCGAGTTTCCAAAGGCCTGTGTGGCCCAGCGCCTGCGATTTCCTATTGGGCAGTAATACTGGAAGAGGCGATTTCCGTAGGGGAGGAGGTTGTCGAGTACAATGTCTGGCTCAATGTCTGGCCCATCCCTTCGTAGACTATCAACAACACGTGCGTGATCGGCAGGCTCTGACGATTTTTGACGAATTGCAATGTAAAACGTTTAAAATTTCTTACAAATGACCCTACGTATGGAGGAACATTTTGCACAGGTAATCTTTAGCGCTCTTTGTCGTTAAATTTAAGCATGGTTATAACATAGAAGACCTATAGTGTTTTTCGCGTATAGGGTAAGGTTTCGCGTCGTGACGTTCGGTTAGGGTTAGTGTTAGGGTTAGTGTCGTCATTAGATTCTTATGATTTTTGCGTCGTGAGGGTCGGTTAGGGTTAGTGTTAGGGTTAGTGTCGTCATTAGATTCTTATGATTTTTGCGTCGTGAGGGTCGGTTAGGGTTAGTGTTAGGGTTAGTGTCGTCATTAGATTCTTGATTTTTGCGTTGGTTGTTTAGCAGTTGTTGGTCAAGCTAATAGCCAACACTACAGCTTCACCAACAACTGCTAACATCAACTACCTTCTCCCCCTACGGTCTTCGCCTCTTCCAGTGTTGCTGCCCAATGGGAGGTCGTGGGCGTTGGGCCGTGCAGGCTTTTGGAAACACGCGATCCGGACAGACCCAACTCACATTCTGCCCTGTCTATATCTCCCATCTGTATTCGGAATTTACTAAACGCGCTATAAGCTTATACAGTGTTGTGATACAAACATGCAGCGGTATGTAAGTTTGCTCATTTTCCGCTATTAATTTCTAATTGTACTTGCGATACACATCAGGGGAGATAAATTCCTTTTTACTTCTGGTTGCGTGCTTATTATAATCGGTGTTATAAAACTCGAGATGTGATTATAGAATGGGTTGTATAACTAGGCCTAGCTATCGATGCGCGATAACATTAATTATACACAGTAAAGACATTTACAGAGCATTTTAGTGTATACATTGCTCTCTACAAATCGACTTATAAGAATATTTCACGGTGTTTGTTAGATGTGATAAACGTCTCTGGAGTCCGGTTTAAAAAGTCTTTTTGGATACTTTTCGATTGAGAAGGAGAGTAAGCTTAATCTACACATTAATCGTCAATTATTGTCGGGGCCATTTTTTGCAGATACTCAGAGTGACTAGTTAGCTACGCATGCGAGTGTGTTAACCATGTATCTCATTTATAAATAACAACAACAAGCTTATGTAAGCTTATGTTATCGTCAGTTTAAACCATGTGTTTTGTTTCCTGCACAATAATAAAAAGATTGTGATGTTATCTGTGAGTTGATGTAGTCTATATTCACTGCAATGCGATGGTGTCCTGTGCATGGGCTCGTAATACATCTCACGAGATGGAAAGATACGATGTATGTGTAATTGTGTAATTGTGTATCATGCATATACAGTTTTATACACTGTATAAAATATATTAATATGCAGTAATGATGATGCAATCTAGGACATAAGAAGAAGAAGAGAAAAGACAGCCTGAGACAAAAAGAAAAGAATAGAAAGAGAAAAAACAGTGACAGAGGGATACAGAGCAACTGTGAAAAATGGCAATTGCGACAAAAAGCTGAACATGCATGGACAGCTGCAGCAAGATAGATGGAGTTGATAGAAAAGGGAGATTAAAAAATATAGACAATATTGCAAGCTGCAGACAAAGAGAAGAGCATATTTAGAAAGATTTCGGATGAAAGTCAGGGAAATGACAGACTGCGGATCAAGTTCATAATATGCAAATTCATAATAATAATTTTTTATTATATTTTCTGCAAATATATAATTATAGTTGATGTATTGAAATCACCTGGGAACAAAGAAGGCGCTTTGGGCATTTATCAACAGTTCAACAAAGGCAACATGCATAATGAAGCGCTGGGATCATGCATTACACCCGTATACAGTGTATTGTTTCTGTTGACTGTTTGCCAGCCTCTCAGTAGTGTAGTCCTAAAAAATTAAGTGGGGGATTATTAGTATTATTATTATTAATATTCCATTATTTCTGGAAAAAGTGGGGGGAACGGCGTTCCCCCGCGTTCCCGCCCCACTACACCGAACGCCAGACATTTAAACACACGACACATAAACACGCGACACTTAAACACAGACACTTAAACACAAGACAGATAAACACACGGACAAATAAACACACGACAGATAAACACACGGACAGTTAATCACGCGACATTCAAACACACAAGACATAGACACAACGACAGACACTATATCATTCACATAATGGAACAACTGAAAGTAAGCTTACTCCTTTCCGCCGCAAACCCTCAACGAATTTTAGTCGACTTTGAGTCTGCTGCGATGTCAGCGTTCAAGGAAGCATTTCCTAATGCAGCCATCTCTTGGCTGCTATTTTCACCTATGCCAAAGCGTCTTGAGAAAACTGACTGAAGTTGGGATGAAACAGGCCTATGAAACTGACAATGTTGTTCGCGGAGCAGTACGATGTTTAGCTGCATTGGCACTTGTACCTGAAGAGGACGTCATTGAAGCTTTTGAGCTACTTGCAGATGAAATTGGTGAAGTACACGAGCGAATGCCGGAGCTTCTTTCATATTTCGAGCATACTTACATCCGTGGACAAAGGCGGGCTGGACGAAACGCTACATATGGGCCAAGTTTATTCTCAATAAAACTTTGGAATCAACATCAGGCAGCAGCCGAAGGAATTGCCCGAACAACTAATTCAGTTGAGGGTTGGCACTTCGCTCTCCAGTCCTTGTTCCAGTGTCACCATCCTACTCTCTGGACCTTCTTGGAAGGAATCTTGAAGGATATTCAGAAACGGAAGGCCTGTTTTTTACAGGGAATATCCGGAGTCGAGCAACCGCAAAGGAAGATGTATCGCGATTTGAAGGAGCGTGTAGGACGTGCCGTTAGCCTCTATTAATTTTTGTCCGCAAACGTTCTGCAGTATTTGCAAGCAATCGCTCATCTGTCTCACCAGTAGTTGAACAGTATGGCAGAACATCAACATTGCCTATTTGGTTTTAAAACATTCACTACAGTAGGCCTATTGATGCTATCTCATTTAGGCCTATCATATAACTGTTATCACTTTTTAATAATTATGTCACTGTCTTCATCTATCGTGCTTATGTTTGAGTGCGGCGTGTTTAAATGTCGCGTGATTAACTGTCCGTGTGTTTATCTGTCGTGTGTTTATTTGTCCGTGTGTTTATCTGTCTTGTGTTTAAGTGTCTGTGTTTAAGTGTCGCGTGTTTATTTGTCGTGTGTTTAAATGTCGGCACACCCACTACACCACTGCAGCCTCTACATGTATAATAGGCCTATTAAACGACAGCAGAATACCAACCATAATAATTAATTATTATGATGATGCCAATGCACTCGTTTGAACGTGAATAATATTTTATTCAGACGTAACCACGTCAGAGGAAATGTCCGGACATGACAGAAAAAGCAGCAGGTAATGCTCTAACATGTCACAGTTGTCATACCGTATAGCCTACATATAATTATAGATATGTATGCATATATATTTATACTATACATAGATATGTATACATAGATATGTATACATAGATATGTATACTATACAATACATAGGCCTACATCTATCTCATCATCATTATCATGTTGTGCTCTATCAATTGGCAGGTTAGTACATATATGTACGTCCGATGGCGCCACTCCTCTCGTTGTTGAACCTCCTCTTTTAGCTGTTTATATATCCTTCCCACATCATCCAGTCCAGAAGCTTCTGTCTAGGTCTTCCTCTTCCTGTCCGTCCCTCCATTCTTCCCTCTATTATTTCCCTCATAAGGGTGTCTCCTCTCAGTATGTGGCCAATTCAGTTTCTTTGTCTTTCCTTATTGTGGTGATTATCGCTCATGAAGGGAAAGCTTATTGTTCGCAAATGTTTGGGATCACCAACATAGTTAACATTTTCTTTCAAAATCCAAAAATGATTCCAAACTTTGCGAACTACTTAAATGATATATGAAAGTATCTTATGTAACGCAATATTCACGACGCTTTTGTGGAATTCATCAAAGAAATCATTTTGAAAATGTTGACATTACATGACTTGGTAATTTGTACAGAGGTGTTGGCTATCAATCGAAGATAATTCGGCTTAAAATTAATGTATCGAGGGACAGAGAGGTAGCCTATCGAGTGTCTGTTACACTGTTACATAGACAAACTTTGCAAAACTCCACATGGGTCTAACAATTTTGGCGAACACAAAAAAATTCCAAGCACTTATCTACACCATTTGATGTCTATATTTACATTCGACGAGTCTTGTTTTTCCAAGTAAACTTTTTTTATTTTGAGAAGTTTTTCGCAGAAGCGTTCACATCTATTTATACACTGCACGCGTCGACGATAAAACATTGCGCTCATTTAAATTGCCTAAAAATAATAATAGCCCAAATATGGCATATAATATAATTTATATATACCCATAATTATAAGTGAAGCATCACGGTTTATTGGTGGTTGAGTGGATGCTTTTGTGCGACTGAGAAAATAATGCCTTCTCTGTATAATAATAATAATAATACGACGTCGACCGACTGCACAGTGTTGTTGTTGATTTGTGTGCCATGCCATGGCTGATGCTATTCCACCGACGACGACGTTTCACCGTCTCTGCCATTGCAGCCGCAGCCGCAGAGTCTATTCTTTGCACGAAGCGACCAACGCCACCGGCCGAGGAGGAGACGGTGGTGGCCGAGGAGGAGACGGTGGTGGCCGAGGAGGAGACGGTGGTGGCCGAGGAGGAGACGGTGGCGGTGGCGATGAATTACGACGCAATATGGAGCCTGGAGACGTAGCGAATAATTGGGTCTTAGAAGGACCGAACCATTAAGGTGCGACGTACATTCCACGCGAATTATTAGGCGCCTTTATTTGGCCGACGACGACGACGACCATTGAAAGAACGACCGAATATACGTCGTCGGCCGTGCAGCTTTCGGTCTTTCGACTGCGCTGCTGCTCAAGTTATAAGTGCTCAGCGCTTAGCGGTCGAGAGAGCGTGGAACAATGCGACCCGAAGACTTGCTTATACTTAATTGGGGTCTAAGGGGAGTTTTTGTGCACGACCAAACAACAGCCGGAATCCGCGCGAAGAGACAAATGCGTTCATACAGGATTAATGTTAATTTTAATGTGTTGCTATTAGTGTCTAATAACATGTGAAAACGATTATCTTCTTTCGATTTAGATCTGTCGTTTATTACCGATTAGGAAAAACGTTTATTGGTCCAATAATAATAAAAGTAATATCGATGTTTTCCACCTGACAATTACCGTTCACTTGTTCCGCCTCTTTCATCTAAACCACGTTCTTTCTCCTTCCATTCTTTTATCAATGGCTAAATGATGTTGGTCATTTGCTCGTTCTTTTCCATTGCTAATTTGATCATTCCTTTTGATCATAGAGAGACTGATGGATCGATTGATCAATCGGTCGGTCGATTTTGATAGTTTTAAATCGGTTGGTTCTTTTATCCGTTCAATCATTCATTAATTTTCTATTGTTTTAAATGCGTTGTTTTCAGGAAATAGACGATCTGCAGGCTATTATAGGTCTATTCGCAAACTGATTCCTGGAAAATTCAAGTCAAACAAATATTGGACTGACGGGAAAACGAGAACTCTAAAGATTGCCTACAATCTGAAATTATAAAATTATAAAATAGAAAACAATAGGCCTATGAAATGTTGTTGTAATCTGTTCTTATAATGTGCTATAATTATTTCGCTTACAAATTTGATAATATATGCGAATGAACCACCGTGACTATGATCATTCGTTCGTTTGGAAATTCATATAGCACCTCTTAAAAACTGCTCACAGGCGCTCCCGACTCCAGTGCGCCCAAAAAGAACAGTTTTGAGTTTGGTAAGGAAGTATCCTATAGTAGAGTCCCAGGGTGTAGGCGTAGCTCAAAATGAAGGCCATTCCAGGCCACTGGTCCAATGGCATTGGACCAACCACAGAGAAAGCTAGATTCTTGATGGTAGTAGCACAAGCAAAATGAACTAAGAGTACTCGCTTTTCAGCAGAGCGTAGCTGACGACATCCTTGGATACTCAACTTAGAGCAACATAACTCTTGGAGGTAAATTTGGGCGAGGCCCTGATAACATCGCCATACCAGAGCAGTAGGGTTGTCCAGAATAACAAAAAGTTTCAGAAAACACCCATACTGAAGTTTTTCCCATGATTTTGTTCATGTGTGGCCTACAGATATTTTTTACAGATTTTTAAAATGTCATCCTAGGGTCCCTCATGGCCCCTGAACTTAGGGACCGATTTTGGTCAAAATCGCACTGTATTTTCAATACGAGCAGCTTATAACTAAGCAGATAGGACTTACAGTTGCACTATTAGACACCAAATTGATATAATTTTCATTACTCTTGACTAATCAGCAATAAAACAAGTTGAAATGTACTTTATGAGAAATATAAGGGGCCGTCCATAAATGACGTCACGTAATTTAGGACGATTTTTTTACCCCGAACCCCTCGAGTTACATGCTGTCACAAAATTCATACGATATCTAGTCAGAAACTGTCACAAATAGTCACAGATGTGTGACTCGGCCTCTCCCCTAGGTGTGTGACGTCATTTATGGACGGTCCCCAATGAAGTACCAATACGCACCGGCAGCAGGTGGGATGGGTGGGTGGATTGATGATGGGTGGGTGTTTGGATGGATGGATGGATGGACGGATAGATGGGTGGATGGATGGATGGATTGATGGGTGGGTGGAGGATGGGTGGGTGGGATGGTGGGTGGGTGGATGGATGGATAGTTGGGTGGATGGGTGGACGGATAGATGGGTGGATGGATGGATAGATGGGTGGATGGATGGATTGATAGATGGGTGGGTTGGTGGGTGGATGGATGGATGGGTGGATGGACGGATAGATGGGTGGATGGATGGATGGATTGATGGGTGGGTGGGTGGAGGATGGGTGGGTGGGATGGTGGGTGGATGGATAGTTGATTGGATGAATGGATAGATGGGTGGGTGGATGGATGGATAGATGGGTGGGTTGGTGGGTGGGTGGATGGATGAAGGGATTGGTTGGTGGACGGAGGATGGGTGGATGGATGGGTCAATAAATGGATGGATGGGTCAATAAATGGATGGATGGGTTGGTGAGTGGATGGATGGATGGGTGGGTGGGTGGATGGATGGGTGGGTGGATGAATGGATGGAGGGATGAATGGATGGGTGGGTGGAGGGATGGATGGATGTAGGATGGGTGGATGGAGGGATGGGTGAATGGATGGAGGATGGGTGGGTGTTTGAATGAATGGATGGAGGGATGAATGGATGGGTGGATAAATGGGTGGATGGGTGGGTGGGTGGAGGCATGGATGTAGGATGGGTGGGTGGATGGAGGGATGGGTGGATGGATGGGTGAATGGATGGAGGAATGAATGGGTGGATGGATGAGTGGATGAATAGATGGAGGGATGGGTGGGGAGGAGGGTGAATGGATGGGCGTTTGGATGGGAAGAAAGAAGATGAAGAAGGGTAAGATTATGGAATGAGCGCATGCAAGTAGAAGAGGAAGAATCGGAAGAAGGAGAAAAGATGGAAATCATTTGGGAGATGAAGAATGAGAAGCAGAGACTGCCAGAGAGGAAGAGAAGAAGGAATGGGAAAGAAGTTGGAGAAGACAAATATGAAGGTGGAAAAGGAAGAGGAGGAGGTATACAGAAGACAATGGAGGATTAAGAAAAGAAGGAGAAGATAATGAGGACAGGGGAACAATTTAGGAATGATATTAAGAAGAATCAGAGTTGAGGAGGAGGGTGAAGAGGTAGATGAGAAGGATGACTATGAATAGGCCTATAGTGTCCCGTAATCATAGTCTGGGTGCTGTTGGAGAGTCGACATCTTTAAGCATATTATAGTCTTTGTGTCAAGGAATTCGCAACAGTTGCATTACTAAAATTAGGTGAAAAATAGGATGTGAACCACATGATGCGACGCCTGCTGCCGGTGCGTATTGGTACTTCATTGGGGACCGTCCATAAATGACGTCACACACCTAGGGGAGAGGCCGAGTCACACATCTGTGACTATTTGTGACAGTTTCTGACTAGATATCGTATGAATTTTGTGACAGCATGTAACTCGAGGGGTTCGGGGTAAAAAAATCGTCCTAAATTACGTGACGTCATTTATGGACGGCCCCTTATATTTCTCATAAAGTACATTTCAACTTGTTTTATTGCTGATTAGTCAAGAGTAATGAAAATTATATCAATTTGGTGTCTATTAGTGCAACTGTAAGTCCTATCTGCTTAGTTATAAGCTGCTCGTATTGAAAATACAGTGCGATTTTGACCAAAATCGGTCCCTAAGTTCAGGGGCCATGAGGGACCCTAGGATGACATTTTAAAAATCTGTAAAAAATATCTGTAGGCCACACATGAACAAAATCATGGGAAAAACTTCAGTATGGGTGTTTTCTGAAACTTTTTGTTATTCTGGACAACCCTACAGAGCAGCTATCCTGAGCTCAATACGTTGGCAAAATACAGAGTCGGTGGTACATAGTATAGCGGTTTATGTTCGCAATCCACTAGATTCGCTAGAGCTGCAGAATGATTCTATCGAAATACATTCGCCAGATGACGATAGCAGCCTTCTCCAAGAAACTCTGGCGACTTCAACGAATCAGAATTATTCCGTCCATAATAATGTTATGGCTAATAGCGTATACGCAATGGCTTTGAATGCTAAGAACTAAACCTAGTTGGTGCTTCACTTCGTTTAGCACTTCACTCCGTAAATTATTTATCAATTACACATGTCTCCTCCGTCATTGTCACGGCTTGTAACCTCAGAGCCAGCCGTCTATCTCAATCGACGAGATCGAGAAATATGAGGCGGTCTCCATCTGCATTGCTTAGCTTTGATCCTTCACATTGAAGCTGTTGGTTAAGTGGAATTGCTCAATTATTATTTAATAACTTTTTGGGGCAAAGTGACAATCGTTATGTGGCCATTAAAAAATATTTCTTTTGGTAATTGTTGCAAAGTCTATCTTTTCACTGTTATACAACAGCACAGCGAAAAAGTAGACAAGTCAGTAAAATAACGGTGGAAATAGCACAGGCTATAGGCCTAAACTATTTTGAAAAGAAAACTCAAGCTACATTATTATAATTATCTCTGTTCTGAACTATCAGCATACAAATTTAATAAAGACTGCGATTAAAACTAATGCTCACACGTTATCTGAACAATAATTAACTATTTTCCGTGTATATTGTATACTAAGCTTATAGTCATTATTCAATTATAGTCTAGACTACACTGCGCGAATGATGAAGTGAATGAAAGTTTGATAATTCCGTTGTCAGTTAATTTTCCCTTTCCGTAAATCATTATTAATGGAAGTGCTCATCATTGTCATCAACATCTATTGGTTAAAACAGTGATTGGGTGATGTCGGGATGCTCTCAAAGAATTTCGTTTCAGTTCTCTCCCAAATGTTGCCGACTGTCGCAACCAAAAAAGTCAAAAACCTATAAATTTTTCCAACTAATCTGTTTACAGGAAACGCTGCAGGATGAAAGAGCATCAGTTATCCGGTAGACTATAGCTTGTAAAAACTGTTTTGCCACAACATGCAAAGAAAGCCATTCTTGACATCAGAGGACTTTTTGGTGGTTGTCAAAGCTAGCTGCAGATCTGTGACTGCAGGTGTTAGAACAGTGTTAGAGAATATATGTGAATACATATACACCTAGGGTAGACCAATAAAAGTTGTCTCCTGCGGTTTTTGGCCAATATCTTCACCAAAAATAAGAATTTTTGAATACAATTTCACGGGCTGAAAGGCAATTAATTCATATCTACATGCAATAGCCATATTTTACCAAGACATTACAAGCAGAACATAAGTTATATCACTTTTAGTGAGCCCATGCACCCACTGTTTTTTCGACGATCCAAAAACGTAACGCAACAGAAAGTAACAAAAAACCGATTTTATTAAGCCACATTTCAAATAATTGTTATCCAATGAACCTGATGTTGCTATAGATAATCATTACTTTTACCATTTACAAAATAAACTTTGTACCAGCGTAGCTGGGCGTCACCGTGACATAATTTTCCAAGATGAGTCACTATAAAGTTGCAAATGCAAAAATTTTCAGATTCAAATTTTGCTATTAAATCAGTAAAAGAGAAATTTGTTAGACATTATAATGACCAAGACTTCAGTGACAGACAAAATGTGTATTCAGATATTTTATGAGCAGGGTCTTGGAGCTCAAGCTATAATCATCACTTGCTCTGATAAACAGAGCGGAGAAAATTAAGAGTTATATAGTCACCTTGTGCTGTCAGTTCGTTGAACTCTAGCGATCGACAAGGCCAGCCTTCTCCATTGGTCCTCATCGATTTTCTTGGCATATTGACAGAGGTGGTTTGCCATTGCCTTTCCCTGGTTTTTGCCTGCCGTGCCCGTTCGTTCACTTTCCCATTACAGGAAAGTTACTAACGGTCTGCACCACTTGAAGGTGGGCACGGAGGACTTTGGTTCAACAGCCCAGTTCGGTTCCGAGTCTACGATCAAAAGATGCGTCGGTCAGGTCTCCTCCCCGTTTTACTTTAGCAAGCTAAAGCGGCGGAAGAACCTTAGCAGACCATAGAGAGTTAAGAAATATGCCTCTGATGAAAAGAGATCGACTCAATGTCAACAGTTATTGTTCTGGTTTCATAGAGAAGAACCAATAGCCTCTGATCTCCGGATTTTTACCCGATAGTTTATCAAGTGTGGAAAGCTACGCCAGGGAAATACAATCTCCGACCAAATCCAAGAATGATAAGAGAATTGATGGTCGCCTTGCCATGGAGTCGATAGGGGAAGATTTATCTCTGGAATACATCAACAATCGAAATCGCAATCTCTAAACATCTAAAGCGTTACTCGAAAGCCAAGCGCGGGGCACCAGCTTATTCACGAGCGCTGCGTTGCTTCTAAAGGGTTGCCGTATACGAGAAGTCCAAAGGTGGTCCGAGTCGAATCACCATAGCATAAGAGAAGCCAAAACAGCCACTTAAGCAGGTGTCGTCTGCGTGGGTCGGGAATTGGAAGGCGGAGGATCAGATGAGACATATGAGTTCTTGAAGAGGTGTGACTTCAGTTTCGAATTAAAGGTCCGAGGTGTGATGGACAGAGGAAGGTGATGGCGTGTGATTAGTATTGATAGTGGAGGAACTGAAAAAGTTCGGAATTCAGCAGGCAGGTCATTCCAAAGGCGTGTGCATGTCGATAGGAAGTCTCAACATAGAAGAATATCTTTACGGCGCAACGACCCGATAACTTCACATGAAAATCGGTAATTTAGAGAAGCAATCTACTAAGTGTCTTCCTTCAGAACACGAATAAGCCTATTTTAATTATGTAAGCGTAATTATGACAATATAATTATTATCTTCGTGCTGTCCTATTAAAATGACTTTATCGAACCCACAGATTATGACCGCTATACCTCATTATTACCTCAGTCGTTATAAATTCTTATTCGTGCAGAATGGCAGCAGTGAATGCATCATAGAAAAGGACATGTTAGGCACAAGTATACTGCATAATAATTATATAGGCTAATAAACATGTAGATTGTGATAAATGCCTAATTCTTGTTGCGCATGCGTCTCATAATAATTTATGCATGGGCGATTTTTCTTCTCAGCCTATAAACGGTGCGTTATTCATTCACTTGCATGTACACTTTGTATAGTATATAGGTTATCTGCTTACAACGATGTGAACGGTGAACCGTAGCATACGTGTGCACAACTGTACATGCATACCGTACGTTCTATTATTTTTCCCCGATAAGGTATACTATTTTGCCGTATACGTTGGCATACTAATTAATTGTGTTAGCATTAATTTATTCACTAGTGTACATCTCTCATCTGTATTGGACTCGGTGTCACTGAAATAACTGCAGCTATCAGCGCAAACCACACTCATAATGCTATTCAGCCTCGTGATATTCCACATAATTTATTCTGTCCCCAAAACCATCGTTTGCATGGATATACACCGATTCGTCCATAAATGTATTATTTTGCTCATTCTCTAACAGTGCAACTTCAATTAGATTACGGTACAGTACGTGTAAGACTGTTTATTTTTCGATTGCATGCATAATAGGTCTAGGCCTACGTAGTAGTCTACGTATACGGTGCGCGCATGTTATTTCGGCAGGTAACTTACGGTAGCACTATGGCTTACAATAGATCACAGGTCAGAGTGAGGAAAAGCAGCAGCTGTGTACATTATTCCTACAGCGCTGAATAATTTACTGCTGTGCGCTGCGTCTGTTTCGGCACCGAATTCAATACAGGCCGCGTGGCACTATGAGGACAATACACATATATACAGCACCCCATTATCTAATATACAGAACCGTGCACTGCATCACAGCAGCAGCAGCAACCCGCATGCATCCATCCACTCCCCTACCCCTCCTCCTCTTCCTCCTCCTCCTCCTCCTCCTCTTCCTCCTCCTCCTCCTCGTCGTCGTCCTCGTCCTCCCAATCCATGCATAGTACTCGATGCGTGGCGGCCACCGTTGAAGAGCCACCGCCCGTCCGACCGAACGACGGATGACCGGGCACAGAAGAGGCTGCTGCTGCTGCTGCTGCTGCTGCTGCTGCTGATGCAGGCGACCGCGTCCCTCCCTCTGTCCCTCTAGCGACCGTCGCCAGTCCTCTGCTGACGGATAACCTGGCACGACGGTTCTCGCGTCTTCGGAACTGAAGCAGAAAGGCAGAGAGAAGCATACGTACGCATACGCACATATACACACGTACATACATACAAGCATACGTACGCATACGTACGTACATACACACATACGTACGCATACGTACGTACATACACACATACATAGATACATACACATATACACACACATACATACATACAAGCATACGTACATACATACATACATACATACATACATACATACATACATACATACATACATACATACATACATACATACATACATACATACATACATACATACATACATACATACATACATACATACATACATACATACATACATAAGCACATACATGCGTGCATATATACAGAAAGGCAGAGGACGAGAGCGAGCGAGAGAGGCTACTCGGCGGTGTGTGTATGTATCTGTGTATCTGTATACATATGTATAGGCATACATTTACTTGTAGCATCTGCAAGATGAGGATCCGTCTTATCTGAGTCGATGTTCCGTCACCGGACTATCATCTGATCATCATCATCATCATCATCATCATTCCCAAGTTGGCTGTTCACTAGACTAGGAAGCAGAAGAACGAAGGACGCAGTGGACCCAGTGGACGCAGTGGACGCAGTGGACCCAGTGCTGCCTCTCTTCCTTCTCCCCCACGACACCCCTCCCCTCTCCAACATCTGCGACTGGAGATGATATTATATGGATGAGTCGTCGGAAGACTTCTTACATCACTCCTTCAAAGATTCGCATCGACATCGCACGAGAAGTCTGTTCGTCGTTCGCTGCCAACAGAATAATTGCTTTATTGCATCTAAACAACAACATCAGCAGCAGCTATTGTTCTTCTGCTGCCACATCACCGGACAACAAGTGAATTATCAGAAAATAATCGGCGCGCTTAACTGTAACTGTTTCTAAGTTACAGAAGTCCACGAGGAGTCTTAGATCGCTGCTGCGGACTTCGTTTGAGAAACGTGCGATGCATGATATGCACGAAGGGTTTTTTGCACTTCTGAAGTCGTGACTAAGTCTTACTCTGGACTTGGATGATTCAACCGATGAAAGACCTGCAGTGATCCTCTCGCAACTCAGACGACACGCTTGATCGCTGCTGAAGAGTGGGAGCCAGTGCATAAGATCCACCCTCGTCGTCTCTCACTGAAGCGGAAGCGGCGGATATGGCGCTCGTTCTTCACCTGAGAAGCGTTGACAACATTCGTGGAAGAGGAGACCGCCTGGCTAAGGTCACCTTCAGAGGTCAGCACTTTCATCTTTACTCATCCATCAATATTAGATATAGAAACTGGTCCACAGCTAGTATTATTATACAGTTATTTATTGTAGAGCATCGCGTATTTATTTTAAACTATTGACTAAATTGCTCGATACTGCATGGCTTATGAACTGTAAGGTATTGATTTTATTACTTGTAAAGCCTTTTCTTGTCAAGTTAAGTACTGGCTCATTAACTGTAAAGCAGGCTATATACTGGCTTGTGAAACACGCCTGTTGCAAAGAATGTCGATGCACGAGTGTCAATTAATCAAATTTAGAGAGGTCTCTTTGTTATTCAATGACCTTCCTTTTCAAGCATGCGACGACAAGGCTGTTTTAGAGAAATTTTTATAACTGCCCAACCCTTTATTTCCTTTCCCATCCTCCATGGTAAAATACGTCCAATCGGAGATTAATGACCCTTTTTGCTAGTTTTAACTGTGCAGAAGTGCTTCTATTAGACCTACTGCACAAATCCATTTAGAACTGTACATTTTGTGTACAACTGTACGTTAAAAAAACCTGGCATGCGACACTATAATATCATAATTTACAGTTGAAAGGTGAAAGGGTGGGGATGGCAAATTATTCTCTGAAGATGCAACATGATTGTTGACGACAATATTCACAATAATTATTATTTGTGTAGTCGTCGTAACTCTCGATTGTAAAGATCCAAGGTTTTAAAGCGCCATTTGAAAGCAAAATGCAGGGTATCAGTTTATTCACGAGCGCCATTGAACAAAAGGCATGTAGACTACACAGTTATTTTGTAATTTGTACCACATGGAGGAACACAGCATATATTCTGCTTCATCTCAAATAACATTAAAAACACGACAATGAAAGAAACAACATAAAGATACAAAGAGAAACAGAATAATCCACCAAGGAGAAGCAACTTACCGATACATAAAGAACCAACATAAAGATACAATGAGAAACAGCATGAGCCCCAAAGAGAAACAACATAAAGATACAAAAAGCAAAAGCGAGTAACAGCTTTATTATACATGGACCCACTACAAGGAACAAGAATAAATTTATTCAATTCAGACGCGCATATAATTATAGCATATATCCTTATGAATATTAATAGACCCGAACTATGCTGCATGACCTCATGAGGAATAACAGAGGCCTACTCATGCAAGAGCAATATAACATAACGTGCACGAAGAAAAACAATCCATAGTGCATGAGCACTGAAGCCTGATTGATGAGATCAAACGCTGCTCATACATACCTTCAACTTGTTACTGATTGGGTTAGTCACTTAGTCAGTGCCTTTTGACACTGCATGCAGAGTGAATTGGTGTGGCATCCATTGTCGGTTATACTGACACATCCTTGCATCAATGCATTCATGCATCATTCATCCATTCATCCATTCATCCATTCACCCATCCATCCAATCATCTAACCATCCGTTCATCCATTCATCCATTCACCCATCCATCCAATCATCTAACCATCCGTTCATCCATTCATCCATTCACCCATCCATCCAATCATCTAACCATCCGTTCATCCATTCATCCATTCACCCATCCATCCAATCATCTAACCATCCGTTCATCCATTCTTCCATTCACCCATTCATCCATCCATCCATTCATCCATGTTCTGACGGATGACAACACGCTTAACTGTAAGCTAAAAGACACTCATCAAGTCAATGAGTAAGTGAATGAACACACTGTCTCTAGATGACTACGAGTTGCCACCAGCGAGCAACCGCAGACACGCAGATCATGAAAGCCAATTAATGAAGTTCCATCCTGAGCTGAAAGCAGACATTATGTGCGGAGTTCCTGGATTGGAATTAGATTCATTCAGTGGTGATATAAACGACGGAGTCTCCAGCATAGAAAGACCAACACCAAACCATCCATGATCCATCCATCGCAGCTGCACCGGGTATGACCCCCTTCAGCCAGACACCGGCTCCCCTCTGTCACCACCGATCAACCTCTCAAACCCACCACTTCCTCTTTGCCACCCACCTCAGCCCTCTGCCACTCAAGTACTGAGAATGAGAGAGAGAGAGAGAGAGAGAGAGAGACAGACAGACAGACAGACAGACAGACAGACAGACAGAGAGACAGAGAGACAGAGAGAGACAGAGAGAGACAGAGACAGAGACAGACAGAGACAGACAGAGACAGAGACAGAGAGACAGAGAGACAGAGACAGAGAGACAGAGACAGAGAGACAGAGACAAAGGACAGAGAGAGAGACAGACAGAGACAGAGAGACAGAGACAGAGGACAGAGAGAGAGAGAGATGCATATATACAAGATGACATCAGTCTGATATCCGAAGGAACGAAACCTAGCGACACCTATGTAGCAAAACTCACAACACGTCATCAACCGATTAATGATTGGAAATGAAAAGCTAGACAAACACATCAACACATCATGGCGACGTCACACGTGTACGTGTGTCTGTACGTGTTGTGCTCGTCGTGTGTCATATCAATCGGAACACGTAATGCATTAATTGATTTATTTAATAATAACAATAATAATTCGTAACAGTGATCCACATTAGTCCGACGGTTTCAACTTAGACAGCCACTGACATGTATGCTGTGAGGGATTCACTGTACGAGTCCAACCTTTGGACGACCATCCTACCATCCAACCATTCGACCATTCTTTTTTGAGGTCCATCTATCGATCTATCTATCTATCGATCGATAGATCGATTGATCGATTCCTCTCTGCTCTTTTCGATCCTCTTCCATTAAGTCATCTGCTTATTTTCGATGTCCTATATCGACTCTTCATCGACGTCATCACTCATCAAATATGCCTCATCGTATACACACACACATATATTTCACATGCACTTTTGAACATATTTTGCATACATATTATGTCATATATACATGCATTATGTGTGTGTGCTTGCATGCGCGTGCGTATATCATTTGCGGCTCATTCTTCATATTATTTACTCCGCAGAGCAATCACCCGCCCAGCCAGGGGACGATACATACATCGCATCCGTCCATTAGACTATCTATCTATTTATCCATCCATCTATCCATCCATCCATCCATCCATCCATCTATCCATCTATCCATCCATCCATCCATCAATCCATCCATCTATCCATCCATCCATCTATCCATCTATCCATCCATCTATCCATCCATCTTAAGTACATGTATTACAGACCATCTATCCATCCATCCATTTATCCATCCATCTATCCATCTATCCATCCATCCATCCATGTATCCGTCCATCCATCCATGTATCCGTCCAACCACCAATTCACCCACCCATCCACCTCTGACTTACCCACATATTATTTTATCCAACCACCCACCCATCCAACCATTCATTATCCATACATCCATCCTATCAACCATGTATCCGGCCGCCATTCATAGATGTATCCATCAATCCATGCCTCCATATAACCAACCATTCCTTTCACTCATTCAAACATCCATCCATCCAACTATCCATCCACCCAACCGTCCATCCATACATACATCCACCTTTCCATTTGTCCACCCACTCACCTATTTATTCATCCATATCAACCATCCACCCATCCACCCATGCACCCATCCACTCATCCGTCCACCCATCCATCCATCCATCCATTTAGAGAATCGATGCATAGTTCATTAGCCAATACTTATATATATATATAATATATATAATATATATAATATATATAATATATATACACTATATATGGCGGACGACGTATCCGTTTGCGCAGAACCATCCGCGACAGAATGAAGTGCGCCGATGAATGATTAAATAAAAAAGGCAACTAAAGCGATATATATTTGTCACCGCAGACAGTCTGCATATGTCTGCATGCGGTTCTTTTTGTATATATATGTATATATATATGTGTATATATATATATGTATGTATATATATATACACAAGCGGTCGTTACAAGTGATCGACTTGAGTTGACTTCATTTTGTTGACTTTGTCACATGCGATTTTGATCAGCTCATCTCAACTCTTCGTCTGTAATACATGTACTTAAGATTGTCGAACATGGTCATAAAATAGATTTTTCATCGCTGTACATATATTTCGGCATTAGCAGCTATCCTCTTATAGACCAAATTCAAGCTTAGAGTAGCCTACTGTTGCAGTCTTAGAGACAACGGTCAAATTCTTCATGGAAACTTTAGTATGAGTGCATTGTGCCGATATTTAACAATGAAGGTGCACTCTATAAAAGTATACAGTTATTATTAATATTATACTGCAATTACTGCATGTAATCAAACTGTCATTTATTAAAAAAAAGAATCAGACATCAGACACCATGGTGCATGACCGGGTGCTACGAAGAGCAGACAATGGATGAAGAAAACATTTGTAACAAGAATGCTACATACTAATTACTTTTTTGTTGATAATTTTTGATGTCTTATGTGAATTTTATATTATACTTGTTCACCAAAGTGCTTTCTTGCAGTTGGTCATATTAAAGAATATACTTCCTTACAAAAGCGCGTAACAGTCTACTCATAATAAATCATAAACAAATTAATCTAAAGGTTTTTCTTGAAGATAAAAACCAAGGCATTACATTAAGACAGTTACTTCCCACTTAATAATATTTATAACTTCTAATTCCATAATCGTTCTGTGTGCAAAACAAAGTAATTCACAAAATATCTCTGCGCTTACCTAATTCTCCCTATAGATATATCATGTACAGAGTAGTGTACACTGTTGTAGTGTATACCAACATAATTGACAACTACAATTAATCACTGCGTGTACGCTTGTACGGTGTAGGCTATTGTGAATTTACCATTGTCTGGTGTTTTATGGGATCAATAAACAAATTGAATTGAATTGAAAAATTAAGAGCAGAACATTTTTCGTTTAGTAAACAATAGACATATAGTTTTGAATAACTTCATAGCTCAGATAATTCAGAAGTCACAGCCGAATAAGTAAGTAAGTAGCGATTTTAATGCAAGACAATTGTTCGCATTTTACAAAACAGACATTTCTTGTTGCTAATAGCTACCGTCTTTTTATCATGAGAAGTTCAAAACATCCACAATATCTAAAGTAACATAAGACACGTGACCTTTTCATGGGAACGGCTTAAAGCCCAACAAAAGTAGATAATCCCTCGCAACGAAAATTGGCGGCCACCGGATATCCGTCCAAACGGTCTTCCGGCAAAGATCTAAGTTGTCATGGAGTCCGGAAGATAGATTACGAAGGATAGCATCTCTTCCATCCGTCTGTCTCTCCCTCTTTCTCTCCGTCCGTCCGTCCTTCCGTCCGTCCGTCTATCCGTCTGTCAGTCTGTCCGTCCGTTCTTCCATCCGTTCTTAGATTCGTCTGTCTAAAAAAAGTGTCTATCCGTCTGTCCATTAGTCCATGCGTCTGTCTGTCTGTCCATCCGTCTATCCGTCTATCCGTCTATCCGTCTATCCGTCTGTCCGTCTGTCAGTCTGTCTCTCTGTCTGTCTGGATATCTGATAGAACTATAGAAGGACTAGGTTAAGCCTGGACCTGTTCAACAGTTCAATTATTAACGAACATAAACATGGCGGGCGTTTTGTTTCACAGTCGCCAGAGCTGTCGGCCAAAAACGCCTCCTCATCCTCATCCTCTTCCTCCTCCTCCTCCTCCTCCTCCTCCTCCTCCTCCTCCTCCTCCTCCTCCTCCTCCTCCTCCTCCTCTTCCGCCTCCGCCTCCTCTTCCGCCTCCGCCATCGTCCACCTTTCCTATAGACATCAGACGATCAATAGAGCTCTTGGTTCTGTCGCTTGCTATTAATTTTCCCGGTCATAATGGCTTCTACACGATTCCAAACGGCTTTTCTTTTTTCAATGCCCCTCGACCAACCCAAAGCCCGTCGCCATTGTAGTTGACTACACATTAAAACTGTCGAAACAGCGTTCTGTTTGATTCGCCATGCATGAGACTCTCTATGCCAGGGGTGTCAAAGAGCTGGCCCGCGGGCCATTTCTGGCCCGCCGACGATTTTTTTCTGGCCCGCGGAGCCTTCCATAAAGATTACAAAATTATTTAAAATGTTGTCAAAATTTAAAAAGAAGCGAAAAGGGGACATTGATTCAAGATCTTTTCATGATATTTGGACTTTTCTGGGCATTGGCTGACCAAGCTCGTAGCTCCCTCTCAGATCACTACCCAATTTTGCTCAAAAACTTCGATACCCTGGCCCGCCAATTGTTAGAAGATGTTCACACTGGCCCGCCACTTGTTGGAAGATGTTCAAACTGGCCCGCCACTTGTTGGAAGATGTTCAAACTGGCCCGCCACTAAAAAAGGTTTGACACCCCTGCTCTATGCCAACCAAAGAGTCTTCTCCGAACAACGAGGTCACAAAGCACAAACCAATGACGTCAACGGCCTACTCATGAATAATTGATTAGCTCATGAATAATTGATTAGTTCATATTTCTATGAATCAGATTAATGTGCAGTTGTTTAATATGTTACAAAGAACAATACTAAAGGAATTTTGAACGCAAGATCAACCTCACGTGCAGTGCATATATAAATTAACTGTTCGTATAGCCTAATCATATTAATCATGCAATGTTCGCGAATAAATCGTTAATCACGCAAATCTGTTAATCAATGCATATCGTGCTTGGGATTATTCGTCTTGCGCCAATGCCAAGTCAATCCATTTCTACTTATGCCATGCATGCTCCTAGAGACTAAGACTTAGTGGCAACCCATGCACCGATCGACTCATTCGGTTATTTGTGGCAAAACCATCTTCGCTGATTCGTTAAAAATTAATTATTATTATGAGCCGAAAGAAATTTCGATCCAACTTTAAGTTCTGTTCCGGAGGGCAGCTGCGTGAAAGCGGTAGGCTATATGTGACTTTCGTTTCACCCCACTGCATCCGTAACTGCAATTGGTTGCTAACAGTGGTTGCCATGATTGGTTGTCATGAGTGGTTGTCATGAGTATTTGTCATGAGTGGTTGTCATGAGTGGTTGTCATGAGTGGTTGTCATGAGTAATTGCCATGAGTGGTTGTCATGAGTGGTTGCCATGAGTGGTTGCCATGAGTGGTTGTCATGAGTGGTTGGCATGAGTGGTTGCCATGAATGGTTGCCATGAGTAATTGCCATGAGTGGTTGCCATGAGTGGTTGTCATGAGTGGTTGTCATGAGTGGTTGCCATGAATGGTTGCCATGAGTAATTGCCATGAGTGGTTGTCATGAGTGGTTGTCATGAGTGGTTGTCATGAGTGGTTGTCATGAGTGGTTGTCATGAGTGGTTGTCATGAGTAATTGCCATGAGTGGTTGCCATGAGTGGTTGCCATGAGTGGCTGCCATGAGTGGTTGCCATGAGTGGTTGTCATGAGTGGTTGTCATGAGTGGTTGCCATGAATGGTTGCCATGAGTAATTGTCATGAGTGGTTGCCATGAGTGGTTGTCATGAGTGGTTGTCATGAGTGGTTGCCATGAATGGTTGCCATGAGTAATTGCCATGAGTGGTTGTCATGAGTGGTTGTCATGAGTGGTTGTCATGAGTGGTTGTCATGAGTGGTTGTCATGAGTGGTTGTCATGAGTAATTGCCATGAGTGGTTGCCATGAGTGGTTGCCATGAGTGGCTGCCATGAGTGGTTGCCATGAGTGGCTGCCATGGCATGAATGGTCATTATCAGTGGTTACCATGAGTGGTTGCCATGAGTTACTGAACATAAGAACATATTTTCAATGAACTTTAAGAAAACTATATCAGCAAAATTAATGTTATTCGCCTGCGCGAGGTGCGGTCTTGAAGAGGAAGGAATGCGGGCAATAATGTTAAGGAATCGCTTCATCTGCTTAAAAATATCAAAAACATAAAATATAATAATTGTCGGAAGATCGATGTTTTTGTAAAAAAAAATCGATGCGTGGATCACAGAACAACTGAATAATATTATTAATAATATTAATACTATTAATTTATTATGTATAACTCAACAGATAATCGTTCAGCATAAGATCCATAGATTCCATATACGTACTTCAAGGCCCTGCCTTCGATGATGACTATCTCTGCTGTGCACATGCATACACACATGTATCTTACTCTTCGACAAACATCTTAAAGTCAACGATCGTGTAATTCCTTTGCATCCAATCCACCCACCAACTATCAAGCACCACTCCAACCTTCCTACCCACCTACCCCCCCCCCCCCCCTCCACCGACTTCCCATCCGCCCGCCAATCTATCCAACCGATTCACTTGATAATTCCATTCATTAGTTTTGTTTTTATTCGCTTACAAACTGCCAGATTGATTCTCATATTCATCAATTGTCAATCGGTTGACAATGCAATTCGTGGATGTGACCTGCATCATCGAAGCAACGATGCTGTTGATGACCTTCTGCAACGTTAAACTCGATTCACTTTGCGTCAGACAACAGCAATAATTGTCCTTTGACGCGTGATGACAAAGATTATATGGCTACATGTAGCATCGTCTTGCAGCAGTATATATATCTGTTATCATTAGATATTTAGTTCAGTTATTAAATGGCAAAACTGACTCACAAATGACCACATCATAAAACGGTCTTGATGTTTGCGAAGGTATACGTCCAGATCATAGATTCAGTAATAACCTGATAGACTTTATTAACCATGCAACTTGCATCTTTCCGTTTATACGTCTACTCTACACGCCTTCCGTCTCTCTTCCCTTCGTTGACCTTTCCTCATCCTCGTGGAGCCCGTCCTCCTTCTTTCCTCCATCTCTCCATCATCTGACCGGAAACATCGACCAGACTGCAGATGGGATATCACTTCCCATAAATCCATATCTTCTTCTTTTTTCCGTTCACAATCCTCGTCATCATCATCATCATATCGATGTCGCCAATAAACTGAGACTCGACGGTTCGAATGGCCATCTGGCGACGAAAAGACGACGTCGAATGTTGTCATTGATAAAACAATGGCTGACCATAGACGATAAAAGACGTTTGTCAATGTTTGACAGACTGATTATTAATCTCATTTTTACGGATATTGTTATTTATAATTTTATATCAATTGGGATGTAGAAATTTTTTAAGGAACATTTCCTCAAAAACATACGAATATACATGTATAGCTTATACAGCCATATTTATGGGCAACACGCTAAAATAGCTTCAAAATAGCCCCGTCAAAGTCCTTTAAGATCAAATGATTATCTCAAATAGTTTTGCCGAAATGGGCACAGGACTTGTAACAGAAAACATTTGACTCGATATGAAAACACTCTTACTCTTATAATGCTCATCATGAAAAAACTTATTTTTGTAATTGTCGATCTTGACGGGGCTATTTTTGAAGAGGCTATTTCGACAGGTCAGTGGTCACTCTAAATTTGTATGATTCAATCTTGACTACAATAATTATTAAAGTTCTACTCACGGACTCTTAACGTTGAAGTGCATTAGATGATATATCCAAGTCTTACATCCAATGTAAAATTAATAGGCGAATTATCCAGTTAGCCTAACTAAAGATCGATGTTCAATTAATTATAGGCTAATTGTACATTATGTCTACACACGAAAATCAACGGCGAAAAAGTTTTCAGAATTCGTATTTTATGGAGTGACGTCAGAATTTTAAATGACGTCATCTTCCTCCTATGACGTTTAATATCTTTAGCGCGATGTCACACTTCTGTATTATAGTAAGGCTGCGTAGAATGAATAATGGATATAATAATTATATCTATTATTTACTATTCATATATGTATATATTGTCCTGGGCATGACGTTAAACTGCATCCATCCTCCGCCACAGGGAACCAACAACGTCCCTGTGCCGGTCCTAAGCCCGGAGCCCCGGACAAAGGAGGAAGGTTTGCCAGATGGGTGGCGATACACTGGCAGGAAAAGACCAAGACGATTGTAATCCGCCAAAACCACGACACAAGTGACAGAGCGACCCAGATGCTTCAAGGTGTCATGATGTGAAGCAGACATGCACAGGCCGGTTATGACAGACCGGTGGAGAGAGTTGAAGGAGAGAGCGTGCATGGGACACATACGGGCATTGACCCACGTTGTCCTTCATGCTTCTCTCCCAATATTCTCTTTAATCAGACAAGGTGGTCTAGGTGCTCCAAGATGTTAATGGTATGGAGCAGACCTGCAGACCGGACCGGTTGAGGCTGGGCAGCATGACACGAGACAGACTCAGACAGAGAGTGGCGTCGGACTCTTACGGGCATTGAGCCCAATGATAATGATGATGATGATGATATATATATAATAGTCTAGATATATATATGTTACAGGCAATGTGTAAAATCAGGGATTTTGTAAAATGCCTGAAATTTTTAGGCAATTTGTAAAATCCCCAATTCACTCGGGCACTTTACACAATCCCTGAAAAAAACAGGGATTTTGTAAAATCCCTGAAATCTGAAGCTGAAAATTTGACAGATTGCCTGAAACCCAAATGAACATAATCGTTGTTTATTATGGAAACAAGCCACTTAAGTTTACTTCAATTTAATTTTTCGAATTTTAGTTTTTAATTTTCAAAGTTAATTAGTTAAAGTCATCTATAATACTTAAATTTTTTTCTCAAATTTGTAAACTGCTATGAACAAATCGAATACTAACAGCACTACCACTTACATTTTAAAAAGTTTAATACTACATAAAATTACTTGTCAAGACCCCTCGTGAATGTTTCTTCTAAGTTCAGTTCCAAATTCATTTTTAGTTCAGTTTTTAAACGGCTACATCAGTTTTTGTTTACACATGACGTACTCGAATGACATCGACTGTTACATTTGACCTTTGCTTTGAAACATTTGCACCTATTTGTCTTGCAGCGTCCAATCCCTGAACAGTTGCATTTAAAAAAACCTTGCCCACCACATTTGGATTCAAATTGAACAGCACTTCGAAGTCCTACTTCCTGTTCTGTTGAAATGTCATTGTTAGTTAGTAGCTTGTGGGCACACAAATCAAATTGATTACGGGAGTATTTCCCGGACAACATTCCAGCCCTTACAGCGATTCTGTAGAGGTCGTTGTTGTCACGCTCACAAACAACACCCATTATATTTCGAGGATCTCCCCGGCCTCTGTCAACGAGGGGAATATAATTATATGGTGACATTGTCTCCTGTGTTTGCAGCAACGTTTGTCACTCGGCTACGCTTTACCATACGCTCTGCCTGATCAACCATTGCATCCCGAGCTCGCTTACGTTGTGTTTTAATTGTAACACGAATCTGTTCCAGAGCTGAACTATTTTTGTCCATGACATCTTCCAGCAAAACAGGCTGGTTGTCGAGATTGTGCTGTTCCGATGTACCCAGACCTGATCCATCGATGACTGCTACCTCTGTTGATGTGGAAAGACCTGTCTGGTTGATGTATGAGGATGTGATATAAAAATTAAATAGACAGACTTATGGCCCGCAGAACCATAGATATAATAAACCTGGAAATTAGAATAACCATACTTACTTACTTACTTCAATATTTCAAAAAGAAAGTGAGTCGCAACAGTCGATGGCAACGTTCAGTTATGTTCGTCATTTCGTTTCAGGCAATCTGTCAAATTTTCAGCTTCAGATTTCAGGGATTTTACAAAATCCCTGTTTTTTTCAGGGATTGTGTAAAGTGCCCGAGTGAATTGGGGATTTTACAAATTGCCTAAAAATTTCAGGCATTTTACAAAATCCCTGATTTTACACATTGCCTGTAACATATACTTGGCGTGGCATTGAGGATTCACCTTATGGAACGATGAGGTGTTACTTCACGTGGTATTTATTTTCCTTGTCTCAGCTGTAGGCCCTATAGAGAAATCCTTCTTTTGGCGTAATTGCATTATCGGGGACCGAAGTAGGCCTATATGCAATATCTTTGGATAGTATCTAGTGACGACACTAGCCCTAAAACTAATCCTAACCGACTCTCACGACGCCTGACCTGATCTAACCGACACGCACGGTCCCCGATACTTCAATTACGCCATACTTTTTAAGTTGCCTTTGTTTATTCTTCTCTCTCTTGCACGATCTCCATCTATAAAAGAAGCTCATATGTCTCTTCTACTGCAGCTGCACCATTGTTCGTCTATCCGTTCATTTCCATCCAATTCATTTAGAAAATCCATTGATTTGAATTCTCACACGACACCGCCAGTCGTTACTTGGTCTGCAGCTACATGTAAATGATCGTCTTTTCCATGCAGTCATGAATGACCCACGCATCTCCATTTCCAACTAAATGGCGCCAAACAGAGTGTGCACGTGGTATTCCGATGCTCCATCACGCGCATTCACTCGTATACACCGACGACAGCAGCAATTTAAAGGTCGACGAGAGGTTAAGTCAGCTGACGAATAATTGGGTTTAAGCCGACTATTAAGCGCTGAAGTCATGATCAGAGACGGCCGTTAAACGTCCATCTTCAAACAGCAAGCGTCGAATGGAGACCGTGTGTCCGCGCATAGGTCGGAAGTAGCTATAGCGTATCAGACGGGGGGGGGGTTCTGCCAGAGCCCCCTCACCCACCCTCACCCCGTTTGTTTAAATCTGGTCGATTAACCGGCGGTGGCTTCTGATGCAATTATCGCTCTCCTTCGAAACGTGCAGCTACTTTCTATAGCGCAACACTAACCACGTGGAAAGGCAGGGAGGTGACTCATGACCTACACAGGAGCGATCCCACTCCACTGGGGAGGAAACAGGATTTACACCTGCTTCCTCTGTTTCAAAGGAACGAATAAGTCTAGCTGAGCAGTACGACTGCATACGTCTCGATGATGATGATGATGGTGATGACGATGATGATGATGACGACGACGACGACGATGATAATGATGATAACGCTTATTAATTTTATCATTACCATATACTGATATGGTGCATATTAATTTTATCTCATGATTTATTCCTCTGCTCTATATATAGCAACAACTTTACTTGTTCATGTTGTCATGTGTCTTCGTCCTACAACATGTATTGTATTGTATTGTATATTCTGCAACTTATAATATGAACTGAACGAAAATGCAGATATCATATCTTTTATCAATCCAGTCCAGACTGCCGGAGAAAAACATTTAATCTAGGAAACTTCGCTTTTATTTTATGCAGTCTCAATCTTCGCTTTATTATTATTATTATCAGCTACGGGGTATTCATTTTCCAAACGATCGGAGTCATATTATTATACTCAGATGATTGCATTGGATGTAAATGCAATGGATGTAATTGAAAGATGATAATCAGATGCAGATGTATGTAGTAGCGTCGGATCATCGTGAGAAGGGGAAAAGGAGCTAAATAATTACATAAGATTGCATCGATATAACGACGCCATTCAGTTCTGCTAATTATAATCAGCGCTTAGCAGAAGCCGACCAGCAAAAGATTGAATATTATTATCTCTCTCTGACCTCTCGCAATATTACATTTATAGTTTTATACTCTCAAAGTTATATATATATATATATATATATATATATGTATATATATATATGTATATATAGAGACTTTTCGTATGTAACCTTGAGCGTATATTTCTACCTATAATAATAATGTATACGCTTTTCACTCTCAATGCAGAAAATAAAAACAGGAATTATAGAACGATATTGACTATAATTATACATGTCGATATTATCTCATATAATTACTGCAGTATCCAATATTCACACTCTGGGCTTGCATGCATGTACAGTATGTGTGTATGTATGTATGTATGTATGTATGTATGTATGTATGTATGTATGTATGTATGTATGTATGTATGTATGTATGTATGTATGTATGTATGTATGTATGTATGTATGTATGTATGTATGTATGTATGTATGTATGTATGTATGTATGTATGTATGTATGTATGTATGTATGTATGTATGTATGTATGTATGTATGTATGTATGTATGTATGTAATGTATGTATGTATGTACATGTATGTATGTATGTGTGTATGTATGTGTGTATGTATGTATGTATGTATGTATGTATGTATGTATGTATGTATGTATGTATGTATGTATGTATGTATGTATTATGCATGTATGTATGTATGTGTTCGCGCGTGCGTGTGCGTCCCTGCGTTTGGAAATTATGTAGACGAGAAAATATTACTGCTGCACACGCAAATAAATAAATGGACTCCATATATTATTATATATTATAGAGAATATATTTTCGTTCTCTGCAAAATATTGTGATTAATATTCTTATTCTTGTTCTTTTTTAATATCGCGATCAGCTTCCTCTCCATGACCACCATCACCATCACCATCACCACCACCATTACCACCACCACCACCACCATCACCACCACCATAGCCACCACCACCATCACCACCACCAATACCACCTCCACCACCGTTACCACCACCACCACCATTACCACCACCACCACCATCACCACCACCATCGCCACCACCACCACCACCATCACCACCACCAATACCACCTCCACCACCGTTACCACCACCACCACCATTACCACCACCACCACCATCACCACCACCATCGCCACCACCACCACCACCATCACCACCACCAATACCACCATCACCACCACCAATACCACCATCACCACCACCAATACCACCTCCACCACCGTTACCACCACCACCACCACCGTCACCATGGCATCACCACCACAACTACCATCATTATCATCGTCATGCCACCAACACCACATCACTAGGACATGCATGATCATCATCATCATCTATTCTCGTTGACGTAATCAATATCAATGGCAACAATGCAGCGTTTTGATTATTACGGACGCTGCAGACAATAGCATACGTAATTCCACATGCATTGTTGAATCCACATTTTGAAGAACACTGCAACACTGCAACTGTGGCATGTACAATTGTACGTACAATGTACACATATGCAGTCTGCCTTCCTATACTGCGTCAATTCTCAGCACCTCAGCTGCCATGCATGATACACTCGATGAGGACATTTTGAACACCACATAGGCTACAGCTGAATTTTGCTTCCTTTCAGCTTTTGCATGTTGGAACGTTCCATTATTCGGTGCTCAATGTCAAATGCTCATAATTATATTTGACATACTCAAGAATATTTCTAATCACCTTAAGGATCTCGTGTAGGTATATGGTCACTGTTGTTGTGTTTAAAATTTCACACAAATCCTAAAAGTTTTGACCGAGTAATGACACTTTATTGTGTGTTCTACATTATCGTGAACACAGTGTATATCAAGATACTATAATAAGGTCACTTCGCAGACTGTTGAAACTCAGAGACATGCAGTTACAGACAAAGGCGGATACAGAAGCTTTGGACGGGTGTGGGGCAAAAATTCTTGGGCCTTGGGTCTGGAAAAAATTCTTGGCTTTGGGTCTGGGAAAAATTCTTGGCCTTGGGTCTGTCAAAAATTTTCTTTCGTATCCGCCAAAAAAGTTGATGACCTTTTTTTAGTGTCGTTCGACCAAATTTTCGGGAAAAGTTTACCAATTTTATCCGCCAAAAAGTTGATGACCTTTTTTTTAGTCATCCGGCCAAATTTTCGGGATAATTATACCAGTTCATCATTAAATATACCAAATTATAAGCTTGCTGAAACCGGATGGGGGGGGGGGGGTCACGATACATGGGCGTTTCTAAATGGGGGGGGGGGGCATGGCCGGATTGGCCCTCCTGGATCCGCCCCTGGTTACAGATTTTCTTTCTGTTTTGACAGTAGGTCCTAAGTATCTCTCCTTCCAATTGCACACTTAATGGTCTAGCTTGGTTTTGTCCTTCTATTTGTCGGTCTCTCATAGGATTGCATGTTGTTCTATTAAATGTCGAGTTATCATCATCTTCAGTATTAACAGCATAGTTGCTATGTTCTGTTTCTGTACAACCAACATTAAGCTGACCTATATATAGGGTGGGCCCTTCCCAGCGGGGCTAGTGCCCCTTCTGGGTCTTCCCCTTTCCTGGTTGATACAATGAAAGGTGCTTCTGATAATTTTCCTTTCAAATGTGTTATATTAATGTGTTTGTCAGACAGTATGAACACGTTGTTTAGTTAAGTTGCACTATGTTCAGGTTGTGTTTGATATGCTCCAAGGAAATAAATAAATAAATGTCAAAATGTCAACAACAAAAAATGGTAAATTGCATGATTTCTCTTTTCGATGAATCTCGTAACAATTGCAGTGTTGCACTGATGGGTATTGTGGACTTAATTATAGGTCTATATTATATAGTTAGCAAGAGAAGTTTCCTATACTGCAGCTGCCAGCAAACATGTTATGTTCGCTTACTTTTTTGCAATGAAGAGTAGATGCTAATTTCGGTGAAATTATATTTATATGTCTTTTTTCTACAGCAGCTGCGGGCTCTGCAGATTGCAATTTGCTTCTTTGTGTGTGTGTGTGTGTGTGTGTGTGTGTGTGTGTGTGTGTGTGTGTGTGTGTGTGTGCGCGCATGCTTTGGAGCCTGCCTTGAAAGGCAAATTCTTGCGTTGAGTAAACTCATATGAAGAAAAAATCAATTTCACCCAATTGCATCGGAAGGCTCATCTGAAATAATTTCAAATTGCGCTTTTGCTTCCGACAGGCTCAACCATTACATATTTCACTGTCATTAGTATTCTTAGTTGCTTAGTTTATTGCTTAGTATTCTTATTTAGGCTATGCAGCGTGTAATACTACGTATATAGAGTCGACTCTATGTAACGGGAGTAGATACCACCCTATGGCTCGCTAGTTAGTGGAAACTATTCCCAGATTTCGAATCTGAAATCAGGTTACCAATTTGCATACTATCTGGTTATTTGTCGCAATGTGGGTCAATGCTCTAAATGTCGGCCAATCAACAAGACAATGTTTTATATAAAAATAATATTTGAATCATGAATATTAATATATCAACATATATAGTTAATGAATTCTATGTCTAGGGTCGTGGAAATGTCAATTTAAATACAGGTCAACTTATTTACTTAAACCCGTGCTGAATAAAATAATTTTGAGGGATATTACTACTATAATTACCCTCCCGCATTGTATGTTCTTGGCTGAAGCTGTAGATCGAAACGGCCAATGCTTCTCGTCTTTTCTCCAAGCGCCGTTACCAATGGTTGTAGATGACTCTTTTCAGTTTCATCGTCGATGCGCTTCACCGTGCTTTTCTGCTCGTAGGTAATTATTCTTCGATGTAGCTGTCTACGAATTGAAGACTATTTGTTCCTTTTCGTATTTACCGTTCAATTACCGTTCGATATAACTTTTATAGTTTCACTGTCACTTCTCAATGTTGCGAGAAGTAATGCCGGAGTTCTACGAAATCCAATGAAGGTAGAATTTCAACGTCAATTACTTGTTAGTAATCCGCTATTACAATCTCTCACGTTTTACGAACTTCCAGATTTCTTGTCCATAATTTAGGACACTAAACTACCGGCTCCGTTGCTTTAATATCCGATCAAACAAATGTCACGAAATCGTCTAACAACATCTAGCGAATACTCATCGCCAATCAACCACCAACAATCCTCCTTAAACGGCCATTCCTTCTCGTCTCTCCTTCAGAACCAGCCCCCCTCGTGCGCATGCCCAGCAGACGACCCTGATCCCAGCTTTCCATATGTAACCAACGCCGATCGCCGATCGTTGTAATATTCCGCAATGCTTTCCACTAATTTAATATGTTTTGCCCCTAAGCACTGGTTATAGCACTGGTTGATTATTTAAACAGAACAATGTAATAATTCTCGCTCGAATTATAAGCTAATCATTAACTAAGGCCTCTCCCTAACTTAACACATGTAATTACTAATCAACAATATATATATCAAAGTAAGAACGTATGGGTGGGACCAAGGATATCGTTACACTCTATATAAAGATTTGCTTAGTCAACCTTGGCTTTGACGACATTCTGCATATCGGAGCAGTTGCGTTTTTCAAGAAACCTCCTTGCATCTGCAACACAATGCAACAAATTGACTGGCTCTGCAATTCCCTGCAGATTGCATCATGACCTCTGCAGCAGCAACAGCTGCAGCAGCTGCAACAGTGGCTAAAGGGCCAAGATGTCCGTGGGGCCGAGGGGCCCATGGGAGCCAAAGGGCCCATGGGAGCCGAGGGGCCCATGGGAACCGAGGGGCCCATGGGAGCCGAGGGGCCCATGGGAGCCGAGGGGCCCGTGGTGTCGTCATCTGAACCGTATGAATCCCCCAGATGCACAGAAGGTCTTTGAACGAACAATACATTCTAAATTCTAATTAAATAGCTTGGAGACGCTGTAGGTCTCTTCAAAAGTCGATGGACTTAGCTTTAGCTGTCTGTATTCCTTAAATTTATGATCAGAAGTTGCATACAGGATCGAATATATATATATATATATACTCAGGAACCTATATTCTATATACTTAATACCTTATCTTGTTTTTCTTTAGTGTCGTTTAGACTCTCCCACTGCATGGCAATCATTGAGATTGAAAAACCATGCAACTCAAATCTCTGTCTTCATATTATACATCTAGATTTTGCTTGACATTTACCAATAGTTCCATAGCAGAAAGTACCATGTCTACTGCATGCATATGATAATGAGAGTGTATGACCGTATACAATATACATATATATATATATATATATACAATATACATATACCGTTCGTCTGGATTTATTTTAATTAGCGCCAGTATATCTCTCCGTTCACTTCATCATCTGTTGCATGGGCGCCTCCTCTGCTTCACTGCAGCGATGCCGCCGGAAATATACATTATATATATATTATATTATAATTATATAATATTATATATATATACATCAATATATGGAAAGGAGAACAAAACATCAATTGAATAAATGTTTCAAAGCTGCAGATGATCGTCCACTGCTGCGACTCGGAATCAGAATCAGATGGCCTACAGGTTCTCGGATCCGAAATATATTACATAACACATATACATGTATATTACATATGTCATGTGTATATTTTCATAAACATCTGAACTCAGAGACATCCACCCAGATCTGCCGTGGGTTATAATGGACGGCTTCTATATATGTAGATAAATTTCCGGGTAGCTGTTGGCTAAAAATCCCTTAATTGAATTACTGTTGGTTGATTTTTTATTCCACTGATGTTAAAAGACTTCTGGGAATCTATTGTAGATGAGGATATCATAATTATATAATATAATGTATAGTCTAAATTATGTTAAGATTCGAGAATTTCGTCTGAGTGTTGTGAAATTGTCCAAAGGTTTTGCAAAAAATATATGTATATATAGGTTTGACCATTAGCCTACTGTCTTGCGAAATAAGTAGGACCATGACATCTCCAGCTGTAGCATGCATATACAATTGTTTGGTCTGTATTTTTGTAAAACTGGAGCTTGATTTTCTGATAGCGCTCGTGGCTGTCGGTTCTTGAAGAACGTTCTGAGGATGGTTCTGAGAATGGTTCTTAAAGATTGTTCTGAGGATCTCTGAGAATGGTTCTTAAAAATTGTTCTGAGAATGGTTCTTGAAAATTGTTCTGAGAATGGTTCTTGAAAATTGTTCTGAGAATGGTTCTTGAAAATTGTTCTGAGAATAGTTCTTGAAAATTGTTCTGAGGATCGTCTGAAGATGGTTCTAAAAATTGTTCTGAAGAGAGCTCTGAGAATGTTTTTAACAGGCGCTACATGTATGTAATATGCGCTTGCTATTGCCATGCTGATGCATGACTCTGTAGCTAAATATTGCATTATGTAAGCTAACATAATTTTACAGAATAAAATCGGTTTTGCAGTGTAACATGCAGCAGACTCTATCTGCACGTGGTCATCTAAATTGCTTTCGTAATTCGTCGCCATGGAAACACACGTTGCCATGGAAACACGCGTTGTGTGTCTGTCGCTCAAATTCTGCTCAAAAGCCCTCCGTCCTTATTTATCAAATGTTATCATCGGTTTCATCTTAAATCAAATGTTATCATCGGTTTCATCTTAAATCAAATGTTATCATCGGTTTCATCTTAAATCAAATGTTATCATCGGTTTAATCTTAAATCAAATGTTATCATCGGTTGTTTCATCTTACATAAAATGTTATCATCTGTTTCATCTTAAATCAAATGTTATCATCAGTTTAATCGTATCTTGTGTGCAAAGCGACTGATTTGGAGATGACTGTATACGGTCACTTGAACCGTTAAGTGCACAGAAATTAGCATGACTAAGGTACAGTCAAGAGTCGGCTTACCCAGCATGCACGGCTCACATCACAAAGCAATGGAGGGAGAAGGGTCTCAAGCACTGAAGACTAAAGTATTCGAATAAAAGCAACAACCGAGTTAGAGCAATGAGTGAATCGCGGCACATCAGTGTTAGTGTTAAAGCAAAAATCGCACGACACTGACAGTCATGCGAATTCAATGTGAAATAAATGTGACAACGATTTCAACACTCAGCCATCGAAATGTCCAAGTCATTCTATGCATGAAATGTCAGATGAATGCAAATTACTCGTCAGCTGCTGCATGCATCTTGAAAGTTCTTCTGACCGTTAGATGACCATCGCCATTGCCTTGCGAATTGGTCAAGGCAGGCAACGAGTGGAAGTATAAGGTCCTTAGTTGCAACCATTGCTGCTGCTGCGGCGGCGCTTGTCACGAAAGATGAATCCTTCGGTGGAGAACTGCTGCTGCTGCTGCTGCTGCTGCTGCTGCCCATAAAGACAACGACGACGACGACGACGCTGGACTGTCGTCTGAGAACCCGGTTAAGACGTAACGATGCGCGTTCGGCATTTAATGACTATATGTTACGAATGTCTGTAGCATGCATTCACTCAAGATTTAGGCCGTCACTGGTTTCGCAATTACAACCTTAACGTATGTGTGTGTGGATATTTCGAGGGTGCACATGTGTACGTCTAGCTCGCCTATACATGTAGTTTAATTTGTATGCAAATTAAGATGACCCTTTACATGCCTGGCTTACATGTGTATGACTAGTAGCCTACCGGTATGGGGCGGCGTATTTTTTAATAATAATCTGCCCTTTCGGTGCTCGTGGTTCACCGGAAGAACCTATAGATAAACTGACGGGATAAACGGCTATATATATATAATATTATATATATAAATATATATTATAGATTTAAATATAGGTTTGTCAGACAAGCTGGTCCATCGAAATCGAAATTGTGTTCGACGAACAGGGACCAGAGGCGGTTGTTTTCAGTCCACAGACTGAAAGAAAAGGTTTTCGGAAAGGTGTGGGTATAAATTTAGTAAAAAGCGAATATGTATTTATGGCTGCTGTTTCCTTCCTGCTCGTACAACATTTGATTAGCAAGGAATTGTTGAGAAAACAAACAGCAACAGTTATCGAAGCTTCTTTTATATGATTAATTTTGTGCGGAATTGTTTACTTCCCTAGAACAATAAAAAAAAGCTCACAACCGTCGTGTTGGGTGTTGGGAGTTGCTTGTCGTCTGCGCACTAGTGCCACTAATGAAACTGTAAAAACATTGAGTTGAAACGAGAAACGTGTCGTGATTAAGTCTTTGCGTATACGAAAGGGTTTGACATCGAATTCAAATTCAGACGACATGCGAAAAGCTTTTAGGTGATGATGTCTCTTCAACAGATGAACTTGTAAACTCCAGGCGGGACAGACAGTCAACGGAAGATGCAGGACACCGTTCTGGACGCCACTCTTGACACAATGCATATAGAATCTATTATGCCTAATGATCACAATGGTCACTCTGCCCAGGATATGATACTGTGACAGAGCAGCGACTGGGCTTCAGATATGTTGCCAATCATCTGGAATTATCATAAAATTATCATAATATTACTATGGCAACACTCGTCACACTATCACTAAACTTTTGAGCTACAGACAACGTTGCCTCGTTGAGTGCCAAGAATGTTAACAAATTATTGAGATTCATATGCTCAGTGTTTCTAAAGATTCATTCTGTGGAAATGCTTTTCAAAGCGATGCATATGGATGTCATCTGCAGTTAATAAAAGACTGGATTGAACAGCTTGATGGAAGTTGTACTTTAATGGACGATATATCAAAGTCCTGCAACATTGCTGGGAAAATTGTGTTGCACGTGGCGAAGAAATTTGAAAAAAACTTTTTCATTTGATTTTTAATGAAATCGTTTTCCAATGTATGTTTTTCTGATTGCTTATAGATAAACCCTCGTATTTATAATTTTTTCCGAAAAATTAAACTCGAACGTCTTCTTATAATTGAAGTCAATGATGGAGAAACCTCAAATTAAATGACGATATTACAAGACGTTGTTAGCCAGTGGATGTGTAAACGGGAACATCCTGCGGTGTCTGTTTCATCATGATGATGTGACGTTGAAAAAAACGAGATATAATTTCAACGGAAGAACAAAATACATCAAACGCAAACAACGAGTTGCAGCATCAGACTGCAGCATCGAATACAACGTTGTTGTCCACTGTGCCTCCCTTGATCTACGCTACGCAGTGCAGTGGCGTAACAATAGGGTAGACTGGGTAGACAAAGTCTAGGGGCCCCCGAGTGTAGAGGCCCCAGAGGGGCCCCCGAGTTTGCAAGATTCAGAAAAAATATGTTAAATAAATATTGTAGTAGACTAAGTAGACGATACTGTGTCAGACTCTCAATAGTCAGTACGGTTACCCGAGAACCCGTCAAGTTCCGTCAACCCGACACGACGCGACGAGTTGGACTCGGAGACGCCCAGGCCCAGCTCCAGCAGTGCGCAGCACTAATGTTTAATTAGCGATAACTTTCTATTTTAGAGAAACTTATTTCCGTGAAATAAATTGCGCATCTCATTGTTTGAGAAATGTTAGAAACTTACAGTTTAGGCCTAAAAAATGTTGTGTTTCCGGTAACATAGCTAAAAATATTGGGTAGGTAGGTCGAAAAATATTTTTATTTTGGTAAAATATTTTTTTATGCAGTGACTATCCGAAAAAGTATACCCGACTAGTCTTTTTTGCACAAAGGTATACGGTTCGCTGCAACAAAGTACGTGTTCTGAGCAAGTATAAACTGCCTATTTTCCGACTGTCTGCATCTAAAACTGCTCTAGAAAACAATCCTATTAATTTTATTTTGTTGACGTGTTTTCTGCTATGTCAATACAAATGCAAAAAAAAAAATTTTAAGTTAGTTTTTTTCCTCTTTTTTTAACAAAATTAGGCTATTTGAGTCGCGGCAATAAAAGAGGGTCGGTCGGGTTACCGAAAACACAACATTTTTAAGGCCTTACTGTAATTTTCACTTGTATCTTGTTCATATACATCAGCATTTCAGTAAATTAATAAGTAATAATGCATTTCAATAAGTGTCGTAGGGAGAGGGCCCCACCTTCATATTTTGTCTAGGGGCCCCCGAGTTCCTAGTTACGCCACTGACGCAGTGGAAAGTGGAAACGATCAGACATAAAACACAGACACTTCCATTCATTGAACTGCAGCAGCAGCTCTCTTGTATACATGTCTACATATATCCACCGAAGAGAACAGAGATACTACGCTCGAGGTCTTCGGTTCATTTTGCGCATGGCACCTGACGTCGCCGTAGATAACCACCACCGGGTCCCTGCCCGCTCCCACCTTCCTCTCTCCCTCTCTGCCTCTCTGCCCCCTCTCTCCTTTCCCAGAACACCAGGGAGCGTTTAACCTTTCGGTTTTAGTCGGCCACGAAGAGGAGACGATGGGTCGACGGCTTTCAATTAATCGACGATCGTCCGTCCGTCCACTGCATCATGTCTATCCAGCAGAACCATCAGACGATGGAAGAAGGGTGGAAGGAGGAAGGAGGAGGAGGAAGGAAGGAAGAGTCCGTGGGACGCCATGATTCCCAAAAGAGTAATTCGACCGAACGATAGATCTTTCGAAGGGAGAAGACTGGAAGAGGAAACGAAAAAAATAGGGGAAAGGAGAAGCAGGAGAAGGAGAAAAAGGAGAAGAAGAAAAAGGAGAAGGAGGAGGAGGAGAAGGAAGAGGTGGAGAAGAAAGAGGTGGAGGCGGAGGGGGTGGAGGTGAAGAAGGAAGAGGACAATGAAGACCATGCAGAAGGGTCGATGTAATGGAGTATGATGTGGTTGAGCGTTCGTGTGAGGAGGATGAGGAGAAGGAGGAGGAGGGGTGGAAAGACATTGAAGACTTTGTGGAGTGCGAGAGGAAGGACTATGAGAAGTAAGAGAAAATATAAAGATGATGAGGACGATATAGACGAATGAAGAACGAGGAAAAGGACGAAAGATTAAACAAATAGCGAGATAAGTAGAATTAAGATGGTTAGAAGCAGAAAAAGGAGAAAGAAGAGGAAGATGATACTGAAGACGAGGAGAAGAGGAATGAAGACGAGATAGAGGACGAGATAGAGGACGAGATAGAGGACGAGATAGAGGACGAAATAGAAAACGAGATAGAGGACGAAATAGAAAACGAGATAGAGGACGAGATAGAGGACGAGATAGAGGACGAGATAGAGAAAGAGATAGAGGACGAGATAGAGGACAAGATAGAGGACGAGATAGAGGAAGAGATAGAGGACGAGATAGAGGACGAGATAGAGGACGAGATAGAGGAAGAGATAGAGGACAAGATAGAGGAAGAGATAGAGGACGAGATAGAGGACGAGATAGAGGACAAGATAGAGGACGAGATAGAGGACGAGATAGAGGAAGAGATAGAGGACGAGATAGAGGACGAGATAGAGGACAAGATAGAGGACGAGATAGAGGACGAGATAGAGGAAGAGATAGAGGACAAGATAGAGAACGTGATAGAGGATAAGGAAGGAAATGTAATCTAAGTGGGAGGACATGCATCGCACCTCTGAATGACGGAAAAGAGGCATGACAGAAACTGCGGCATTTCCAACAGAGAAAACCTCGTTGTATGACAACAATGCTATGGCCTCAGTCTAACAAATTTATTGCAGCAGCAATACCTGTCTAAAGTGTCTATGTATAGTTTCTATTTTTCACTATATAAAATATAGCCTATTATATCTATAGTACATGTTATCCTATTATACGTAACATGCATGGAAGAGTTATATGCTGCAGTGCACGAGATAATGAGAAACTCGTGTAGTCCTATAATGGAGCTAATTTCAGATTTAATTTGAAATGTTCGCGACCTGCTTGATTTTATGATGTGCAGCAGAAAACTATAACTAACATGAAATGTGATCTATAGATCTAATATTATTTATATATGAGATATCGCTGACACGGGGACTGCATCACATGAACTTTCTAAACATAATTATAGAAAGCACGGTCTTAATTATAAGATAGTCTATGTCCAAAACATGGCATCGACCAGATTAAAATAATCTTAATAATTTTATGAATGCGTCCTGTATGCAAATGTTCTTATACAACGTGATTCAGCGCATGGATCTATGATTTAATTAAGTTTTATTACGTAAAACAGTCATAGACGGTTTTAACGAGCTCAGTACCGGTATTCTCTACCCTTGTGGTCTATACCATTGTAGTCTATAATATATATCCAGCTTGATTTGAATCTTTAGCTTTGGTTGCATTGACTGTTATGCAGGTCCATATTAAACCTATCGACCACGCACGTCAGTTTATTTGAATTTGCATCCGTGCTCTGTAGCCTATTTGCGGAGAAAGCCTTGAATGCCTTGCGAATCAAATTTTGATTTGTTTAGTTTAGTCAAACCATCAGACGACCTATTGTGGCTGAGATCGCTTAAGACGATCGGGATTTTTGGGCCACCGGTCCTAGAAGCTGGAACCCGCCATTGGATTGGCTTCCCAGTTGACAACTTATCCAGTCATTTGCCAAGACCACCTACATCAAGAGAAATGACGCCAAGGAAAACGTCAAGAAAAATTACGTCAAGAAAGACGTCAAGAAAAATTACGTCAAGAAAGACGTCAAGAAAAATTACGTCAAGAAAGACGTCAAGAAAAATTACGTCAAGAAAGACGTCAAGAAAACTTACGCCAAGAAAAACGTCAAGAAAAATTACGTCAAGAAAGACGTCAAGAAAAGTTACGTCAAGCGAATAGAAGTCAAGAAAAGTTACGTCAAGCGAACTGAAGTGAAGAGAAGTGTCATCGCAATTCTGCAATTGTAGCCACATGCATAATTACCGAAATGCAAAATACTAGATATCGGAATTTAAAAGGAATTGTAAGTTGAAAATGGCTTCGTTGACACAATGCAATAATTATAGAGATTCATTCAAGAGCGTTTTGTAAAAAAATATCATAGAGCTGGACCGTTCCGATCGCGAGCCTTTAGTGAGACGAACAAACAAATTTAACAAACAAGCAGCTTGCAATGGCTAGACTTGCCTTACACTAACAATTGCATCTGTGCAATATGCTGCTTGTAACTTGAGTATTATAAGTCTACAGACAGATTTTGGTATTTCCCAACTTCAATTAACCTGACGTAATTTTTTGGATACTATAAAACAATGAAAACAGTTTTGATCAGTTTTCAGTTCATTGTCCTTAACGTCTGCCGATTATAGGATGATTATCTCCGTCGGTTCAAACGCTGTGCTTATGAAATTAAGATTGAGCAACGTCCATCTGTGTGTATTATTGTGCGGAATGGTGGTGTGGTGGTATATGTTCGGTGTGTTGAAGTCGGAAGGTTGCGGGTTCGAATTCACCTGAAGCCACTGCGTAGAGACTCTGGGTGAGTCCTTCACTCGCAATTGTTCATGCTCCTAATCGGGAGCGCCTCTGAGTAGTTTTCTTAAAGAGGCGCTGCAACAAATATGCATACATGCATACACACACATACATACATACACACATACATACATGCATACATACGTGGGGCGCGGTGGTGTAGTGGTGACGTCGTTGCCTTGGAGCCGGAAGGTTCGAGGTTCGAATCCACCTTGCCGCGTATGGACCTTGGGCAAGTCCTTCACTCACAATTGTTCAGCGCTTCGGCGTGAAACTCCGATGCAGTGTCCTCTCTGCATTCGGGAGCGCCTCTGCGTAGAGAGAGCTGGAAGGGGCACTATAACAAGTGCACATACATACAAACAAACAAACAAACATACATATGCACATACAATACATGCATACATTATAGAGAGTAGAGACCCAGCTACCGGACCCGTAGAGACGCCGTATCTCGTTTGAAATGGTCCGTTAAGTCTATAGATTATATAGGTCTATTCACCGACGATCAGAAAAGACTCTATATATGCATACTGAAAATTATCGACTGTTCACTAGGACGTATCCTTCCGCAGTCCCACGTGACCAGATCAAAAGTGTAAATCGATTTCCCACAAGGATCTCAGTCGGTTCATCGAGTAAGCGAGACAATGGTCAGTCGTCGAGATAAGAACGCAGCAGATGATAACATCATCATCAGCATCAGCAGCAGCAGCAGCATCAGGAGCAGCAGCAACAACAGCAGCAGCTGGAGCAGCAGCAGCTGGAGACTGCGGATGGGCTGCTCTTTTTTTAGTCTGGATGATAAGGAAATCGACAGATGGTGACTAAGGACCATCTTATCTGCAGAATAAGTCGAAGAGGGAATTCATTGTTGATCTTTTGTACTTATTCTAAATGCCACCACTGCTGCAGACCGTTGCTATGTATCTGTGCCTGTCATTTGTTCTTTTTTATTTCACCGTTTTATCTACATACAGTACATGTAGTTATACAGTATGTAGTATGTAGTAGGTTGCTGTGTATTGAATACTTCTTATTTATCATAGGTCAGCAGCTATAAAATCTAGTTTAGACTATTCATCATTGCTGTAGCTCTGACCGGTTGCAGTAGAACTGACGATGGTTGAAAGGATCACATCCTCCTCAATAATAATGTGTCTCCCGATATTTTTATTTCAGCCTTTTTGCTTTTGAACTGTCTTGAGTTCAGCTTCGCGCTATACAACCAGTTCTGAAAAGTTGGGGTCGGATCGAAGTACTGAGCAGCAGCTGTATGACCTGACTTTGAGTGGCGCCCTGGAGACATTATAACTGGCACCAAAGAGACAATAGCTGGCACGAAGGAGACAGGAGTGCCACTGGCGTCCATATTATACTGCGCACGAATCTAAGCAACTGACTTGCCACTGATTCGCTGGAAATGCGAGATTGCCTGCAGCCGTATAATAAAATCCTGACGTAATGTGACCTTCGAGAAGACGGAGATGACCTTGAAGGGTGCAGCAGCGGTGATGATGATGATGACGTCAGAAGGACCAGCTGCAGTGATTTATGGGATGGATGGTGTAGCCGTGAAAGATGACAATCTCCAGAGAGTGTTTACAAGACTATCTCTTCCTCATGCATAATATGACGATCTGCATGGTTGCAGCTTAAGTGTCTGCAGCTGCTAGACACTGTAGCATCGATGATGCTCTCAGCTGTTTGAGCTGATTGCCCTCAGGACGTTGTTCGGTTCGAACAGTAGTTGAGGGATGAATAGCTTGAATGTGAACTACCCTCATCAAGTCGATGAACTGTAACTCAATATATAGGCTGCACCATGTATTATCGGTAAGAAATGAAGGTCTGCATGCATGCATGGAGATCGTGCAGTGCAGATGCACTCATGGTGCTAACAGTCTTCGCAGCTTCTGCTGCTGCGAAACACAAACTTGAGACGTGTATAGTAATTACCTGTCTCCATGGCAACGGTAACCTGACAATTATTCGGAGATGGATAATAATTTGGCGCGGACGATTCGGAGCAGAATGATGAACTCTAAGTTTTAGAACATTTAAGATGCATTCACTCGACCTTTATGATAATAGCAATAATTATAAGAAGCACTATGATGCTTCTTATTGCGGGAATATGTTTGCAGACTAATTGTAGTCAACTGGCTCATTCATTCATTTATTCATTCATTAGACGAGAATGACACGGCGCTTCTTAATCCTTTAACGACCAGCTACATATGTTTTCAATGTATTTTAGTACACATTGGTCGTTAAAAGGTTAAAGGAATTACTCAGAGGCGCTCCCAACTCAAAGAAATTTGAACAAAACCATTTCAACTGAGAGAGGAATACCTGGAAAGGGGTTTTATAGTATGGAGGAGTGGAGGGTCAATGAGAGGTTCAGATCGAGGGCCTACTGTATACCGAGAAGGCACGGCTCTGTCTGGTGGCGGTGAGAGCAAGAGGAACAGAGAGAGAACCCTGTTCAGCCGATTAGGAAGGACAGATGAATCTATACTGTCGGTGGGTCGAAGCATCCACAAGTTCGAATCCACTGACTCTGCTGCTGTCATTGATCCGCATTTAACGAATGTAATTCGCATTTTCATTGTTTCCTGAAAGAATCAAAGAGACATGATTTCTATCATTTTATCATTCTATCAATATAAATGCACCAACCATCACCGTGCAGACTGCATGACGGCTTCGTTTATATCAATGCAGACCTGTGTGTGTGTGTGTGTGTGCGTGCGTGTAGTGTGTGTGTGCGGGTGTGTGTGTGTGTGTGTGTGTGTGTGTGTGTGTGTGTGTGTGTGTGTGTGTGCAAACTGTGTATTGTCTCTTTTTTCCATCCACATTGTTCTCCGCTGTTTCATCCGCTGTTTGACTCGATCAATCATGTACCATTGTACATGCATGTATACAATACATTGTGTGCTACGTATTCGCACATGTGTGTCGTCGGTGTGACTGAATGTGCGTCCGACTCATGCAGCCAATGGCGGTGCATAATAATGATTCCAAGTATCCTATATAATTATTGTGTATAATTATGTATTTATATATAATATAAATATATATAGGCCCTATATATATATATATATATATATATATATATATATATATATATATATGCACTGCAGTATATATAGAAGAGCGTCGGTGTTTTGAGAGGCGAAGAGGAGACATTTGTTGCACTGTGGTTTTGGTCGATAGGTGACTCTTTAGAGAATCCATTCTCTGTGTGTGTTTGTTATTCGGATGCTGCATTGTATTGTATTGTATTGTATTGTATACAGGCGCCTGCAGTTATATTAAGCGAACGACATTAGTCAGCACGGATGCTGCTGTGCATGCAGTCAATAGGACATGTATTTATACATAATATAAACATGTATGTATATAATAGGAGACCATAATTATATGAGAGAGTTAAGAGACTATAATACATGCACATGTACAATTGTACATGCAATCATGCATGCTATGTATAGGAAGAGTTCGTTGTATTTGTCCTGTACTCGGAATTACATCGGTATTGGGTTTTCTTAAATCGATTGAACTCAATTATTTAAATATACTTAATGGACCTATTGTTCTGAGATAGGTTACAAATGAATTGGAGTCCAATAAATGAACTTAATTTCATTGTGGATCATGGCAGACACCATTAAGTCGGACTTAGGCGTAGACCAGAATTCGTATTCATGACGTGCTCGGAAGCAGTAAAGTAGCGAAAAATCAATTGCCTTTGTACTTAGTCTTATACATAAATTAATCTTCCTATTTTACTCTCTTCCTTCAGTTGTGTTTCGACGATGAGATGTTAACCAGATGACTCCATATCGTTTTGTTTCTACATTGATCTACATGTATAGGCTACTATATAGTGTTCATTGCCATGCTCATGCCCATGCTTTTTCCTGCAAGATCGTGATTAATGTTTCTCTATCCAAGTCCTGGATTGTCATCATCGGCTCCCTGTTTCCTCCAATTTTAAGAGTGATAGGGTGGGTAGCCTAATTATTATGGCGCTATTGATCTTAAGAACTAGGAATCAGACTTGTAATTATTGTCTCTGCCTTAATTTACGGTCGAGTCATTCATTATAGGGTATGAGATGGGAAGAGACAGCTGCTCCTCGTGTGAACCGATGAAATTAGGCTGCTACTACAGCTTCGTGAATAGATGGATGGATGCCGTCAGAACCACTGCTTTCATTGATCGGCTTTATAAAGCGCCATTGTCTTTATGGCGACTAATTTTGATTAAGGTCATTCGTTGTTCCTCATTAACCACTTGAGACTCATGACGTTGCACAGGAACATTTCTCCGGTCAGCCATTGGTCAGCACACACCCTTCCCATCTATGCATAGAAACCTTATTGCTTGTTTTTTAAAGACATGATTTGTAGCAACATCCTATACACTATAATAGTCTAATGACCAATCGTCGATAATTCGAGGACTGCCTGAAAGAGAGGCGCTATAATATTACGATAGATGATATGAATTATTGTTGGAGTATAATTTGAAACGGATTTTATTCTGCTAATAGGTCGAGAACAAAACGACGTTGATTCAGTATCTAGGCCTACTGATATAATATTAGAATATTATGATATTAGAATATTATGATATTAGAATGTGCAGTGCAACTTATTAAGATCTACACGACAAGCAGAAGAGATCTTGCAGTGTCCAGACGGTATAGACAATTCACGCCCTGTATACTATTAGTATTAGCCTATACTGGAACTATGCCAGTATTCGGTCTATATGAGCAAGTCCATGTTGGGCTAATATAAAATAGGATTCGTATTTCATGATGTGACAAGGTCCAGCTGCCTATTTCCGTCTTCTGTGTTATTGTATGCTAACAAAAGTCATTTGAAAATAAAGGACGAATATTTTATGAGTGGATCGCCTGATCATCGTCAATCTAGAGACGTATATCTGACCATGCAGACAAAGGAAGACAGGATAATGGCGACGAAAATATGCACCGGTCAGAGAAAAAAACAACACATAGTCTATGAGAGAGAGATACACACACAGGCAGATATTCAGACAGAGACAGACTAACATGAGAGAAATGCAAACGTATACACATGCATAGCTAAAACTGTCAATGGTGACAAGACAAGAATACAAAACGACAGCCACCATGCATGAGCACAGGAGAAACATGGTTAGACTAACGTATACACAGAAGGCATGGTTAGCTGGTCACACCCCAAGATCATTCCACTTGGTGGAAGAATCGTGTTTACACCCTGTATGTATGTATGTATGTATGGCCTTGTTAATGGCCGATCATCTCTTAGATCAGCATCCGCTGGTAAATGTATTTTTCAAGGCCTATGACTCCTCTTTGTCCGGCGTTCATGCATATAGTTCCTGCAGCAGTCCATACATTGGGAACTCCTTCCAACGCTCACCCCATCCCCCCAACCTATTTTCGCACCCCCACACTCATATTCGCAGATCTCCCATCGAACCTGGATCTTATTCTCAATTCAATATCATGGTATTTTATTCTGCTTACGATTTCTAATTATTCTAGAGTGCCCAGATCAAATTGTTATACTGTACTAAAAGGTAATATCAAATTGCAGTAGATCTATTCAATCTATTGTGACATTTTACACATTAAAATATACATGCACAAAAGTCATTCACTGCAGGAATATAAAAGGAACAGAAAACATACACACATTACACATTAGGCTACACATTACAAAGCATAACTGAAACGGAAGAGAGGCGGTCGTGAGAGAACCAGAGTAATCAATCAGTGACCTTTATCTTCACATCTCTGCTCATATTCTGTGCCGTTTAGGACTGTAGCGGTTGTATATTTCGAGAATGTCGCACAATTGAGAGGACTTCCATTGCTAATGAATTCAATCATTCATAGCAACCATTAATTGATTTATCAAGGAACTGCTCTTCGCACGGTACGGTAGTCCTCTTCTTTATTTGCGGTTATTTCGCCTTTGAAAAAGCATATTTTGTATCAACCAGATAAAATTATGTCTTTTCCAGCATAGTATCCACTCATTCGAGGTGACTTTTCAACGCTCTATCAATCCTTGAAGTCAAATTGACAATAATATTATCACTGCATGATCTATACTGAGTGTTGGCTAAAGTTTTGGTTACGCTGTACCATGCGAAGCATGCATCATTTGTTATTATCAGACGTCACATAATATAACTTAGCTCATATATATGGATTGAATGTTGTGGGAAAACTGATGAATTCGATACCCCACATGCATCGGTGTTTTGAAGGTCGTCGGAAAGCAGTGATCGATTGGTTGAGGTCGAAGGCATTTCAAGGTCAAAGCATGGAGCAATGGATGGCTGTCATCCCCTGCATGCAGCCGAATGCATTGTTGCAACAATCTATTGTCCATCAAACATGACAAAGGTCCACAGCCGAATGCATTGTTGCAACAATCTATTGTCCATCAAACATGACAAAGGTCCACAGCCGAATGCATTGTTGCAACAATACATGTATATTGTCCATCAAACATAACAAAGGTCCACAGCCGAATGCATTGTTGTAACAATCTATTGTCCATCAAACATGACAAAGGTCCACAGCCGAATGCATTGTTGTAACAATCTATTGTCCATCAAACATGACAAAGGTAGGGCCATACGCTCATCGGTGGCTGGAATAACTGCAACATGTCGTCATCGATTCTGTCAATTCTCGTAAAGTATAGACTAAACGTTTAATCCGTTGCGAATCCTAGTCGCATGTTTATCTTGTCTTTCACGTGAAACAAGCATAGATTTATTTATGTACAATGTTTTAGCAATAAACCATTGTCTGTATATATGTTACAGTCAATGTGTACAATCAGTCATTGTATACAATGACTAACATTTTCAGCCAGTTGACACAATGACTGATTCGGTCAGGCATTGTATACAATGACTAAAAAAACCAGCGATTTTACACAATGACTGAAAATTTATGGTCCTTATTGTACACTTTGGCTGATTCAAGTTAGGAGGTGTGTTGATAATTATTGTAGTGTCTGCGACGGCGAGTGGGGCTAGGCGGAATAATAATAGGAACTTGAGTCGGTGTGAGGAGGTGTGTTGATAATTATTGTAGTGTCTGCGACGGCGGGTGGGGCTAGGCGGAATAATAATAGGAACTTGAGTCGGTGTGAGGAAGTGTGTTGATAATTATTGTAGTGTCGGCGACGGCGGGTAGGGCTAGGGGAGGGTAGGAAACTTTTCTGGTAGGAATAATAATAGGTCTGCCGTGTCAGTGCCATGGAAAAGTATAAAAGTTAAAACTTCCAGCAAGCTCAACGGTAAAACTGAGTTATGGAGAACACAAGCGTTTCTATGGAGAGTCAATTCAAGGAGAGGTTAGTACATCTGCACACCGGCGATAAGAAATCTGTCTTGATTCCTAAAGATGAGCATTTCACTTTAGTTGACGAAGTGAAGGAAGCAGAAAAAGAAACAGGGACCTCAAAGACTTGGAGGCAGTATTATCTACTGAAACGGTACCAGATTCTGATTTGCGGTGATGTCGAAAAGCTAATCAGAAAGAAAAAGGACGAGGGGGACGATGTCGTTTATTTCGCTCACAACGATGACATTTTTGACATTATCAAGCGCGTTCACGTTTCTACAGGACACGGTGGAAGAGACAAGATGATGAAAGTTTTGTCCGTTAAATACGCTAAATCTTTTAAAAAAATAACGGAAATGATGAATCGCTGAGGAATCGTTCTAGATTCCCCCACCCGCCGTCGCCGACACTACAATAATTATCAACACACTTCCTAACTTCAATCAGTCAAAGTGTACAATAAGGACCATAAATTTTCCGTCATTGTGTAAAATCGCTGGTTTTTTTAGTCATTGTATACAATGCCTGACCGAATCAGTCATTGTGTCAACTGGCTGAAAATGTTAGTCATTGTATACAATGACTGATTGTACACATTGACTGTAACATATATATATAAGAAAAAGCAGACGTATACGAAGTGTCTGATAGTCTGATACTGTTTCGTGTATTATTTATCTGAAAACAAATGTCCGATGAGCATCTCTAACTATCCGAATACGTTCAAGGTTGTTGTTGAAGTTACGCCACGCTCATGGCTATGATTATGAGAACGACAACGAATATACGACAAGTAAAAGAATCTTTTTCAAAACTGATAAGCACGAACGTTCATTAGTGTCTGCTCAGTACTAGGCATCATTCTGTCTGTCTGACAACGATTAAGCATCAGTCAACAGTCAAGACATCAAAACTGGCCACACTGCATTATTCAGCTCACTCCACTGCAACTCAATTCAAGTTATTCATCTCTTATCGCCTATATTCTAACCGTCTAACGTCTCATAGTCTTGTGTTATCGGCGTATAATATTAGGTAACGTGTTACTCAGAATGAGTAATAATTATGCCAGCTTCTATTCTGTGAGTAGAATGCTTACTTTGAAATTACTCCTAAAGTGCGTCCTAATAATTATAGTGACATTTTCTAGATTACAGAAAGGCATGCATGTTCATCTGGTCAAACCTGATTAACCGCCTGAAAAAACCGCTACTCCGTTAAGAAAGAAGGAGATATTATTATATAGGGTGTCTCGATAGGTCGTGAACGATTTTGAATGCAGACAAATATATGTTATACACAATATAATGTGGAAAGTTTTATACTGGCGGATAGGTTATTCAAATGAAAATGTTAATATAAAAAATTAGATCACTAGTTCACTTAATAAAATTGTAGCGCCAATATCCGTGACGTCATCAAATTCGTGCCAAATAAACGTCAAGTAAAGCCGACGTTTTAAGGTGTTCAGTGTCAGGGGTTCGGGTTCGGCATAAACAGTTGGATTAACAAAACTTCATATCATTCCAAATAAAACTTCAGTCACTTCGACTTATTACATCAATGAGATACAGGAGAAAGAGGTCAAACCCGCATTCCAGCGAAGTGCAGTAGGCTGTAGCCTATGCGCTCAGTTCACAGCCACAAAAATATTTCGTAATAACGGCGAAGGATTATTTCAACAAGACGGTGCACGTGCCCACACATCAAAGGCCTCAGTCGAATGGTTGAACAAGAATATCAATGGATAGCCTACAGCTCACCGAGGAACTGGTCTCCTAATTCGCCAGTTTTGTCACCATTGGAAAATGTTTGGAGTATTATGGCGGCAACTGTTTATGCCGATACCGAACCCCAAACGACTTTAAAACGTCGGCCTTGTAAGGCATGGACATCAATAGGCCTACCTCTGACAACTCTGAAAAATCTATTTGCTCGATGACTAATCGACTTGAGGCTGTAATAAAAAGTAAAGGAAACATTATTAAACACTAAATGATAATTTGTATTAATTAATTATGTGTGGATTACCAATGATGGTCGTACAATATTGTTTGCGGCTCAACTTGACGTTTATTTGGCACGAATTTGATGACGTCACGGATATTGGCGCTACAATTTTATTAAGTGAACTAGTGATCTAATTTTTTTATATTAACATTTTCATTTGAATAACCTATCCGCCAGTATAAAACTTTCCACATTATATTGTGTATAACATATATTTGTCTGCATTCAAAATCGTTCACGACCTATCGAGACACCCTATATATCCTGTTGACTCTGGATGCAACAGCCAGAAATGATAATCTATTGATTATAATCTGGAAAGCTACGGTTTTTCTCTTAATGGCCTAATAATTATCTTTGCATGCATGCGTCTATTCGTCTTTTGAAGACAGACTTCTAATCCTATTTCCTAGTACTTATTAGTTAATTCCTGTTAATTAATTCCTATTGATTTCGCAGGCGCCGTCTTGTTACCCATTAGATGCGTTTAATAATTACCTTATAACAAAAATGAATATTGCGATGGTGGCATTGATGCTCGCATGTCTCTACATCATCTGAGTCAGATGATACACAAAGTAATGGCTGCTACCAACAAAGCAAGAAAACGTTTGTGCCAGTGATATATCTCTCTGCAGCCCTAGAATTCGTCTTCCGTGAATTCCATTTCTACGTCTCTCTCTCCCTTGATTGGAATATACCATTCTGCAGGCTATGGGGTATAATACCATAATATACCATTCATGCTATGGGGTATACTACACAGCATGCATGAAGCTCGTCTGGTTATAAAGCGCCTCTGTATCTGTGAACCAGCACATGTTCACCCGATGACTATAAATAGATCCTATTCGTTATATTATCTAAGCAACGTTTGTGTTCGTATAGTATACTCTCTCTCTATATATATAATCATATATATACACACATATATAATTATATATAGTATAGTATACTCTATATATAATTATATATACACACACATAGTATACTCTAGGCATGACCTTGACTGGCGTCGTCTTTCACGTCGTCGATTCTTTCATCAAAGAAGTCCATGTTATCGGATTCGTGCATTCATCATTTCCGATACGCGTTGGATATGTGGATATGGGTCAATCGACTCAATGCCGCCGATCACTCATCAATCAAAGGCGCTTCACCGACCACAACCGTATCGTCCACTCTCCAGTCCTCAGCCATTATACCCACCCGCCTTCTTTTGCAATTTATCCCAAGATTAGAGTTTCGTAAATCTAATTGGCGATTGATGCAACTTATAGGCCTACATTGATGTCATTTTCGTTGATTTGCGTCTCTACCGGTATTTCATTTCGTGGATGCAAAAGCCGTTGAGCCATTAAAAGAGTCATTAGAGACGCTAAGAAAGCCAGTTTGTTAGGCAAGATAAAAGGCATAAAACGTTGGTGAATACTGCAGCAATAAAGACAGCTTCAACTGTCTTATATATGCGTGTTGGTCTTGTTCGTATAATTATGGCTTTATCACGATAATCAATGGCGAGGAGGAACAACGCTAAGCAAAAGGAATAGAATACTAGAAAAACTCCAAAAAATCACTTTCGTTCTAATGTAAATATTATTAGAAAATAAATCGAAGCAGCAAACTGCATAGAACTCCAGAAACTAACATTGAAAAATGATCCCGAAAGTAATGGAAGAAGTAAATAAAACGTGAGTTTCAAGAAAATCATAATTTAAAAATAGTTTCTTGCGACCCGTTGCCAGTTTCTAAACTGCTTTCTGGATATTGCAATAATTGCTGTATATAAGTCCGTGCAATGACCTTGAGAATATCATTCGCGCACTTGTTCCGTACCTCATAATTATTGGAATGCAGTACATGTAGCCTACATTGTACCTTCCGAGTTCTTAACAGTTTCGCTGAATGGTCACAATAGCCATGGATGAAAGATGTATGTGGTCGTTAAACTGCTGATTTTGTACCACACTTTTAATGATATTAATTGTTAAAAGAAAAATGCAAATTGAACAATCACCTTCAAGTTTTACATATTGACACTCAGTAAAAATTATGGCGCTTTGACATTTTTTCAAGACTATAAGGCGGGTTTCCGAGGCCAATGGATCTAATTCATATTTAAGCGCGAGCCTCCTGCAGGTATGTGTTTGCGAATGTACGCTGACGCCCACTAGACAAACACCTTCTGTTAACACATTGTGACCGCCACATGCTCGCCTCTCATCTGTATTATATTCTTGTCCAAGAATTGTGGTGGACACGAAGCGAGTAGGTTAAGACTAAAATTATTGTCAATGTGACGCTCTGAAGGGCGCATGGTCACGTCTCTTTTCCTACGACAAAGAGCAGAACGTGTAAGACAGAGAGAAAGAAAGGGAGGGAGATTGAAGGAGAGAGAAACAAACGAGGGAGAAAGAGAGAGAAGAGTTGGAGGGAGGGTGAATGAGGGAAGAGATAGAAGAGGGAGGGATGAAGAAAGAGATGGATGTGGACCGTGAGGAAAAAATCCTGAAGAGACCTGATCATAGATGAAGGAGAAGAGAATGTTGGATGAAGGTTGAACGAAATTTAAAGAGAAAAGTAGGTCTAACTGATAAAGCAAATGGGAATATGTTGCCCAGGAGACTAAAGTGGACAAAAGTAAGAAATTTACGGAGAAATTAGCCAAAACAGAAACGACTGTGGTCATAAATATTATGTTGAAGTCAAAGGGCAGAGAAGGAAGGAATAGCAATTAGAAAGCTCATGAGCATAATTAGATACATGTAGCACGAGGGAGGTAGGCTAATCGATAGACGCAGCGAGAGGCAGAAGGACGAATGGAGGTAGATGGACAGAGGACGGTCAGAGGGACGATGAAATTAAGGCAGAGGAACGAAAAGAGGCGTAGGGAAGGAGGAAAGCGAAGAGACGAAGAAGGAAAACGAAGGGACGACAAAGGGCAAAGAGACGAAAGAAGGCAGTATAGGATGAAGAGATGTAATACATGTATATGGAATAGGAAAGCAGAGACGAAGGAAGGCGGAAGAACAAAAAGAAACGGAGGGACGAAGTAATAGCAGAGAGACGTAAGAAGGCAGAGAGACGTAGGAAGGCAGAGAGACGTAGGAAGGCAGAGAGACGTAAGAAGGCAGAGAGACGTAAGAAGGCAGAGAGACATAGGAAGGCAGAGAGACGTAGGAAGGCAGAGAGACGTAAGAAGGCAGAGAGACGTAAGAAGGCAGAGAGACATAGGAAGGCAGAGAGACGTAAGAAGACAGAGAGACGTAAGAAGGCAGAGAGACGTAAGAAGGCAGAGAGACGTAAGAAGGCAGAGAGACGTAGGAAGGCAGAGAGACGTAAGAAGGCAGAGAGACATAGGAAGGCAGAGAGACGTAAGAAGGCAGAGAGACGTAAGAAGGCAGAGAGACGTAGGAAGGCAGAGAGACGTAGGAAGGCAGAGAGACGTAAGAAGGCAGAGAGACGTAAGAAGGCAGAGAGACGTAGGAAGGCAGAGAGACGTAAGAAGGCAGAGAGACGTAAGAAGGCAGAGAGACGTAAGAAGGCAGAGAGACGTAAGAAGGCAGAGAGACGTAGGAAGGCAGAGAGACGTAAGAAGGCAGAGAGACATAGGAAGGCAGAGAGACGTAAGAAGGCAGAGAGACGTAAGAAGGCAGAGAGACGTAGGAAGGCAGAGAGACGTAAGAAGGCAGAGAGACGTAGGAAGGCAGAGAGACGTAAGAAGGCAGAGAGACG
>OX243816.1:27805341-27824942 GCA_945859605.1 Lumbricus rubellus
CTTCATAAGGGCCTCATCGTCGGGAAGCTGATGGAAGAGGAGAAAGAAGAAGAGAGTCTTACTCTTTGTTGCATATATTTAGCTTAGTTGAGAGATCCAGGAGTGGTTGTTAAACTGAGAGTCATCCTCGTGACCCGGGTTCGAGCCTCACACAGGGCATTAATTTATAAAAGTTTCTGTTAGCTGCCATTGGCGCTTTGCTGTTGTGTTGCTTGACTCGGGTTCTGCTGAAAATAAGATAGCCCCTCCCTCCCATTGTTGCTAATAAGGAGGCCTATATTGCCATGTATAATGTCTCATGATCCTCATTTCATTTGTGTCTTGGTGTGCTGTCATAATTTTACTATCACTTTCGCTTTCTTCAGTTACTTCAAGGCTGATGATGAATAGACTACAGAGACCTTTGCTAACACCTCCTTGTGGTGGTCTGTGGGCATGCAGTTGTCTGTTAGCCAACTGCTTGGCAAAGATTGGCAGTAGATATTCCATTGACTGAGTGTGCTGTGTAACTTTAATACTGAGTATGCTTAGTAAGTAAATAAGTATTTTCAATCAATCAATCACATAAATTTATATAGCGCCCCTTCAAGATCTTCACTCATAGGCGCTCCCAAACCAGGCCTGGTCAAATTGCTCCACTTGCAAACGCACAATGGGACATAGAACATCATTATAACACAAAGTAATAATTAATTGGTAATAATAAACGTACAAATTAAATCACAAGTTGAATAAAATTACTAAAATATTAGCATCAAGCAAGTCATCTATACAGCATTCTGGTGATAAATAATTTTCGATCAGCAAATCACTAGATTATACGAGCAAAGCCTAAGGGAGTATCCAGTAACTCATTCTGGTGTGAGAAGATCGTGAAGGAAATGCCCGGAGTCACTGAGCATAGAAGCACAGAGGAATGCATCTGCCTTAGAACACAACATCACAATGTCAAAATCGTAGTAGAACATACAACATGGAGTCAGCTGTCTGTCAAACCAAGGATGCAAAGTACATAAAATGACTGCTTTTTTGCTTTGAATACAATGTTATCAATGTGTGGAGAAAACTCCAATCTATCTGAAACTGTAACACCAATAACCTTGACTAAGTCGACTCATTCGATCCCTGTTAGGGGTGGGGGGAAGGGCAATCAGAAGTTTTGGAACATGGAAGCCTAAATATGGCCTTACATGACTTGATTCGATTAAAGCACAAGTTACAATTACTAGCCAACTCTGCAATGTGGTCAAGTTCAGTATCAGTAGTGTCAACATTAACATTTTGATGCAGGAATGATTGGATAACAATCATCAGCATGTTTAAAAAGTCTGTTGCCTGCATATAGTAGTTTTAATCCTGAAATTATAGTAAGTAAGTTGACTGGCCAGATCCTTGAATGATGCTTGCATTAATGTACTTGAAAGGGGATACTAGCCTATGACACAGAACTTTGTGCAATGCACTCGGGTTTTATAACAAAGCAAGAACCCAGTTGTAAACAAAGTCTGGAGGCATGGGGGCTAACGGTGCAGCCAGGCTATTGTACTTAAGGTATCAAGAGCCTTAGAAAATCTGAAGAACCAAACGCACATGGTTTACATTTAACTGATTCAAGTAATGGTGAGTTAAAGCTTTTAGTGCAACAGTAGTTGCCCCAGATGGTCTGAAGGCATATTGGTCTGAATATACATGTAAGCAGGTTTTTATCAGGGTTAGTCAGAGTGCTTGGTAGATGCTACAATTTCACAGAGTCTTACCCGGGTCACCTCGACCTCACCCAACACACCTCGCCTGTGGGAACAGAGCATTATTGGGGGGGGGGGAGAGAATATTTTTTCCGATAAAACGAAATTTCACGGGTGGCTTACCGGTTATAGGACCCCCCCCCAGAGGAGTTGGCAGAATTTGGGGTGGGTGGGGTGGGGAGCGGGCGGTTGGGGCGAGTTCGGGTGGCACAAAAGCGAAATTTATCCAGCAATTCGGAATACCCCAGAGAGGTGGAGACAAGGTAGGTCGGCGGGTTAGGGGTCGGGGTCGGCGGGTGAGTGGGATGGGGAAAATAAGTGGAGTTGGGAGTAGGAGTTAGGATGGGATGAAGTGAGGATGGGGAGTAGGCAACTGGCCGGGAGCGAAAAAAAAAAAAGAATTTGAAACCCTCCGCAACTTTTCCGGGCTATGCCCCTGCATATTTTCAACTACTTTATGTTCATAGCATGTCGATCTTGTAAAAAAAATACGGACTGGCGCCTTAATTTTATTACCATTCAATTATTATCTGACCCATTAAATACGGAAAATAGACGCCAGGATTGTGCACATCCGCCCACTGTACACAGAGTTGCAGGCTTAAATGTGTGTCATAAAGTGCGCTACTTTGGTGCTAATTTGTGATTTTTCCCAATAAGATTCGCGTTGCAGGTTTTAGTATGTTTTACTACATGTTATTACCTAACTAAAAACTATAAAACTGGCTTGTAACAAATTTCTTCCAGCTTTTTTTTATATCACGCCGACTAATATGGTTGCGTTTATAATCGGCAAGAAAAATCACGCGTGCACTCCCAATCCGTTGGTGAAGTATACCATTGAACATCGAGATGGGGTGTAAATTGCCTATAATACGCAAACTATATTGCGTGTAGAACAATGAATCGTATTATTTATGTAATAATGTTTGTATGGTTTTTAGATAAGCGAACAATTAACAAAACCGATGTTTTTTTTAGCTAGCTACGAAGCACTCTTCGTCATGTTTTGTTTTGAGGGCGTACGTTTTCCTAACGCCACAGCTTAGCGATTCCAATGTGACGCCGTGCGGTTTATTATTATTTCTCGAGCGCTTATATGGAGAATATAAGACAATGTCAATTGCGCTTTTGTACTGCAATACTGCAATGCATGGTCCATGCAGCATGAGCCATGAAGCATGGCCCATGCTGCATGGGTGTGGCGGTTGACTTAGAGTCGATAGTTGAGAGGAAGAGATGAGTCGTAAAAATCTAATCAGCTTTTACACAGGAAACGCATCGAAACTAAATCAATCAGAGTCAAGCCTGAAGGGAGCATCACAACATATATATATAATATATATAATATATATATATATATATGCATGTATGTCATCACTGGAGAAAGGATGGAAGAATTAGGTTCCTTATGGGAGGGATCTAGGCTGTGAATCACTTCAGTGCAACATCCCTTAAGTGCATGCATGGTCTAAGCCTTCATAGTGGTCAAAATAATATGGGTAACAATGATGATATAACAATGATGATGATGTTGCTGATGACGATTATCTTCCTAAGTCGATGATGAAAGGTCGTCAGCAGAAACAACATCGTATAGTCATCACCATCATCGGCAACAACAACAACGACTGTTCGACATCATCAATTCATCATCATCATCATCATCATCATCATCATCATCATCACCATCATCATCATCATCATCATCATCATCATCATCATCATCATCGTCGTCGTCGTCTATATGATTATGATCATTTTTGAAGAATTAGTACACTCTATGTAACCTACCTACATTAGGCACAAAGTGTATAATAAATTTACAATGTATACAATAGTATATGTGGTTCCCGGACAATTCGGCGCCGGACAATTCGGAACGGACAATTCGGGCCGGACAATTGGGAGCGGACAATTCGGAACCGGACAATTTGGAGCGGACAATTCGGACCGGACAATTCGGACACGGACAATTCGGAATAAATTCTGGCACGGACAATTCGGACCTAGACAATTCGGACCGGACAATTCGGACCGGACAATTCGGGCCGGACAATTCGGAGCCGGACAATTCGGGCCGGACAATTCGGAACCGGACAATTCGGACCGGACAATTCGGACCGGACAATTCGGAACCGGACAATTCGGACCGGACAATTCGGACCGGACAATTCGGACCGGAGAATTCAGACCGGACAATTCGTAGCAGTCAAAATTAATGATGGAACTCAAACTTTTAGACCAGATTTTCATACTTATCACCATCCCCGTATACAGATGTCGACCGGAAATTCAATCAAAAATAGAAAATTATTTTTTGTTCTCAAAGCAACCGTAGGCCTAAACATAATATTACTCAAGTGAGGAGTAGCCTATTACATTATGTTACCTCACTTGGCAGTGACATTATAGATGGTTAAAGTTAGATTCGGAAAGACATAGGCACTTCAAAATGGACAAGTCACGCATAGTATGAGACTATAATGACCTATAATAGGCCTATTATGGTATTTGCAAGAATCTGGAATCCACGTACAAAGTAATAATAATAATAATAATAATAATAATAATAATAATAATAATAATAATAATAATAATAATAATAATAATAATAATAATAATAATAACAATAATAATAATAATAATAATAATAATAATGTATACAAAACTTTAACGCTGTGGCTTTCACAGGTTCCTTTATTAAGTCCCTAATTGACATCGATGAGGGTGGTTGGTCTTACTGAAATTGATTTATTCTGTTTGAAATTTTTGTTGAAGAAAATAAATATGTGTTTATAATATAAAAGTAATAATAGTAGTATTAATAATAATGATAACAATTTTTCTTTAATTCAACGCCTGCAAACGCGTTGTGTTTGTATGCTACATGTACAAGTTATGCAGTAATCTTAATTAACATCAAACTGAACAGACAGCCTGCAATCTGAAACCTGACTGACTGATTTCAATGAGCTGCTTCTAAGTTGGCAATTTATTGAATAGGCCTATTACTTCTAATCTCAGTTTCTTAATTAAAGTTTTTGAATTTAGGGTCTTCAAGATCAGAGAGCTGTAATGCCACACTGCTTTTTAATCGACGCAGGCCTTTGATTTTTCTTATGTTTTTACTTCACACGATTGTTTGCAGCTCAAGAAATAATTGGCTTAAATAAATAAATAAAAGTTTGATCGCCGTAAGCGCCTTTTAGTGGCTCACAATATGTATATGCACTCCGAATTGTCCGGGTCCGAATTGTCCGTTCCGAATTGTCCGGGTCCGAATTGTCCGGATCCGAATTGTCCGGGTCCGAATTGTCCGTTCCGAATTGTCCGTTCCGAATTGTCCGTTCCGAATTGTCTGGGTCCGAATTGTCCGGGTCCGAATTGTCCGTTCCGAATTGTCCGGTCCGAATTGTCCGTTCCGAATTGTCCGGGTCCGAATTGTCCGGGTCCGAATAGTCCGGGTCCGAATTGTCCGGTCCGAATTGTCCAGTCCGAATTGTCCGGTTCCGAATTGTCCGGTTCCGAATTGTCCGCTCCCAATTGTCCGGTCCGAATTGTCCGTTCCGAATTGTCCGGCTCCGAATTGTCCGGACACCAGTATATGTAGGGCATTGTAGTCTATGGTGTATGATTTTTCAATTATGGTAATTGGTGATTGATGGAGTTGCATTACTGCACGTAATATCGACCTAATGAAGCAATGAATGTATAATATTGTGTATATACATGTATTACTTAGACTTAGACTTAGTTCCTCCAGTTCCGATCGGAACATTGGTCGACAAGTCCTCGCCACTCCGCACGGTCGCCAGCCACCACCTCCGCCTCGTCCCAGCCCAGTCCCATCCGCTCCAGGTCCTTCCTGAAAGCGTGTCTCCAGGTGTTTCTTGGCCTGCCTCTTTTCCGTTTACCACCCTTCGGCACCCAGTTCAATGCCGTCCTTGCAATCCTCTCCTTTGGTAGTCTAAGGATGTGCCCAGCCAACCTTCCCCTTCTCCCCATGATGATGTACTCAAGATCCTTCGTCCCCGCCATTGTTAGCACCTCCTCGTTTCTGATGTGGTCCTTCCATGAGATGCCAAGGATAGATCGTAGGCATCTCCGGTGGAAGACATTTAGTTGTTTTGTTGTCTTTGCTGTTGTCTTCCAGGCCTCACTTGCATAAAGCACCACAGGCAACACCAAAGACGAGTACAGTCGAAGCTTCGTGTCTCTGCTCAACGTTCCTGATCTCCACACGGTTCTCATTCTTTGGAAGACCGCTGCTGCCTTGCCAATTCTTGTCTTGACATCCATCTCTATGCTCCCATCCTTTTCCATATAACTTCCCAGATATGCAAAATTGTCGACATATTCTATGGTTTCCTGTCCAATCTTGATGCTCGGATGATCTATGTCTCCAATCTTCATGGCTTTCGTTTTCGCACTGTTGATGTGTAATCCCACTCCTTTCCCTAACTCCTGCAGTCTCGTGGTCATCCTCTGCATGTCCATGTGTGTTTCGCTTAGCAGTGCTATGTCGTCAGCAAAATCCAAATCCTTTAGCCTTCCTTGGTTCCAAGCTATGCCAAACGTAGAATTGTCCATCGCTCTATTCATGATGTAATCGATGACAAGAGCAAATAAGAATGGGGACAACACGCACCCCTGTCGTACTCCCGTTTCTATCTGGAACATTATTGTGTTGCCATTCTCTGTTCTGATGCAACAACTTGCGTCCTGATAAAGAGCTTTGAAAATGTTGATGTATTTTTCCGGGACTCCATACAACCTGACAATGCTCCAAAGTGTGTCTCTGTTTATACTGTCGAACGCTTTTCTAAAGTCGACGAAATTCACCAACAATTCCTTATTGAACTCTTTGCTCTGTTCAATTATGTTCCTCAGTGTAAATATTTGCTCGTTGCATGACCTTCCAGGTCGAAACCCCGCTTGCTCTTCCCTCAATGCGCCATCCACCTCATTTTCTTAATCGATTCATTAGCACTCTGCAGAAAACTTTACCTGGTATTGATAGCAATGTAATGCCTCGCCAGTTGTTGCAATCATTCAATGGCCCCTTTTTTGGCACTTTTACGATCACTCCCTTCGTCCAGTCCTCCGGGACCTCCTCTGTTTCCCAGATCACGTTGAATAATTGTGTGAGCTCGTTTTCCATTGTCCTGCCTCCACATTTCAACATCTCCGCTGTAACCTCGTCCATCCCCGCTGCCTTGTTATTTTTCAATGCCTTTATCGCCCTCCCGACCTCATTCACGTCTATCCTCTCTACTGTGATGTTCGGTTGCTTGATTGCCTCTGCTCCTTCCAGGTTAAGCGGTTCGTCAGGTGCCGGTTGATTCAGGACTTCTTTGAAATGCTCCACCCATCTTGCATTCTGTTCTTCCTCTGTTGTCAGTACTCGCCCGTCTTTGCTCTTGATCGGTATCTTTGTTTCTTTGCACCCTGTATTGGTAAGCTCACGCACGATCCTGTAGAGGGTCTTCGAATCGTTTCTATCAGCTGCCTCCTGGGCCTCCCTTCCCTTTCCCTCCATCCATGTTCTTTTATCTCTTCTGCAGCTCTTTTTCACTTTACGGTCCAGATTTCTGTATGCTTCATTTTCTGTTCTCCATTGATCAAGCTCATTCCTTGTGTCTCTTATAGTTTTTGCCTTCCTTCGTTCGTCAATCAAGTCCCACGATTCCTCACCTATCCACCTTTCCCTTCTCGTTCCTCTTCTTCTTCCCAAGGTTGTCGATGCGCTCTCTTTGACAGCCTCATTGAACATCTTCCATTGCTCCTCGTGATCTCCACTGTGCTGCAACGCCTCGAACCTGTTTTTAACCTCCAGTTGGAAGCCCTCCGCTATTTCCTTGTTCTTTAGTTTTTCCACTGCAAACGGTTTGATGTTCTCCGCTCTCTTCATCTTTTTCAACTTCAGTTTGATGCGACCAATCACCAAATTGTGATCGGAGCCCACATCTGCACCCCTGTACACTCTTACGTCCTGCAATGCCGATCTCCATCTACCACTAATGCATATGTAGTCGATTTCGTTTGCTGTCTTTCCATCTGGTGATATCCACGTCGTCTTGTGTATCTTCTTATGCGCGAAGAATGTGTTGCTCACGATGACTCCACTCCACCCGTGCTCGCCATGGCCGTCAGTCTTTCGCCGTTGTCATTCGTTTCCTCTGCTGAGCCAAACGGTCCAATCGTGCTCTCCACCCCTCCTCTGTCCTTGCCCAGCTTGGCATTGAAATCTCCCATGATGATCCTGATGTCGTAGTTTGGTATTCCGTCCATTACGCTCTCAAGCTTCTCGTAGAAACTATCCTTCTCCTCCTCGCCAGCCACCTCCGTCGGTGCGTATGCCTGCACCACCGTCACCTTGGCATGCTGTGTTCGGAACCTTGCCGAGATGATACGATCTCCCACCGGCTTCCACTCCATCAGCGCCTTTGCCGCCTCTCTGTCCAGCATAAGTCCAACTCCACTCACGTGTTTATCCTCTCCTCCAGCATAAAGTATTGTTGTATTTCCACTAGTGAACCTCCCTTGTCCGGTCCACCTCATTTCACTGACGCCCAGGATGCTCAGCTGATACGTCTCCATTTCTCGTATCACCTGTTCCATCCTGCCGCCCTGGAACAATGTTCTCACATTCCATGTTCCTATTTTTGTCTGGGATTTGGCGTTGAAGATTGAACTTTTCTGGTTTTGGGCTTCCTTGCGGCTTTCACCCAACACCTTCATGTGCCCGTCTGGCGGTAAGTCCTTTCTTCTCCGCCGGTTTGTACCGGAATGGCTCCTACTTGTCGTTTCTGTAGCGTTAGGTCTTTTTACAGGGATGGGGATGCTAACCCCATGCCCCAACCCTCCTCCTTTTTCAACCGGGCTTGGGACTGGCTTTGGCGGAGTTATAGGCTATACATGTATAGCCTATATTATTTTATATGAATTAGATATCATAATATATTATATATAATTAGGTGGCATAAGATGGTTATATAATTTACCGTCTTTTTACTAATTGATAAATAAAAATATGTATAAATATAGTTTGAATACACGTGTGACTGCATCGTTCTTTCCATGCCGTGGATATTATTTGCAACTGATTGATTTTGGTGTGATCATCAGGCATGCGTGACCTTTGAACTGACCTACAAACCGCCGGACGGCTCCGTCGCTCGTTGGCAGAGAGATGGTTACCTTGACAACGGCGACTTCGAGGGTCGAGCAGACGACGAGCGGCGTCCTCTGGTGACGGACCGAAGAAGTAGCGACATCGATTCAAACAATTCAAGTCCAAAGTCTCGCAGAGGATCGAGACTGAGCGTCACGTCGAGAGGATCTCAAGTCCTCAAGTCACCGACCAACGCGTAAGTCATCGTTCTTCCATCCTTTATTCTATCTTTCATTCTATTCCATCTTCAGCAACCTCAACGTTCACCATCTCCTTCACGTTTACTTGTAACAGATGCGGGTATACTGAATGCGTCAAATGTTTATTATTATTAGTAGTAGCAGTATTAGTATTATTAATATTATTATTAGTAGTAGTAGTAGTAGTAGTAGTAGTGGTGGTGGTGGTAATAGTAGTAGTAGTAGTAGTAGTAGTAGTAGTAGTAGTAGTAGTAGTAGTAGTAGTAGTAGTAGCAGTAGCAGCAGCAGCAGCAGCAGAAGTAGCAGTAGCAGTAGCAGTAGCAGTACGTAGTATAGTGGCATTATTATTATTATTGTTTTTTGTTGTTGTTTGTTTGTATGTGCACTTGTTATAGCGCCCCTTCAATAAAGTTGTTGTCACTGCTGCTGTTGTTGTTGTTGTTTTTTGTTGTTGTTACTATTTATTGTGGATTATATGAACAAAAGTCATCGTAGAAGATATAAATAAATATGTATGGAAACTGTTCAAGTGTTCACCCAAGAAGTATAATCGACAATGGAACTTTGTAATACAGTTAAAGTAACGAATTACCAGCTGGGTAATACCACTACGCCTATCAGAAGCAAACTACATTGAGCAGAGAGATAACAAATAAGTGACGCTGGGTTTCAAGGACATTCTACCACAGTCTCGACTTTTTTTTACTGCTGGCCCGGAAGTCGAAGCGCATGTGATGTCACACGGACCAATGGGAGCACGCGACGCGGTGACCAATCACAGGAGAAGTAATTACACGTCGGACCATAAAAAATATGCGCAGTCATAAATAAAGAGTATTTAATCTCCTATTCGCTAATCTCGTTGCCGCCAATCTTCGACCTCTGACGTATAAAACTTGCTGCCATGACCACCAATTATAACCGGTCGTCATGGTTACTGGCGCCAAAAGAGTTGAATTATTTCTCGTATTATTAGATGAGTTACGTCAGCATTATACGACATTGAACGTTGGCAACATAGATAACATACATGTAAAGCGATGGGGTTAACATTGGTTCAGAAGACTAAAACTCTATGTGAGAACCACCACTTCACTTGGCATTCAAGCTTGACATCATTCTGACATCTGTTCGATCTTGCTCTTCAAGTTTACTGAGTGTATCCACCGAAACTGTCTGATCACTTAGCTCATTCCACTGATTCCAGGTCATTACTGTTCTGCTGCTGAAGAGCCTTTGCTTGATGGTATCCTCTGACTGCATGAAGATACATCTGTATCGTCGCATTCCTTTTCTGTCAGACATTTTAAAACATCTCGAGAAGAACTGTGTTACATCTTTTGTTAGTCGACAGCTCGTACACGTCGTGTGTCTCTATTAAATCTCACCTCTGCGTCTTACAACTTCTCTGGAGAATTTCTCTAGGCCGAACCTGTCGTTGTTTTTAGTTGATATGTGTCGTGTTCTATCCTCTAGAGATTATTTTAAGCACGAAATTGTACATGTTGTCTGGAATATCAACAAGGACTGAGTGCTTCACCGTGTCAAAGGCTTTTGATAAGTGCAGTAAAACTGATGAGTATATACAAAGACATTTGTCTGACGTGTAGCTGTGCGACCTGTTGCAGCAGGTAATGTAATGTGAATCTTCGAGAATTTCTCAGCGCCCACAAAAGCCACGTCAGGGAGACCATCTTATTTGCCAGCGCTATATCAAATCAAGTCCGCAATAGCCAGAGCTGCCGTTTCCGTTCCGGTGCCAGGTCAAAATCCGGGGAGGTCAAGCCGAGGAGACAGCGTGGTGCTACGGTGGTTGTCGGTGCATGATGGTGGTAGTTGGGTGATGGAAACTGATTGGAATCTGGATAGGATAGCTTGAAGAGTTCGGTTTTCAGTCGTGAATGGAAAGCAGCAGAGGTTAGTGCAAGTGGAGGAGAGGTTGAATTTGAAGGGGAGATTGGGGAGATAGGAGGATGAGTGACCATGCGGAGGTATGTTGGGACAGCAGGTAGAGACCAGCCATGCAGAAGTTGGTTCTTCAAGAGCATCTGCCGTTCATTGAAAGCAAGATAGAAGACGGTTTGAGTGACTGATGTTGGGTGAAAGTCAGCTGGAGACGATGGTGATATTGCCCCATGGTTGAATGATGGTTATTCTCTCTATTGTTATGGGACAAGCGAGGACGACGTCGTCCACAGGTTAACAAAGCAACTGATTAATATTCCAGCGCGGTTAAATACCAGACCGGAAGTCCCACCAATGCACGCCGTCTGCCGTTGGTCGCAGCAGTAAACCACCGTCCATGGTTGCTGACAATTTTTAAGTCTGTGATGAATGATTGACCTTCGTTCGCTATAGCTTTGTCGTCGGATGGATCGAAGTCGTTGTCCTTTGTCCTCTGTTCTTTGTCCTATGCCCTTTGTCCTCTGTTCTTTGTCCTTCGTTATTTGTCCTTTGTCTCTTGTCCCTTGTCCTTTGTCTTTGTCCTTCGTTCGCTGTGGGTTTGTCGTCGGATGGATCGCAGTCTTTGCCCTTTGTCCTCTGTTCTTTGTCATTATTTTGTCTTTTGTCCTTTGTCATTTGTCTTTTGTCCTTTGTCCTTTGTCCTTTGTCATTTGTCTTTTGTCCTTTGTCCTTCGTCCTTTGTCCTTTGCTCTTTGCCGTCCGTCGACACGGACACGTAATAATTAATCGTTATGATCGTCAACCGTCAAATCAATTCCTCTAATCATCGTAGAACTTTAATGCAATTGCCTTGTGATCGTAATCTCGTCGTCACAGCTCTTCCTAACCGTCGCGAAGTCAGTTGATCGTAGATGATCCCGACCTATCCCTTCGATCATCATCCTAACCCTTCACTCCAGATCTCATGCCTCCTCCTCCTCCACCCGGCCTACACGCATAAGACAATTCTTCGCACACACATTGATGATATACAGTTAATGTATTTAAGCATCATCTTCCAGTTTGAATTGCAAGGTGAATTTAGTTTAATATCATTCATGCTATTGGCAGATCTAACAAACTGAGAGAGATTGCCCTGGTTTCAAGTTCGAATTTTGTGTATGGCTGTGTGCGTGTGCGTGTTTGTGTGTGTGTGTGTGTGTGTGTGTGTGTGCTCGTGTACATACACGCATGCGCATGCGTGTTCATACATGTACATGCATAAGTCAACCGCCTGCCACCGGCCATTTACCACGACGACGACGACGACAACGACGACCGTGCTGTCATCTGTTGCCATTAATATTTCATTACGAGCTGTAGTGTGTGTGGACGTTATGTAGGCGTAGCAGAAATTAGACTGGTTGGAGGCGCCACAAGGCATACATAAATTCTGTTGTAATATGATTCAGAACATCCTACGATTCGTCTCTTCTCTTCTATTTCGTAATTACCGTTTAGACCAATTTTTGCACATAATTTTTTTATTATTGCATCACTGTCAGCCATCCTCTGCTGTGTTTGTGCTGCGCTCGTTTTCGCATTGGCTCTTAATATTATCTTCAGACTTCAGATGCGTCGTTTTCCTGCCATTCCGGATTTTTTCATTCCCTGCAAACATAATATTACGAAACTATACGACTGGCGATGTAAATACGCTGTTGGCTATATGATACATATGATATATATATATATATATAATAATGATATGTAATTATATACACCGTGATTCAAAAAAAAGTAAGCCAAATTATTTTTCATATATCTCTAATGTCTGACGACATATCACGCTAAAATTTTCCAAATATTTAGAAAAGTGGACCAAGAATATAATTCCAAAATTTCATGAGATAAAGTTGAACGGATAAAAAGATATGAATCTTTGAACTTCATATGTCGAAATTGACGTTTACAAGCAATTTTTGTCAGATTCAATAAAAAAAGTAAGCTAACCTGTTTTTATTATATCTCCAATGCCTGATAATTAATCATACTAAAAGTTTCCAGATATTTAGAGAATTGAACCAAGAATAGAATTACAAAATATCATGTCATAAATTTGAACGGATAGATATATATGAATATTTAAGCTTCATCTCCAGAAATGTCAGTTTTCAGCAAATCTGTTATGGTGTTCGTCGCGGTTTCGATGCCTGATAGTTCCCAATTTTGGTCTTCAGTGATCCTGGAGTAAAATTTTACTGAATATATTATCGCAACGTTCTGCTGTGACAACATCTTCCACCTGTTATCAGAAATCTATAGCTTCAGAAGGCTGCTTTCTTTTTCAACAGAACAGCGCCAGCCCACAGAGCCAACGAAACCATCGAAAGAGAGACGCTAGACTTCATTTCTCCCACATTATGGCCTCAGAACAGCCCAGATTTGAATCCTGTCGACTATAAAGTGTGGAGCGTGATGCAAGACTGAGTCTAGCAGACAACAATCCATGATATAGCCTAAACGATCGGAAGCAACGCTTGTTGGAAGTGTGGAATGGCCTGGATCAGAAGATAATCGACGTTTCTGTTGCCATTGCAATGGTGCCGGTGTCGCGCGACAGAGTCTCCCCCCTAAAAGTCTCCCCCCGGAGACTTTATTTCGAAATAGATTCTCCCCGGAGGATCTGTTCTAGAATAAATTCGCCCCCCGGAGACTATATTCCGAAATAAAGTCTCCGGGGGGAGAGAATATTTCCTCCGTCCACGAAACAAAGTCTCCCCCCGTTGATCGTGAAATCGGCTACAGTCGCATAAAATTAATAGATGAGCATATCAAACCGTTAGTTTGCGTTGCTAACACGATAACACGTTATTTAACACGAACATTTATATACTTTTACACCAGAAAAATTTCTTCCAAAACAGATTTTCAGCCAGGGGGAGACTTTGTTTCGGGGGGAGACTTCGTTTCGGGGGGAGACTTTATTTCGTGACACCGGCGCCTCCAGGCTTGCGTGCAAGCAGGGGGGACATTTTGAGCATCTTATTTAATTAAATAATCAATCCAGACTGTTGGGGTCATATTGTTAGCTCAATTCTCTACATATCTGGAAAATTTTAGAATGATTAATTATCAGGCATTGGAGATAATAAGGAAACATTTGATTGAATCTGACAGAAAATTGCTTGTAAACTGCAATTTCGGCATACAAAGTTTAAAGATTCATATCTTTTTATCCGTTCAATTTTATCTCATGAAATTTTGGAATCATATTCTTGGTCCACTTCTCTAAATATTTGGAAAAATTTAGCGTGATATGTTTTCAGGCATTAGAGATATATGAAAAACAATTTGGCTTACTTTTTTTGAATCACGGTGTATATATATATATATATATTGCGTGTAATAATGATATCCATAGGCCTAATTCTAACACTAAGATGCATTTCATTACCGACGAGTGGACAGTTGTTCATCCCTCGAGTCTTGATCGACTGCAGCCAACTCACAGACAAGGCAACGTATACTTCCGCGGGAAGGATACGATCGGGGTTTAGTCCGCTATAGTCTACCTATAGGCCTTACATTATAGTCCTCGTGTTTCCAGACATATTTGGATGTCTTAGGTTCGTGGTCCAGCAGCTTATGGAATTTACATAGACTCCATACCGTAATATTTATATTTATAGGCTGAAAGAAGGGAGATATCGGCTATCCTTAAACTGCTTCAGTCATTTGCAGCTGAACGAAGAATGCATTCATTGGCGGAAACCTAGGGGGGACAGAGGGAACGGTCCCCCAATAAGGATTCTAGGGGGTTTGACCACCGGACGATTGACCACCGGACGGTTGACCACCGGACGATTGACCACTGCGGACGTTTGACCATCGACCGATTGACCACCGGACGATTGACCACCGGACGATTGACCATCGCTTTATTTTTATAAAACTTTACGACACAGACTCAATGTACCACATACTCTCGTCTATTCAGAATAACAAGGACGTATCTCATGTAAACCTACGAAAAAGGTTTTATTGCCTTACAACGTTCTACTAAATTATACCTACCATTTCGTATAACAAGGACGTATCTCCAAGTCATGTGTGTAAAATTACAGCATGAGTTACAAGGACGTATCTCCCATTATGCTCACATGCTTGGAATAACAAGGACGTATCTCAATTCTGCGGATAACAAGGCCGTATCACAACGTCGCGCGAATGACTGCGATAAGCGTGTCAACATTAATTATTTTCTCGTAATTGTTATTTTGCGTGGTAAATAATGGATCATCCCAGACGAAAAATAAGGAATGTAACAGCTCTTTTGGATGAAATATGGGGCAGTGATGATAAGGATGATTCGAATAATGGTAAGACGGATTTTTTGTTATTGTTACAAAGCGAGCGATATTACAAGACATTATTAATGAATGATGCGGCTAACTTCTGTTACCCTTAGTCCAATGCTAATTTTGCCAAGTCTAATAGCAAACTTAGCATTAAAATTTCATGTAGAAAATATATGTGGTTGGCCGAATGAAGTTCGGCCTTCAAAAATGCGATGTAATTTTGTCAGTATTAATATCCGTGTGGTATTTATGGTAGGGTGTCTGATAAGGTGCAAAGACACAATTGCACGGACACAAACCTATCCCCAACCAATCCCGAACAAGAACCTGTCTTATTCCAGTAGGCCTAAGTGTAATGTGTATCATTGAAGGTTAGGTTTAGTGATAGGGTTGGTTTAGATGATGAAAATATTGTGATATAGAGTTTAGTGTTAGGTTTAGTGCATTTTATTAATTAAATTGTAGTGTCCTGGGTTTTCAGTGTATTAGTTATATGAAGCGTTAAAACATTTAAATTGACATTTAATTGCAAGTATAAATATTAAATCGAATAATTTAATTGAAAATGTTAATGCATAACTTAAATTAAGAGAGTATGGTGGTAGATAGCCTACTCTTTGTAATGTTTCTTCCAAGTCGTTTGTGACATAAATACCTGAAATACGTCCTTGTTATTCCGTGATCTGCTAGTTGTCATGAGTATAATAATGAGTATAACAAAGACGTATCTTATAAAAATATTTTTAAAAAATTTAAAATGATGTCTAAGACAATAACGACTATTGGTGTTTGTTTAAGTTCAATGTTAGCATCTTATCGTAAAAAAAAATTGAAAAGAAGTTATTACTGTGAATTGATATTTCTGTCTAAACATAAAAATGCAAATTCCCAACACTTTCGAAATTTACGATACGTCCTTGTTATTCTGAATAGACGCTCTATTTAATATGTAGCCTAATCGAATAATAGTACGAAGTGAAAAGCGAAAATATACTCAAGCAACTGTAAAGCGTTATTAAAAATGTGTTAAACCACAGTTAACTACGATATTAGATAAATGTGCAACTGCACAATAAAAAGTTAAAAACATATGTTTGTCCATAAGATGAAGCGACGAAGCTATTAGATACATGAGGTTTATTTGGAATGCGTAGGCTACTTAATAACTGCGATGTGCTATTTTATTTCATGTAGGCCTATAGGCTGTGCACATAATAAGAAATAAAAGAAGCCGACGATGTTTATCTTTAGCCTACTGGCCGAAAATACGAAATTTCACAGGTCTACATATAAGAATTAAAAGAAGCCGACGATGTTTATCTTTACTATAGCGGTAAATACTATATTTTCTGTCATCATTAGTTAATAAATTTAAGTCACCACTAGACCGGTGATCAATCGTCCGGTGGTCAATCGTCCGGTGGTCAATCGGTCGATGGTCAAACGTCCGCAGTGGTCAATCGTCCGGTGGTCAACCGTCCGGTGGTCAATCGTCCGGTGGTCAAACGTCCGCGCACCCCCAATAAGAGTGTTGTAAGAACGGCCCATGCATTGTTCCCCCCCCCCCCAGTCATTGAGCGTGAAGAGAAAAAAGGGCATACAATTATTTTATGCCGGTGAAAATAGACATATTTTATACTTTGGCGGTGAAAATAAAATAAAAAAGGTCATCAACTTTTTTTGCGGCGAAAATAGAAAATTTTCTTGACTTTTCGACAGACGACAAAAAAATTCTCGCGTCTTTCCTTCGGCCACACTCGTCCGCCCCCCCCCCAAGTCTCCGTCCAGGTTTCCGCCTCTGCATAATGCATTACATGATTACAGCACCGAGAGATCAGCTAATATTGCCAGCTTATTGTATGTGTACAGCATATACATGTAGGTGGCGCAACAGTAGTTGATGACGATATGTGGCATTTCTATGGAGCCGCCATTAGTTTGGCAGCTGCAATACGATCAGCTGAGAACGAGATATGTATATATATATATATATATATACTCTAATGCCTGCTGCTGCTGCGGTTGCTGCTGCTGGTGCTGCTGCTGTTGCTGGTGCTGCTACTGCTGCTGCTGTTGGTGGTGGTGCTGCTGATGGTGCTGCTGCTGGTGCTGCTGCTGTTGCTGCTGCTGCTACTGCTGCTGCTGTTGCTGTAGGCAATAACCGAAACTAATTACAGGAGGAAATGGACCGAGAAAGAAAACGAAGCGACTTAGTATTGTTCTCTGGTTTATTACGAGTTGCTGTCAGGCGGCGTCTTTCTTTGCGAAAGACATAGTGCTTAGTAGATGAGAGAGAGAGAGAGAGAGAGAGAGAGAGAGAGAGAGAGAGAGAGAGAGAGAGAGAGAGAGAGAGAGAAAGAGAGAGAGAGAGAGAGAGAGAGAGAGAGAGAGAGAGAGAGAGAGAGAGAGATAGTGCTTAGTAGATGAGAGAGAGAGAGAGAGAGAGATTTGGACAGACAAACAGACAGAGACATATACACAGAGACATGCAGACAGTGACACAGAGACACAGGCAGAATCTTCGACAGACAACCGCATAGAGAGACAAAATAAGACACAGACAGAGGAACGAATACAGAGAGAGGAAGAAGGAGACAGAGACGCGGATATCGACAAAAACAGCGAAACTACCATAAAGACAGAAACGGAGACACGCAGAGCGATTGTGATGCAGACACAGAGAGAAACATACAGACGGACAGTTTTAAGTGAAATGAAGTGCCAGGGAGAGAGAGGGACATAGAGAGACAGACATACAGAGAGTGACAGACAAACAATGAGAGAGGGGGAGAGAGAGGGAGCGAGGGACGGACGGAATAGGAGTGGGAGTGGGAGAGGTATTGGCAGAGGCAGATGGAGTGAGACAGAAGTGTACAGGACAGACAGACAGACAGACATACATACATACAGACAGAGACAGACAGACAGACATATAGAGAGTGATGGTTGAACTGAAAGGACGTCTGATTGAGTGTGACAATGATTTGAATGAACTGATTATTTTGAGAGTGACTACTGCAGACGTTGCTTCCTGGAAATATCGTCTGCGAATAAAGCACTTTTCATTTCAACGGCCATTGATCTTCACGACCACGGACCACCAACGCCTTCCTTCATACATGTATAGTTTTTGTATACACTACAGCAGGGTGGTTGCTGAGCTGATTGTATGCATGGGAGACAGACTGGAGCAGTGTTATGCGTCTTCTGTCTGTGTGTATTCATCTGTATATGTTTAATTGTTTATTCTCTGTCTGTCTGATAGTTTTTATGTATGTCTGTCTCACTCTGGCTTTTTTCATATCAATCGCTTGCTGAGTCTGTGCATCTCTCAGTATCTGTCTATTTCTCTGTCTATCGCTTTCTCAGTCTAGCTCTTTATCAATATCTCTAGACATTTATCCTTGTTCCCTTTTTTCTCCTTCTTTCTGTATGTCTTTCTCCCTCCGTCTCTCTGGCCTCCCCTTTCTAGGCATGTGGTTCTGGTCGTCTCTTTCTTCTCATTCATTCACTCATTCAGAAAACTTATATAGCGCCTCTTCAAGAAGCCTGCAGAGTCGCTCCCAGCCCCGCCACGGCTCAATTGGTTTCCAGTCTCTGCAGACAATCGGCGTCTCATTCTACCAATGCTGCCTGCACTCTATCTCTTCCTCATTCTTCATCTGTCTGCCTCCGTCTGCCTGTTTCTCTGTCTGTGTCTGTGTCTCTGTGTCTGTCTGTCTCTCTCCCCTTTCTCACTCTGTCTGTCTCTGTCTCTGTCTCTGTATCTGTATCTATCTCTCTCTATCTCTATCTCTATTTCTACCTGTCAGTTCCGCTATATCGTCCTGTCTCCTTCTGTATTGTTCCCAGTCTCTTTGTGTTCGTTTGGCTTTCTACGTTGTTCCCTCAAAAGCCGAGGCGACGGATTGTCTGGTCAATCGATGCAGGGAGACAATCACAGTAAACACAACAATTCAGCCAACTTTCCTTTCCTACCAGGCGACACAATAATCCTAAGAGTTATGTCCACCTCTTTCCTGGTCGTTCATCGTAGCAAAGCGCATCGAATTTTCAAAGACATGTTGGGCTTTCCGCAGATTCCATTCAATTAAATTAGATTAGACCTTTAAAAGATAACGCTTTTTTGGTAATTCAATGTCATAGCAAATAGTTTTTTAAAAATTTCACCGGCCAGCGATGCAAACATACTTATCATTCCTTTAATGTAAAACAGACAAACAAATTGCATAAC